>JAYRCH010000372.1:0-718886 GCA_037179445.1 Phengaris alcon alcon
AAGTTGATGCGTCAAAATGATTCCAATCCAGTTTCTTCCCAATTCTATGATGTTCATACTTTTCCACATTATAATACTGGTCTCCCATTACCGGTATACCTATTAAAGGCACACCGGCCGCAATAGCCTCGTCTGTTGACTGCAGACCTCCTTGAGTTATAAAAAGTTTCACTTTCGGGTGCCCTGAAATATAATTAATTTATCACCAAATAAAGTAACAAAAACAACACTCTGTAATTATGAGAATCAAAATTATTTAATGTAATTCGAATTTCGAAATTAAATTGCGAATAGTAATAGAAATAAATAAATATATATATATAGAAAATAAATGAAAAATAAATATAAATAATTAAATAAAAATAAAAAATAAAATATAAATATAAATCATAAAAAATACATAAATAAATAAATAATAATATAATAAATCATATAAATCAAATGTACGCTAAAAATATTAAACTATCGACAGTAACTTAATTATAGGTTGCAGGTGTAGGTTGTGGGGATACGTTGCAGGTGTAGATTTTAGATGTAGATATTAGGTGTAGTTTTAGTTTTTGGTATTGAAATCGTAGGTGTGCGGAGGTTGTTAGGTAGGTAGATGAGAATGTAGGTTGTAAGTATTAGTATTGTTGTAGTTATTTATTTATTCCAGTTCATAGTTGAAACAGAATAACGCCTGCTGGGCCAACTAGTTTTTTTGTTTATATTACTCTACTTACTTAATATGTCCGATTGTGGAAACCATTTAGCAATTTTAATATTTTTACAATCGTAAGGAAGATGATCCTGATCCCACTTAAGTAGAACATGGTATGGAACCATAGACAATACGCCCAGCAGTACGGTCAGGTCTTCAGAATCAAATCGAGATGGTATCGAATTCGTACCAAAACTGACGTAAATAAAACCGTTTTTAGAAGAGTTAAGGTAGGATTTTAAGTCCTGAAAAAAAACCAAATTAGATAAATATTGGGTTTTAATAGAAATGCAGTACAAGTTTTCGCCTAAAATAAACTCTAAAATAATATAAAATGAGTAATGTATATTTTTTTCATTTGTCAAATCTCAGTTACAGCCCTTGTTTGTGTTATTGACCCTTATAATATTTGAAACTCACCTCTGGCAAAGGCTTCACTGGATTCTGATGTATCCCTCCCATGTAAATAAGACTAGGTGGAACAGGTTGATTATCCGCCCATATGGGATGGATATTCAACATGGTCATATGGATATTTTTCTTCAATTCACTCAACGGTGGAACATCTGGGCCAAATATATTTTTCATCATTGCATGTTCTTCCTTCTCTAGTGTCGTATAATATGACTTGAGCGTCCAATCATTCCATATCACTTTAATCTTCTCTAGCATAGTCAAGTTGTAGACTCTTCTGTTAAAGCTGCTTGGGTAGAGTAGGGGATGTGTTGCTGATCCTATCACGTCATCATTGTAGAGGACAGAACCCATTGAACTCATTTGAATTAGAGGCACTTTGTATACGTGCGAGAACCCTAAACTGGGTCGTATACATAATTCTGTAATCAATAGATCAAAGTTACCTTTCTTCTTATTTATAACTTCTTTCACTCCCTCAGTCCGCATTTCAGCTTCGAAGAAGCTACTAACAGATTTTATAAGAGCCTTCATTTGCGTTACAATATCAGTTGGATTGCCTGCTAACTCTTTTGTAATTACTTTTACCCATGTTTCGTAGCCAATGTCATGCACGTCTATTTCTGTGAAATTGGCTGGTGTTTCACCTTGCGGGTATTCCGGGTCTGGGGTTATGACAACAACTTCGTGTCCTCGATTCACTAGTTCTCGAGTTATTTGGCGAAAGACTAGCTGATGACTTATAGACGGCATGGGAAACACAGCCAATATTCTTGCGCCAGTTATTCTTGAAATTACAGTAAGTATTACAAAAATAGTCGCTACCATTGCTATGTTCATGTTTTGAGTAACTTTGAAACCATTTGACTTAAAACTCAACAAATACAATCTAGTAACTATTTATACGTCATTATTTTTGTTCGCTAAGTACAAAACTATTTAAGTCTTTATTTTTTATATTTTCGCAAGGTACAAGATGTTCAATTTTTAGAAAGTATGCACCCATTACCTACATAAGTAACTATAGGACTTAATACTAGCTAGGATAGCAACAACCGCCACCAGTCATCACTGATTCACAATCATTGTAATATGATGACCTGATCATTACCTGGAGTCAGCCCCATTACGAGGTTCTACCAGGTTACACCGGACACAGTGTAAACAAGTATATTTAAAGTTTTCAAGTAAATTTGAATGTCGACCATAAAATAAGACACAAAGGCAGTTACAGTGAGAAGCTTAAAACTTAGAACACCCTTACTATGTATCCAAAAATAAATTACGGCCTATTATGACATAAAATCTAATAACATAAAAATAAATGGTATAAATTACTTTAATACATGATCATTATCTGTACTGCACAAGGAGTCATTAATTTGCAAATGCACAGCAAATCATAGTATGATGCATACAATATACAAATTACCAATGACGTACTCGTAATATGTATCACTTAACTTTTAAATATAAAAGGCTTAGGGAGTTATTTACCAGATTTTTAAAATTTTGCGACCACAAAGTAAATTATTATTAGATTACACGATAATTTTCATCCACATTAAATTTTCTGAAATAAGTTTAATTCAGATCCATGGAAAGTGAAGATAAGATAAAGATTGTCTATAAATTATTTTCACTTTTTCTCTTTAATTTACTTTAAATAAGATAATATTTCTATAATAGGTCTTTACCTATGAAATTGCCGTTCTGCAGTACTGGCCATTTCAAATCAAAATAATTTTTGTTTGGCTACGAATTCTAATTTCAAATTAATTTTATTTTAAAAAAATTGGAATTATTTTTCCGAAAGTAGTCATTTGTTTATTGATTAGTGTTACATTTTCATCGCATTTCAATCTTTTTCGTCATCATGGATACGTTAAGAATTCGAGTAATTATGGAATATGAGTACCGTCGTGGCAGCAACGCGGCACAAGCGGCACGCAACATCAACGACGTTTACGGAGCTAACACTACAAACCAACGCACCACCTGTTATTGGTTTGCTCGCTTCCGTTCTGGAAATTTCGACCTGAAAAATGAACCTCGCGGTCGTCCGAAGACTTTGGTCGACAATGACGAATTAAAGGCGATTGTGAAAGCTGATGATACACAATCTACGGCTGAATTAGCAGCAGCTTTCGACGTTAGCGTCAAAACAATATTGGTCCATTTGTGTCAAATTGGCAAGATAAAAAAGCTTGACAAATGGGTGCCCCACGAACTCAATGATCGCCAGCGCGAAGTACGCGTCGAGACATGTCTTGCACTGCTCAACAGACACACAAATGTAGGAATTTTGAACCGCATGGATGTTTTTCTTTTTTTTTTAATTTTCAACCAACCATTTAATTTCATTACCTGCGATGAAAAATGGATTCTGTTTGATAACCGCAAGCGCTCAGCAAGTTGGTTGGATAATGGTTCAGCACCTAAACAATGCCCTAAACGAAAACTTGCCCCTACAAAAGTGATGGTCACTGTTTGGTGGTCTAGCGCCGGTGTGATTCATCACAGCTTCTTACCAAACGGGATGAGCATTACTGCAGATGTGTACTGTGAAGAACTGAACACAATGATGGAGAAGCTGGCACATCTCCAACCAGCATTGGTCAATCGCTGTACGACAACGCGCGACCTCATACTGCACAGCAGACGGTCTCCAAGTTGCAAGAACTGGGGTTGGAAGCTCTCCGTCATCTGACCTACTCACCAGACCTTGCGCCTACAGACTACTACTTTTTCCAGAATTTGAATAACTTCTTGGCGGGAAAAAAATTCAATACCCGAGAGGCAGTACAAAATGCCTTTGAAGAATTTTTTGCCTCCCGTCCAGCTGATTTCTTTAAGAAGGGCATCAATAAACTGCCACTGCGTTGGCAAAGATGCATTGATTGCATGGGTGATTACTTCGATTAATACAAATAAAAAATACATGAAAAAAATTCGTTTAAATTTATTCATACAAAAAGGCAATTTCATAGGTAAAGAATATATAATATTAAGTCATTACATATGAAATTGGCATTTCTAAAGGGAGAACATAAAGTCGTTTTTATTAAACATAATATATTTATTTAATCAAAGTGCTATCTATGCACTTTTGCCATCTGATAGGTAGTTCATTGATTCATTTAAATGGTAACCTGTTGGAGCAAGGGGAGTACGGTGGATGTCTTAGACATTCCAATTGAAGCTCCTCTATTTTGGTAGCTGTCTGTTGTTTAGTGTGTGTGTGTTGTTTAATGTGTAAATAATGTGACACACACTACCTCAAATTAATAACTCACACTACCATGCGTTTATATAATATATATAATGGATAATACCTTGACCACGGTAAACAGAGAACAGTAGGACATCTAAGGCCGTCATGCGAGTTATTTGCCTATTCATGCGTTGGCGCAAGGGCTGCCAAATAAATGCTAAAATAATGCAGGCTAACGCGAGCCATCATACTTCAATGCGCGTGATCACGGCACATACGCGATCAATCACGGCACAGCCCGCACTGAGAGCGCCTTATCATTCCTTATACGAGGTGTGTGCCTGCGTGCGGATAGGCGCCCGGCGCGCACGCACACATTCGAACCGATCGCACGATTGTATGAAGATGTTCTACTGTTCTTTGTATACCTTGCCTTGACGATCTCTGTAGCTCAGTGGTTGAGCGCGTTGGTGCTTAAGCCAGAGGTCGCCGGTTCAAGTCCCGCCACAGGAACAAAAAGTTTTTTTGTGTTCTTGGGTAATGGATGTGTATTAAATAGGTATGTGCATAATATAGTATATATCTTAAATATAACGTCTCCAATATGGTCAATTACGGATATATCGGGCACATGATGTACACAGATGGCGCTCAAGTGTAAACAGCAAATTTGTACAGCTCCCGTTTAAAAATTTCTTAAAAATAGTTTTTGTTGTTAATAATCCCTAAGTGCCAGTTAATCGATTAAATTTAAGTGCATAGTGCAAGACTAATAAATAAGTTAAGTGTTAACTGAACTCTATTAAAATAAAACAGTGCAGTGTCGTAAATTCTTCACCGTTAGACGATTCAAAACTCCAGACTGACAAAAGGTACTGATTGCACAAGAATATTATTCCAGTCCCTGTTAACAGTTTCCCAGTGTTCTAAGTGTCGTAAAATTCAAGTAAATTATAATACTTTCGTAATATGGACGTAAAAGCAACATCCAAAGATTAAAATCACTCATAAATATTCGCTTTGTCATTATTACCCATGCTGCCGTCTATCGGGAACACCTCGAACTACGTCGCATCCTGACTAACAACGTTCGATCCTATCTCGCTATCTCCAATAGTGACCACAAGAGGGCTCTGCACCCATTCAAAGTTAGAATCTCAAAATTATTTTCTGGATAAAGACGATAAAGCAAATACGCCCGGGAAAACCTGTGCAGGCTGTCTTATTCCCATTAAAGGACGAGATTACCTCCAGTGTCCCCACTGTGAGCAAACTTTTGATCTGGACTGCGCAAGTATCCCGGATAAAAGGCGTAAGCAGTTATCCAACGAATATAGACGCAACTGGAGATGCCCAAGCTGCAAATCGACTCAGCGAAAGCAAGGCGATAATTCCAATACCCCAGTCCGTCAGGCGCAGGTGCTTATCGAGAGCGACTCCGAAAGTGTGACAACGCCCACCATAGAGAAAACCTCCTTCGTTACCGAGGACAGGCTACGCGATATCCTGAGACAAGAGATTACATCGCTCCTCAACTCCGCTATAAAGGAGCATGTTACCAAAGAACTCTCAAACATCCAACAACAGTTTGCAACCTTTCATGAATCCTTAAGCTTCTTTAATGAAAAATATGAGACAGTTCTGAAAGAACTCGAAGATAAGAGAGTTGTAATAAAATCTCTCAAAGAGGAGAACGCAAACCTAACATCCACCGTAAACAACCTCTCTAGCAGACTGACAATAATAGAGCAAACATGGCGGGAATGCAATGTAGAAATAAACGGTATACCGGAACGCAAGTCTGAAAACTTATTCACTTCTGTAGTAAATCTTGCCAAATCCGTAAATCATACAATTTTGGAGAGCGAGATACAAAATGTAACCAGAGTGGCAAAACTGAACAAAGACAGCGATCGTCCCCGTTCTGTCATCCTAAAACTTAATAGTGCTCGTCGTCGCGATGAACTTCTTGCGGCAGTCGCGACTTACAATAAAAAGAACCCCTGTAATAAACTTAACACTAGTCACCTGGGTCTCGAGGTCACCACTAAACCAGTTTACGTCTCAGAACACCTGTCACCAACCCTTAAATCCCTTCACGCGGCTGCTCGTCAGAAATCCAGGGATGCAAAGTACAAATATGTGTGGGTAAGAAATGGCAAAATATACGTACGCAAAGAAGATACGTACCCAGCCATACACATACACAACTTAGAAAGCCTGCAAAAAATCAAATAGACTCCCGCGACCCCATGCACTGTTATTTCTTTTAATTTATATTTAACTGTCTTTAAATTAGATAATATTCTTTGCGCTTTCTGTTTAGTTAAGTATGTTTAATATATATTATGAAAATATAAGAGGTCTGAGAACCAAAACAAATGATGTATACTTAAATATTGCTCATGCTAGCTACGATATAATTGGGTTTACTGAAACATGGCTAAATCCAAATATTTTCGATGGCGAGCTTGTTGACGCGAGGTACACGGTATACCGTAAAGATCGTTGTTCTTCGTCTAACTTAAAATCCGAGGGAGGAGGCGTTGTGATTGCCGTCTCATGCGACATCCATTCTGCACGTATGCAGTCCTGGGAGACCGACTGTGAAGAAGTATGGGTTTTGATTAATACTTATAATAACCGTAGCTGTAAAAAGATCGCTATTTGTACAGTGTACCTCCCGCCACCGGTTTCAATCAGCCTGTTGTCAAAGTTTTTAAACAACGCCAGCAACGTTCTCAACCATGTAGACGATCTGATTATTATAAGAGATTTCAACCTAAATTTTATAGATTGGACAAAAGACCATTGTAATAACTACATGATGCCCAATAATTTAAACAGTTCGGCTCTAGGATACGAGTTAATAGATTTCTTATACTCTAACAATATTTATCAATCCCTGTGCACCATCTATGAATGTGGAAACGATAAGCCAACTTTGTGTGTCAAAAGACCAAATCCGTCAGATAATCAAACGTCTCGATACCTCTAAAAGTGACGCCTGATGGCTTTCCCCCTATATTTATTAAAAAGTGTGGCGAGCACCTAATTCTTCCCTTATTCATAATTTTTAATAATTCCCTGCAGTCTGGCATCTTTCCACAAAAATGGAAGACAGCGCGAGTCACTCCTGTTCACAAGAAAGGAGACAAGAATATTATTAATAATTATAGGCCAATCTCTATCTTACCGTGTTTCTCTAAAATCTTTGAATCAGTAGTGTGTCCCACGATTGCAAGGCATATTGAAATCACTCTAAGTGACAAGCAGCATGGCTTTCGTCGGAACCGCTCAACTGAGTCAAACCTTCTGCCTTTCGTGTCCTCCATATCCCTGGCTGTTGACTCTGGATTACAGGTAGATGCTGTTTACACTTATCTCAGCAGCGCTTTTGATAGAGTCAATCACGTCTTATTGATACGCAAGTTGGAGTCGTTTGGAATCCACGGTCGTCTATTATCCTGGCTCGCCTCGTACTTAAGGGACAGATTCCAGGTGGTTTCAGTGAATGGTCACGTTTCATACGTATACGCTGTAATTTCTGGCATTCCCCAAGGATCCCATGTCGGCCCTATCCTTTTTTCGGCATTTATCAACGATATTTTAACTTTTATAAGATATTGCGAAGCTTCGATGTACGCGGACGATCTTAAACTGTACAGACTTGTGTCCTCTTATGCTGATAGTCTTCTTCTGCAACATGACCTTGACTCCTTAAGTCGTTGGTGCGCTCTTAATGGCATGGCCTTAAATCCTAAAAAATGCGTCTACATCAGGTTCACTAAAAAACGACAACCCCACGCGTCCTGTTATCACATAGAGGGTACCAAATTGGACGAGGTAAGCGAGGTTCGAGATCTAGGCGTTGTGTTGGATGGCAAGCTGAAATTCAATAACCACATCAACTCGGTCGTTAATAAATCCTTTAGTATGCTAGGTTTCATTAAGCGAAATACAATAGGGTTCAAACCAGCTACAAAAATACTGCTTTTCAACTCGTTAGTACGCAGTCACGTGGAGTATGCAAGCTCGGTATGGAGTCCATCCTATGCTCAATCATCTCAGAGAATTGAAAAAATTCAAAGACACTTCACCAGGCACTTGGCCTTTTCAGACAGAGGCACTTCCCACAGAAGTCCATACGAGCAGCGCCTAAATTTCTACAAGATTATACCACTGAATGTTAGAAGAAAAATCCACGATCTTGCCATGCTCCACAAAATTATGAATGGAAAGGTGTCTTGCTGCGATCTTCTGGAACTGTTTTCACTGTCTGCCCCTTATAATCGACCACGGCACCCTATAACTAAAATCTTGCGTGGGCCTCCTTGGAGAACAAACGTGGGGAAGCATGCCCCACCACAGCGTATGTGTGACTTATACAGCTACATAATGTGCAAAGGACAATAGTGTCGACATTTTTCATGATAACTTTAATGTTTTTATGAAATAAGTCCTAAAGTGCTTTGAGTTAACCCACCAATAATTAATACAATATCCCACACATAAGAAACATTTTTGAATTAATTAAACAATCAATAATTAACGTAATATTTAATATAAAATTTTTGGTGTAATTGGAATTTGAATAATTTAAATAATATTACCTTAATCAATTTTGTGCTGCTCTTAAGTTGTTATTAATATGTAATTCGATCAGATTTTAAATTGTAATTTATTAATGTATTTTTAATTTATGCTTATATAATTCATAATTGTTTTTAAACACTAATTAATGTAATTTTGCATGCTGTTGTTAACACTATAATTATTATAAATGAATGTTGTGTTGCCTATAAAGGTGTGTGCATCAGAATTGAAAATTCTTGTATACTATTGACTGTAATTTTTTAAATGCATATGCTGTTGGTAACCATAATAAATAAATAAATAAATAAATGATTCGCTGCTTATGTAAAGACGTTTAGGCAAAAAAATAGTTGTCATACTCAAACTAAAGAATTCTGACATCTGTGGGTGACTTCGCTAAACTTCTTTAGATAAGCAGTAAATTTTTTGCCCGAAATATCCGTAATTGATTTTTCTAGACGTTGTCTTTATACTTTAAACGAGACAATCTTGTATATTTGTAATCATTTTCTCGAAAAAGGCTGCAAGTATTACCATGAATTTTACTATCCTATACATAATTTTACTATTACTATGGTAGTCTTAGGGAAAAAAAAATTAGGCCTTTTCATCCGTTATTGGATGATTTATACAGAATTCTCCGAGCGAAGTAACCACTCTTGAAATACGGTAGTGCCTGGGATAGTTGGTTTTTATTATATATGTTGCATGGTTGCCCAAGCACATCATTTTCTGCATTTCGGCATTCTTACAACATAGTCAGCTTAGTCCAGAGGAATGACTGGTCAATACGTCAGGAGCCAACCATGTGCGGGTTTCCTCACGATGTTTTCTGTTGCATAATGACAAAAGTAAGTTAAAGAGATGTAATTGTCAATGTCATATTGACAGATGTCACGAGTAAAGCCTATTTAGTTAGGTTTATTTTATATAAGTAAAAGGCTATTCTCAGTGTAGACTGTAGACATATTTGTGTTAGACATATCTCATTTGTAATACGTATCTGTGTTAAGCACCAATAAAGGAGAATATAAGAATTGTTGCTGTATTATTATCATCACCACTCAAGCGTAAGAAGGACTTACATATCAAGAGGTCGTAGCCCGCTACAGTTTTCCTTCACCGTTAGAGCGTCCGTATAATGTACTTGAGATTTGAACAAGTCTCATTGGTACACGCCACAACCTGGGAATCGAACCTGCACTCTTTCGAGTGTAATTAATAGTTTTGTAATAATATGTAAGTATAGCATAAAAGTATAAAATATATTTTTATTGTTTGGTACCCGTAACACACGTTCTTCGAGAACTCAGCACGAGACCCGACTGGCGTGGTGTGAAGCGTCCTTCCGACTCGACGCCTAGTGCGCACGCGCCATAAAATAATTAAAATCACGTCTTCGTAGCCCGCAGCCCGTGCCGATCCCGATTACGTGAAATTTAATTATCAGTTTTGAAGTATTTTCGGCTCTCCGACACAAAAGTTTCAATAATACTATTAATACATTAAAAAATTCTTGAAAGTGTCAAATAATTTATTTTCATTCGATAACCTTTATGAAATAAATTTTCCGATTGAATTCGACCGACGTTCTGTTTTAAAAGTTTGACATTTAACTCTAGTTATGTCGTTATTAATTAGAAGACAATATTTTTAATGTCAATGTGATTGTATATTTGTCACCTCCAGTTTAACAGGCAACTATGAGCAGTTGAAGATATTTGAATAGATTTACACGGAATTAACACGAGTGACTAAAGCCGCACGAATTTTCCCACACGGCGAAAATCTACTGAAACTCGACAGCCTAAATAGTAATTCTACCGTCAAAATTGCCCTTTGTACGGTCGATTTTCACCGTGCGGCAAAAGATGTGTGTCTTTAGTCACCCGTGTAAATCACACAATACGTTAGTAATTTAATATTATATACTTATGTTGCCAAACATACCCGGTTTTAGGCTAAACGGTACAGACTATGTCAAAATGATCCATCCAAAGGGAGATAGGAGGGGTCGTTAGTCGTTTCGCACCGCAAGGATTCGAACCGCGGTGTGAATCGCCCCAGCACTGTTTTTGAATGGGTCGATTCGCACTGTTTTCCAAAACACCCAAGACGTTTTTAGAATGGGTCGCTTCGAACCGCAGTAGATAACATTCCTTTTTTTTGATGAATAAATATTGACGGTAAAAAATGCATAGTACAATCATGCACAAAATAACAGAAAATTACAAAATAAGTTATATATTACTCCATTGGTAAAAAACTGCGATTTCGGTAACGATTGACTCCCAATAAAACGATCATGCCGTATTTCGGTACATGGTTGTCTTTAGAAACCATACGTTTGTTTGACCGTAGAAATGTTAGAATACTCATTTTAAGACTTTAAACGACAAAACATTGGCTGCATTCTTCTGTGAGTACATTCCACAAATATACCAAGACTTACTTAGGATGTAATTTAATTAAGAGTGGACATCGCTCCCATCGTACCATAAATATTAATTATTGGCTTTTGTTCGAAACGAAGGAAAATAAAAACATAGCGTCTAAATTACTTGGTCCGATTTTAATAAATGAGGTGTAAATAGATGTGTACTGATGCCGCACGTAATATAGACGTAACCATATAGTTTTTTCAAAATGTTGTGTTGGTCTTGGCAAGCACATGACAAATATGTATTATGTATATACATTAAATTAAATTCAATCGATTATATAAATATATATAAATATTTTATATATATATATTATTCAACCATTATTATACCTTCATAACAACATATAATAACCATAATAACAACAAAACATATTTTATTTTATAAATACAATTTACTTTCGACAATATATAAGAAAAAAAATGTCACTATTACGGGTCCTACATATTACGAGTAGGTTCTTAAATATGAAATTGCCGTTCTGTCGTACTGGCCACTTTGATCTCAAATATATCTTTTTGACCTGACCTGCAGAACAAGCCTCGTGGACGGCCGGAGACCAAAGTTGATAATGAAGAATTGAAGGCTATTGTGGAAGCGGATCCATCGCAAACCACGTTTGAGTTAGCTGCAGGCTGCGGTGTTAGTGATAAAACTGTTTTAATCCACTTGAAGCAAATTGGGAAGGTGAAAAAACTTGAAAGGTGGGACTTGAACCTCATGAATTGAGTGCAGCAAACCGACAAACGCACGTCGACTGCTGCTTACATTTCTTAACCGGCAAAATTATGAAGGGATTTTAAATCGAATCAATGTGATGTGATGAACCTGTATATATGATAATCGGATACGCTCGTCGCAATGGCTGAATCCTGGCGAACCAGCCAAAGCCTGCCCATCAAAATTGACTCAAAAAAGTAACTTGTGAGCGTTTGGTGGACTAGTGCCGGTGTCTTTCACTACAGCTTTCTTAAATTTGGCCCAGCCGATTATGGCAGATGTATATTGCCAGTAACTACAAATGATGGAAAAGCTACCTGCTAAACAACCGAGGTTGGTCATTCGCTCTAGGCCACTGCTGCTTCAGGACAACGCTAGACCACACACTGCACAACAGACGGCTACCGAATTAGAGGAGCTTCAATTGGAATGTCTAAGACATCCACCGTACTCCTCAGACCTTGCTCCAACAGGCTACCATTTAAAGGAATCAATGAACTACCTATGACATGGCAAAAGTGCAAAGATAGCAATGGTATATACTTTGAATAAATAAATATATTGTTATATATGTTTAATAAAAATCGACTTTATGTTCCTCCTTTACAAAACGCCAATTTTATATGTAATGACCTAATATTATTATACATAAAAGATTTATTTAAAGATTTTATTTAAAGTATAATATTAAAGAGAGAAAGTGAAGATAACTTATAGACAATCTTTATCTTATCTTCACTAATTTATGTTACCTTCATAAAACATATTTTATTTTATAAATACAATTCATTTGTTTTTTCCTCTTTTGGTTTTTTCTTTGCGTCACTCTGTTTACAAAATGGAAAACTTGAAATAACGTATTATTTTCGACTACGAGTTCCACCGTGGCACCAGAAACGGCTGCAGAAACGGCTCGAAGGATTAATTATGTGTATGGCGGCGGTATCGCAAAAGAAAACACATTGCGTTTTTGGTTCCAACGTTTTCGTTCTGGAAATTTCGACCTGCAGAACAAGCCTCGTGGACGGCCGGAGACCAAAGTTGATAATGAAGAATTGAAGGCTATTGTGGACAACGCTAGATCCTTACATATGAAATTGCCGTTTTGTCGTACTGGCCACTTTGATCTCAAATATATCTTCTTCGGTTAGGAATTCCAATTTCAAATTTATACCGCTATTTACATTTGTGTTTCGAAAACCGTAATTCATTTGTTTTTTCCTCTTTTGGTTTTTTCTTTGCGTCACTCTGGTTACAAAATGGAAAACTTGAAATATCGTATTATTTTCGACTACGAGTTCCACCGTGGCACCAGTAACGGCTGCAGAAACGGCTCGAAGGATTAATGATGTGTATGGCGGCGGTATCGCAAAAGAAAACACATTGCGTTTTTGGTTCAACGTTTTCGTTCTGGAAATTTCGACCTGCAGAACAAGCCTCGTGGACGGCCGGAGACCAAAGTTGATAATGAAGAATTGAAGGCTATTGTGGACAACGCTAGATCCTTACATATGAAATTGCCGTTTTGTCGTACTGGCCACTTTGATCTCAAATATATCTTCTTCGGTTAGGAATTCCAATTTCAAATTTATACCGCTATTTACATTTGTGTTTCGAAAACCGTATCATTTGTTTTTT
Organism: Phengaris alcon alcon; assembly: GCA_037179445.1. Classification (NCBI taxonomy): domain Eukaryota; kingdom Metazoa; phylum Arthropoda; class Insecta; order Lepidoptera; family Lycaenidae; genus Phengaris; species Phengaris alcon. The sequence continues at coordinate 13,727 of JAYRCH010000372.1, forward strand.
CCTCTTTTGGTTTTTTCTTTGCGTCACTCTGGTTACAAAATGGAAAACTTGAAATATCGTATTATTTTCGAATACGAGTTCCACCGTGGCTCCAGTGCTGCAGAAACGGCTCGAAGGATTAATTATGTGTATGGCGGTGGTGTTGCAAAAGAAAACACAGTTTTTGGTTCCAACGTTTTCGTTCTGGAAATTTCGACCTGCAGAACAAGCCCCGTAGACGGCCGGAGACCAAAGTTGATAATGAAGAATTGAACGCTATTGTGGAAGCGGATCCATCGCAAACCACGTCCGAGTTAGTTGCAGGCTGCGGTGTTAGTGATAAAACTGTTTTAATCCATTTGAAGCAAATTGGGAGGGTGAAAAAGGTGGGTACCTCATGAACTGAGTGTAGCAAACCGAAAAACGCGCGTCAAATGCTGGATCTGGACTGCATCCCATACGATAGTCGGAAATGCTCTTTGCAATGGCGGAACCCTGGCGAACCAGTCCAAACCTGCCCCAAGCGAAAATTGACTCAAAAAAAGTTACTTGTGAGCGTTTGGTGGACTAGTGCCGGTGTCGTTCACTACAGCTTTCTTAAATCTGGCCAGACGATTACGGCAGATGTCTATTGCCAGCAACTGCAAATTATGATGGAAAAGTTAGCTGCTAAACAACCGAGGTTGATCATTCGCTCTAGGTCACTGCTGCTTTAGGACAACGCTAGACCATACACTGTACAACAGACGGCTACCCAAATTAGAGGAGCTTTAATTGGAATGTCTAAGACATCCACCGTACTCCCCGGACCCTGCTCCAAAAGATTACCATTTTTTTATCGAAATTGGATAACTTCTTGCAAGGGAAAAAATTCAATTTCGATCGGGCAGTCCAAAGCGCCTTCAATGATTTTATTGAGTCCGAATGGTTGTTTTAGTAAAGGAATCAATGAACTACCTATGAGATGGCAAAAGTGGATAGATAGCAATGATATATACTTTGATTAAATAAATATATTATGTTTTAAAAAATCGACTTTATGTTCCTCCTTTACAAAACGCCAATTTCATATGTAATGACCTAATATTTCTGAATCGCAGTATCGTTGTGTTAATATGACAATATAATATTCGACCACATAATTTTGTACGGTGAATAAGTGGAATGGTGTTGCCTGTTGAATGATCTCTATTGCATTTCTTGATTATCATAATATTATTATTATCATTACTATCGTTCTTTACAACTATAAAAAAATTAGGGGTCGCTCCGCGCTCGTGAAGAAGATATTTTTAATTTGTAGTGTTTTGATTACTTAATAATATTATTCCAAAAATATGTTCGATTTGTAAACGGAAAAATACGAAATTAAAAATTTTAGTTACTTAGGAAAGTTAAAAAAACTATAACCCGATTACGTGAAAAGGGGGTCTGAAAAGGCCGAAACAGGAAAATAATTCAGATAGAAATCCAGAAATGCATAGGTACAAAAATGGACAATGTAGAGCTGTGGTCGCACCTACTTTATAAGGTTCGGAACAGTCGATGTCAAATCGACTTTATCTATCTTGGGGTATGCATGTGTACGACGAATATACCCATTTGCTAGATACTTCTCTAAGCCCACAACTCACAATGGACAACTCACTCCTAGACACGACGCATCTCGGTGTGATCTGACGCTTAGGTGCTATTAGTAGGTGCGACCACGGCTCTAGCTTTACCATATTTGTACCTATGCATTTCTGGATTTCTATCTGAATTATTTTCTTGTTTCGGCCTTTTTAGACCCCTTTTTTACGTAGTAGGGCTATAGTTTTTTTAACTTATTTTAGTAAAGAGAGTAGTTATAAGTAAATTAAAATGTACATAATAACCTGCGACTATCAATCTCTTACGAAAAACAATTTGAACAAAGGTTGAACAAAACTTATTCTGCGACACAATCTTGTTTTAACACTTAAATAAAACAGATGTGTACTATTGCTATGAATTTTGCTCAACTGATCTTTACCTTTCTCGTAGTAAGATGAATAGTAGATACTAAATATGTGGTTATCCACGCTTAAATTGTACTTATTCAAATTGTATTTTAGCGTGGTATAACCACTTTTAATATTATAATAATAAACATTTAATTGACATATAAATACATTACACAATTACAAACAATACAAGGAGTTACAATAAAAACACACAATAACATAGTAAAAAAATTTCACGTAAAATGGACCACAAAAAAAACAATAATAATAGTAATACAGGAAGAGTGAAGACACGTGTGGTTCGGATGGCAGGTAGATCAATGCCTATATTGTCAAAAAGGAGACCACTCAGGCGTATCACCGCGGCGTAAACACCACAGTGCCTGGTATTGTCATTTGAAGGACAGATTTACACTCAGCCACAGCAAATATAAAATTACATAAATACATATTAGGTATAAACAAGATAAAAAATATGTTATGATATGGGTCACTATCAATAATAATAATAATAATAGTGTGACTCATTGCTATGGATAATGTTGCGATCACACCACCCGCGCCTCCCGCCCTCCCCGCGCACATGTCCCATAGTCTACGGTTATGTCGCAAAGGGCAGTTGCGCGCATGATTGGAAGACATAAATCTGTCCATAGCAACTATCATGAGATAATAATACTGCGCAATACTAGGATATTGAGGTAAGTGTTTGTTTGAAATTAATCTTGTATTAAACATAATACACACACCGGCATATTTAGCGGAACATAAAATAAAGGTTTGATATCAGTATCATATAAGGTTGCTGGCTGGTTTATACGTCATTTAATTTAAAAAGAAATATTTTCAAATTAAGAAAACAACTGAACATCACATTTTATGCAATTGTTTTAATTTTATTCAAATACACCTTATCTGGAGCGAACTTCGAGTATTTCTTCCTTGTGAGTTTGATTTAAAATTTCATTGAAATACTGTTTTTGTTAGTTTTTTTTTAATCGCGTATCTTTTTGGAGTTGAGGACTGAATTATGCCTGACTTAGTCCCAACGGAGATTGCCAGGGCACTCGAAATGCGAAGAAATGGTCAAACCTACAGAGTGATATCCAGAGATCTTCGTCGACCAGTTTCAACGATCCATCGCAGTATCCAACGGTTCAGGGAGACAGGTACTTATGTGAGAAGAGCAGGACAAGGCAGAAAAGGACGCACTTCGAGTAGGGATGATCGTTTCATTCGGCTTCGTGTACGTAGGAACCCCATTTGACGGCCGTCCAAGCCCGACATGAGTTAGAAGCAGTGCGGGGTGTAACCGTAAGGATGAACCATTGACCATTCGATTGTTCATCCGGGATCGTCCTGTCTCTCGTGCGTGCTAGTGCGTTCCCGCTCACTCCGCGTTTTAGTGCCGTCCCGTTCTATCCGCGTCGTAGTGACTCGCTCACTCCGCGGTAGTGCCGTCTCGCTCAAAACGTGTCGAGTGTCGCGCTCACTCCACGCTCGTGCCGACCTGCCCCTAAGTGCAGTGCCGATATACCCCAATAGCGATCGTCAATCTACTCGTTGTTCGTTAGAATAACGAGCGGATTGCCGCCTAAATGAAATCCTAGGCCACGCCCCACACGCAAAGCCTTATCGAAGAGCCCACCTGCGTAAACTGCAAGGGGGCCCACCCCGCAAATAGCAGGAACTGCCCGGTATTCCGCAGGGAGGCCCGTAACCGTCAGGCGGGCCCAGTTGCCCGCTCCACCCGAGCCCCCGAGCCCCCCGAGTAAGCCGTGACCCCCCCATCTCGGAGAAAGAGGTCCCTCCACCTCCGCCGACTACCACCTCCCTAATGGCAGAGGCGAACGACCCTATCCCCCGCCCCACCCCCTCGGCCGCCCCCACCTCCTCAACCAGGAAGCGTAGGAGGAGGAGGACCACCAAAAAGAGGTCCAAATCAGGTGCCACCTCTACTGCTGCTACAGACTCGGAGTACGAGCCTCTCACACTCCCCCTACCCTCTACAGATGCAGTTCCGTCGCCCCCCCCCCCTTCCTCAGCGCCCCCGCGCTTGTCCCGTGCCCCGCGCACGGCCCCTCCGACCACTGCTACCGAAGTGGCCGAGGTGACCACCATACCCGCAAACCCAGCGGCAGTTGCCACTACTCTGCCAGCTATTGCCCCCCCGCCCTCCCACCGTCGATCCAGGAGGGAATCCCCCAAATCGACCGCTGATCTCCTTCAAGCCCTCTTCTCCCTAGGCATGGCTATCTACTCAAAGATCCAGGCCGGCGAAGACATTTTCAAGACCCTCCTCTCGGCCCTCCCTGAAGGTGCCATCCTCATCAGCCAACTTATCTCCCAATGGCTCCCAACGCCCCAACCACAATAAAAGTTGTTCATTGGAACATCCGGGGGGCCCGCGACAAGGTGGCCCCCCTGCGCCACCTCCTTCGGGAATACCAAGTGGACGTCGCTCTGTTAAGCGAGACCCTTCTGAGCCCGCAGGACCGTTTCCACCTCCCGGGCTTTGTGGCGTATCGCCAGGACTTCCTGGGGGGAAACCGTGTGTGTCGAGGCCTCGCCGTCCTGGTCGGCAGAAGGTTACTCCACCAAGTCCTCCCAGCCCCCCCGGTTACCTCCCTGTATGCACTGGGCATTGAGCTGGCGCTCGGCTCCCATCGCACCCGTCTTTACGCGTGTTACAAACCCCCGGGATCGCATTTAGATATCTCCGACATCCACAGGCTCATATCAGATGAGCCGACGGTGATTGCCGGAGATCTAAATTGCAAGCATCCCGGGTGGGGTTCCCGCACGACCAACGCAGATGGTCGACGCTTGCACGCGGACTCCGTACAGTCCGGGTACTCGGTAGTGGGTACTTATACCCCCACCCACTACCCCGAATGTCCCCAGCACTCGCCTGACGTCCTGGACGTGGCTGTCACCTCTCGGCTACCAGGAGCCTTCGATCAGGAATCTCTTGACGAGGCCCACGGCTCGGACCACCTCCCTGTCCTGGCCTGCATCCGCACATCACCCGCGAGAGTCCCCCCCCCCGCCCCTCCCCCCTCACCCAGTCCGTGATTGGGAGATTTTCAACTCGTCGGGCAAGAGCTTGTGCGACTTTCTATATCTTCTTGTCTGCCGGCACACACGGTCCGACGTACGGCAGTGCGGTGGACGACCTGAGGAGGAAATGATTCGGTGTAATCGCCTCCGAGTCGTTGGGGTCCACTGATACGTGAACGAGCGGTCGAGCGTTCACTGAGTACTCCGCCTCGGCCATCAGTGTCTGGAGTACAAGAGGTACCTTGGGCGACTTCTCGTTCAGCGTAGTTAGCAAGGCGGTTTTCACTGACCTCACCATCCTGTCCCAGGCACCTCCTTGACTCGGCGCCCCGGGCGGTGTGAAATTCCACTGCATTCGATGAGTGAGGCCCAGCTGAGCCATAGCCGGCGCCCACTCGGCGTACGCCTGCCGCAGCTCGACGTCCGCGCCTCTGAAGTTCGTACCGTTGTCGCAGTACATGACTGACGGCCATCCTTGCCGCGCAGCCATTCTTCTCATAGCCATCAGTGCGGAGTCCATAGACAGCGAGGCCACCAGCTCCAGGTGGACCGCCCGCGTCGTCAGACATGTAAAGAGAGCTCCCCATCTCTTCTCGTGACGTCGGCCGATGGTAGCTGTCATCGAGCCGAAACAGTCGAGACCACTGTACGAGAATGGTCTCTGGAACGCCCCCAGGCGTTCGGCTGGTAGGTCTCCAGTTGGCGGGGTCCTCGGGTGCGCCCGTCGTAACCGACAGAACGCACATTTGTTCGTGGTAGTACGCACCGTCGGCCGCAGCTTCAGTATCCAAAACTTCTGCCTGAGGTCGTTCACGACCCTCTCGTAGCTTCCGTGTCCCACTCTGGCGTGCTCCCTTGCCACCAGTAACCTTGTAAAATAATGTCTTCCATCCAGGATCATTGGGTTTTTCATCTCCGGCGGCACCTGAGCTGCTTTGATCCTTCCGTCTAGTACGAGCAGCCCGTCCTTGTACACTGGGTAGAGTACAAGGAGCTCCATCTAGGCACCGTCTTACCACTTGCCATCTTCTCGATTTCTTGTGCGAAGCTGTCTCGTTGTGATTTTTGGTACCACAACTTCTCGGCCCTCTCCAGGTGTCGGACATCGAGGTTGGCCCGACGATCTCGGCGCTTCTCGATGAATAGCGAAACCATCGCCGTGCATCTTATGAGGCGCTCGTAGTTTGAAAAGCGCGTCACATCTGGTAGACAGCTCCGCTCGCTCGCCTCCGTGGTGTGAAAGGCGACGTATTCTTCTCGATCTTCAACTTGTGCGGGACTCTCCGCGGGCCACTTGTTCATAGGCCTGGGCAGGAAGCCCGGCCCTGGAACCAAGGGTCCTCGTCGATCTTCGGAACATAGCCCGTTCTGGTGGCTAAGTCGTTGCTCTTTCGTGTTCACCGATTTCCTTGCAATCGACTCTTGCATCTTATATATACCCATAGCGACCAAAATCTGGACTATTAGCGTATGCGCGCGCCATGGAGTCTCACAAAGTATGCAAAGGATCCATATGACTATGAATCCTGAGCATACAAATTGTCGGGATGGACACTTCGACCTGAGGGAATAGACGAGGACTGTAACTAGATTAAAAACTAAGCGTTGTATAGAAATAATAAATAAGTGTGGAAAAGAATGTAGAAGGAATGTAAAATGAGATGATAAATAGGGAAAATGCAATAGTAAAAATATAGAATATATACAAATATAAAAAAAACAAATAAAACATGTAACAAGTGAATAGTAATGTAAGAAGAAAAATAAAAATGAATGTGTCAGTTTTCTATGGAAGATAGGATAATGCAGCAAAATAAAATGTGAACAACAAAAAATTGGATAAAGTAAGACAATGTAAAATATAATGATATAGGAAAGAAATGTTAAAAAAAATATTAAATAGTCTTAAGAAGCAAAAGTGTAAGCAGATATGTTAAAGTAAGGTAGGAAAAACGAAAGAAAGGATGGTAAAATTAAAGTGTAAAAACAAGATAAAGTTAATGAAGTAAAACAAAATGTGAGTAGCGACAAAGAAATATATAATAAGTAGAAGAAAATAAGATGGTAGATTAAAAGTGTAATATTGTAGTATTGGATGTGTGGGGTTAAATGTATATTGTGGAATTGAAATAAATGTAGGTAGAATATAGAAATGATGTAGATAATAGAGAGAGAGATTAATGAGAAAGAAATGGAAAATATGTTAGAAATAAGGAAATTAATGTAATAGTAAAATATGTGATGTTAAATACTAAATAGACTTAAGAAAGTAATGGTGTAAAGCAAGAATAAACAAAGAAAATAATTGTCCTGGCTTATGGTTGGGGGAACAAGTAAAAAAAAAAAAAAAAAAAGAAAAAAAAAAAAAATTAGATGCCATTGATGCCTTAGATGCCATTCCCAGTGCATCTATTTCTAAGTGTTTATGCAACATTTCCTCCAGTCGTTCGCCTCGGGTCTCGATCGTAGACACGTGCAGGATGTACTCATGTTCTTAAAAACAACTGTTCAAATTTTTCTTAGTGTCGTCTTCGTTATTTTCAACCCGATATGGACTTCGAATATTTCTTCAATCTTCCAATCCGTCTCGCCGAAGGACCACGCACTACTGATCCGGCTCGCCGACGGACAACGCACTACTGTAGACGACTGTATTATTCCACAGGGTTTCACCGCCGGCTCAGATTAGACTCGAAGATAGCAAGGTTACACCGATTTGGGCAGAGCCGGGGCGATAATAAAACACTTATTCGAAGAGAACGTTTTCACAATTTTTGTCTTGCTTACCTGGCTCATGGCAATGCCGTATAGAGAGCCGCGTCCGTACGCCTCTTTTGGGCCGATTTGCCGTCTCACTTTTGCTTCTCTATACGGCTATTTTCCATAATTTTCCCTATTTTCCATGAGCCAGGTGAAGTAAAACGCGTTGTGTGAATCTCTTTAATGTTTTTCCCAATTACATAGAGCCCTATATACTAATAATCTTATTTAATATTAAAGATATTCATAATTTAAGGTTCACCATCTATGAAACGTTATGTATTTTTACCACTATTCGCTTAATAACTACGTATCTATTTATTATATAATCCAAACTGTTATTCTTCACGTTAGAATTTTTGAAAATTTATCTACATAACATAAAAGAAATTACGTTAAAATTCACTATAGTTTCAATATATAAGCAAAATAACCTTAAGTTCGTAAAACGCCATTTAGCACAACTTATTTCACACTGATGCTATAGACTTCTATACATATATTGTCACTGAATGTTCACCGTTATAGTTTATGTACTGTTTTAAATCACTTGTTTATCATTCACGTTTCAACTCACTGATATTATTACGTTACGAGGCCGCTGTCCTTAACAGATATATATATATATATATACATTATTATTCTATTTTTTGCCTCGACATGTCTCGTCTATAATATATACGTCTATGATAATTACATATACCCCAATAGGTTGCAGTTCGATTATAATCAGCAGCTAGCAGCTTCTGTTGACCAATAAGTCATCAGGTATAATGAAAATGTTTGTATTGCGCGGAGGTCACGCGAGTGGGATGTGACCTTTGCGTAAGGTCAAATGTAAGGTCGTCAACATACGCGCTACTGTCCTGATCTGTACAGAAAATGAAAATACAGTAGGGCCTCGCTAATCCGGAGACGGAATAACAAGCGCCTTCCGAACTATTGAAACGTCCGGATTATAGATGGTAGGCGTATGGACTATTCCATGAGTGTTGTTTAATAACCTTAAAGGAAATAAGACTTTTTTTTGTATGTAGGAATAAGCCACATATTTGTGTATTGTTTTAAACACTTACGGATTGTGTCGCGGTGCACTTTTCTTTTTCCCGACGTTTCGGATACTTTCCAGCAGCCGTGGTCACGGGAGCACTGAGGTGTCAATTGTCCTATTTGTTGAAGTTGTTCACACTACCCGAAGATTCTTCAATTATTATTTGTGTTCCGATCCACGCAAAACATACTAACAGTATCTTGAAGCCGCGGTGATTTTAAATTACATTTTATTTTGTTAATTATTGGATCCCAACCAGATGGCAGCACCCAGTCATCTTCTCGGTTAAAATTAGGGTACTTTTTAATTTCTATAGCCTCGCGTATCATTCTTGGGCGATAACGGTGTTCCTTTGCCAGTACTTGTGGCTTATCAAATCTTATGTAATGGCGAGGTTGATCCAGTGTGTGTTCGCAAATTACAGATTTATTGTTGCGACGGTGTTTAACATTTGCGATGTGTTCCTTTACGCGGGTGTTGATGGGTCTTTTAGTTTGCCCTATATAGGAAAGACCGCAGTCACAGTCGAGCTTGTAGACTCCTGCATCTTGAAGGGGAATGTTACATTTCACTGGTGGTAAAAATTGACTTATCTTTTTGGGTGGCTTGAAATATGTTTTTATAGAAGCTTTCCTTAGAATATAGCCAACGTTATCAGTGACTCCTTTCATAAAAGGTAGAACTGTAGGTATTCGTTCGACAGTGGCTGGTTTCACTCGGTCACTGTGATGCAGGCGTGGGACTCGAAGCTTATTGTCACGTAGAACTTGTGTGACATGATGAAGCTCCGTTTCCAAATGCTGCTGATCACAGATTCCTCGTGCTCTTCTAAACAAAGTCCACGACTGCTGGAAAGTAGCCGAAACGTCGAAAAAAGAAAAGTGCACCGCTACACAATCCGTAAGTGTTTAAAACAATGAACAATATTCGCGTAAACCTAAGAAATCACATATTTGTGTGTTTTGACTATGAGAGGTTTACGCGGCGGCAACTTCCTACCACTATCCTACTACTAATATAAATGTGAAAGTTTGTGAGGATGGATGTATGGATGGATGGATGTTTGTTACTCTTTCACGCAAAAACTACCGAACAGATTTTGATGAAATTTGGTATGGTAGTAGTTTAGCAAATTTCGTCAAAATTTGTTCAGTAGTTATTGCGTGAAATAGAGACAAACATATGGATGTTAAATTATTTTGTTAAATTGTTCGTTAAATTATCATGGATGGCCATGCATCCATTTATCCATCCTCGCAAACTTGCACTTTTATAATAGTAATAGGATTGACAAGTTGTGACCAGCACCTCCTCTCGTCTGCCCGAACAGCGTGCACTGAAATAACACGTTATTTATATTTTTCGACTACAGGGGCCTTAGACAAAATGCAACGTAAGAACGATAGCGAAGCTCTTCCTACTACTATTATAAATGTGAAAGTTTGTGAGGATGTATAGATGGATGTTTGTTACTCTTTCACGCAAAAACTACTGAATGGATTTCGATGAAATTTGGTATGGTAGTAGTTTAGGTATTTACCAACAAATATGTATCAATCCGTTCACATCATACATTATTAGTTTTCTAACTTCGTCATTGTAATTAAAGAAGACATAATGACTAAGTGTCAGCTCACGCCGAAACGAGAGGATACGGCACGCGTCGCTGCAATTTTAAAAATAGTGATACAAAATTGAACTTTATTCAGTACACAATAAGATACACGTTTTATGGCAAGGGCAGCGCCGGGCTATGCAGAGCGGTCTAGTGTGAATATACTAACTCTTGCAATTAAACGTATATCTTTTTCTGTAGTAAATAAAGTTCAATTTAAAATCACTGTCTTAAAAGTGCAGCGCGTCGAGTCGCATCTCGGTGTGAACTGACGCTAAAGTCCCAGTTCATTCGCATTCAAAAACTTATAGCCCTGACGGTTGACCTAATTTAACGAAAGGTTTAAAAAAATTGCCAATAAAACAATCGTTTTATATGCGTACATTCTATCTTGCTCTCGAGTCATTGAGACTTTGTAATGGAATTGTGGTGTTTTGGCTGAATAATTTTAATAATATTATAATATATTACTAATCTTCTTGATATCAATGATTTTTTGGCCGAAGTCAGGTGGTTTACAAGTGTCGCGTTATGAATCGAATATCTCACAAAATTCAACATTATTTATAAAGGCGAGATGAAAGACGTTTCAAGTGCTCTCATGGCGATCATCTCCGGGATGTCGCGGGAAGCGGAGAAATCTCGGGGTGCCGGGAAATCCCGGGAAGGTGCGCGGTTAGGGTGTGTTCCGATATACACTGCGAATGGCGAGTACTGCTCTCTAGTTGTAACAATTCGCTTCCTTACTGCCTGCCAGTACTGGATGGAGAACAGTATCCCAGGGAAATATAATTATGATGTCATAAATCGACGCCATTTTCGTGCTGCAAGCACGCAGCAGTTAAGGTATCTCTGAGTACTTTGACTACGTGATCAGAAAACATAACAGCGCCTAGAGATTTAAAAGCAACTTTATGATAGTACGGACAGCGTTCCGTTAGTAACAGTAACCAGTATAGTAATCTAAAAAATATCGGAGCGATAACTTCATTAAACGAATGACATGTACGGGACTAACCACGTGATTTAGTTACGGAATACATTCTATTGTTTTCTATTTTCTAATTGATATTAATCATTATAGATACATGTTTGGGGATTTCGGCATTGCTTACAGAATTGCAAGCATAAGCCACTATGTCAATTAAAGTAATCATCATCATCACCACCATCATCACACCATAATGATGATGTAATAGGTACTTCTCATAATATTTTACATCGATACGGATATCTTCGAACATTACTCTGCCGTTTATAGACCGATTACCAAAATTCCTTTTTTGATGTATATATGTATATATAATCTTAAATTGGTCTCGTTGTCACCAAAGCGGTGACCTGATGATGGCATCCATGAGGAATCGAGGAAAGTCCTCGATTCGAAATTTATATGGACATATATAGTGATTTTAACTTTTTCAGAAGTAACCCAAGCATTAATATTTAAGTAACAAATTATTATAACTATTTTACATTCACTCAGGGCACACGATACTGGATTGACGTCTCACCTTGCAGTGGTCTTAGTGTATACCCGTAGTCCCGGAGCTTGAATCCCGGGGTGGGGTAACGCGAGTTATAAAATTATAATAATTTATTCAGCGCGAAACAGTTAAGAAGGTCGCTTTTGTTCGTTAAATTATCTGCGATTTTAAAGTTGCACGAGCTGTACAGATGTTTTTGTGCATCTTCCATTCATTATTCATTAAAGTAATCGAACCAACTTAAAAACTGTGGTATGGTCGCGGTTACTTCAACCACACCAACCAATCACTTATACTAATTAAAAATTTCAACCGATTCTTGGGTAATAAAGTGCTCGATTTTTGACAATTGTAAGTTTTTTAGGATTTGGTTTCATTTGGCCGCTTAATGTACCGCAAAACAGCAAATTAATGTCACATTTGTTAAAGACATTACGCGTTACAGACGCCTTTAAAGACAATTTCGTAGCCAACAAAGTCGCATATTACAATGCCTAGTATGGAAGTAAGATCACAGTTTGATCCTAGTATAGTGACGTCATCAGGCCCGTAGCTAGTCCAGGGCGCCGGTAAATCATGGGCGGGTTTAGGGTAGCCATTGTCTACAGCCTCTTCGCCCCAAACTTTCCTTTCCGCAGTCAAACTTAGATCAAGCTGAGAATCTTGGGATGTATATAGAGCTGATTTGAGCTTTAGAGAGTGATTTTGGTGTGATAAGTAAAAAATAAGTACAATTAGCAAAAATATAGGTAAGAAATTGATATAAGAAAACAATTTGTCAAGTTAAATAAATAAAATGAAATTTTTTGTGCAATTTGTTGTTATATGTATCTGTGCAACGTCAAGTGTTTCTAAGAAAAAAATCAGTAGATTACTTCCCGATAATAAATCTTTTGAAGTATTAACTTTTTCCCATTATAGAAATATCTTACTTTTTTTAACTATATTTAAAATTTATAGAACCACAAGTTCTTGCTAAAGGAATATCTTGGTGATCGAGTTTTGCTCGGAGTTCTAGTAATAGGAAAAGAATGCAATAGGTATCAAAAAAATCGTCTGACTGGGATTTGAACCCGAAACACCAATTTGCAAACAACACAAAAATTATACATATGCGTATTGCCTACCAACCTGCCATAGGGATCTGCTGACGAGGCTATTGATATATTATATATTGTTTCACGACGAAAGAAAAAACATAATATATAGCTTAAAAATGCGCAGTTTCCCAGCGATAAGACCTAGCTAGATCGATTTTTTTCCTCCTAAATCCCGTGCATACCATTTCGTAGAAAAACGCGTGATTTTCGTTCCGTTCGTTCGTTCCATTTCCGTGATTCCGATTATATATATACAACATTTGCTCGTTTAATGTATAACATAAAGTACCATCGGTTATATACATGAGAGTTTTATGAATAAACGTCAAAATTTAATTTGTATAATTATATTATTAATAATAATTGTTGCAGACATACGAATGGCGCGACGCAACAGGGCCGTGGTGATATAACAGCTCAGCTCACGCCAACAGATTACGCGCTAGGTTCAGTTCGGGTCAGATGCTGTATAAATATGCATAATATTCTTGAAGCGCTGCGTCGCGGGACGCCACGCGCAATTTCGGTTTTGTATCGTTCAGTGAGCACTGACCTTTAGATGATATATAAATTAATATAATAATAATAGCTCCCCATATCGATTTCGGTGACAGTGGCCGGATTTATTAAAACCAGGCCACGCAGGAGTTAGTTTATTTTATAGTGCCCAAGTGTATGCGCACACAAGAGCACTCTCTCAACCTTTACGGAGACTATTATAATTACAACTATATAACAAGACCACATAGTTTTACCCACGTACCCACCCACCCACGTAAATATAGTATCGGGTATCCCACGGAAATATTGTACGTTTTCGGGATAAAAAATAGCCTATCCTAAACTACTACCATACCAAAATTTCATTAAAATCGGTTTAGTAGTGTTTGCGTGAAAGGGTAACAAACATTCATCCATCCATCCTCACAAACTTTCACATTTATAATAATAGTAGGATTAACAGCTCTATGTATATACGTACTCAGTCTCACTTGTGTAAGTTAAGGAAAGGTTAAGGCGCCCCCACCCCCGCCCCCAGACGTTCACGAGTTCCCCCGAATTCCCCCGAAGTATCGCTTAATGCAACTTTATTATCTTCCAACGTTGAGTATTAATTAATTCTTTTCGTTGCTTTCTTCTACGTATTTCCATTTTAATTTTCCGTGTTTATTATCTAGAATATTTGAAATCTGATTTGGTTTCGGTCAGTCATGAATTATGAATGGGAAATGTTATTAATATTACAATTACTTTTGTAACCCAAGCGTTGTAAGTTTCTTTTTGGAAAATGTGGAACAATTACATCTAAAATAAATGATGTCATAAATTCTGATTGTTGCCCATTTATTTTACATTGTTACCCATAACAATCAAATAAGTCTGTGAATTCGTGATAGGCGATAAGTTTTTGAAACTTTTAAAGTAGGTATTAAACTTTTATGCTTCGTTACGTACTATCGAACAAGTCGCCGCTCTGGCATCTGGCTCTCGCGACATCAGGCATAAGATGAAAATCGCGTAACAGCGCCGTTGAATCGTGCGCACGCACATATTATACTGACGTGTAAATACATAGTCTAACCACGTCTGCAGTACTTGCGGTCACTTCCTTTGCGTTTAACTATTTTGAGGCGTCCCAGGGCAAAGGAAATCGTTTACAAGCTGGTTGAGCAGAAACTTTGTCGATATTGCACCTATGGAAGATTGCCTTCACCGTAACCACAGTACGACTTAACTAAAACATTATTTTTAAAACGATTAAACATAGTTATTTCAGATGTACCCATCTACGTACTACTTCATATTATGTTATACATCGTACGACGTATTATGTACACAAATCGATTTTTCATTAAAAATACACATATCTGTGACGCTCTAGATCATATACGTACTATACTCGACTGTAATAACATTACGACTAGGCAGGAGCTATTTTATAGTGCCCAAGTGTGTGCGCAGTACACAAGAGCACTCTCTCGACCTTTACTCTCGTAACCCAGTGGGACGGATGACCGACACGACTGGCGAGAGATCAGACGCAGAACCGCCTTTTTACATGCCCATCCGACGCACGGATCATCTTTTTTGTCAAACAATCAGGTGATCAGCCTGCATTGTCCTAATCGGACTTGAAAACAACATTTTTTGTTGTTCTAACGCGGGAATCGAACCCACGAGCTTCGAAGCCGAGAGCCATGCTCCAAACTACTGGGCCATTGCGGCTTATACTCTTATTATGATTGCGTATTAACAAGATAACCGTAAGCAACGCAAATAATCAAATTAATCGGAAGGAGGACCGATATCACCATTACTAATTCAGTCCTCCCGACCTCCCGGCTCGGGGGGCGGTGTCCCCCACCTCCATGACAGAAGGTTACAAAACTCAGACCTCAACTATGTGGAAATAAACCGCAAGAAATAAAAATGTGTCGGACTCGCGCACGGAGGGTTCCGTACAAAACAGCAAAATAAAACGATTTTTTGTAACATGTATGTCACATAAATATTTATTTTTCTTATTATGCTTTTTACCATTTGTTGTTATAACGGCAACAGATACATCATCTGTGAAAGATTAAACTGTCTAGCTATCACGGTTCATGAGATACAGCCTGATGATATACAAACGGACGGACAGCGGAGTCTCAGTAATAAGATTCCCTTTGGGTGCGGAACAATAACTATGACAGTACAGTTTGAGACCTAGATCAGGAATACCCACTTGTACTCATTTACGGACACAACATTTATTTTTGTCCGAGGCTCTCAGTTTCATAAGATAGGTGATAAAATGAAGTTCTGCAACTGATCTAAACCTTCTAGGCTAGGACTTCCCTTCGATGGAGAACCAGCCTTCGCTACTGATGTCTACAGCTGGCATTACTTCACCACGTCGTGTTATCTCACCGCCTATTTTAATGTAATAACCAATACGTTACTCAGCTCGTTTGTTCTAGGCCACCTTTGGCAACCTACTACGAACAACGAAGACCTTCCCTAGAGCTTTTGCTAAGTTAATTACAAACTTGTGCTAGGTACATTGATACGTGTAATAAGCCCTTAGCAAGTTCAAATTATACATTAATAATAATAAGGAAATAAGGCGCATTTCGCATGCTGCGTGTCGAGTAGCGTCGATTTTTATTACAGAGTGCATACAATCGTAACTTTAGTGTTTAAACAAACGTTTTAACATTTTGTAGTGAAACATCTTTAGCGGCGTTGCGAGGAAATTTCAAGATTGCGTCACGTCACGCGTCACGGCTCGATTTTGGATATAACGCCATCTGTCAGAAGCTACTTACAATTCTTATATAACAACTTGACTTTCTAAAGTACGTCTCCATACACAGATGGCACTAGGTGTACAAATTTTAATCATTTTTTAAAGTGATGTACTTTAGGTACGATGAGAGTATTTTTGAATTTTAAATGATAACTGAAGTTTCACCTCTAGGCTTCAAAGCGTTAACTATCAGAACACACGCTTAAACGCCAAGTTTAAAAAAATCAAAAGCTACCAGTCCGTAACCTCAAATATAATCGCCTTTTTATTTTTGTCCCACAGACAGAGATATAAACCCAAACATTGGTCCATGTAATCATAACACAGGCTGAATAATTAAGCTGCTCCCTTTTTTAAAGTCGTTAATTATTATGAGGGATACGGACACGCCTCACGTTGATGTTTAAGGTGGGACCGCACTAGGCGGCAGCGGAGTGACACGACGCGACTACTAGTAATACCGCAATGGAGTGCCGCGTCGCGTAGTTTCGTTGCCGCACAGGTCCCACATTTATTCTTAACTAGTTTTTGCCTGCGGTTCGGCCTGTGTCCCATGGGAAAACTGTACATTATCGGAATAAATAGTAGTATCTGTGTTACTTAAATTATTTTTTTAAATTAAAATCCGTTTATTTCAGGCTGCATAGGCCCATATTATAAATACCTTCTAGACTAATATACATATTAGTATATTTAATAAACTCACACTAAAACTAACACTTAACACGTATTGTCTGCGACGTGGGGCGCGAAGTGTTCGGGAGTCGTCCTCTAAATCTTCTGTAGACGACTCCAATCGGCCAGAACTCCTCCTTCTCGAAGGTCGGTAAATGATGGGTTGGAACTCTTACCACAAAGGAACTAAACTTCACTTTATGACGAGATTCCAAACGCTCGACACTCAAGGCGAAGTTGGTTCTGCTTCTGATGTAGTCCACGACCTGCTCGACCGTCGTAGATCAATGCAGCCTGGACACGTACAGCGGTGTAGCGGGAGTCTCACACCGCAACAGTTGCTCGGGACCTCCAGTAGAGTGCCGCGATGATTGCGGACGACTAGTTTCTTCTTCTTCCTCTCGACTTTGATGATCCCGTCATCTTCGAACCTTCGATCCTCTTTAGAAAGAGGACGCTCTTTTGTAGTGGCCTCCTTCTTTCCTTTGTTTTCGAACGCTGGGGAGGTGGTGGGGAGACGCAACCGGCGACACTTGCGTAACTCAGCACCTGCTCCGTCGTGAGGGGGGAGGGGGAGGCAGCTACGATGTTCGTTGACCCAACGGATAATGCTGACGGGCTAAACGTGACCGCCTGCGCGCCTCGACAACGAGTGACGTTTGCTGCATCAGGTGACCTACATATTGAATTAACACTTTTTAACTGTGATAATTCACTACGTAGGTCACTTATGGTAAACTCTGATGCCTGCAATCTAATTCGAACATCGGCCAATTCTTCCTTGAGGAACTTGATGTCCTTCAGTAGGCTGACGACGTCGACGTGGTCCAGTGGCAGCTTATGCAGTTCTTACGCTACAAAAGCTGGCACTTCATCCGGATCCGTCTGCTTCAGTAGGGAGATGATGTCCTGCACGCTTCTTTCCGTTCCATCTCTTCGTCGCGATGGCATGTTCGCGCTTTGGCCAGGCGTCTCGTACAGCAAATGCTTGCCTTTGCTAAACTCCTCGCTGGTAAAGGAAGACTTGCAGATATGCATTATGCTGACCTCGTCCATGGTGTCAATAGCATGCTGGATAAACGCCAGCAACTCATTGGTTACGAGCGCCATGGTCACGTACAGTGGCAATCAGCCGCACACAAAAATATAATTAACTAATTATTCATATATTTTGCTGCATGTGTATAACGCGGAGCGCGACCGTTCGCTAGCTCGACACATTACACACATGCTCCTTAATCCAGAGCTTAAACTACTACCATACTAAATGTCACCACAATCTGTGCAGTAGTTTTTGTGTGAAAGCGTAATAAACATCCATCCATCCATCCATCCTCAGAACCTTTCACATTTACAATATTAGTAGGATGTAGTAGGAATTAGAAAGGTAGGTAGGTAGAAATTGCTATCCGATATTAAGGCCTCCCTCACATTAGACGTGCTCGTTCCTCGGGCGTGTCAGCGATGCCGGCGCTGCTCGCGCCACTTACACGCCCGAGGAACGCGCACGCCTAATGTGGGGTCAGCCTTAGCAACATCTAGGTGAAATATTCTGCTCAGATTTTGATAGTAAAAGTGTACTTATTTAGTTCATAACACTGTGCCATATCAAATCAAGATGATTGTGGCGATGATGTTGCTTTTGATTTATAGCAAACGTTTATGTGCAGCCATTTTTTTAAAATAGTGAATATAGAAATATAATTTGATAAAGGTCTGTTAAATTGAAAACGCTATATGTGTGGTGTGCCCTTGGTCCAGTAAGGGTCAATTCACACCGCTACGATACGCGATGCGATACGGCGCGGCGCTGCATTTCAAGATAGTTATTAAAAATTGAACTTTATTTACTACAAATTACAGAAATAGAAACACGTTTCATATGAAATGTGCGGCGCAGTGCAACTTGACATTCGAACTCTTACAGTGAAACGAGTATCTTCTTGTGTAACGAATAAAGCTCAATTTCTAATAGCTATCTTAAATATGCAGCGCGGTATCACGTGTCATTTCGTTTTGGTATGAATTTCTAAACTGTGAGACTTAGTCTAGACTGGCAGGGCTAGGGCCAACTTATAAACGACTTTGAAGGCCGATTACTCGTAAATGGTTGACCTTGTAAAAACACATGTATGAAACCTTGCCAATATTTTGAAAGACCTATTCAACGATACCCCACACGATGGGGTAGGATGAAAAAATATTTTTCATCCCCACTTCACATGTATTATACTAGCCACCCCTAAAATATGAAATTATTATTATTTTATGATACTAAAACTGAGGTCTATACACAATGTATAACTATACCAAATCAATTTATATTTTAATAATTTGATTTTATTATAATATAATTTAATTAATTTATATTCATAATTACAGAAGCTATAAGCGCGGACAAACAGACAGACAGACAGACAGACGGGCGGACAGAGCGAAACTATAAGGGTTCCTTATGTATTACGGAACCCAAAAAACAAGAACGCCATGTCTGACTGTACCCTTAATGAAACATTACCTATCAATAGCGAATAGTTGACTCTACCATTTTCCGCCACATTTTTTAAGATACCTAATCAAGCAATGCGCGCACTGGCAAGAAAATTGTCTCCTTCCTCCACCATTTGCATTCCGATTTACGACTTTAGCGCACACTAAATAGAGTCAACTTTTTCGCAAAACATGACCGTATAGGAAAACAATCATGTTATCCGGTAAAGTTAATTTTTCGTGCGCTAAAGTTCATAATCGGAGTGCAAATTGTGGGAGACAAAGACAATGTTATTGACAGTGCGCGCATATACTTAAGCCCCAATCTCACCAACGTATTAAAACGACGTTTAACGCTGAACTCCAGTTTTCGAGCTGTATATCCCGTTCTAGCATTGAATAAGAGAGAGAGAGAGATATATATTTTGTAAAATCGGAGCTAAAAACCCAACATTTGGCTACAGTACTATGTAAGTAATGACAGTATGCATAACCAAAAATTTTCGTAATTTACAGAAAACTAACACGCCTAACATTTCCTGACTCTAACTACGCATGGCCACTCACACTATCGAAAAACGCGCCGGCTTTGAAGGTCACACGCCCATTGGGCTGCATGGGCCGCGCGGTTATGAATAGTATTTAAGTATTTTATAGGATAATGTTGTCAAAATTTAAGATCACATGTTATGTAGACATAATATATTTTTGACGTCAAAAATTCAAGAAGCGTTAACAAATACAGATTACGCTTCTTGAATATCTATTTTTTGTTTAAATACCATGCTGTATAGTGCAATAATAAACGTATTTTTTTATTTAAACCACAATACCTGTAGCACTTTTAGCTACTTGAAATATTTTTTGTTCAGAAATTTTCAGAACTAATAAGAAGTATAACTCACAAGTTGCATTTTTTATTTTTGCACTGCAGGTTTAATTGTAGAAATACGATAAAAAGAAATAATAACAAACGCGACAAATCTTCAAACATTAAGACTAACAAACCAAGACTAAATTTTCCTTTTTAAACCCATTCGATCCATCCGAACCTTCTTCCCACACCGTAAGGTCACACTTCCAGTAAAAACTTATTTTCCGGTCGCAAATGTTGCCATTTTATCTGTCACACTATGAAAGACACGCAAAATCTAGTTTGAACTCTATTAAATATTGAGATAAAGTTGCAATTCGTATGACGCCAGTTTTCCAGTAGCGTGCTTAGGGTGGGCCACCCGCCGCCCAAACTGTACATGTTATTTACGCGCGAACACAACACCGAGGGTTCAATTTATCTGACCTACTGGGCCTCTAAAATATTACGACTACACTCTCATTCCCAGGAAATACATGGATACTTGTATCAAATATGAATAGTTAATCGTTATTATTAACATGCAAAAAAGAAGCGGGCGAGATTACTCCTGAAGATTGGAAGAAAGGGTGAGAAAAGTTTTTCTCTAACTTTACGGCGAAGCGGAAATATTTTAAACATTTTTAAGCAGATAGTCAAAAAGAATTGAACGGATTTTATATACGAAGCTGCAGTCAAGTTGGTAGATACAAGTATAAAATATAACACCTACATATAAAAGTTTTCTACTTACTATTACGCGCGAGTACGAAATCGCGTCAATCAGGTAAGTCCAATACTGAAGTTTATATTTTAATAATATTAATATTTTTAATCATCTGTGTAAAGTATTCTAATAAAGCGTAAACAAGAATGCATTTAAGATACCGGGGCGGGGTAGTAAAAAAAATAATGATACAGTAAAAACGTAACAGTCACGCGTTACTTCGCAGCAACTGATCCAAACACCCCCCGGACTGAAAGACATGAGTATGGATACCCAAACACCCCCCACACCTAAGTATGGACATCCAAACACCTCTGGATACTGTATGATGGACTGGATATTACAATGTCTTATATTTTTATGTAGAAAGCCGATATTCCCCTAAGAGTTACGACATTTCAATTTGCCAAGGCGGGCGGAAAATGGAATTACGATTGAGGCGGGAACGGCCGAGCGGCGCCGAGCGCGCCCGTGCGGGCCGAGCCGCGCCGATCGCTTCCGAAGATACCCGAACGCGGTCGCATCACGCCGTATTGATTAGATGCGGAACGCCCTATGCCATATAAATTAGGCCGCACGGAAAATATTGTTTATTTTTTTTCTTTTTTTATTAACTTTAAATTTTATTAATTGTTGTCATAAATGGTTAATATCTGCATAAAATGATATAGGGGTAGCAGCGGATAAAGCAACATATTGAATTTAATTTTATAACTACAGTCAGCTGCGAAACTACATGAAGAAATCTTATGTATTTTTTTACGTTCTTAAAGTTGATGATTTATTGATTGATGATAATTTTATATTAGAAATGAAAATGATAGTAATTTTATAAACTAGATCGAATTTTTCATAATATGACGTGATGATTTTTATATAGAATAAATCTTAAAATTTCTTAGTAAATATTAAACAATTTTTTAATAAGCCTCTTTAATTAGGAACATCATAACTCCCTCGTCTCTCTCTCGTTTCGGAGACAATTAATATAAAAGCCTATCTAAAGTAAACCGACTTCAGCACTCCAGAATAATGTAGACGAATAAATATACATTACATTATTAACGAATGTTGGCCCCGTTTTGCGCTCTCTTTGTTCCTATCGCGATTTCACTACCGCGCACGCGATTGTACACCGTATCACCAGGAAATAGAGTTGAAACAATTTAATTACGAAAAGATTTTGTTCTCGTCGATTTGTGATTTGCTGTTTATTGAAATTGGACTCTATGATCCTTAAGTAATAAGGAAGTATTTTGGTTGCTGGGAACGAGTGGCACGTTTCATGATTTGTGAGTTTATAGCGACGGTGGAGTGGCGGCGGGTAATGGCCGACGTCGGCGACATATTGAAAAAGTTTTGGCGCGAAAAAGGACAGCTCGTATTGTTTACAATCGGTTTATAATATCTGTTAATTTAAGGTTATTTGTAATATAGTGGTCAAATTAAAGAATTCGCAATACTTAATTACCTGTAAAAAGTGAGCGGTTGATAGACGCCTGGTATTTGTGAAACCGGGAACATCAAAAAACCTGTACAGAGACGCGTTATTCGCCACGCCAACTGACGACTTGACCCGAATTATCTGATGTTTTACAAAATTACAAGCGTCACGTGATGATTTAATTTATAGCTTCGTACCCCCTAGTGATTAACGCAAGTAAGTCGAGAAGTATTAAAAACAAAGTGCGAGTCAGACTCGCGCACGAAGGGTCCCGTACCATTATCTTACACGTTCACTAGTACTAATATCGAGCACTTGGAATTAATATCAAGCAGAATGCAGCGAAAAAATCAAGTTTATGTATGCGAATTAATTATTATTTTTTCACTTAAATATTTATTTCCTTTTCAGTTTACTATTTATTTTAAATGAGAATATACAACTCAATATTCAGTAAATTTTTCAAGCGTCTACCTGTTGCCGTTATTATTATGGTGAATAAACAGCGAAAATTACGTTTGTCGTATGGGATCCCCTCTTAAATGTTTATTTTATTCTATTTTCAGTATTTGTTGTTATAGGGGCAATAGAAATACATCTCTTGTGAAAATTTCAACTGTCTAGCTATCACGGTTCACAAGGTACAGCCTGGTGACCGACACCGGGACAGGGGGACGGGCAGCAAAGACTCAGTAATAGGATCCTGTTTTTACCCTTTTGGGTACGGAACCCTAAAAACTGACGGTGATACTCTTAACCATCACTCCAACAACTGTGTCGGGCGACACTGTCTCGACTCTCTCGCGCTTGTCGCGGCGAATTGTGGGAAGGGCCTTATTTGCATAACCATCATTTCAACCGCCTATTTTAATTTATTGCTTCCTGAAATTATTGTATTTACTGTAACATGGGGTAAGCCGGCCTATGGGTAGAAACCCATTCAAGGTTAAGATGTGTGTGTGTGTCCAGAGTGAATAACTACAATTTTTATAAAAATCTACGTATAACTCTGTCTTTAAATTTAATAGCCTATGCTACCCGGGCGTCAACGTGTAACACAATGGTATCTGTCAACCGCACGGTTGATAGATACCATTTTGTTGTTGACGTTTGTCAATTTGACACAACATTTACTTTTTTCTCTCTCTATATATATATATATATATATATATATATATATATATATATATTCTCCCAGCCGATTGCCGGCTACAGCGACTGCTTCAACTCCGGTGTTGGTTGCGTTCGTGCGCTCTGGTATGGCTTCAGTAGCCGATCTTATTAACGAAGACCCGTGCACACAGCGGGCACGTAGCTGATTGCCGCAGGTGGTCGGGCTTTCAGCTCATCTCGTTTTAGGTCCAGCTCAGTGCACCGAGTTTTTCTCTCTAAGAGGCAAAAGAACCCCTATAGTGTACCTCTAGTATACTTTAATTGTCATCAGCTCCCTAGCTATAAAACACAGTACAAGCATAGATAATATTTCGAAATTTACATTACAAGTTTGTCTATTCTACTCGTAATTTGACCAAACCAGAATCTTAAAATCGAAAAAAAAGCTTAACCTTTTTTTTCAACGTTTAAAAAATTGTACGCAAAGAATTCAAATATTTATTTGTCTGGCTGTACCTACTTATCACAATTTTCCCGCAATCACGCAGTTAAAGTTTCTTCATTTGTTGGAGGTTTAGACTCATAATAATAACATTAATTCAAAATTTTGTGTGACTTTCAATTCAAATCATAATAATATTAATTTAGTGACTGGTATTGTAGCATGGTACAGCGGTTCTCTTAATGTAGATGTGTAAATATAACAAAGTAGCGTATTATAAATATAAATAGATTTATTTATTCTAAATAATTCGTTCCAACATCCAGTTTTAAATTCCAATAAGAATTTCTTTAACTTTGACAAACTCGGGACACCTTTTCCCATTAAATGAAAATTCTCATCTCAAGAGTTCTTTACGTTTGGAATCAGGCTTTGTATATTGCTCCGGAGATGAAGGTATACAGCCCTTTAAGTATAGCCCTACGCACCCAGGGGTGACCAATAGGAAAAATCTTGCAAGCCCCGAAAAATTCAAGGTACGATTAATTAACACGTACCAATATCTACCTTATCACTTTGCGTTAGAGTGTATTTTTTGTTGACGGAATTGTGGTGGATACAGCCTTTTAAAAGGGCGCCGGATTGACACCTTTTTGAGTGCTTATGGTAGAATTGTTTCACAGGATGAGTATAGGTCATATATTTTATTTGGAATTTTTGGTACAGTCGGCGTGATAAAAACCTTTATTATCAATATAGTTTGAAATATTTTTGTTAACATTTTATGCGGATAACTATTATATACTTACCCTTTATAAATCTGTGTGACTATACCTATATAGGGCCACAGCAAAAAAAGTAAGTGTAGTTAAGTACGTTCTTAAAAGAATTAGGTTAAAGAATTTGTCTAGTGGTCTAGTACTCTAGTAGAACCCGCACCACAACTGTGACAACTCACGCGAATGGACTGTAATCACAATGTTATTCCTGCAAAACTCTGATCAACACATAAAACATTTAAGCCCTGGATGGTTAAATATAGTGAGGTTGTTTGCAAATGGACCGGAGCCTTGAGCCAAGTTGCATGATGCTAATGATGACAACGAAGTTCAAAACCAAAAATTTCAATGTATTTCCCAAAGGCTCTGTTATCAAAAACAGCGGCGCACGGTGGGTCGATAATCTGATTTCATAGACATAGAAATGTAATCTCGAAAGTGACAGATTTTTAAGCTATTGCATAGCTTTTATCGCAGGTTTTGAGCGCGGCGACCGAATCAAGAAATTCCGTAACGAAAATAAACCTAACACCCCCCACTCCGACCGGCACAGCGGTGCGGCGTTGAAAGCCGTGCATCGTCTAACGTCGTTTCAGTTCGGCAGACTTCGGCACGGTGTTTGTGTGCGTGCGACTTGACGTATGCGTGTAGACTTACTATGCAATAGCTTTACCGCGGCAGTCCCCGAGTGCCACACGTATTTATTAATTTATGGATATTACTTCAATTATATCAAAAACGGCACGTTTAACCGTAATATCCTCACAGATGGTTATAGTACTAAGTATTTATGATTTTTTTGGCATACATCATATAACGGTTTCAGCTGCTCTTTTTTTTTTAAATCGTCGAAATTTTTGAAAAAAGTCATCTGTATTATTGCAAGATTCGATAGTGTTACTATTAAGGAACAATTTTTGGAAAGTAATAGTATACCGCAAACTTGAGGAAAGTGTTGAATTTTATAAACTCCTTCATATTTTTAACAAATGTATGTAAAATTATATAAAATGCTAAAATTAAGCTCTTTCCTCAACTTTCTCACATATAATAATTACCCAGCAATTGTTCTTTACTAGCAGGACTATCGAATGGTGCAATAATACAGGTGACTTTATGCAAAATTAATATGTCAATAATTTAAAAAAAAATTGCGGTGCGGCTGCGTTCCAACTCTGTATCAAAACGTTAGCCCGATAGCGAATCATTAAAAGAGTCGAGTAACATTCACGTTTCGTTTGCGCTTAAAAACTTAGCGCCCTGCAGGTTGCCCACGCTCAGGGTGTCTGCGCCGCCCGCCTAATATAAAGGCCCACTCTCGCGTGACGTCACCCGCTCTGGCGCCGCCCCTGGCGAATTGGTATTATGATTGAAATCACAACATGGATGACGCAAGTTGTTACTTTTATACATAATAAGTATTATTTTTATTAATTAACTAGCATTTACCCGCGGCACCGCCCGCGTAAATGCAGTATCCCACGGGAACACTGTAGTTTTTCGGGATAAATGTAGCATTTGTGTTAATACAGAGCTTAAACTACCGTATCAAATTTCAATAAAATCGTTCAGTAGTTTTTGTCATGAAAGGGTAATAAACATCCATCCATCCTTACAAACTTTTACAATAAAATAGTAGTAGCATAAGTATGAACAAAAAAATATACTTATTATTTGATCACCATCTTCAACTGTAACGCAAAATGTCGAGATTCCCGCATTTTCCCGACCGCCATAATCTGTATAGCTAGTCCGTTCATAGTTATTTCACCTCGGAGGTTCTATGTAAGTGATCCTTATGTCGTCGGCATAAAGGTCCTGTCAGAGGTAAAATAACTCTGAACGGACTGTAAGTTGTAACTGAGCTGTCGAGTAGGTACAATCAGTAAAAATAACTTCTCTTCGCCAGTCTTAGTTTTTAGGTTCCGTACCCAAAACGTAAAAACGGGACCTTAGTACTGAGACATCGCTGTCCGTCCGTCTGTCTGTCATCAGGCTGTATCTTCTGAAATTTGATGTATTTCTTTTGCCGCTACAACAACAAATACTAAAAACAGAATATAATAAGTATTTAAGGGGGCTCCAATACAACAAACGTGATTTTTTTGCCGTTATGTACGGGAGTCTTTGTGCGCGAGTCCGACTCGCACTTGGCCGGTTTTTGCTGTAAGCAGAGGAAGTTAATAACTATCAGGGAATCTAATCCATAAGCAGATTGACCATTCTTTTAATTTATTCGAATTACAATTTTATATTTAACTTTGGCATGTAATTGACATATTATGTATTGTGACTACATGTCGTCATTACAATAGGTGCTAAACATTCAATTTCCTGACAGTGATAACGCGTCACTCGCCACGCCACCCGTCCGAAAACCTAAAATTAATTCAAAGCGACTAAACTCAACCCAATAAACAATAAAATAATGTGTAAACAGGAATGAGATTGGATCAGTTAATGACAGCGGCGGGGGGGTCGACACGTTGCCATAAATCAGCGGAGGGCGGGGGCGGGGGGTAACCCCCGCGCCGGGGGGTGGGGGGTCGATCTTTCCCCGGATCCGACATTTTTATAACGGGTTTTTGGGGTCACGAGCACGACATAATGTGTGAATACTGAATACTGTAAACGTTTATGTCCCTTTGTTGGGCTTAACAGGTGCGGTGGTCTTGCTGTCTTGGTCTATATATATATATATATATATATATATATATATATAAGATAGATATATAGCTGTCTATACTCTATCATAAAATAAAAATATTTACACCACGGATACGCTAATCCATGTTGCTGTCTCTGTCTGCTAATTAATTGGCACAGGTCAAACCCTTGAGGCTAGAAAAAAATTAGCACACGTATTTCTCGTGTTATAAACTTGTAATAATAAACAGTATTTTAAGAAACAATTAATGTCTTAAATTAATTCTGGATAACACAAGATACCAAAAATAAACTCGACTACTCTTACAATATTTGGATTCTCTCAATATTTGGATCTTACTAAAGATTTGGATAGGTACTCAATACATATTGAGTAACTATCCAAATCTTTTCACAAACATAAAAATTTTTAATAATGCCATTTTCCCCACTGATCACAGACTGCTAAGAGTTACAGTAGAAATAAAACTACCAAAAAAAAAGTTGAGCAAGCTTTAACAGTACAATTAAGTTCTCGTTAGAGGAAAATAAACAAAAATACCTCGAGTACTTAGAGCTAGAAACAGAAAAAATAAAATAGGAAAGTAGAGACGACATAGAGTCCTTTACAAAAAATTTAAAACGCTATAAAACTCTAGAAAATAGGTAATGTCACTTATTTCTCTTAGTTACTTAAGAGAAAAAAGAAATTCTCAGCAATGAACACAAAAAACAACTCAAAAAATACACTTTGTTACAAAATAAACCTTTCAAAAATAAAAAGGAAAAAATGGAACTTCCATCTCTCTATAAAATTACGAACAAACCATTAAAGCAGGACTATGAAAACTATAAAATGGAAATATTTAAAAAGCACTTGATAAGCACAGGAAGTCAGAAGAAAGCCTCCAAAGAAACCTAAACCCCGAAAAAAGGTTTTAATTTCCATTTGAAAATTGGAAAAGAAATAAGCAAAGTACAAACGCGACAAGAATTAATAAACATTGCTTCCGACTTCTATAGAAAACTCTACCATGACAAATACAACGACAAACATGGGCACCTAAAATCTGAAATAAAAGCCGATGCACCTATTTCACCATTTGAAAGTAGAGAAATATTAAAAAATATAAAGAAACTTAAAAAAGATAAGAGTGCCAGTCTCGATAATATCTGAAACGAAGGAAAAAGTAAATTGCTAAGACTTCTTACAACCCTGTACAAATAATTCCTGAATAATGGGGAGTGTCCCAAGTAAGTCTATTGTATAAAAAAAGAGATCACTCAGATATTAATAACTATCGACCTATTAACTTACTGCCGACAATGTATAAACTTTTTGCAAAATGTCTAGAAAAAAGAATTTCAAATTTCATAGAAAAGAGCCAACCAGTAGAACAAGCTAGGTTCTGCCCGGGCTACTCTACAATTGACCACATATATGCGCTGGATCAAATAATTGAAAAACATGTAGAGTTTAACCAACCTCTTTATCTCGCTTATATTGACCACGAAAATGCGTTTGATTCATTTTCACACAAGAGCATATGACAATCACTTTTGAATCAAAATGTTCCAAATACATATTATATTAATATTATAAAAGGTATCTACGAAAAAGGCACAAGTAGAGTAAATATGGATAAACTTGGACCACTAATTTTTTAGAAGTGGGGTAAAACAAGGAGACTGAATGTCACCTAAAATATTCACAGCAGTGCTACAAGAGGTCATAAAAAATCTAGACTGGAGTTTAAAAGTAATAAAAGTAGACAGAGTTTGTTAACAATTTAAGATTTGCTGACGATATCATTCTTTTTGAGTTAGATTATGAGCATAAAACGACAAATAGCATAAAAACGACATATACGTAAACAATACACAAATTCAATATGTGGACAGATGTCCATAGCTATGTATACCTTGGAAAACAAATATCCTTTGAGAAGACGCGCCACAAAGATAATTTAGAACGTATGATGATGACTTGGAGAAAGTACTGGAGTTTCAAAGAAATTTTTAAAGCCAAATTATCTATGAACCTTAAAAAGAAGGTAATAGACTCCTATTTATTGCCATGCCTGTTATATGGGGCACAAACTTGGCTATTTCAAGAAAAAACAAAAAAAAATCGGTCGTGTGGCGTGACGTGTGATTGCGCGCAATAGAAAGGGGCATACTGGGTATCAAACTTATTGCATTAATTTACAAACAAAAGAGCAATGTTATTCGTAAAAAGACAAAGCTCATAGATGCAGAACAACATGCACAAGAACTTAAATGGAGATTTACTGGCCACGTTGCCCGTGTGACAGACAAAAGATGGACAAAGAGAGTCACCAAGTGGAAAGGCCCATGTGGAAAGAGAAGCAAAAGAAGACCTATGGATAGATGGGTCGATGAAATCATAAACAAAATTTATTTATCTTAACTTCTAATAATTTAAAAGCTATGTAAATAATATATATATAAAGCATGGAAATAAAGGGTTGTATTATTATTATTATTTCTCATATGACGTATACACAAGAATTTTTAAAAATTCATCCCCCAAAGTGTTGAAATAGGGTATTAAAGTTTGTATGAAACTTTTTATTCCTTGGACATATTTGCATGAAATTTTATTCGTATTAATTCACTATGGAAAAATAATTAGTT
Source organism: Phengaris alcon alcon (assembly GCA_037179445.1). Lineage (NCBI taxonomy): Eukaryota > Metazoa > Arthropoda > Insecta > Lepidoptera > Lycaenidae > Phengaris > Phengaris alcon. The sequence goes on from JAYRCH010000372.1 coordinate 43,883, forward strand.
ACGAATTCAAGCGTTTCCTAATATTCAACCCCTCAGAGAGTAAAATAGCGGAAGAAAGTTTTACATTATTATAAAGATATCGTTTATAAAACCCAATTTCACGCTGGCGAAACCGCGGGAAAATGCTAGTTTTAAATAGTTCAAATACGAACAATTTATTTATGGCATAAGGTGCAAACGAGCAGTCCGACCGCCTGATGAAAACGATTACCGTGGTCCAAGGACACCCCGCAAAATCAGAGGAGTAGCAATTGCCGGCCTCAAATAAAATTAGTAACGTCTTAATAATCTAAATTAATCGGATTATTATTTACTGCTAAGATTTATTTTTCATGACTGTACATTGTACAACCTCAGACCAAATAAAAAAGTAAAGACGGATCTTTGTCAAACAAAAACTGAGGCCGCTTTTTTATGTATGTAGCGCACGTTTGGCTACGAACTACATACAAAAATATAAAACCACACCGCGACAGCTCGCCTTTCAAGGTAAGGCTCACTAAGGCGTAGTTTCGTTACATGTGTGCGCGTGACACTGTGTAATTACACGGCGAGGCGTAGTATGGACCTCCCGCACTGTGTGGCTCGCAGAAGTCTGTGTTCACTTCTTTATTTGGTCTGAGTGTAAAACGTGAAACGTCATAATAGCCGTCCATATAGCTTAGAACTTTGTAACTTTATAATATACTAGCTTTTGCCCGCAGCTTCGGCCGCGTGGGAGAATGTTCGTGGCAAAAAACTGCTTTAGCAAATATACCTGCAATATAGTAATATAGTAGTATAGTAGTATAGTAGTATAGTAGTATAGTAGTATAGTAGTATAGTAGTATAGTAGTATAGTAGTATAGTAGTATAGTAGTATAGTAGTATAGTAGTATAGTACGAGGGCTGCACTAAAAGTATCGGGAATGGAATATTTCCACTGTTCCTGTCATATTAAAATCTTTTTAATTTAAAACTCCTTGGTTTTAAAAATCGAATACCGTTTATTTATTTAAAAAAAGATTCTCGGTCTTGTCACAAGGTCTTGTCAAACTTGTTTAGTCGTTGAGAAAATGGAATTGACTCGAGAAAATTCTAGAGCGATGATTTATTATGACTTTCGAATTGGCTTAACACAAAAACAGTGTGTTGACCGGATGATTTCTGCATTTGGTGATGAAGCCCCATCCAAAACCATAATTTATCGCTGATTTGCTGAATTTCAACGTGGACGTGTCAAGCTCAGTGATGATCCCCGTCAAGGTCGTCCAAAAACTGCAGTCACCCAAGAAAACGTTGATGCTGTGCGTAAGCTGATTGAGGAAGATCGACATGTGACATACCGCGAAATTCAGGTAACTTTAGACATTGGCATGAGTCAAATACAAATAATCTTGCATGAACAATTAAGTGTAAAAAAGTTGTTTTCCCGATGGATACCGCATTTGCTCTGTGAAGAGCAAAAAGCGGCTCGCGTTACTTGGTGCGTCAGAACTCTCGAAAGATTCCACGCAGGATCCTCAAATGCTGTATACAACATCGTATCAGGTGACGAATCCTGGATATACGCGTACGAACCCGAAACAAAAAACCAGTCACGAGTTTGGGTGTTCGAAAATGAGTTAAAGCCAACAAAAATTGTTCGTTCACGGAGTGTTGCAAAAAAAATGGTGGCCACGTTTGTCTCCAAAACCGGCCATGTTGCGACTATTCCTCTTGAGGGACAAAGAACGGTTAATGCAGAATGGTATGCTAACATTTGTTTGCCACAGGTCGTTTCTGAACTCCGTAAAGAGAACTGCAACCGCCGCATCATCCTCCATCACGACAATGCGAGTTCTCACACCGCGCACAGAAGAAAAGAGTTTTTAGAGCAAGAAATCATAGAATTATTAGACCATCCGCCGTACAGCCCCGACCTAAGCTCTAATGATTTCTATACTTTCCCTAAAATAAAGAATAAATTGCGTGGTCAGAGATTTTCATCTCCTGAAGAAGCTGTGGACGCCTACAAAACGGCCATTTTGGAGACCCCAACTTCCGAATGGAATGGTTGCTTCAATGATTGGCTCCATCGTATGGAAAAATGTGTCAAATTTCACGGAGAATACTTCGAAAAGCAATAAATACATTTTTAAATAGTAATATTGTGTCACTTCCTTGATTCCCGAAATTTTCAGTGCCGCCCTCGTAGTATAGTAGTATAGTAGTATAGTAGTATAGTAGTATAGTAGTATAGTAGTATAGTAGTATAGTAGTATAGTAGTATAGTAGTATAGTAGTATAGTAGTATAGTAATAGCACGGAGTAAAAATATAATATACTTTATAACAATTTGTCACACGTACTTTTTAATTTTAAGACAAGGATAATTAAATTAATTATTTTTCCTAGATAAGGATAATTAAATTGTGTCCCTCTAAATAGCTTCTGAAAATATCACATTATTTCTTATCATTTTTTTAAACTTAGAATGCGTATAGTACTTAAAAGATAGACTTATCTATGCCATCGCAGACTTTTTTGAAGACTTATAAAAGAGAAACAATCCCACCATACATTGTTTTCTTATTTAAACACATTATTTAAAGCGTTTTCGATAAAAGTTCCCAGACGGCTTGATTTCCTTCAACAATTATCGTCATAAATCAAACAATTTCCACAAAACCTTAACAAACTATTATCGACCCAAACCTTACTAAGATACCACTCTGGCGTTAAATGTAAACGGCATGAAAATCCTTTCAGCAGTTTTTGTGATTATCGCGAACATACAGACAGACATACTCGGTGGGGCACTTAAGTATCCTATGTCCGTCTCCTGATTCTAAGCTACCTCCCCACCAATTTTCAGCGAAATCGCTTCAGCCGTTCTCGAGTTATAAATAGTGTAAGTAACACGACTTTCTTGTAAATAGATTTTGTCATTTCAGATACTGGCTCGGTGTTGGAGTCTGAACTCTGAAGATGACTGAAGATTCAGGTAAGACCATACTCTGTTCATATCTAATTTAATAGAAACGTTAAGCGTCAGTTCACACCAAAGCTAAACGATACGCGACGCGACGCTGCATTATTTAAATAGCGATTCAAAATTGAACTTTATTCACTACACTAGAAGATACACGTTTAATTGCAAGAGTTCGAATGTAAAACTGCACCACTCTGCATAGTGCGGATGTTCTTATGTACAGAATAAACTTTATTTTTGAATTACCTTTTAAAATGCACGGCTGCGTCGCGTACCCGTCTGGCTTTGGTGTGAGCTGACCGTTACAAAAAAAATCGATGTCATTGTTTAACTTTATTGCGCGGTTTTAAATAAGTGACATTTAAATCCGTTTAATTCCGTTTACGTTTAGTCTAAATTAAATCTGAAGAAAGTATAAACTAAAATACACTCTTGGAAAGTAACTGCATCGTTTGAATTTTGATATACTCAACCATGGAGCAAATATAGAGCAAATATTTGCTCCGCGGTCTCAACGCACCTAGTTTTGAAGTGATATTCGATTTATAACAATCTGGTACCGCGATATTACAGTACACAATTACGTCGGCGAAATCGCAGACGAACTAATGATATTACCGTTAATTCACCTGACGTATGACTGATGTTCAATCTAACTCGTTATGCAACCGTTAAAATTCATAATTTGCATAACACAAGAAATAATCGTGTTATTGTTACGTAATTATTAGATTAGGTAGATAATTAAAAATTACAAATAATTTCTTCGAGTTATAGGTAAGGTATTCGAGTTATACCTACTGTATAATAAATTATTAATATTATCAATGAGCATTGGATGGAATTGCCATCTAGCGTCGAGTAGATGATTTATTCAAGTGTTAAATAAGTTAAATTATATTGAGTATGTGGATTTAATTACGCAGATATACGAATATATAACAATTTATTTCATTATTCTAAAGACATTTAAAAGATTTTATAAAGTGCTCGAAACGCATTTAATTTGGTTAGTCGAAATAGCGCCATCTAACAGCAAACGTTAAAATTATGACGAATATGAAGAATACAACTTGCTTTAAATATTTTTCACTAGATGGCACTGAGTACAAAGTTAACTGGTTACAGCACGAAGTATAGATATAAGGAGTCCGAACGGTATAGGCTTTTCCGTAGTATTTATGTAGCCAATAATAAACCCAGATCATAGTTCTCTTTTCTGCCACTAGCTGCGCAACTATTCAGGACGTACCGATACTATAATTATTATTACTGATTATTACACGTAAATGTAATTTATACTTATAAACTTACTTATTTGTAATTTATACTATTTTTATAAATAATATGTTTAACAAAAACTTCTTTATTATTTCTTTTCCACCAAGTATATTTAAACGAGTACTTCTTCAAAAGTGGCGCGCTCTACCGGCAAAAAAATTTGCCCCCTAAATTGAGACCATTTGTTCAACATTACGTTCGGACTCCTTATATCTATACTTCGTGGTTTACAGATAAGTCAAGAAAATATTATTAAAATAGTGAGAATTAATAGATCAAAGGAGGATGGGCGTTCATGTCTACTATACCATACTATACTCAATACCATAGAGCAATTATAAACTTATATACTCTATAATTGCTCCATGCTCAATGCTGTATGTCAATAGAAAGCCGTTTTTTTTACTTGATTTCTTTATATTTTAGTCATAAAAGTGTAGGTATTTAATGGGGTTTTTTGTGCTATCGCCAAAAACCACAAAAATAAAACAGTTTTTATTTCCTTTTGTCTGAGTATACTTTTGGACTGGAGAGCGTGGAAGTGGTGGTTTTCCTCGCGGGAGCTATGCTTCGATATAAATGTACCGGCCTAACCAGAAAAATAACACGGCCTCATAGAAAACCGGTGTTATAATACCGATTCATTGTAAACAAAATAAACACCTTGTGTCATTACACTCCTTCCCTACTCCTCTCTTTTTCAAATACTGTCCAACTATAGGTGCATACGATTAAAAGTAAAGACAGTTCACATTAAAAGTAAAGGGAAGAAAAATCCTGTTTTTTTTTTGTTTTTGACGCGTTACACTATACCCCCGTGATTTACAAAGTCAATGAAGTTCGTATATTGAGTTGGTAAACCAGCGGTCATACATTTCTGTCCTTTCTCCATTACATTTTTTTCTTATTACCAAAATTGATGGATAAAACGGCAATGAATAATAACAAAATTAAAATGCATTTAATAAAAAGTATTACTACAGTAAAATACGTTTGAAGAAAACATGCTTTCAAATATTCGTGATTCTACATACCCGTTAGTGACGGTCACCAGTAGTGAAGGCTGAATCTCGATCATAGGGATGATAGCCTGTAGATGTAAGATCAGTTAACGAACTTATTTAAATACCTATCTTTAGAAATGTAGGTCCTATGTTAACAAAAAACGTCGTGACCGTAAATACGTACGAGTAGGTATTCATGATCTATGAGCCAAAATTGTGGTCTGTAGGTGACAAAGTTTCAAACTGTACTAGGTAACACATGACTACATAACTCGATTCTCACCGGCTTAACGTTAAATTTTAATACAATACTTCATAGTATTGTATTAAAATTTAACGTTAAGCTGGTGTTACCTACTGTATTAAAGTGATATGTAATTATCCAGTAGTTGAAGTTTTTAGTTAGTATCGTCGTCTAAGCACTTATGTATAATTTGCGATGTGAGCACGTAAGTGCTATGAGGTAAGCGCCAATGTTACGTAAAATTGAATGTTAGTTCGATTTTTTTACCCGAATACGCCGAACCCAAAAGGAAGGGTAATAATTTTGGCAGTGTATGTATGTAGGTATGATACATATATGTTTGTTCCACCGTAGCGCCTAAAGCACTGGAGGTCTAAAAAGGCCGCTTTCGGTGATTCACGTTCAATTCTTGTTATGAATTACTCGAAAGATATATTAATATGGAATATGCATGTAAGACCAAAATGTATAAAATATTTATTTAATTTGTAATCTTTATCGCTAAAAAAATATACGTGTACAAATGTTTTTAAAATTTATTAACAGTGAAATTTAATCATCAAAAAGTGTTTTTTTTTATCTAACCAGATTCTAAGAATCTAAGGAGGGTTCCGTAACTATAAACGCGTAATAGGTTTTTTCAAATTACTTCAAAAGTTACTGTCTGATTTCGTTCAAAATAATTTCCCTAAAGAGTATTTAGCATAATCTATCAGCATGAAAAATTGCAATTTTCTAAGTCTCATAGTTTAGAAATGCCAGAGGGGGGACAAAAACTTATAAACCTCTTTGGAGGCCGATTACTCAAAAATGGTTGACTCTGTAAAAAACTATGTATAACACCTTGCCTTTATTTTAAAATACCTGTTCAACGATACCCCACACAATGGGGTAGAATAAAAATATTTTTTTCATCCCCACTTCACATGTATGGAGAGCCCCCCTAAAATGTAAAATTATTATTATTTTACGATACCAAAACAGAGATCTATACACAGTCTTTAACTATACTAAATTTCATCTATTTATATTCATAATTACAGACGCTAGAGGCGCGGACAATCTGACAGACAAACAGACTGACTGACAGACGGACGGACAGAGCGAAACTATAAGGGTTCCTTGAGTATTACGGAACCCTAACGAGGATATGTCGGAACAAATGTGACGTCATCGTACAGAGAAACGTGCATTAACTTTCAGAACTCTTTTTTTATATTTAAGGCGGAATGTATTACACCATTGCCAGTAACGATTTTCATTGTGTCAACTGTCAAGTGAAACAGAGTTTTCATATAAGGTTGGGACTATATTATGATCCGGAATCCGGAAGGCCGAAGAAAATTCTGAGCATTGAAAATAGAACTGCGCTAATACATTAGAGTTGAAAATCGAACACATGAGTGTTGAGACAAATGGCAATGTCGTATATGACAGATCGACACTCGTAACTTCCATTTTCAACTCTATTATATAAGCTAACTTTTGAGAGCATTTTAGTGTTAGTGTAAGCCGTGTTAGTGAAAGATATCATTGAAGTGCGTTTTTTTTTTCGAAAAATGGTTAATGGACATTGATTCCGAAATTCAGAAGTCTGAATTTGTAGGATTATATTTCGCCTCAATAATGGCTTGTGTCGCTCATACAAGAGTTGGAACCTGGAATGTATGCCAGTCGAAGAACAAGAAATTAACACGAAATTTTGTACTTCATTGATTACCTTTAATATAAATATTTTAATGTACTTTTATTTACAAATGGCAAGTAATAGTTCTTCAAGATTAACCTCTGAGACTAGTATTTTTTACAAAAATACCGGTTAGCTACGGTTATATAATTTTTTCATGTGGCAACATAACCGACAAATATTAGGTCTAATACCTATGAAATTGCCGTTTTGTATGAAAAAATTTAAACGAAATTTTTTCATGTATTTTTTATTATTATTAATCGAAGTAATCACCCATGCAATCAATGCATCTTTCCCAACGCAGTGGCAGTTTATTGATGCCCTTCTTAAAGAAATCAGCTGGACGGGAGGCAACAAATTCTTCAAAGGCATTTTGTACTGCCTCTCGGGTATTGAATTTTTTACCCGCCAAGAAGATATCCAAATTCTGGAAAAAGTACTAGTCTGTAGGCGCAAGGTCTGGTGAGTAGGGCGGATGACGGAGAGCTTCCAACTCCAATTCTTGCAACTTGGAGACCGTCTGCTGTGCAGTATGAGGTCGCGCGTTGTTGTGCAGGAGCAGCGGAGACGAGCGATTGACCAATGCTGGTTGGAGATGTGCCAGCTTCTCCATCATTGTGTTCAGTTCTTCACAGTACACATCTGCAGTCATGCTTACCCCGTTTGGTAAGAAGCTGTGATGAAAAACACCGGCGCTAGACCACCAAACAGTGACTATCACTTTTCTAGGGGTAAGTTTTCGTTTAGGGCATTGTTTAGGTGCTGAACCAGGATCCAACCAACTTGCTGAACGCTTGCGGTTATCAAACAGAATACATTTTTCATCGCAGATAAAAGTGCGGTTCAAAATTCCTTCATTTGTGTGTCTGTTGAGCAGTGCAAGGCACGTCTCGACGCGTACTTCGCGCTGACGATCATTGAGTTCGTGGGGCACCCATTTCTCAAGCTTTTTTACCTTGCCAATTCGACGCAAATGGACCAATATTGTTTTGACGCTGACGTCGAAAGCTGCTCCTAATTCAGCCGTAGATTGTGTATCATCAGCTTCTACAATCGCCTTTAATTCGTCATTGTCGTCCAAAGTCTTCGGACGACCGCGAGGTTCATTTTTCAGGTCGACATTTCCAGAACGGAAGCGAGCAAGCCAATAACAGGTGGTGCGTTGGTTTGTAGTGTTAGCTCCGTAAACGTCGTTGATGTTGCGTGCCGCGTGTGCCGCGTGTGCCGCGTTGCTGCCACGACGGTACTCATATTCCATAATTACTCGAATTTTTAACGTATCCATGATGACGCGATTTTCATCGGAAAATGTAACACTAATCAATAAACAAATGACTACTCTTGGAAAAAGAATTTCATGTTTTTAAAATAAAATTAATTTGAAATTAGAATTCTTAGCCAAACAAAAATTATTTTGATTTGAAATGGCCAGTACTGCAGAACGGCAATTTCATAGGTAAAGACCTATTATGAATCTGTTAATGAAATTAATTGCTGCAATGTTGCTAGGTATAAAACGTGACAATATTACGAACTTTTAGCAAAATTGCAAGGAATGATCCAATTTATTTACTTTCAGCAATATTGCGCGATGTGGCCTTTTTAGGCCTGATCTGCTTTACCATATGACACGCAGGTGTGTTTGAAGTTCTAATATAATAATAGAATGATCCTCCGGTAGTTATTTAATATGGGTTTATCCTTAAACTTGTACTTTAAAAGTTTAAACAAAACCTTGTCGTCGTATTAAGTATTATTTGGTAGGTAAATATTATCGTAAATGCTGATATAAGATTATTGACATAATAATTGTCACTTCTTTGACCGCTAAAGGATTACATGAAAAAAATTAAAGTTGTTATATGGCGCATATTTTTTTTTTTTGTTTGTATGTTTTGTGTTTCCGAAAGTCTTTCTTATTTTTTAGTTTCTATGAACGTACAACAGATGGCGTTAGTTATACAGCGATATCCTATTAATATTATAAATGTGAAAGTTTGTGAGGATGGAAAGATGTTTATTACTCTTTCGCGCAAAATCTGAACAGATTTCGATGAAATTTGAGAAAGGTAGTAGCTTAGGCTCTGGATTAAAACATCGGTTTAAAGATTCATTACATTCTTCACATAAAGAGAAACGTAACTAAATAACAAACTAATGTTGTACAAGGCGTTCAGCCTACAGTAGTTATAATAATTAACAACATGTAATTTCAATCGTTTTCTAAATATTGTGAGACTTGGAGAATCTTTAAACTCCTTAGGTAATCTGTTGTATATTGTAACACCTTCGTGCTGTATATTTTTCTTACCGTATAAGGTCTTAGCAAATGGTATTTCTAAATTGTCTTTACTTCGAGTGTAATATTTGTGACTTTTCTTTTTAAAATATATTTGTGAGTGTATTGAGGATGTTAGTATTTTGCGAATTATTAGGCCACTTTTTATCCCAAAAAAGTACAGTATTCCCATGGATACCGTTACTATGCATATTTACACAAGCGGAGCCGCGGGAAAAAGCTATTTTAAAATATGTGTTCTAATTTCTTAATACTAATGTTTATTGTTGTGTAACTCAGATTATTGCTTATTAAATCTGAGTTATGTAACTACAAAATCTATTTTGTATTTTTTATTTATGTAGTTAGTTCTAAAAAAATATTTTTAGGGAAATAATGACATGTTTTTATTGAGTATATTTTTTGTCTATACGTCTTTACATAAGCAGTAGATCATACTGCCCAAAATATCCGTAATTGATTTTACAAAACATTATACCTAGTTCTTATGTAAAAAGACTAACAAGTAGGTAACCACTTACTTCATCTTCATGGTACGCGTGCATCAGCTGCACGCGTACCATGACAACCGTACAAATGGTTTCTTTCTAGGGAAGAATAGACAAAATGACAGTTTGATAAGGGAAAGGTGTCATTAAGTCTTCACAATCTGCACGTATTCTTGTGTAGACAAAACTTATTTATTTAAAACTATGTTAGAATCTGAAGACTAATGACTGGAGTAATATCCTAAATGCTACTAATGTGAATGACGCAACAGTGTCCCTTAATAACACACTTGCAACCCTAGAAGACAGATTTACTACGGAGGTAAGGATTAGCAGAAGGAAACATAATTTAAAGCCATGGATAACATTGGGACTTGTGGCTTGTGCGCTGCATGCGAAATAGAGACCTCCTGCATCTAAAAGTTAAAAAATACCCCCAATAATGAAAGGTAAATAAAACGTACACCAGGGCCTTACTCCCGAAACTGATACGATTTCGATTGACGAGTCTGATCCGATGTCGATTTTGATTCAGTTTCGATCCTGATGCTTACTCCCGAAGAAAATCGAATCGAAATCGAGATCGCGTTGAGATCGTGTCTTATCGGCGTCGTTAGCTGTATCCGGTTGCTGACGTCACGTCCACAGTGCAAACAAGTGACAGCTGAGTGAGTCTATGGCAAAGATTGATAAAAAAATGGAAAAATTATATACTTTTCACTTTATATAACATTTTTTGTATGTTTATTCAAATTAAATAGCCTCAATCTCATGCAATGGTAGGTTTTTAAAGGTTATTTTTCTAAAAAAAACTGACAGTAAATAATAGTTTCGAAATTCCTGTTTAAAATCTTTGACATTCTGTCAAATGTCAAAGTCATATTTTGATTTATTTTGTCCGCAAAACTCAAGGGCACAAAACACATTTATTAACTAACATACGACTTTTTATAACCATTTATTGACTTTGTTTATACAAAGACAGATTGAAATGTTGTTATTATTACATGAATGTTAGTGAAAATTAAGGTAATACACAATACACTTAATACACTTTTAATTAAATTAAAAATTAAAAATAATTTAATTAAATTTTAATTTAATTAATTAAATTAAATTAAAATTAAATTAAATTAATTAATTAGTTCGTGAAATGGTTCGCTTTTGTGGTAGGCAATCACGGTAGTAGTTGATCATGCCTAGAAAGCGTCTTAGTTCGATTACCGTCTTTGGTTTTGGATAACTCGAAATTGCAGATGTTCGTTCTTCTGTTGGTTTAAGTACAAACTCTGCATCTTCGTTTTTTGACGTTGACGGTACGAATAAAACGGATGGCACTCGTAGCGCAGTTTCGTATGTCATCAGCGCAGGGCTCACTTTGGCGTCTTCGCGGAGCGCCGTGCGGAGGCCGAGAAGTACAGTCGGCAACTCGTCTGTCCACTGCGTCGATGCTCCGCGGGCCACTAGTGCTGTCTTCATAGTGCGGTGCCACCTCTCTATTTGACCGTTCGATTGTGGATGAAAGGCCGTAGTTCGTATTCTTGTTATTCCAAACTTCTGTAGTAGAGTTCTGAATAGCGACGACTCGAACTGGCGTCCTTGGTCTGTAGTGATACGCAAGGGAACACCAAAACGAGCGATCCAGTTGTCGTAGAATGCCTTGGCTACGATTTCGGCTGTGATTTCTTGTACTGGTATTGCTTCAAGCCATTTCGTACATCGATCTGTCATCGTGACGCAGTATCGGTAGTCTCTAGACAAGCGCAGCGGGCCCACGATGTCGATGTGTACATGTTCAAAACGCTGCGACTGCGGAAAACTCTGTAGCGGCGTGACGACGTGTCGCTGAATTTTAGCGCGCTGACAGCTGATGCATGTTCTCGCCCATTCTGTGACTTCTTTATTCATCGACGGCCAAAAATATTTAGATTGAATTAATCTTCTCGTTGCTCGTACGCCGGGATGACTTAAGTCGTGTTGTGACTTAAATACGACGTAGCGATACACTTGCGGCAGGTACGGGCGAGGCGTCGAAGTAGATAACTCGCATGTTATCTGTCGTTCGAGTCCCGGCAGACTTATTTCGCCAAATTTTAAGTTTTCCTGACTTCTTAGGTTCTGTAATTGTTTGTCGCTGCTCTGGTCGATGGAAAGTTTATTGAAATCCGAGCAAGCATTCCACGACATACTGAAGCAGTATCCGGACATTCTTCATCCTTTTTCACTCAAGAAGCCCGTCAAACACGACGTCGTACACCACATAGAAACGACTGGACCGCCGCTCTTCGCCCGCCCCCGCCCGCTTCCGCCCGGCAAATACAAAGCCGCTAAAGAAGAATTTAAGCGAACTGTCCGCCGTATCCGTACAGTCAAGACTCCTACCATTTTGGCGCGAAATTCCACGAGCATGGTTCATTCAATTCGAAGCCGTCGTTGAACCTCTCAAGACATCGGACGACCAGAAGTTCCGCTACGTTTTGCAACAGATGCAAAATACAGATCTCCAGCACCTCACTGACATCCTCTACGTGCTGATCAGGAGAGGGCTTCGGCCTGACCGAGCATACCAACTCGCTCGGTCGGAGATCTCCCTTTGGGGCTTGCCACCATATTCCCATTGGTGACCCTCGACAGAACAAGCCTCCTTCTGGACATCATCATCATCACCCCCACCCCCCGCACCACGCCAGCCAGACTCAGCCTCATCGAGTACCTCGACCACCAGCCTCAACGCACCGCGGCCTGGTCGAATCCTCATCGGCTTCAACGGAGACTAGAACGGACCGGTCAGCAAGCAGAGCACGAAGCATCTCTCCTGGTCAGCATACGCAGCTACAGCGATCGGTTAGCAAGCAGAGCACGAAGCACCTCTCCTGATCAGCACACGTATCTACAAGGATCGGTTAGCAAGAAGAGCACGAAGCACCTCTCCTGGTCAGCACGTAGCATCAGCCCAGCACGGCAGCACAGTTCCGACTCACTGGGACTCTCCACTGGCACTGGCGACTCAAGCAAGACGACTCAACATTCGACCTCAGGTCTTCGGGGGGGAGTGATGTGGCGGACCAATTAGCGCCACAATCCTGAATCGCGCTATCGAAGTTTTCTATGATCGGCACTCTATATACGACATCTGAAATTCATACAAGTGGGCTTCGGCCTGACCGAGCATAACACCTCGCTCGGTCGGAGATCTCCCTTTGGGGTTTCCCATCTTCCCACAGTATGATCAACAACAATAAGAAATTAGTAGATGTATTTAAACTGTAAATAAATGAAAAAAAAGGTAAACGAAGTCTTCATATGATACGTTAATATATTATATCATATTATTATGTAGACTTCATTTGTCTCAGTAGGGACATTCATGTATTATATTTTCACTTAAGACAGGGGTCTTAAGTGAAAATATAATACATGAATTAGCGGCCAAATGTGTAAACAAATGCGTAAAGGTTTTAAGTCACTTTACACTTAACAGTGATGTAATTTCGGTGAGTCGGTTTCTTCATATTAGTAGTTAAATCTGCGACTCATACGTCAAATAAATTATTTTTAAGGCGATAATTGTATCGAAATTCCTCACAATCCATGTCCATTGCATTAGCAATGGACATGGAGTGTGAGGTGTTGAAGTTGGTGAATATTCGTAAATTTTGCATTTCCCGAAAGCGTATTCTATTAGCTCCTTCAATAACATTAAATAATGATGCAATACTACAATAAAAATCACGTAATTTAGTCAAGTACTGTACAAAATCTTTAAAAATTTCAAATGTTTCTAAACTATTATAACAAACTTTATCAGCTTTCTTTGAAACTAGTAAATTATATATACTTATTAGTAAAATGTATTTATCTTTAAACAAAAAATAACCATTTTAATCTTAGCCTTAAAGACTGAATTTACATTTTTTATATTATTGCGGTTTACTTTTACATATTATTGTGGTTTTTAATAACTCCTCGGGGCTTAACAACAGCTCGGAGTGGGTTTGTCATAAATATGTCAACAAAGTTTTGAAGCCAATTTATGCAATATTCTCCCATTCTTCTATCAGGGCGTGTTTTAGTGCTCTGAGGGTGCTAGGTAACAGTCTGCGGCTTCTGACTGGCCTTCCATGCTCATCTCAGAGTATGCTTAATCGGGTTGAGATCTGGACATTAAAATGCCTAAAATATAGATCCATCATCCATATTTGCTAAATACGGCCTTGCATACTCTTTGAGAAATCATCAGCACATTCTTCAGGTGAAAGGGCTATGATACAATTTTTAAATCTGCTGTTGTCTAACTTAGCGTTTGTAACAAGACTCGTCGATCAAGAGAAAATTTGAAAACATAAAGAGATACCTACAAAAAATATGGTTATGTTGAAATTCGAAGAGGATAATTTATGTTTTTAAAGATTTTCTACCCATCATTTTAAAGAATGTATATGAAATACCAACTATGATTTTTTTTTGACAGTTAATCTTGTTTACTTAGGTTGCATAAACACATACCGATTCAGTCTGGAGCGAACCATTATGACAGCACGGACACTCGTATGTTTGATTTTCAGCTCTATTGTATTAGAGAGAGTACTGTTTACAGTGCATTCCGATTTTGTGCAGTGTTCCACCTCTCAAAAATATTTCTCCCCAAACTTAAATAAACTGATAAATAAATTAAAAAAAAATATATGTTCTGTAGTATTATTGTTTACCTATATAACCTTTAAAGTTACTCCTTATAACCTTAAAAGTTTGTTTTCTACAGGTTGACTTTTCAAATCGCTTGTCGATGTTATATCGATCAATAGCCTAATTTAAACAAAAAACAAACCTATTTAAATAACCCTAAAAAATCCTCTTCTCCTAGAGGATTTCGACATTGGAAATGTCTTTTCGTTCGCTCCATTTTAAGGGCCCATTTCACGAAAAAGTGCGATTCCCTTAAATCTCGGAGAGTCGTTAAGATATGATATTCAAAAAAGACTCAAAAGACGCGTATTCACGAGAGCTAAAAGAATTATTCGAGAAAGTAAAAATCAAAAGTATCTTATAGTTTAAACGAGACGTTAAATTTAGTACACAGTGAGTTTTGGGGGAGAAAAATCGATCTAGCTATGTCTTATCCCTAGAAACTGCGCATTTTTAAGTAATATATGTATGTTGTGCAACAATATATCAATAATTTCGACTACCTTACGTATTTAAACGGGCAATTGGCCCACCACACTTACCCACCACTGCAACTCCTGTGTAGCCAGGATCGACAGTGGTAACCAACCGCAAAAACCCTTTGATATTATCTCCGGGGTGCCCGGGGGGCCAGGCTAAATCTGTCTTGGAACCCGCATCGAAATTAATCAGAAGATTGTAGGAGGAGTAGGAAGTATTCCAGTTTCCCTCCCCAAGCAAAGCGGGAGACAGCAAAAATTGTGATGACAAAAAGTCAGAATTAAAGGGGAAGCACCACGGGAATAACATGTTTGTAGGATGGTGTGATTGGCAGCTCGGATGCATATGCAAACCTATGTATAATTTTTGCGTTGTTTGGAAACTCGGAATGTGGTAGGTTCGAATCCCGGACAGATAAATATTTTTTTGTGATACTTATTATTTTTTTCTTTTATATTTTAATAAGTATATTTTTTTAAATATTTTATCGTTTACTAAAACTCCGAGCGAAGCTCGGTCTCGCAGGTACTATATACTTATGCGCCACGGCGACAATTATTCAAACTTCGATAGGCGTGTGGAAATTTTCCAATTTATTTGTTCACATGTGTCGAAGTTACTTATGTCAATCTATTAATTATATAATCTTCTACTAGCTGACCCGGCAAACATTGTTTTGCCATATACAAAAGATAGATTACGACTGATTCTCAGATCTACCGTCTGGTTTTAACCGACTTCCAAAAAAGGAGGCGGTTATACTTTCGGCTGTATATATTTTTATATTTTTAATTTTTTTGTGTGTTCATCGATTAATCCGCCGTCCGATTTTCAAAATTATTTTTTTAATATAAAGGGTACAATCCCAAATCGGTCCTTTTGACATCAAAGTGGTGACCTGATGATGGGATCCATCAGAAATAGAGGGAACTCCTTGAAATTTATGGAGATTTCAAATTTTTCTGAAGTAGTCCAAGCATATGCTACCAAAAAGTAAGATTTTGCACCATATACTTTTGGATCCAGGGTATACCCTGGATCCAAAAGTATTGAACAAAACTCCTGACTACTTATCGGCGTATTAGTATATACTCGGCGTTGTTTAAAGAATTGCAAGCGTATATGCCACTATCTCAATTACAGTAATCATTATTATCACTATAATATTATATTTAATGCTTATTGCTACATTTTTTCCGCCGACTACTGCAATAGATAATAATAATTATTTAATATTATAGTATCTAATGAATACTAACGATTATCATCACTGGTGATTGTATCCACCATTTATAGGTCCACAGATCGGTAATGCTTATAATATGGGGAAATACCTCTCAGAAAACTGGCATAAAATAACACTTGAGTTTGTTTTACCGAGAGAGTGAGAATAGCGGAGGCTTTTTTATATATATAACTTTCTTAAAATGTGTTAATAATAATATAATAAATATAACTAAGAGTAAATTATTATTTACTCTTAGTTATATTTATTATTATTTTTAAACAAAAAATGAAAACCGACTTCCAATGTAAAAATGTACAAAAAAGTATAAGATAAAAATTATTTTCTAAATAATACAACATGTACATGTACATGTACATGTACATGAACATGTACATGTACATGTACGACATGTTCCCTTTTACATTTGGCAAAAATTTTAACTTTGGAAGACGGTTTTCATTTTTTTTTATATACTTATATTAGTTAGATTATATTATATAGTAACATGTTGACTAACCTGACTGACTGATTCATCAACGCCGAGGCAAAACTACTGAAGCTGGAAACGTAATACTTATTTGGACCGTGGCTTCCTTTTGTAACTACAGGTCCACTAAGAAGGGATTTTGCGAAATTCACCCCCTAAAGGGGTAAAAACGTAATATCAACGTTTGTATGTAACTTTTTGTTTAACTGATGCAAAACGCAATAACTTCATTCTTAGGTAATCTAAAGTACCTATATGCTACCAAATGTGTGTTAAACCAGCCCAAACAATTGTAAAATTCTTTTGATCAAAAAATCATTAATTTGAACACAACTACGTGCTCATACATACAAACAATATTTAAAAAAAACACTTTCAAATTGACTGGTACCAACTTCAAAAATAAGAAGATTGAGTAGAGAAATAGTAAAATTTTTGCAGAATTTAAAAGGGAACTATTTTGACACTAAGAATTATTTCATACTTTTTAGTAGGTTTAGAAGAATGTTATTGCTTTTACTTTGGAAGTCGGTTTATATATTTTTTTAAATATTTATTTTTACACATAACAAAAAATTCAGAACTATTTTTTGTACGTATTCTTTATCTAAAGGTATAAAAGCAATGAAAATAAAGTATGTTTAATCCGTGCGCAAGATTGCTGTTGACGCTAAGAACTCACGAAGCGGTTTTCACCCGCGCCCGCCTAAACTCACGCAGCCGCCGCGGCTGATTATCGCCCGCAAACGTGGCGGGCGAAGATAACAGGACGCACGGCTGCAAAAAGGGCAAATACATATTTACAATTTCGCAAACCGGGTGCGGGTTACGGGTTGCGGGTTGCGGGTTGCGGGTTGGTGACCGCGGCCCGCGCGATCCTACAAGTAGCCCCGCGCCGGTGCAGCGGGACCCGCGAACAACCGCGCACACCGCGGGCGTATAACGAGCCGTGAGTTGTGCTTTAATTTGTTACATACATATTATCTGCATTCTACTGAAGTTGCGAGCCCGCAATCGCGGCGGGCGCAGGTGAAAACCGCTCCGTGAGTTTTTAGCCTGACCGGTGTAATGTTAGTGTTAGCGTGATTACCACTGTTTAGAGCTTTACTAGGAGTTTTAAATTTTAAAATAAATCATATTAAAAAACTGTCATGCAGTTATGCGGGTTTCTGTACTGCAAAATATGTTTTATTTGCCAAAAAAGTATATTATTAATATTATTAAACGTAACATTGTTATAATAATAAAATAATAAAAATAAAAATAGGGTCTATTGCTTTTGTAAGTGAGTCATTTTATTGGTAAAATAACACTCAAATAAACTACATAATTTCAAATCGTTGTGTAAGGTATTTGCACCAAAATGTACCAGAAAATCATCCAGTGACTTATTGTTATAAATATAATACAGATACATTATACAGTATTCTCCACAAACCATAGTATAATCATTTTGTACTCTAGCTACATTATATGACCATATTCTACAATTTCTCTCTAGAAAATTTCGGTGATATCCTTGTGGAGACCGACCATATGAATCAAAGTATTGTCCAATACGTTGTTTATCAATATGTATGGCAATCCAATGGGAACCTGGTTTATTATCAGTGTCCAAACTGCTCACGATATAGCATGGAACTGGAACACGTATCGGTAATCGGTTTGCCGCGTAAACATTATTTTCAATGTTTGCATCAATTTTCTTCATGTATGGGGATCTTATCTGCTCTAGCGATTGAGTATTAATGTGCACCATCTTAACCTAACTTGATATAAATCATGATATTTAAAGTTGATATCAATATCATCATATTATATGTGGGAGAAAAAATAAACGTTTTTTGTAGTAAATTTTTTATTCAATACACATCTAAGATATACAAACAAAAATCTATGAATAATATACTTAACTACTATAGTCTACTGTAATATTGCGATTTTTATCTATTTCTATAACATTATCGAATTCTGCATAAACAACGCAATTGATCGTTTGAGTCAGAGCAGATTCAAAGCGAACTTCTAATCTAACACTACCATGTCTAATTAGATTCCAATGACTAGATGAATTGGCTGACAAATTAGGTATGAGATCAAAATATGCTAGCAAACAATAACTGGCCGCGCGGGCTACCTTGTGTCTGGCGATAGCGAATAATTTCTCTTCGATAACGATAAACGATAACAAACGATAACAGTTGTGCTGAAATGCAATTAGCATTCCACAAGTTTTGTATATAATGGCCGAAAGTTTTAAGTATTGTCATACAGTCACACAGTCGGTCATCGTGTAGTGAAGTTATTATTTCTGTGCAAGTTTGTATGACAAGTGCTCTACAACTACTATGGAGGTGAGTGTTACAATATTATTTTCTTTGTTTAGTAAAGTATTAGACTTATAAATACTTACTACTTTCCCGCGGCTCTACTCGCGTAAATACAGTATTCCACGGGACACTGTACCTTTTTTCGGGGTAAAAAGTATTGTATGTTTTAATCCAGTGCTTAAACTACTACCATAGCGAATTTCATCCAAATCTGTTAAGTAGTTTTTGTGTGAAAGAGTTACAAACATCCATCCATCCATCTTCACAAGCTTTTACATTTATAATATTAGGATGTATAGTAAGCATTTGTTATTGTTGTTGCAGGCTTCATTTAACACCGAAGAAAATACTTTTAAACATTATTATTATTCGTTTTCTAGCGATGAAGAAAGCCAAAATAACAAACCTCACAAACTACCAATAACATTGAAAAAAGTTTGATCGGAAGACAACCTAGACACACTTTTTGAAATCAAAAAGTGTAAGCAGACAAAAAAGATATCATCAACGGTGTTGCGAGCTCACGAAGTTGGCAATATTTTTATTTCAACCAATGCTAACGATCTTACATGCAACTCATATTATAAAAATGGAGATATTTAATTTGAGTAAAATAGAAAAAGTTCCAACTGAACAACAATGGAAATATGCCGATTACAAATTAAAATACTACACGTAGCTAAGTGCCTGCTCTACATATATTTAAGTAAAAGTGTGAAGGATTTTCGACTTTTCACATTGTAACTGGCCTACCCTTTTCAAAATCAACAATGGAGAACAGTGAAGTTTGTGTTAGTACTTTCTTTTGCACGTCTACACGTCACATAGACGTTTGCACGTCACACAGAAAATATGAGTGACTTTGAAGTCGAACTATGCAAAATTTGTGAAAAAATGGAAACATCTATTGTGTTTGACGATGCTTTCAATGAAGATCTCTACAACTTATGTGAAAAGGTTGAAACAAGTATCAAGTAAGTGTTATTGTAATATGTTACTTTAAAATAATATTTACTACATTAATAGAGTTCACTCCAAACTTATAAAAAAAATATTTTGTCTTTCTAGTGAGTTTACTCTTCAGACCGGAGGAGAATTAAGTAGAAGAATGCATCAGGAAAGCGCTACTAGCGCAAAAAGAGCAAGACATGAAGATGAAGCATCTACATCGTCAACCGGATCTAACAGTGTGAGTGATGAAATGATGGACTGTTATTTTTGTCAAATATTAGTTCGTAAAAGGTATTTCGCAAACCATTTAAAAAGTAATCTTCATAAAAGTAATGTTACAAAATCGCATAGTACTTTAGATAATGTAAGAGTCGTCAACGACTCAACTTTTGGTATAACTTTTGTAATAGAATAATGTCATATAAAATCAACAGTAAATGTGACGAATTAAAAACATTCGAGACACCCGAAATATTTATGGAGTCTATCAAAGATCAAATAATAACATTATTTGAAGAATTGATTCGATCACTGACAATTTTTAAAGTAAATTTTGTGTTGCATGCAGATTTTGTTCAAGAAACAAAAACTATTTCTAACACATTTGAGTTCCAAACTTCTAATTATATAATAATGCAAGGTGATGACTTTAATATTTTCTTTGCATCTCTTTGTGACACATTTGTAACCAAAATTAGTTCTTTTGAAAAAGAAGGTATTGGTTGGAGTCTTAAAAAAATTAATAAGTAGTTTAGATATTAATGTAAACTAATTTGATCCGTTACGCGGGAAATCATATATTGAATTACCTGGAGACATTAAACTTAAAAAAGCGATAATTAATGTAAAGAATAATGATAGTTTGTGCTTTAAATGGGCTTTGCTTTCAGCATTATACCCAGTTACCAAAAATTCGCATAGAGTTTCATCTTACATGGTGCACTCAAATAAACTAAACTTTACAGGAGTATCTTTTCCGGTTAAAATGTGTGATATATCAAAAATTGAAAGATTGAACGATATTAGTATAAAACTTTATTGGATTAGAATATGACATCAAAACATAAAAGCACAGTGTAGTGGGGCCGTTATTTTTAACTAAATCTAGAAAGACTAGTCATGTTAATTTACTATTTTTTTCATGTGGTAATATTAATCATTTTTACTATATCAAAAATTTGTCACGTTTGGTCAGTAGACAAATTTCCAATCAAGAACATGCAGTTTACATTTGTGATGAATGTTTATTACACTTTCCAACACAAGAAAGGTTATGCAATCATCAGCTAAACGATTGTTCCCATGTAAAAACCGAAATATCAAACGGTGTCACAACTGGTAAAGACTGGTTCGGTAAACCTGTTTTAAATAAATTTGATAAATTTAATAGGGCGTTAAAAATACCATTCGTAATATATGCTGGTTTTGAGGCTTTCCTAAATCCAATTGAATCCTGCTCAAACAATCCATCAAAACCTTATACACGTGACATGACTGTAAACTTCGTGTTTATGAAAACACGAAGTTTACAGTTTTGGTAACTACATAAAATGTTCATATGATGATAAGCTATCAAAATATGTAACATGCAGTGGTCCAAATTGTGCACAAGTATTTATGGATCGGTTGTATGAAGACATAAAAAATATTTGTACAAAAAACACTTTTGTTAAAAATCAGAAACCCCTAACCGACCAAGAAAACGAAATGATTTTAAACGAAAAAGAATGCTTCATATGTCACTCTAGTTTAAATGATGAAGATCAACTATCTTTTGCTTTAACTACTTTAACCTTAGTAATTACGATTCTCATTTTATTGTTCATGCATTAAATAACCTAGAAGGAGAAATAGATATAATCTCTCAAACAAAGGAAAAATATATCTCGTTCTCAAAAAAATAAATGTTCATAATCAAAAAATTTAATTGAGGTTTATAGAGTCACTAAAATTTTTACCATGTAGTCTAGATCAATTAGCTAGAAATTTAAATGAAAAACAACTTGAAACATTAAATTATAATTTTCCTAACTATGACGACTTCAAACGTTTAAGAAGGAAAGCAGTTTATCCATACGAATTTATGACATCTTATGATTCCCTTAAATTTTCATCACTCCCTAGTAAAGATAGTTTTTACAGTTCTTTAACTGATTCACATATTTCCGACGACGAATACAATCATGCTAGAGATGTTTGGCAATATTTTCATTGTAAAGATATGTTGGATTATTCTAACTATATCTTAAAACCGATGTTTTATTATTAACTGATGTATTGGAAAATTTTAGAACCCTATGTTTGCAAACTTATGGATTAGACCCTACTCATTACTATACAGCCCCTGGGTTAAGTTGGGATGCTATGTTAAAATGCACGAAAATTAAATTAGAATTACTTACAGATTTCGATCAAAAAGCATTTGTGAAATCGGGAATTCGTGGGGGTATATCTAAATGAAGTAATCGTTATGCTAGAGCTAATAATAAATACATGCAAGAATATAATAAAGATAAACCAACATCTTTTTTAACATATTTTGATGCTAATAATCTTTACGGGTGGGCTATGTCGCAAAATCTTCCATTTGGGGGTTTTGAATGGGTAAGCTTGAATACAGATTATAATGCTCCTGATGACTCAGAATGTGGGTTTATATTAGAGGTAGATTTACAATACCCCATTGAACTACACTATATGCATTCGGATTTGCCTTTGTGTCCCGAAAACATATGTATTGGTAACTCTAAGGATATTAAATTAGTGCCAAACCTTTACAATATAGCTAAATACATAATACATTACAGAAATTTAAGACAATGCATTGAAATGGGCATAAAATTAATAAAAATTCACAGAATTTTAAAGTTTAACAACAATATATAGACATAAATACAAAGTTGCGTCAATCGGCTAAATCTGATTTTGAAAAGGATTTCTATAAACTAATGAATAATTCAGTTTTTGGAAAGACAATGGAACATGTTGAAAACGTGTAAATGTAAAATTATTCTATATTTATTGATATATAATTTTATATATAATTATTATATACAAGGTCATTAGGAAAATCGAAGCAAAGTACTCGGTGCGAGGGATTTAATTGCTAAACCAGAGTTTCATAGTTCAGCTATTTTTTCAAATAATTTTCAAATATGTTGCAATAAAATTACGTAAAATTAAGGTTATTCAAAATAAATATATTTATTTAGGTTTTTGTATTTTAGATATTTCTAAAACACTTATGTACGATTTTCATTATAATTATATGTTAATAATGTTTCCAGGTAAAATAAAATTATTATATACCGATACCGATAGCTTGATATATCAAATTTTTTGTGAAAATTTTTATAATGATTCATCTGATTACGAAGATAATAATATATTTGGTTATCCAAAAATTAATAAAAAAAAGTTAGGTTATTTTTAAGAATTTTTTAAAGAATTTGTAGGCCTAAGATCGAAAATGTATGCATTAGAAGTAGACGATAAATTTATAGTTAAGGCTAAAGGGGTAAACAAATGTGTCACTAAGAAAATGAAAATAGAAAATTATAAGTCATGTCTTTTTAACAAAACAATTAAATATTCAACGATGTTTAGATTTAGATCTATAAAACATAAGCTTGTTACTCAACGTGTAAATAAAATATCTTTGTCATATAATGATACAAAACGACATATTTTACCTAATAATGTTGATACATTAGCTTGGGGTCATTATAAATTAGGATAAATGATAGTTTATTCAATAAGTTCAATTATTAATTATTAATACTAGTCATTGTTAACAAAATTTTGTATATATAGTTGTGTAAGTTTGTACAATGTTTGAGATGGTTTTAGATGTATTTACTTTGGTTTTTTACATATATTGTATTATTATTATGTTTAGTTTAAGAACCAATAAAATAGTTTTAAAAGAAAAAAAAACTTATTGTTTTCTTGAACCTCGTCTTATCCACACGTAAGGAAAAATGAAACATTTTTGGAATCATGAAACACAACGCAACAAACAACAACAACAACAACTAGTGGTTGTGGAAACTCAAAATCTGTTTCATCAAGGAAAAGGTCAAAGAGATATTTCTTTAAATTCGAACTTTATAATTTATTTTAAGAACTCCCGCTATACAACACAAATTCGATATTTAGTTCGTCAAGTCTCACCTGATAATGTTAAATTTGTTCAAGAAGCTTACAAAGATGCAGCGACAGAGGCACATGGTTATTTGATGATAGATCTCAAACAAGATACAAATGAAATGTGTCGTTTTAAGACAAATATATTCCCAACTTACAAAAACTGTTCAGTTTATGTACCGAAAAGAGGGTTTAAATACGACAAGAACCAACAAAGTTCTATCATTTACAAATAATGCTGGGAAGCTTAAAGACGCATAAAGGAGCTGCTCGTCGCATTCCATACTTTAAAACCAAAGTATGAAAAAGCTTTATTAAAATCATGTGATGAAGATGAAATAAATTGTATATGTGAGTGTATTCATAATGTGCTACAAAGCAAAGTCCTATTAAAATAAAAGGATAAAAAATCTTTAAAACAATATATAACATTACTCCGAAAGCTTGTTCGAAAAACTACAATCAAAGTTAGAAAAAATATAATTGTTCAAAAATTGGCGCATTTCTACCTATTATTTTAGGTTCCATATTAAGTAGATTAGTTAGTGGTCTTGTTTAAAATGGAACACGCTAAGAAAATGTTACTAGTGGAACCAAGTTTGATTGATAAAATAAACGAAAGAAACGAGACTCACGAAAATCCTAAACCACGATTAGATGCTGAAATGCAAAATATTATTAAAAGTAACGATGACGACAGAAAAAAATGGATTTTATACTTACAAACATTACAAAGGTATTTGCACTTCACTGGAGAAGATCGTCAGCCTTATCAACTTCCAATAATAACCTCAAATATGGATTTATCTGAAACACTTTTGAAAAAATAACAATATAATAAAAGAAGTGGCCCAAACAACAAAGATCCAATTGTTGATCAGACATCGAATGAAGAAGAAGATAGACACAAAGAAAGCGACACGGTTCAAAGTAAATCTATATACTCAAAACAACAAATATTAAGTTTAATACCTAAATCTTACATTAATAAAGGTGAGTCATTATTAAACTTCCTATTAACAAATCAAAACAAAGTACCCTGGAATGATGATGGTACAGTACTAGTGGATAATAACAAAATAAATGGGAGCAATATTAGTATATATATATGTAATATTAGTATATAATATTATTCAATGATTCATTAAGACCATTGAAAAGAAGTGATCCAATAGGATGGGAAAAATTTGCTATAGCTTGGAAGGATCTAAAAGTCCCACTCACTTATATTGGTAATCCGAAGAGAAGTGAGTATATTAACCAACTTCAGTTGAAAGATTTTGGTGAAATATCTGGTGGCGAGGAACATTCTACATCTGCATCTGAAAACAAGTATATCAGAAAAATAAAAATAAAATTGATTGGGAAAAATGGAGCCCCTACTAGAAATTCACAATATTTATTATGATGCATCATACCCTGCTGGTTACAGCAGTATTGACAAACTTGCAAAAGCTATGAAATGCAAAATGAATAAAAATGATGTCAAGAAATGGTTTCAATCGTAAGAAACGTACACACTTCATAAACCGGCTTACAAAAAGTTTCCTCGAAACAAATATATCGTATCTGATCTTAATAAACTGTGGCAAGCAGATTCAAGTGACATGCGAACATATTGTAAATATAATGATGGTTATAACTATATATTGTGTGTTATTGATGTATTTAGTAAGTATGCTTATGCGAGACCTATGAAAAATAAAAATTCTTTAACAATCAAAACATGTTTTGAAGGTATTTTTGAGGAAGCTCATACAGTTCCAACTCACATACACTCTGATAAGGGTACTGAGTTTGTTTCCAAAGATGTTCGTCAATATTTCAAGAGTAAAAATATTAATTATTATACGACAAATGATCCTGATATTAAGGCTAGTATTGTAGAAAGATTTCAAAGAACACTCAAGTCAAAAATGTGGCGCTACTTTACACATAAAAATACATACAGATAATAAATAATTAGTTTTCATTCAAGTATTAAAATGCCTCCATTTGATGTAAGTTCTAGTAACATTATTACTGTTTGGAACAATTTGTATGCTCGAGTTTCATCACCAATGTCATTACCAAAGTTTCACGTGGGTGATCATGTTAGTATCACAAAATACAAACATATCTTCCAAAAGGGATACGAATCTAACTGGAGTGATGAAATTTTTATTTTTTCAACTGTAATCCCTAGATCGCCTAGGGTTGTGTACACCTTAAAAGATTTACAAAATGAAGATATAGAAGGTACTTTTTATGAAAGAGAATTACAAAACGTTACTCCACCTAGCCCCACTTCAGATCACAAAATAGATAAAATAATAACTTCTCGATATTCTGGTAGCAGAAAGCAGGTGCTTGTCAAGTGGAAAGGTTATCCTGATAAATTTAATATTTGGGTTTTGGTATCTGATTTAAAACAGATATAATGAAAGGAAGTTTTTATTTAACATTACTAAGCAACAGTTCAATGGAATATTTTGCAGATAATATGACGACAAGGTTTTCAACAAAATTACCAAAATAAATTAAATAAGAAGAGGAATGGACTGTAGGTGTTGTTGAATTTCAGTACCCATGTACAATGTTTACTGTTCAAGAACATGAAAATATTGTTTATATTACTAAGAAAATGTTAATGCCAAATGAAAAATATCCTTCAATTGTTCACTATAAAAAACACATCCCCGCTACCAACTATGATAATATTGATCACATTTTAACAGCTTTAAATAATATAAGAGAAAAATTTACCTTTCGTTACGATGAAATATCCAAGTTTGTATCTGTGACAATTGCAGATGATTCAATTATATCCTTGTCACTATCACCTCAGTTAGGTATTCAATTAGGGTTTGAACCTAATAGAAATTTTGTGGGAAACACGTTTGGCAAACGTCCTGCAAACTTACATCTGGGGTTACCATCACAACTGTTTGTTTATTGTGATATAGTGGAACTACAGATTGTTGGGGATGTTATGAGCCCTTCACTAAGAATTATACCACTAGATCCTTCAAAATATTTATACGGAGCAAATAAAATGCACGTGTTTTCCCCTCCTCACTACTTACCAATCATGCGCAGAGAATTCGATACAATTGAAATAGATATAAGATCAAACACTAGTCAAACAATACCATTCCAGTTTGGAACAGTGTGTATTAAGCTACACTTTAGAAAATAATAATGTATACTCGCAATAACATAAATTGTACGTGCGAACATTATTATAACCATCAAGCTGGTTCTGAAATAGGAGTCGTCTACAAAGGAGTTCCTTATCAACGCGCACATGTCGTTGGGGGATTTTTGGGGGGGTTGTTTCGATCTGTCTTACCTTTTCTTTCTAGTGGTGCTAAAGCGATCGGAAAGAAAGCTATGGGTGCGGGTGTTGGACTTCTATCTGATATGGCACGTGCACGACCCATGGATGAATCAATAAAATCACGACTTAAGGAAATTAGTTCAAATTTGAAAAGAAGGGCAGATCAAAAAATTGATAAATTAAACATGACTGGTTCAGGATATATAATTAAAAGACAACGTCTTGAAACAGTCATTCGTTCATCGAACGGTAAAGGAAAGATAAAGGTGTTAAGAGTCAAAAATCAACTCGTCAATATCAATAACAAATATTTTCATAAATTTAAAAACTATGTCTTTCTTACATAGTCACTCTTGTGAATGTATAAAATCTGAATTAGATTTGTTTGCTTTACCATCAATACAAAGAAGCATAGAAAGTGGAATGTGGGTACTACTACAAACCAATATCATCTTAAATTAAATGTTGGTGAACACGAGCCTTAAAAGCAAAAATATTAAATGAGGATTCTTCAAAACTGGCAGCTTCAACTGTTGTAGCACCTGTGAACAATTGGCTTCATTCAGTTTTTACTCAACTCAATGTTTATTTGAACCAAAAATTGGTTTCACCGCCAAATAATACATATGCTTATCGAGCTTACATTGAAACTCTTTCGAATTACTCACCCAATGCTAAAGAATCTCATTTAACGTGTAGCCTTTGGTATGAAGATACAGCTGGTAAAATGGACTCAACCGATGACAAAAATTTAGGTTTTACTAAAAGACAACAATTAGTTTCAGAAAGTAAGGAATTCGAAATGATAGGACACCTTCATGGTGACATATTCAATCAAGAAAAGTTTTTAATTAATGGTGTTGAGATGTGTATTAAATTGGTTAGATCACGTGAAACATTTAACTTGATGGCCCCAACAGATGATGTTAAATACAAAATTAAAATAACAGATGCGACTCTCCTTGTTCGAAGGACAAAAATTAACCCATCCGTCTTACTTGCCCATCAAAAAGTCTTAGCCACCACTACTGAAAATATCCTATAACTCGAGCCGAAGTAAAAGTTCTAACGATACCGTCAGGGGTTCAAGGCAAGACATTAGACAATATATTTTTGGGACAAGTACCTAAGAGATGTATAGTTTGATTTGTAAATAATGGAGCATTTAATGGTTGTTTGTCTAAAAATCCGTATAATTTTTAAGAACTATAAAATGAATTCCTTTTGTTTATATATTGACGGTCAACAAATTCCTTCAAAAGCTTTACAACCATCTTTTGATAGTAATATTTTCACCACAACCTATCACACATTATTCTCAGGAACAGGAATACATTTTCTTAACGAAGGTAATGGGATATCTCACGATAAGTATTCAAAAGGTTATTGGTAGCGCCATTTGGGAGCATCGAACGCCAATATAAATGGCATCTCATAATATCGATAAAGCAGTATTCCACCCCCCGCTTCCCCGCTTCCACTTCACCACTCCCGCGCTATACGGAAGAAATGCGAATAGGCGGACATTATTGGAAGACAATTGCAACAGACATTGCGTCCAGTGTGCAATCGCGGACAGCGTGTGTATTATTTAGACTTTTTCGCTATTAATTACCGCCCACGAAAGTGAGATATATTCCTATAGAACGCGATAAGGAATTCTGGAAAGACTAAGGTGTTGTGAGCAGAATAAAGAGAGAAGACTCCAGCTGCAGACGCCATTCGCCGAAGCTGGTTTGGTAAGCGCCTACCTATATACCTTTCCATTACATCTAATTAATTCATTTTAACAGCCTCAGTGGTCTAGTGGTTTAGAGCTTGGCTCTCGACTCGGAGGTCGTGGGTTCGATTCCCGCATTGGAACAATAAAAAATCTTGTTTCCAAGCTTGGTTAGGACAATGCAGGCTGATCACCTGATTGTCTGACAAGAAAGATGATCCATGCGTCGGATGGGCATGTAAAAAGTCGGACCTGCGCCTGATATCTCACCAGTCGTGTCAGTTATTCGTCCCACTGGGTTACGAGAGTAAAGGAAGAGAGAGTGCTCTTGTGTACTGCGCACACACGTGGGCACTATAAAATAACTCCTGCGTAGCTGGCCTGTTTTCAATTAAAACCGGCCACCGTCACTGAAATCAGTGTGGGGAGCTATTATAATTAATACTGCATATTAACCTGGTGACGCCAGATACCTCATGAAATACAGTCCACAAAAATATCGAAGAGAAATTATTCGCTATCGTCAGACACAAGGTGGCCCGCGCGGCCATTGTTTGGTCCATTCGAGCCGGACCACATTTGGTACGGATATTAATCCATTTCCATCACGGATTTATATCCACATTTTATTTAATTTACCGCATATATAGCTTCTAAAAGTGCTTAACTAGGCAGTGGTAATACATATTTACGCTTCTATAAACCCATTATTGGGAAACCGCCCCGCCGTAGGTAATACACGATATAACGTGGCTACCTACAGAGATTCCTTATTGGAATTATTATTCGAACTATCATAGTTCTACCATAAATCTCATATTATTATATTTTCAACCGCTTTAAAGTCGTTGCCTATAGGAATAAATAATTAAACCGCATATATTCTTAGGTATTATATTTGTAAATTAGTAAATAGATACTTGGGTGTAACATAAATATCGCATAACCTACGTATATTATAAATACTTAAGGTATATAATTCGAATAGTGTTTTGATTATTATAATAAATATAACTCAAAATGGCGGAGGATCCAGAGTTAGCCATTCTAGTCGCTAAACGTAATATTTTGTTCGAACGTGTTCAAAATATATATAAACGTTCGCAAACTGCCGAGTCATCCGAGGCAGATAAGGAATTATTTCTCAGTCAATGTATGACAATAGGTGATATTCGAACAGATTTTCATAACTTGTTAGATACCTACAACGCGAAGTTGCTATCTATTAATCCGAAAACTTCGCCTAGTTTTCAAGCGTATACTTCATTCGAGGACCTATATTGCGTTATTAAACGCATTCAATCTCGTCTTGAAACTGTTGAACCCGAGGTTAAAACGGAGGTTTATGTAACTGTTCGAACGCCGAGGTTGCCTGCGATTGAGATAATGTATTTTGATGGTGACATAAAAAATTGACCACTATTCTATGCCAGTTTTAAATCAACGGTACATAATAATAGCTCGTTGACCGATGCCGACAAGTTATATTATTTAATAGGTAAGTTGGCGCCAAGGGCTCAATCAGTATTCGCTGGCGTCACCCCCCGCGCTGAGAATTATCAGTTAATATTTCAGTCGCTGGTGGACAGGTATCAAGATACTCGTATCCTCGCGTCAACATATTTTGACCAAGCCTTAAATTTAAAATTGAATGGTTCTGCATCTGTTTCGAATTTCCAGTCATTTATAAATAATTTTGTAACGGCAGTTACTTCGCTTAAAAACTTAAATTTAGAAAATCTTTCCGATTTTATTTTATTACAACTCGCATTGAAAAAATTCGATACAGAAACTATTCGCGCCTTTGAAATAACGGTACGTAATAATAAAATTCCTACACTGTATAGTTTTATCTCATTCATAAAAGATCAGTGTAGAATATTTAGAAATACGCAGCCTAGTACCTCTAGCTCGTCCAGTAATATTAATAAACAAAGGTAGAATAAATACCGAAATAATAATACCGCGCCTAATCCGCAGTCTTACGTAGCATGTTGGGATTTTAGTAATAATAATTGTAACCCGCTCAGATGTATGTGCAATAACATTATGCATGATCATCTTTACAAATGTCCCGCGTTCTATGATTTGTCCCCGTTGGCTCGCTTTAATTATATTAAAGGAAATAAAGCTTGCATTAATTGCTTAAGCATAAAACATAAATCGAACTCTTGTCTTAGTAAGTCTAAATGCCGCATTTGTGACCGACGACACCATACCCTAATGCATTTCGATAAGACCCGGCAGTAAGCTTGACACGCGTGACCTTGAACTTGATAATAACAGTTCTCGCCGCCCTATACCGATGCCACAAGCCGATCGAATACCTACACGTATAGGTGTTCGAGTCGAGCGTAATAGCGAGGTGTCGCTGTTCTCGACGTCGCTCGCACGTAAACAAACTATTTTGTTACCTACCGCCCAGGTTATTGGTCACGATGTAAATGACAAACCCATAGTCGTGCGATGTTTACTAGACAGCGCCTCACAAGGTAGTTTCATTACGTCGGAATGTTATAATCGTCTAGGGCTTTTAAATAAATTTAAAAATACTAATCTGATAGTTAAAGGAATTGGGGGTTCGGAAAAATCATGTAAGGGTTCCGTGGATATTGTCGTTAAAGATTACCGATAAGTTACCGAACGCTAACGTAGGCGTGTCTTCGTAAACGCACCTGAAAGCCCTCCCGCTAGCAGAAACCGACTTTTCGCGCCCGGGTGATGTGGATATTCTGATTGGGGCTTCTGTATTCCCGCATTTGCTATTACCTAATATAGTACGTAGTTATCAATATGATTTACCTCCCGCTATTGAGACGGTATTTGTATTTGTGATTATGGGTTCCGTACCTACGTCGCATACGCCTTATTATACTACATCTTGTTGCTCTGTGCTTCAGGAAAATAATATTAATTCTCTCGCTCCCGCTACCGCTACCGCGCGCGCCCCAGCTACCGCTACCGCACCCGCTACCGCTACTGCGCGCGCTCTCGCTACCGCTACCGCTACCGCTAGCACTACCACGCTCGCTACCGCTACCGCGCGCGCTCCCGCTCCCGCACCCGCTCTCGCACACGCTACCGTACTCGCTGCCGCTACCGCGCGCACTCCCACACTCGCTACCGCACCCGCTACCGCTACCGCGCGCGTTCCCGCTACCGCACCCGCTACCACGCGCGCTCCCGCTCTCGCTACCGCACCCGCTGCCGCTACCGTACGCACTACCGCACCCGCTCTCGCTACCGCTACCGCGCGCGCTCCCGCTACTGCTACCGCACCCACTCTCGCTTTCGCTACCGCGCCCGTTCTCGTTACCGCTCCTCCTTCCGCTTTATTCATGGATGACATCGTTTGTAGCGTCGTGAACGTTCCGCTCGCAGTTTCGCTTTGTAAAGAGCTTATTCAGCTTTTCAAGCGAGGCCAATTTGACCTTGTCAAATGGACAAGTAACTCGCAATACGTTCTAGCACGAATACCTGAGTCGCACAAGGCTTCTACAGACATTGAGTTTGAGAAGTCTTTACCGCATAAGGTTCTTGGCTTACGCTGGGACAGAGCCTGTGATAGGTTTCGGTTCGACGTCGCGACACCTGATGGTAAGTGTACTAAACGCACTATGTTGTCCACAGTGGCTCGACTATGGGACATAATGGGTTTCGTGGCTACCACCATTTTGTACGCCAAGCTCTTAATAAAAGAGCTTTGGCTATCTAAGTGCGAGTGGGATAACGCACCACCAGATCACATAGTCGCAGCTTGGAAGCAGTTTTGCGTCGAGCTTCCCCTACTCAACCAAATTAATATACCGCCTCATCTAGGATTGGTCGAGGGTTGCACTGTCAACTTAATAGGTTTCGCTGATGCTAGTGAACGCGCTTACGGAGGAGTCGTGTATGTACAGGTCTGTATTGGTTCTAACTACGCTGTTCAGCTGGTTTGTGCTAAGTCTAGAGTCTCGCCGGTTAAAACTATTACGGTTGCGAGGCTGGAATTATGCGCGGCCCTTCTGTTGTCTCAACTACTTCGTAGAGTTCAAGACACAATTTCGTCTTACTATCCCATTAAGGGAATATACGCGTTTACGGACTCCAAGGTGGCCCGTTCTTGGATTCGTTCCTATCTGCACCGCTGACATACCTTTGTCGCAAACCGCGTTACTAAGATAATTGAATTCATCGCCTCCGCTTGTTTTAATCACGTCGCAGGTACTGATAATCCTGCCGATTGCCTGTCTCGCGGTATTAATCCTGCACATTTCATAAACACGGTGCCATTGTTATCACTTCCCAAGCCTGAAGTAGACTCCTCTAGTTTACTTCAGAGACATACATTGTTAGATAAGCTTGTACAATCGTTCTGGCAACGTTGGCGTTCAGAATATCTTCACCAGCTTCAGAATAGATCCAAGTGGAATGCTCCTGGGCCTCCTATACAGGAGGGTATGTTGGTGATTATTATCAACGACAATTCGCCAACACTTTCATGGCCATTAGGCATCGTTGAGAAATCACATACCTCTAAAGACGGTACAACCCGCGTTGTTACCGTGAAAACCGCAAAGGGAAGTTACGTGCGCCCTGTCGCACGCCCACTGCCAACGCAGTGAGATTTAGCTAAGGCTGGATCTCCTTTAGTTTAGGCATCTAGATAATAAGATTATTTGTTATTACTTCGCTTTAGTTAATTAATAATACCGCTGTCTTAGTCTATGGATAGGTTATATGGATAGGTTATAGGCGATAATGGATACACCTAACAGCTAAATTATTAATATTTTCATATTTTTTAAAGGCAACCCTTTAAGGCCGGGGGGAAATGGTAGTGCCATCTGGGAGCATCGAACGCCAATATGAATGGCATCTCATAATATCGATAAAGCAGTATTCCACCCCCCGCTTCTCCGCTTCACCACTCCCGCGCTATACGGAAGAAATGCGAATAGGCGGACATTATTGAAAGACATATTGCAACGAGTGCGCGTCCAGTGTGCAATCGCGGACAGCGTGTGTATTATTTAGACTTTTTCGCTATTAATTACCGCCCACGAAAGTGAAATATATTCCTATAGAACGCGATAAGAATTCTGGAAAGACTAAAGTGTTGTGAGCAGAAGAAAAAGAGAAGACTTCAGCTGCAGACGCCGGTAAGCGCCTACCTATATACCTTTCCATTACATCTAATTAATACTGCATATTAACCTGGCGACGCCAGATACCTCATGAAATACAGTCCACAAAAATATCGAAGAGAAATTATTCGCTATCGCCAGACACAAGGTAGCCCGCGCGGCGTTATTGTTTGCTAGCATATTTTGATCTCATACCTAATTTGTCAACCAATTCATCTAGTCATTGGAATCTAATCAGACATGGTAGTGTTAGATTAGAAGTTCGCTTTGAATCTACTCTGACTCAAACGATCAATTGCGTTGTTTATGCAGAATTCAATAATGTTATAGAAATAGATAAAAATCGCAATATTTCAGTAGACTATAGTAGTAAAGTATATTAATCATAGATTTTTGTTTGTATATCTTATACGAGTATTGAATAAAAATTTACTACAAAAAACGTTTATTTTTTCTCCCTCATATAATATGATGATATTGATATCAACTTTAAATATCATGATTTATATCAAGTTTGGTTAAGATGGTGCACATTAATACGCAATCGCTAGAGCAGATAAGATCCCCATACCTAAACAGTATTCATGGATACTTTAGACATACATAAATGTTTGAAGAAAATTGATGTAAACATTGAAAATAATGTTTACGCGGCAAACCGATTACCGATATGTGTTCCAGTCCCATGCTATATCGTGAGCAATTTGGACACTAATAATAAACCAGGTTCCCATTGAATTGCCATACATATTGATAAACAACGTATTGGACAATACTTTGATTCATATGGTCGGTCTCCACAAGGATATCACCGAAAGTTTCTAGAGATAAATTGTAGAATATGGTCATAGAATATAGCTAGAGTACAAAATGATTATACTATGGTTTGTGGAGAATACTGTATAATGTATATGTATTATATTTATAACAATAAGTCACTGGATGATTTCCTGGTACATTTTGATGCAGATACCTTACACAACGATTTGAAATTATGTAGTTTATTTGAGTGTTATTTTACCAATAAAATGACTCACAATAACATTGTTGCTAATGACCCTTAGCTTATCACCGTCCATTGATAATCTCTCTCTCTCTCTCTCCCAATCTCTAATGAATAGAGCCTAATGAGCCTAGGCTAATTTGACACCAATTTGTTTTTTTTTTTCTGGGACAAACCCAGGTTTTCACCGGGTCTATCTCGATATAGAACTGGTGAATACTATCTACTTATTATTTTTCATCGTTCCAACAGCTTGTCTTTGGACAAAGGCCTCCTCTAAGGCTTTCCGTTTGTCTTTGTCGAAAGAGTTTGAGCTACTTTCGTAAAATCATCTTCCCATAGATTTGTCGGTCTTCCTCTACTTCTAGTACTTTCTCTGGAGTACCTTTCAGTTATAATTCTTGTCCACTTCTCTTTCTTTTCTCGTAACATATGCCCTGTCCATCGCCATTTCAGTTCTCTGCATGTTGATTATACGTTTTTAAACTTTGTTTTTTCTTTGATTATTTCAAAAATTTCTCGATCTCTTCTCTTTATTCCCAGTACGCTTCTCTCCTTCCCATTCTGACAAAGAACCATGAAAAAAACTGTATGGACAGTGTTTACTCAAGAGTCGACAGAAACGAAATGGTTGCCGATGTGTTCACCTTAAATCATATTCGATGTCACCATTTAAAAGGCAATCCCGAAAAACTAAATATTTTATTTGGCAGAACAAACGGTGAAGGAAAATATATGTGTTTAGGGTTCCGTATTTACTTTGTCATGATGTTTGTATGCAGTAGACCAAGCACGAACAACTGCTAATAAAGTATTCGTAACGTAATCGATTTGAAATTGTGTGAAAATCATGCCAGCGCCTATACAATTTTCATTCGATAACGTTACGAATACTTTGTCGTGAATCCACCAATCCGCAGTAGGGTTGCGTGGAGACCTAACCGTAAATGTGAGGAGCACATGTCAGGTGGGTGATGATGATGATAGGACCATAAACTTTGTTGTTGTATTGCTATTTAGCCTATTTATTTATTCTAGATATTAGTATTCCTAGAGGCTATGTCAAATATGGCACAAATAAATTTAAGCTAATCTTCGAAAAATGCAGAATTGCAAAGTGTTTTGACGTAATATGAATGTAATTAATATTAATTAAATAATTATTAATATTATATAAAAGATTTAAATTAAAATATAGCAGATGCTAATATTCTGAAAGTTGGTAATTTTCTAAATCATAATATTATTTTTTCAGTAGGAGCCTACGACAATATAGGTATATATATACTTAAATGGAGGATATATATATATATATATATATATATATATATATATATATATATATATATCGTTTGCACAATTCTCGTAAAACTGTACTAAAAATTTTGCTTATACTTTAAATGCGACAACCTTCTAAATATATAATCGGTTTCACAAATGGCTGCAAGTATTTCCATGAAATTTAGTTATATATTGTATGCAGGATGATTTGGGGGAGAAAAATCGATCTAGCTAGGTCTTATCCAGAGATATTTCCTAGGGTAAACTCCGAATTTCTAAGCCATATATGTTTTTTCTTTCGTCGTGGAACAATATATCAATAAGTTTGACTCTAATAATATGTCAGTCCAATTGGCAGTTTGGTTAGCGTATGTATAACTTTTGCTTTGTTCGATATTCGAATCCCGGTTATAAGTAAAATAAGTACCTGAGTAAAGGTACTTACTTTTTACATACAAAAATAACACAACAAAAATAAGTTATCGAAAAATGTATAGTGCAGCTTGCAAGCTTTCTTCTACCGAATTCGCTATCAAAATTTAATTTAAATTATGTAAATAAACATTTATATACTTTTGATGACAAAAATCGGAAAAAAATCAAGGTAAACTTATTTGTAAATAGCTCCAGATTTCAATTTTCCTATCCAACACCGTGTAATTTTAATGAACTATTACAAATCGTTAATATAATTATTTGAATTAAATAATCATTATCATTAAAAATAATGAATGTGATAGTTTCGCTAACCGCACGAGTTGTATTCGCGCTCCTGTCTAGTGCGCTCGTGTTACTAACTGTTCAATTTAACTTGGATTTTAACGTTTAGTTATTGTTTACATACCGTAAGTAATTTTTTTAAATATTTAATAATAAATAAGGCCTCACTAATAACTTATTTTTTATAAATTGTGCAACAGCCAACAAATTGCAAAAAAAAAATGAAACTTCGTGGAAAAATAAAGTATTAAATCAAATATCCAAAAATATTTTTACTATAATAATAAACAACAATCAACACTTGAAAGACTTGTAATATTAAATTGCAATGATTTTGTTTGCTGTTTTATTTTTTTTTATTTTTGTGAATAATATAAATAATAAACTTGAAATAATATTACGACCTCTGTCCGCCTTGCTTAGTGGACAATTGGACGTAATACCTATTAGGCACAATTATTTACTACTTCAATAAAAACTAATGTATCATAACCCTAGCTATTGTTTTTTACCATAAAAAGTTTTTGTTATTAGAGTACTTATATAAAAACATATTTACAGTGACAAAACGCATTCATTATTCGTATTAATTATTATATTTTAACCGAGTGAGAGATTTACATGTAACGTTTAATTATATATATAACCCAGATTTTTTGAGGCAAAATTTGTTGCATATTAAAAAAAGAACAGCCAAGTGCGAGTCGAACTCGCGCACGAAAGGTTCCGTACAAAACGGCTAAACTTAAGTGCTTTGTTTTACGGGAGCCCCACTGAATTATTTGTTTATTCTGTTTTTAGTTACAGCGCCAACAGATTAACACCTTCTGTGAAAATTTCTAGCTATCACGGTTCACGAGATACGGGCCGTATAGACGGACGGATGGATGGACTGACAGACAGACAGACAGACAAACAGACAGACATACAGCGAAGTCTCAGTAGGTAATAGGGTACGGAACCCTAAAAAATTCATAGACATCCACTAAGAACGGACTCTTTAAAATAGGACGAATTTGATATTGAAAAAGAATAAAATTGAAGCTGTCGGGACCGAATCTTTAAATATAAAATGTTTATTTACATTGTATAACGCATATTTCGTGTGGCGTAACATGGCGTGGCGTGGCGTGGAGAAAGTTTCGGCGGACGTGTCGACAGCCGATACAGCCGGTCGGACGTTTCGCAACACTAACACTTTCTTTCATCACACTTGGACCAAGTGGCAAGTGTGAAGTGGAACAATATCTTCATTTTATAAATTTCATTAATACGCCTATATATCTACTCTGTTTTATTACTCCCGTTGTGCTTCCCCTTTTAGTTCTGACTTTATTGTCATTACACATCATACCATTTTCTTGCAATAAATTATTTGAATTTGAATTTAATTCATACTTAAATAACCTAACCAAGAGCATGTCAGAACATGTCTATGGCTGGGACTATATGATCCGGAATCCGGCGGGCCCGCGAAAATTCAGAGCACTGAAAATAGAAATATGCGTTAATATAATAGAGTTGGAAATCGAAGTGTTGAGTCTCGAGCTTCCATATATGACATTGACATTTGACTCGACAATCGTGTGTGATTTTTAGCTGTAATAAATTAGCACAGAGTTTTATTTTCAGTGCTCTAAATTTTCCCCGGTCTTACGGATTCCGAAACATACATATAGTTGGGACTATATGTATGTTTCGGAATCCGTAAGACTAAGGAGGGTTCCGTAATTGTCAACGTGCAATAGGTTTTCTTTAAATTACCTCTAAAGCTATTGTCCGATTTCTTTCAAAATAATTTTCCAATATAGCTATAAAATAGCTAACAAGTTCCAAGTTTCTACCGCTAGTAGTTTAGAAACGCCTGGTGTATATTAGTCACATATTTTTATTATTTTCTGCTGCTAAAAATAAAGCCTATATCTATAATTGTACTTAATTTCATCAATAATTTACGTTCATAATATACAGCTGATGTTAGCAGGGGCGTACAGACAGACTAGACGGACCGACGGACGTACACAGCTTCGCTGTCAAATTCTAATAGTTATATTATTAGGGTTATGTAGCAACATAACCCTAATAACATAACTTTTTTTTTAACTTTAACTCGACTACGTTAATTATATAGCCTGTTCTGTTATCCGAGCTATTATTGCGAACCTATTTACACCTCAATCATAAAAATCGGATCGGATCACATACATACATACATACATACATACATAATATAAAGACTGCCTAAATCATTACCCTTCCTTTTGGCTTCGCTGTAGCGCCGTCCTAGTATTATATTTCTGTACTTACAGAAATATAATACTAGGACTGCGCGAAAAACTTAGAAGGCAACTAACATTTTATGGACAGAAACATTAAAATTGTATGGATGTTAAACAACTCTAATCATTTTCAATTTAAAATT
Source organism: Phengaris alcon alcon (assembly GCA_037179445.1). Classification (NCBI taxonomy): domain Eukaryota; kingdom Metazoa; phylum Arthropoda; class Insecta; order Lepidoptera; family Lycaenidae; genus Phengaris; species Phengaris alcon. The sequence goes on from JAYRCH010000372.1 coordinate 83,744, forward strand.
GACTAACAACCTGTATTGACTTAATGCTTTTAGGTAATTCTTAATAAAGGAAACTTTTGGGGAAAAGTCGTAGTTTTGTTGTAAATGTATTTCTTTACACAAGAATAAAACTTGGCACACAGATATTTTGCAAAATTGCCGCCACATTTACTTACATAGACTTCTTTTTATCCCGGAAAAGTGTATGTTTCCCGCGAGATCATTTATTATTTCAACGCGAACAGAGTCGAGGGCAATATCTAGATATTTAGGTATCAGGTATATGTAAATGTAGATATCTACATATTTTATATCTGCACGATAAAATGACAATCGAAGCAAACCGTCCATACTGTGTACAATAATTTTATTTTTCTCAACTCCATTGTATGTAAATGGTCAATAATACATTTTTATACATAATATAAGATAATATATTTTTTATTTTTCGTAAATAAAAAAAATATTTAAAAATATTTTGTCTACTACATTAAATTATAGGGATCATGCGTGAAATATAGAGGCAGCACTACTGTCGAAGTGAGCGCTCTCTGGTGTTTCATTGGTGAACATAGTGGTATCAAAACAAACATTTAATAACATTAACAAAAAGTTATAACAATGGAAAAAATAAGAAAATATGGATTTAAACCAATAGTCAATAATATAATACATGGCCAGAACGATGAGAAAGGCAAAAAATTATTAAAATCAAATTGTTGAATAACTTAATACCTCATCTTGAAAAGTTTTATTTTACCCAATACATACAAAAATTATACGCCAAAGACTCAACTAAGTAACAATACATTTATGATTATCATTAGTACATTACTTTTTAGATATTAATAATTATAAAATGACCTAAGAATAATTTTGCATTCGACCGAATTCGAATGTGCGGTATTGAGAAAATGTTATGGTACTTGTTATCTCTAAGACTGTTGAGATTTTAAAGTTGCCTAAAATTATTTTTATTATTAACTTAATTTTATACAAATCGTAAGAAATTATTTTTTTGTACTTATTCATTACGAAAAGTTTTATAAATGTTATCTTTGTTAAAAATATTTAATATTACAAGCAAATAATATATTATAAAAATATTTATCATTTATGAGTCTGTAGGTACTTACCTTATGTCAGAGTTATTATAAAACAGAGAAATAATAAACATTAAATTTGAAATTATTTAAGAAAATAAAAACTTTCTTTTTGGTAAACAATTAATTCGTTTTTATTTAATACAATTAGAAATTTTATTCAGTTTTTACAATTATTTGAAAAAGGCTTATTTGTCAACTTCTTTTTCTTTAAACAATGGCTTCTGTACATTTACCAAAGCACAAATAACAAAAACGATTTCATCAATATGAGGAAATGATGAATTATGTACTTTTGATAGAATTCTAAAGTCCTTAATTCGTTGTTTTACTCATTCTATATGTATCCTCACAGAAGCAATGTTGTATGTTTCGTCAACTTCTTCAGGGGTGACTTGATCTTTGTGGCCAAAAGGAGGCATGATAAAAATAGCATTTTTGTTTTCGACTTGAGTTTTTATCTGGGGTATTTTATCCCAGTCTTTTGGATTTTCTCTGAAATCAAAGAAAAGAATTAAAATGATAAGTCATAACTATAAGATAACTGTCACGAATGTTTGAAATTTCATCAATTAAATGATACATTTTTACATATGTCGTATTTAAATGTTATAATTTTACTGAATGGTGCAGTCCATTTTTAATTTTTTTAATTAATATTGTACTTACACGTAATTTTTCACTGTATTTATACACTGTTTACGTTTTACTATTTTCCATGAGGCTCCTAACACGCTCTCTGGAAATTTATAAAATTTCACTTCCACACTGAATCCACGTTCTCGACGTGATGTATTATTACATACAAGAATACAACAATTTTTTCTCCAAGCTGGCATTATTTAAAACAAATAAATATATTTTATTTATAATTATTAAAAAGTAAATCACATGTGTTTACGTTAAATACATGATCCCAACTGTTTTGGATACTTGACACGAGTTGGCGTAACAGTCTAGAAGCACGATCCCCATACATTATATAATTTGCCCATTAATGAATAATTTATATAATAACCATATTTATTTAAACTGTCGATACTAGTTTTATTATTAGAACAGTTCAAATTTTGATTATTACAAATTAAAAGAAAAAGATTATCATGTGGCAAACTGGCAAAAATCTTCAGGATCACAGAGCTAAATTCATCATTAAAGCTATCCCAAGATGAATTATATTTTTACACCAAAACCAATAGGGGTTGAAAAATAGGACTGAAAAGTCAAAATGGCGAGTGATCACAATATGCAGCTAGTGAAAAATTGTAAAAATACTACGAGAGATAGGCCGAAAATAGCTGCTTATTTTTTAATGAAATAGACCTGGAAACGAGCAGATGGATAGCTTGATGGTAAGCGATTACCACCGCCATAGACACTCACAACACCAGAGGAGTTACGCTTGTGAATTCTCTGGTGTTGCGCAATTGTGTTCCTCACTCACTCAGCGAAACACAATTCGAGCGTTATTTCGCGCCGACTTTCAGTGAGGCCAAGTGCGAGTCGAACTCGCTCACGAAGGGTTCCGTACAAAACGGCAAAAAAATACGTTTGTTTATATTGGAGCCCCCCTTAAATATTTATTGTATTCTGTTTTTGAAGTAAGTACTTATTTATGTTATAGCGGCAACACCAAATATACATCATCTGTGAAAAATTCAAATGTCTAGCTATCACGGTTAAGGATATCTCTGGAGCCAGGTACAGACAGACAGACAGCAAAGTACTAGGGTCCCGTTTACTACGCTTTGGGTACTGACTACGGAACTCTAAAAGCTGCTTATTATATATTTGTTTTGTGGAGAAGTTGCCTGTCAACTGGTTTTTAACCGACAAAAAACCGGAGGGGTTCTCAAGTCAACGAGTATCGAAATTATCGAATGCATCTATCCCTGGTGATAGATTCCATGAGAAATCGGGGAAACTCCTCGATTTTTATATGGACACCTATAGCGATTATGACTTTTTGTGAAGTAATCCTGCCATATACTTACAATGTAAGGTGTGCCAAGGTACATCTTAGATCAAAAACCACTGAACAGAACTCTTAGGATCTTTAAAGATACATGTTTGGGAATTTCAGCGTTGTTTTAAGGACAGCAAGCTTAAGCTACTATCCCAATTATATTAATCATTATCATCATCATCACACCATACATCTTCATATGATCATAAAGGTATTTCTCATAGTCTTTTACACCGATATCGATATCTTTGAACAATTGCTATTCCAAAATTTATATTAGTAATAATAATAATAATAATATTGATATTCGTCGTCATCATCATTCGCAGATCGCTCACAGGTTTTAATGCTGAGTTGTTTATCACAACGTAAAATTCCAACAAAATCCTCACGATGATATGCTTAAGCATATAGTACCTAATTAGTAGAATACGAGTAGGTATAGCCAAAAAAATATATGAAATAATAACTTTTTAAGAAAAAGTTAAACCGCCGAAAATACTGAAAAGCAAAATATAACAAACCTTATTTATGACACCATAATAACTTAGTTCTAATGTGTTCTAATTCAATCTTTTCTTTCTTAGTTCTTAGTTCTACCTACTAATGTAGGTATGCTTAAATAATTTTGAGATGCAATAGGGAAATGCTATAAAAGCTATTATTATACCCCGTGGGGAATGTATTTCCAAAAACGATTTTAACTGATTTCTACGTCAAAATAATTAGATCTGCGTGGCAAAATTCTACGTAATCCGACCGGCAGCTGTTGATATTTCATTACACAAACTTTGGGCCCCCATTTCACCCCTTCAGGGGATAAATTTCAAAAATCTATAAAATACGAACTTAATAACTTCTGTTTATTTCCTCGAATATTAAATTTCATGGATATCGAGATATAATTTTTTTAATACAATCTTTCAAACTTTATTTGACACCCTCGGAGGGTGAATTCTAACAAACCCTGAAACACGTATTTAATAAAATGTATTTAAGAGCATGAATCTCAATTTTCATTGAAATTAGTGCAGATATAAAGATTTTTCATACAAACATTCAATCCCTATTTCACCCCTTTAAGGGTGGAATTTATCAAAATACTTTAATGCGCGTCTACGTTCTAAACTAAAACTACTGCCCAAACTTCACGTTTCTAATATTTGAGGCTGTGCGAGCGTCTATACGTCAGTATAATAAATATTAAGTATTAACACAACTGATGAGCATTTAATGTTGCTGTCTTTGTCTGATACGTTCGAAAAGTCACTTGACAGACAATGACAGCAACATTGAGTATCTAATCAGTTGTGTGAATATTTTTATTACCTAATATCAATGGTATGGTTTGTATGAATGTGAAAGTGTACGGTGCGTCCTTAAATCATGGTACGGTTCTAACGGGCGCAGAGCGAAACCGGCCGATAATTTCTCAACATGTTTCGTCAGCTCAAGGTCTGTTGCCAGTTGGCAGTTGGCACATGGACTTTGTAGTACCCCCCCATTCAACTGCTAATATAAAGATAATATTATGTTAGCCAAGTAGTTTGTAACAATTAATGGATCCTATGTATTTTTCAAACTGGCCTCTTCTTTTTTTTTGATAAATGTAAAGATCATATGTATAAGTTTAATAAAAAAACTATTTTTTATTTTAATTTTTCGCAATAATGCAAAAGTTATATCAAAATAAAAATTAATTTTTGAATCCAGTACCGAAGACACGCCAACAGCTCTCGAACAAATCCGAGCGCGTGTGACGTCATAATGTTAGTTTTCACTAGGCCTAGGGTATCGCAACTGGCGATCGTAATTATTTGCGTTCGAAATTCAAAATTATAGCATTGAGTTATAATGTACTACGTACGTAGTACATTATAAATCAATGAATTATAGTCGTTTTATTGACTTTTCACTATATAGCTTTAACATTATAACGTCACAACTATGGTGACCGATCGTGGCGCGTTTATAGATACGTGATGTTTTTAAATATCAATATTATTAATAATAAAAGTTTTAAAATACATTAAAAAAATCAATAGGTAATTTTTTTTTCTTCAAATTCCCAATTACTAACATAAATTATGTGAAAGTTTGGAATACAATTACTTAAATGTGAAGAAAGGACGGAACGCAAAAACTACTCAACGGAATTTAATGAAATTTGGTATTCCAGTAGTTTAGGCTCTGCATTAAAACATTATATCCCTAAATAGTTACAGTGTTCCCGTGGGATTCTGTATTCAAGCGCCGGCGCCGTACAGTTCTAGACATGGCATAGTGATGTTTTGATTGCTTTGTTTGAATTTTATTTTTTTCTTACTTCCTTCTAGTTATTAATCTGAAATACTGGGAAAAAATATTTTTCAACGTAATTTTATTTTAAAATATTAATTGTTTAATTTTACATAGCCCAGATAACACCAGCGGATGTGCGCAACAACTTGTTACTAGTAAGTCGGACGGCATTGGATTTGCCAAGTAACTATTTAGAAATCTGTGTTTAAATAATATTTTGAATTGATATTATCCTACTAATATTATAAATGTGAAAGTTTGTGAGGATGGATGGATGTATGGATGGATGGATGTTTGTTACTCTCTTACGCAAAAACTACTGAACGGATTTCGATGAAATTTGGTATGGTAGTAGTTTAGGCACACATAAAACATAGGCTACTTTTTATCCTGGTAAAGTACAGTTTTCCCGTGAGATATTGAATACTATGTTCACTCGGACGGAGCCGCGGGAAAAAGCTAGTTATAAAATATATGATTATTAGCTTTTTCCCGCGGCAGCTCGCGCGAAACGGCTGGACCGATGTTGATGAAATTTGACACATACTAGAAAGGTCATTCTATCGCAACATCCAGTAATAATATTACAAAGAGGAACAATTTGATTCTTTGGTTTTTTTTTGCATTGATTAGGCTCCGAAACTACTGGACCGATGTTAATGGAAAATTAGCACAGATATGGAGACAACGAACATAAGCTACTTTTTATCTTGGTAAAATTTACGGTACCCGCGGAAAGTCGCGGGCTACTTCTAGAATAATAATATGATGATAAAAACTAACTTAAGCTTAACCGCCAATACCTTGACTCCTGAGTAAATCATTGCAATATGAGTACGAAATACGAATGTGTATGTATATTTGTGTGAAGATGGCGCAAGAACCCGTCGCAATACGCCGATCCGACGTTGTTTTAACAAGAAGGTTTATGGTGGCATAACCATATATGACGCAAATGGCTATGTACTGCAGGTTACCACTTGTAAGTAGGGTTGCCAGATGTCCCGTATTTAAGGTATTATTTAAAACGTCCCGCCGCGCCGCGCCGCGCCGCGCCGGGACAAGCGCTGTCCCGTAAATCGAGCGATCTAGGGTTATCTAATATCTCCATAATGCCCGCAATATACCATACACATAAATATGAGCTCAGGCACTCTTAAACTGATAAAGAAAAATATCAAAAATTTATTACGAATTATTATTTTTGTCCCGGGTAAAAAACTGAAATCCTGTATGTTTTGGCCTTATGTAAGCATTTGTACCTTATAGGCTGATAAAAAATCTGGCAACCCTACTTGTAACACAAAGTAAATAATAAGGCTATGGGCGTCGAGGTTACGTAGGAACTATTTATTAATCTGTGATAGAGGTTCGGGCGTTCCCCGCGAAGTCCCCGCAAAAGATGCAACATAATGTGAGTAGGTCCGAGTAACTAATAACACAATATACGATTATGTATTCTGCAGTTTTGCACAAATACCGTAATCATAATGTTAACGAAACTGTATAACAAAATTCTATTCCTATTAATTATGAAAGAATGATTACCAAATCGAATCGTTTGTAAAATATATGAATTGAAGGTATTTGATATCCATAACACGTGGAGAGAAGTTACAAAACACGCGGTTTTACACCTCCAAAAATCCTCGAGGGGGAGGATTTTTATTAGGGTTATTTGTAGAGGTTTGGATTTTCTTGTTTTTCATTAAATTAAGCTATTGAACAGTTATAATTATCAACAAGCGATTAGAAAAGTCAATCTTCAGAAAGTAAACTTTTGGAAGTATAATTTAATGAAAAAGGACAGAATAATATTAAGGAACATTATTTTTTTATTATTTATCAGTTTATTTATGTTTGGGGAGAATTTGTTGACGTGATAACCGTCTTTTAAATCGATGAACGCCGGCTGCCCGCATGAAAAATTGTCACGTTCCGCGTGATTGTCACGTTCCGCCTGAAGCGAGCGTGCAAGCGAGAGCGCGGAACCAGCGATAGAGAGGCACGATCGGCCTAAGCGTTCAGCTTGTGATGACGTTATCACGTCAAATTATCGTCCGTAAATTGACTTAACAGACAATCATTTTTTGTGTAGTGAATAAAGTTCAATTTTAAATAGCTATCTTAAGCATGGAGTCGAGCGCCGCGTAGCGTTGCGTATCGTCACGGTGTGAACTGACCCTCAAATCGAGTTGGTACACGGTCAAACTTTTATACGTATGTCCCGGACATTAGATAACAGAAAACTGATAAGTATTGTAGTTAGTTAATTTTTACTGATGGTTTTTAATTGCATAACAGACAAAGTGCAGTGAAGTGATAGCAAGTGAACAGATAGCAAGTGTTTGGTTAAGTCACGTCAGATAACGAGTTAAAAATTGAGAAAGGAAATTACATTTAAACAAAAAAATTTAAAAGTGCAATATCACTAGAAGTCTGTGCTTTGAAATGATAAGAGGTAAACAGTACTGTAGGTCGATTGTGCTTAATAAATCCTCCAATAATACAGTTAAAATCCAGTCCCGAAAGTCCTACTAATATTATAATTTCGAAAGTTTGTGAGGATGGATGTATGGATGGATGGATGTATGGATGGATGGATGTATGGATGGATGTTTATTACTCTTTCACGCAAAAACTACTGAACGGATTTTGATGAAATTTGGTATTGTAATAGATTGAGCTCTCGATTAAAACATAGGATACATTTATCTTGAAAATGTATAGTGTTCCCATGGGATACTGTTTTTACGCGGGCGGAGCCGCGGGAAAAAGCTAGTATTAAATAAATAAAAAGAGAGTTATTTTACCTCTTTATCCCGACGACATAAGTATCACTCTTATAGAAACACCGAGGTAAAATAACTCTGAAGCCCAATTCTCATAAACATTTGTGATCATAATCCTTTTTCGGTCCACGAGCTGTCTCACTCGCTCATTCGCGTGCGTGTGTGAATGCAACACCGAAGCAAGATTATGAACACAAATAGTTACGCGAATTGGGCTTCCGAAGTTTGAACGGACTATAATATATAGCTTGGGACGCTATAAAAATAATCCGCGTCCTGCCACGGGGGTGTTCCACAAACAATGTCATTTTGCGTCCAGTATTCGTGCTGGACGCGTCTTTTAAAAATTGTTTCCCCATGTAGAGCACAGACCCTGATCACGGCTCCCCGCCCGGCGCCCAACGTACGGGGCCCGGCGCGCGGTGTAAGATGACGTAGTTACGATACGATAAAATAATAGTAATAATGTTGTATTATTAGTTCAACTTTGTTTGTTAGTTAATTAGTTCAAAATTTGATTTCATTTTTCATAAAATTTCATTAATAAGAAATTAAAGAAAAGTAGAACGGGGTACTTCGCGAATCTTACAAAGCTGTAGTGTCAAGTTCCGCTTTTCTACATTTCTAAAAGTTGTGGGTAGTTAAAAAAAATATTGAACAAAGTCGATTAATAAGGTAATCTTCGAACCTTGAACTGTAAGTCTGTAATAATAATTGATAAGAGAATAGTTTCTAGTAAATAATGATGCCGGGTGTAGTGCGTGGACGGTTATCAGAGCCAGTTGTCTTTATTAGATAGTGTACAAATGCAACATAGTATTCAAAACTATGTTCTTAACAAAAGGAAAGTGAAAAAGTGAAAAAAAAAACTTTAAGTGCAAAAAATAATCATGTTTAGGCAAAAAAAAAAAAGGAAATTTGACATTTAATAGGAATTTTGGTCATTGATTTAATGCTAATAAAAAAAGTGCAAATGTTGATAAAAAAGTAAAAATGCGGCCAAAAAATAAATAAAGATTACAAAAGTGTGTGTTATCAACTTATCACAAAAAGTAACAATGAAATGAACTCAAGTGTGAATTAAAGTATAAATAACATCTTAAAAATAATTAAATATATATTAAAACTTTGTTGTAAACATTTAACAATGAAGGAATCACTTTTAAATTTGACAGTCCTATGTTTCTCGATCGGTGTTGAAATCCTAACTAGGATCATTCTAATAATAATAAACTCTATTGTGTATCATAGTTTTGTCATAGCTGAAGTACTGTTGAATAACTATGCTGTGCTATATCCACAGTATATTTCGGAAACAGTAAACGAAGTGCGTACTGGATGCTTCTACATAATATTCTTTATGTTACGAACAGTCTCAAAAAAGGTAAGTCTTATTAAATCCGTGACTAACTTTAAAAATTTTAGGGCGAGGAAATGAGTAGGTATTTTACTTTTTATAGCCATTTTTGTGATTAAAATTTTAATTTTAATGACATCTGAACTTTGTGACTAATGTTGTAAAACATACTTAAGAAATGCAATTTGAAATATTATGTCATTACATATGAAATTGGCGTTTTGTCATTGGAGGAACATAAAGTAGATTTTTTTTAAATAATATATTTATTGAATCAAAGTATATACCATTGCTATCTAGGCACTTTTGCCATCTCATTGGTAGTTCATTGATTCCTTTACTAAAAAAACCATACGGACGTGAGACATCGTCTGGCCAGATTTAAGAAAGCTGTAGTGAACGACACCGGCACTAGTCCACCAAACGCTCACAAGTAACTTTTTTTGACTCAATTTTCGCTTGGGGCAGGCTTTAGCTGTTTTGCCAGGGTTCAGCCATTGCGATGAGCGTTTCCGATTATCATACAGGATCCACTTTTCATCACAGGTAATGATTCGATTTAAAATCCCATCATTATTGTGCCGGTTGAGTAATGTGAAGCAGCCGACGCGCGTTTGTCGGTTTGCTGCACTCAATTCATGAGGTACCCACCTTTCAAGCTTTTACACCTTCCCAATTTGCTGGTCAATCAAGTGGATTAAAACAGTTTTATCACTAACACCGCAGCCTGCAGCTAACTCGGATGTGTTTGCGATGGATCCGCTTCCACAATAGACTTCAATTCTTCATTATCAACTTTGGTCTCCGACCGTCCACAGGGCTTGTTCTGCATATCGAAATTTCCACAACGAAAACATTGGAACCAAAAACGCACGTGTTTTCTTTTGCGACACCGCCACCATACACATCAATAATCATTCGAGCCGTTTCTGCAGCACTGGTGCCACGGTGGAACTCGTACTCGAAAGTAATACGATATTTCAAGTTTTCCATTTTGTAAACAGAGTGACGCAAAGAAAAAACCAAAAGAGGAAAAAACAAATGAATTACGGTTTTCGAAAGACAAATGCATGATTAAATAGCGGTATAAATTTGAAATTGGAATTCCTAAACAAAGAAGATATATTTGAGATCACAGTGGCCAGTACGACAAAACGTCAATTTCATATGTAAGGACCTAATATTATAACCTCAAAAAAGTACAGGTTTCTGGGAGAGGGGGGGGGGGAGTAGTAGATGGGAGGAATAACCCACTCCTCCCTCAATATTGATTAAATATTTTCACTAAATACTAAAGAATTGCAGGAAAATTATCTGTAAAGGTACAATTTTGAGGTAAACATATTTTGTAAATTTCAAAGTAAATTTTCAAATGCACTTTTCTCAAAAACTATACATCTCACCCGGGGAATGGTGGAGTGGGGTTAGGTGACCCCTCGGTCGTCCGGTCGGTCGGTCGTTAACGAATATTTTAAAATTGTCTTTCACCTCTAAAATCATCATCTTTGAACTCTTAAAGTGCTGGCAGACCTTTAAATACTACGATGGTATTGGAATTTCAGTCTCCAGGCGCAGGTATCTTCGTCCGCCACCACCTGAGCTAAGATCTGAGGCTGTTGTTGGAGTACACTCCTTAAGAAACGATTTGTACATACTAGCCCAGGGTGTGAATATCTATGGGAGTAAAATCGAATTCACGATGTCATACGGTCACAGGGTACGGTGTCACACGATGTCACAGACAGACAGACACACAGATAGACACACAGACAGGTAGACAGAGAGACACGTCAAAAATATAACCCCCTTTTTTCGAGTCGGAGCTAAAAATACCTATTTACCTTTAAAAGCTTTTTCTTTCAAAAAATTCGAGAATCCAATCTATGCCAGTCTATCCTAGGTAATGATTTTTTAATTTCTGTAGTCTATTTCACGGGTTGCTGCTAATTTGACACCTAAAATTCGTCCACTGTAATTAATATAGGTAGGTACCCTCTATTGACAGACGCTCAAAATGTGAGAAAAACTAAGATTTATTTTTAACAAATTGAAGCAGAATAATTACCTTAGGTATTACCTTAACTTAAATTTAAATTGTTTTTACAATTTAGTACACAGTACCTGGGAGACCGAGCTTTGCTCGGTGTTTTAGTAGAACGATAAAATAATAATAATAAATAAAAAATATCAAGTCGTCTCGTTTAGAGTATAAGATTTAAGTACGGTATGGATTAGAACGGGTTTCCAAAACTTGAAGTCATAAATGTGTCTTATTTGCTCGTATTGTAGTTATTATAACCACTCCTAAATCCATGGGTATTTTTAAGGTTCTGTACTAACTACAATGAACCCTTATACGTCCGTCCGTCCGTCTGTCCTCCCTTGTTAGTAAAAATAATTATTACTATGAATATAGACGAAATTTTGTTTAGTTATAGATAGCATATAGGCTTTGTCTTTGACATCATAAAAAATATAATTTTGTATTTAAGGGGTCGCTCCCCAGTCTCTAAAGTGGGGGGAAAAAAATCATTCTACCCTACCTATTGTGTGGGGTATCAGGGTATTTCTTCGAAAACCTATTATTCGTCTCCTTAGCCTAGTCAAATTTTAATTTTACTTTTAGGTCTGTAACACATTTTTAAATGAAAATAGATACACCAAAAAACATGTTTGCCTCATGCAACTGGTTTTTATAGTGGACTGGTTTTTATAGTAAAGATTTCAAAATATCGACGTAGGTATTTATATCATTAATATTTATTATAAAATATTTTGTGGCCAGGCTAATAAGAATTTTAATACAGACTAATGATAAGAAGAACAGAGAGTAAAAAACTTTATGTAAATAAAATCATTTTTAATCAAAATATAATCATATTCTCACAACAAAAATAATATGATTTAATGAAAACGGTTTACAGTACTAATTTCACTGTAAAATCGGTTAATCTACCTAAATCTAGTCAATCAGAATCAGTATTGACTTAGATTATAAACTTTGTAAATAGAAATATATAATTATGGCACTCTCAGATTATAAATCAGTATTAGTTCAGCCTTGATAACTGATTTATCACATAAAATAAATTTGTATGAAGGAACTTTAATGCTCTTGGTTAGGTTAGTTTTCTCTTTCTTTTCATCTTTAGTTTGTGGCATTGTTTTTACCTTCTATATCTATATCTACACCTTCTTCTTCTTCTATCTTCTATATCTATACCTTCGATATCAGTATTTCTGTAATAATAAAATAATATAAAAAGAAAGATCTGTATTAAGTATATTGAACAATCATGGTTTTATAAAAAAGTAATACGTGATATCACATCTTAAGAAAGCCAAAAAATAGTAGGGTTGCTTGTTAATAACTCTTATAGTCGTAGTGTAGTACTCTACGGAACCCGAGAATTCCAAAAGTGCTCCTTCATGCTAAAAAGGGCAAAGTAATATATTTTATAATTGGCCAGGTCTTTTGACCAGGCTAACGAGACACAGACAAATGAGAATTATGACAGTTTAATGATAATAATACCCAAACCAAACACAAGCTAATGATATATTAACCTTCGTAACACCGGGATCGAGAGCAACCAGCCGCACATCCACCTACAAGCTTCTTCGTTGCACAGGTAATTTACCTTGCTCACACGCGGTAAACCACACTCTCATTGCTAACACCAAAGCAAAAAAATTATATTCAAGTACACCAGGTGTAATTAGTATTTTACATCAGACACTTCTTCTTAACTGATTTATAAATACGCTAATTTAGCTTCGCCCAGTGCGATTATTTTTATAAGAGGATTTCTAATGTCCTTTCGCAGTGACGCTGTGCTTTCCAGTTTAAATGACATGCAAAAAAATAATTTTGAAAATGTGAAGACGAGTCATCTGACAATGATTAAATTGCCTTCAATTTATAGTAGCAGGCAGCTCCATGACAGGAACTATGTTATATCTTAAAGCTCGTATTGTATTATTTGTGACTTGTGGGTAAACACAAAACAGGGTGCAGGTTCTATTCCCGGCGACATGTGAATAAAAGGTATATCTCTTAAGGAACCACGTTTATCTAATTCACAAACAACGTGACACTTGTACCCCCAATTTTATTATAACACTTCTACAATTCAATTTTCTTTAGGTACGTAACTATTTTATGAATTGATTTCGAATTTTTAGTCATCATATTGCCCGTATTAGATTAGTAAGAGTTGCCGAAATAAGGCCAAGCCGTTAGTCAAAACGAAACTTTAACCCCTATTTAGATCATAAACTTTGTTTCTTCTGGTTGACAGCCCTAGTAGAAACAGTATGTGTAGAACGTGTTTCGTCACAGTGCGAACGAGCACTCACGGGTGACCTACAGCCGCTGTCACAACATCTAGGGTTAGCACTTACACAAACGAATAATATGCTCCGGAGTGAAACTTCATATTACCCATGTTTTGTAACTATGAATGTGTATAAATTAATGTAGGTATTATAATAATTTCGCAAAACTGCGCTACCGACTTAGTCCTTGTCAATCGAACTATATTTCGTAGAGGGGTCTCAAAAATAGTAATTGAATCTTCTCAATATGCGATTTATTAAAAGGGTACTTATTTATTAGTATTCTTGAAGGTTGACGCCTCCGTGGTACAGTAGTTTAGAGCTTGGATCTCGACTCCGGAGGTCGTGGGTTCCCAATAGGGTTGCCAACTTTTTTTTAAAAGAAATAAAGTATATTTAGGTCTGAGAAGAATATTAAACAGTATATAAAAAAATTGAACAGTATTTTATTTATTTAATGTTTTAAATACATATTTTTAAATCTTCTCGCACAACTTATTAATATAATTAATATATTATAATACAATATTTTTTAAAAACTTTAAAAATACTGTCAACAAAATCATAACTAAAATTAAAATAAACGAGGAGCTCATTTTTTATTAAATTGATAGTTGCTCTATTTCTATCCTCCCACCACCGGTTTTGGCTTCCTTTTTTGGCGTAGTAGGAGGAGAAGGTGATTTGTTTTCACTTTCCATCTTTTGTGCACTAAATAAACTATATATACAACACAATTAGGTAGGTACCTAATTATTTTAATTAAAGTTGACAAAAACCTTCAAAACAAAAACACGAAAAAAGGTTATGTTCATCTTCTTCTTTAAAATGGTTCCTTAGTGATTCGCCAATGTCACAGTGTGTTGACGGAAACTGTGCCGTCTGAGTGGGTTTCATATAAGGTTATGTTCTGAGAACGCACACACTCGCATGTCTGTGTCAGTGAGTGACAGTCTTGATGCTTGAATATTTGACATTGACAGATGCGTTCTGAAACTCCATTATTGTGATTAGTTTGTAACTGCGCTGCACTGAGCGCCCTCTGACTAAATAAAAAAAAATGTATGAGCGTCTAAGTCTAACACTTATAGTGTTACGTAAGCATTTTGATGCTGAAAACAGTATATTGTACACTTTATTTTTGTTCAACAGTAAAAAGTATAATGTAGTGAAAAACAGTATAATACTGTTTTAAACAGTATAGTTGGCAAATCTAGTTCCCACCCAGCATTGGAACAACAAAAAGTGTTGTTTTCAAGTCTGATTAGGACAATGGGCGATCTGATCTGAGATCTCTCACCAGTCGCGTTGATCATCTGTCCCACTGGGTTATGAGAGTAATGGAAGAGAAAATGATCGAGTGCTCTTGTGTAATGCGCACATACTTGGGCACTATAAGATAACTCATGCGTTGCAGGACTGGTTTCAATTAAACCAGCCACCGCCACCGAAGTCGGTGTGGGGAGCTATTATTATTATTCTGTGACCTGAGTGTGTGTGCTGAGTGCGATTTTTTGTCACTACTCGTTGTGAAGAAGTTTTTTGTATGGCATCAATTAGTTACCATTGTTTGCCACTAGTTGCATTGTTTCGATGCCATACGAATTGTAGTTCTGTTGTCTCTAGTAGTGTTCTGTCTGTAGTAATGTTCACTACTTCACGGCGAGCAGTGACAAAAACTAACACACAGCACACTGTGCAGTTTTATCGTTGTGGTTTGTGGCGGGCATTATTAACTTGGCACATGAGTTGTTCATTACAATATTATATCATCTGACATGATTATATCAAGTTTACTTGTGTACCCGGTAGCACGTTCTACTGCAACAAACATTTACATATCGATTCTTTATCTGACTATAATAATGTTGTTAAGAGATTTGATTGTTTGTTTGTTTGCTAGGAATAGGCTGCGTAACTAGCAGAAATAGATCCCTCTATACTATTTATATTTATACCAGGGAAAATAATTATTATGTTTTTGGTTTTCGTACCGTGAAAGCGACATCTATCATTTATCTGTTAGCATATTGCGTTTCCAAACAAACTAGTTATTAATTTCATTGCGTAATTGACATCTCAACTAATAGATGCCGCTTTTCCGCAAACCGCCACTAGGGCAATTTATTGAATAATAGGGTAGGTTATATTTAATCAATTATCTTTTATCCCCCGAGTTTGATGTATAATATTATTGCTTTTTTTTGTTCCTATGTTCATAAAGTACAACTTACAACAAATACTTTTTGTGGCCATGTATTTTAATTACCAGGCAGTAAATGTATGGCGACTTGACGGTCTCCTTTGGCACAGATATGGAGTAGAGAGTAGAGTGTAGTGTGTAGACCACAGGGAAGGATATAGGCTACTTTTATTGGTGACAAAATGTACGATTCCTGCGGAATTTCCTTTTCGCGCACGATGTCGTGGGCAATATCTAGAACATTAAAGCGAGCGCGCGTCGCGTCAGATTGCCCCCTCTTTATAAAACATTGGATTTGAATGCCTAATTTTTGTGAAATTAAGTTGAACTTAATTACAAGACCTCATTATAAAATACACACACACACACGAGTTACAACAGGCGCCTAGCATACCTCCACGCCCGGGCCCCCCTCTCCGCGTCATAGATTCAAACATATTTAATGATACACAATAAGAACTCCCCACACCGATTTTGGTGAAGGTGGCCGGTTTCTTATACACAATAATAACTCCCCACACCGATTTTGGTGAATTTTATAGTGCCCAAGTATGCGCAGTACACTAGAGCAGCCCCTTTACTCTCATAACGCAGTGGAATGGATGACCGACACGACTGGCGAGAGGTCAGGCGGAGAACTGATTTTTTACATGCCCATCCAAAGCATGGATCTTCTGTCTTGTCAGACAATCAGGCTTAGAGCATCCAACCAAACAATCAGGTGATCGGCCTTCACTGTCCTAACCAAACTTAGAAACATATTTTTGTTGTTCCAATGCGGGAATCGAACCCACGACCTCCAAGTCGAGAGCCAAGATTTAACCACTAGACCACGGAGGCTGTACACAATGGTCATAATTGGGTGCTCTTTCAAGAGTTACTCTGACTCTGCGCTCTCGCGACGCGATTTCGGCCCATGAGAGCGTGTCACAGTATAATATAATTTATTCATTTCCTCAGCGCTGTCATCTGAACGCACAATTATAATAGCCAAGGCATAGATGCATCATGCAAGTGCTATTATACTAATAATACATAACGATCTTTTAACTGTACACATTTAATTAATATTAATAATAAGTATTAACTCTAATGATATTCATAAGTTTCTGGTCACGTAAAACAGGTTTAATA
This sequence comes from Phengaris alcon alcon, assembly GCA_037179445.1. Classification (NCBI taxonomy): domain Eukaryota; kingdom Metazoa; phylum Arthropoda; class Insecta; order Lepidoptera; family Lycaenidae; genus Phengaris; species Phengaris alcon. Next base: position 100,917 of record JAYRCH010000372.1, read on the forward strand.
GTAATTAATAAGTATTTTACTAAGTCACTTAAGACACTTAGAATATGAAGGTAAGACAAAATTCTCATATTGTAGGTTAGAAAAATCCTTTATTTCCTAACCTACTTTACTAAATATAACCACTGCCAATAGACGCTTACAACTTGCAACACCACAATATTATTTTACAAAAGCTTTGCCTTTTACACTCGTCTGGTACTCTCACTAACTCGAGGAAACATAACGTAAGCTACGTTATTTCACACCGGTTTTCTGTGTGGTTTTGGTATTTATCACGCCAAACAACATGCTCACGCCCTATTTCCAATAGAGTTCTATAGGAGTCCACCGAGTCCAAAAGATGGTAAAAATTATATTAATTACCTTTTTTTTTAATTCCAGCTGGTCCTAATGCACGTGTGGCTACGATGGTGCTGCCGCGCGCTGGTGTCGCTCTCCTGGGTCATAGTGTACCCCCTGACGTACGTGCTCAGCATCAAGCGCAACCGCAAGTGCCCGCCGCCCACCAACCCCGTGCTCATGAAGTCCGCGACCACGCTCGTGTCGATGATAGCTAAGCGCCAGGTGAGTGACGATGTGCTGCCGCGCGCTGGTGTCGCCCTCCTGGGTTATAGCGCACCCCCTGACGTACGTGTTCAGCATCAAGCACAACCGCAAGTGCCCGCCGCCCACCAACACCGTGCTCATGAGGTCCGCGACCACGCTCGTGTGAATGATAGCTAAGCGCCAGGTGAGTGACGATGTGCTGCCGCGCGCTGGTGTCGCTCTCCTGGGTTATAGTGCACCCCCTGACGTACGTGCTCAGCATCAAGCGCAACCGCAAGTGCCCGCCGCCCACCAACACCGTGCTCATGAGGTCCGCGACCACGCTCGTGTGAATGATAGCTAAGCGCCAAATGAGTGACGATGTGCTGCCGCGCGCTGGTGTCGCTCTCCTGGGTTATAGTGCACCCCCTGACGTACGTGCTCAGCATCAAGCGCAACCGCAAGTGCCCGCCGCCCACCAACACCGTGCTCATGAGGTCCGCGACCACGCTCGTGTGAATGATAGCTAAGCGCCAGGTGAGTGACGATGTGCTGCCGCGCGCTGGTGTCGCCCTCCTGGGTTATAGCGCACCCCCTGACGTACGTGTTCAGCATCAAGCACAACCGCAAGTGCCCGCCGCCCACCAACACCGTGCTCATGAGGTCCGCGACCACGCTCGTGTGAATGATAGCTAAGCGCCAGGTGAGTGACGATGTGCTGCCGCGCGCTGGTGTCGCTCTCCTGGGTTATAGTGCACCCCCTGACGTACGTGCTCAGCATCAAGCGCAACCGCAAGTGCCCGCCGCCCACCAACACCGTGCTCATGAGGTCCGCGACCACGCTCGTGTGAATGATAGCTAAGCGCCAGGTGAGTGACGATGTGCTGCCGCGCGCTGGTGTCGCTCTCCTGGGTTATAGAGCACCCCCTGACGTACGTGCTCAGCATCAAGCGCAACTGCAAGTGCCCGCCGCCCACCAACACCGTGCTCATGCAGTCCGCGACCACGCTCGTGTGAATGATAGCTAAGCGCCAGGTGAGTAACGATGTGCTGCCGTGCGCTGGTGTCGCTCTCCTGGGTTATAGTGCACCCCCTGACGTACGTGCTCAGCATCAAGCGCAACCGCAAGTGCCCGCCGCCCACCAACACCGTGCTCATGAAGTCCGCGACCACACTCATGTCGATGATAGCTGAGAGACAGGTAATTTTTTTTTGTCCTCTAAACTCTTCATAATTGGTTCTGTTCTGCCGTGCGTGCCGTGGTAATACAACAGACGACTTATTATTATTTTTTATGAAATGAACCAGGAAACGAGCAGACGGATCACCTGATGCTAAGCGATAGATAATTAAGCCCATGGACTCCATTGCGACATACGTTCCCAGTCCCTAAAATCCCCAACGCCCCTTGGGCCTCTGGTAAGCTCACTCACTCGGCGAAACACAACGCAAGCGTTATTTCACGCTGGTTTTCTGAGAGGCCGTGCTATTCACCCGCTCGAGCCGGCCCATTCAAGCCGAAACGTGGCTCTCCCACTAAATAAACTAATAAACATGCGCAGTGAAAATGAAAGTCAGTAGCCGAGCTCTACATAATCACATTTTTATGCGTGATTTGAAACCACTTTCACTATAATGTGATTTAAATAGTACAAAATTCTGCAAAACAACGGGAGGAGAGGGACACTCGATCCTTATGGGGAGACTAGGTACACATAATTTACAGAGCCTGTATGGGCAATACATAGTTGTACAGTGGCTATGTCGGTAGTATACGTTATCAACAAACATTTCCAACGAATAGAATGAGGCTAGAATCATCAGATATGGACATTTTAAATAGTGGACGAAAAAATATTTGTGTTGCTGAAAAAAGTTAATTATCTCTTCAGTGGGTAATGGCAGATTCTTAACCTATTTCAAAAAGTATTTAATTAACAAATTGTTATCAATTTTAAATTGAAACGCAATAGAATTTAGACAAATGAATCACCTTATCAACTAATAAATAATCACCAACTTCTTAGTTTTTGTATGCATTTATTTACAGAATAATGAGGTTGGTACATTTTTTGCTACAGATATACAGACATTATTCACCACAACAATCTACCATAGTAGTTGTATCATTGTAGCGAAAATAATAAAGTTAATATTTTATATTAAAATGTTTTAAAGTTAAATGTTAAGAAGTCACTATAAAGTGTATAAATTAAAATTATTTATTCAGAAAAATTCCAACGTTTACTGCATAGTACGTAACATAAAATGCGTCCATAACTATAAATAGCATTTTACGACATCCTTGTAAGTTGTAGCTTATGTATGTAAAATATCTTGAAACTTTGTTACAGTAAAGCTATTAGGTATACAGATGCACTAGTTTTTGTTTTATTCCAAAATATTAAGTGATTGATATGATTTAACACGCGTTCAAAGTTCCGAAAATTCTCGAATCCCGCCAGCAGTAGCCTGACGTACCCCTCGGCCATACAGCCCGGAGTTCGCGCCGTACTCACAAATTCCCGTCTGGGGCACTTTAAAGTCTTGGAAACTAATTGACGTATCGATATTTTTCCCTAGGCCGGTCCGACAAGCGCGGCGCGTGCGGGAGTGGCCACATACACGTTTCTCGGCCCCCGGGTCGGGACCCCACGCGCCGTTTGGAGTCGACCGTTGGTCATGGTCGTGCCTGGTTGGCAAAATGTTTTACCCCTTTTTTCTCGCCCATGGATTTTCCCCGCGTTCTGCCGCGGGGGGTCTTCCCCAAAAACTGACATTGGCGTCCAGTACTTGTACTGGGCGCATCATCCCACCCCATGTAGAGGGGTTCCAGCCCCTGACCATGGTTCCCCGCTCAAGGCCCCTTCAAGGGCCCGGTGTGTGAAGACGTAGACAAGTATCGAAATAATTCTTTCACTAGCATTTTTTATTTTCCACGGAGAATACGGAAAGCTTACATTTAAAATTAGTGAACATTCTCCATTGAGAATAAGGTAGTAGGTACAAGATGTCTTCGAAGATTATAAATGGTTTTTCTTTGAAATAGAACTCACACAGCTCTATGTAAGTCTACTAGGCAACTGGCCGTTTTAGAATATACTCAAAGATATATTTTCTACTTACAGATAACTTCGGAAGAAGTGGTTTCAGCGTACATAAAACGTTGTAAGGAAGTGAATCCCTACATAAACGCTATCGTAGAACCTCGCTATGACGCCGCGTTGCGAGAGGCGCGGTATATCGACAAGATGGTGGCTTCCAACGAACGGACCCCGGAGCAGCTGATGAAGGAGTTCCCACTGCTGGGCGTACCGATGACGGTGAAGGAAAGCATCGCTGTTGAAGGTGAGAATTTTGTTGTTGGTGTCAGTTATGTGTTCGACTTGCGACGGTTATTAGTAACGACTAATTAATAGTTTCGATGTTTGCGGATAGGCAATTATGGCTTATGGGTTTAAACAAGTTAAGCAACAATAGAATTGCCTAGCGGTCTAAAATGGCGCATCAGAAAAAGCGAGACCTCGCAAAATAACGTCGCCGCACTATAATTACAGTGAAACCACCTTAGCGGCGTTGAGAGTGAAATTTCAAAGTTGCGTCACTTCACAATACGCGTCACGACATGATTTTGGATATAACGCAATCGATATAACGTCATCTGTCGGAAGCTATTTATACTTCATATAAAACAACTTAACTTTACAACGTGTAGCTCAATATATTGTGTACAAATTGTAATGACTTTTACAAATTTAATTTTTTATTCCTTTTTGAAGTGATTTTCTTCAAGCATGATGAGAGTAATTTTGAATTTTAAATGATGAATGATGTTTGACTCCTACCATAATGTGTACTCTGTACACGTTATGTTTCTTTTTAGTTGATTTAATATTTTGCAGGAAAATGTATACTCTGGCAGTTCTATTCTTTAATATGAAGATTTTTTATTATTATTCCCCGACTTATAATTTTATTACTTATAATATAATATTACGTTTGTGAATTAGTAATTCTATCAATACTAAATTAATATTGGTGATCTACATCGGTGGCGCGGGGTTCCTATGAAGTTATAGGTTATATAGTTATATTCCTTTAATAGTACCCATTATACACGCTAGGGCTTTCCTATGAAGGAGCACCAGCCTTCGCCACTGATCTACATACACGTTAGGGTCAGTACACACCGCGACCATACGTGACGCGGCACTGCATTTTTAAGATAGCAATTCATGAACTTTATGTACTACACAAAAAGATACACATTTCATTTGACATCAGTCAAACACAGCACATGCGCTGTGCAGCGCGGTGCAACCTGACATTCGAACTCTTACAATGAAACTTTGTTCCGTTTTCACTGCTTAACTTCCTGACAAGCTGTGAAAATGGATTACAATTTGGTTTTTTTTTTCCACCTACTTCCTTCCAACAACTATTTTCTAATAAGGGCTTTTTTACTTTGCACTTTGAAATTATTTCTAACTTTTGTAACTACAAAATATCGAAACCATTGGTCTCTTCAACCATGCTACCTATGATGTATAGTTGTTCTTTTTTTTTTGTATAGGAGCAATAGCTCCTATATAATAAATATTTGAGGAATAGAGCTTAATAGCATAATATATGCTATTAAGCTCTATTCCTCAAATATTTCTTCTGTTTTCCATATATTATAGTGAGGATGGCCCCACGGTCTAGCCAGCTAATCCAGGAGCCTATCAACAGTGACAGCTAGCCGTCAATAGTGACCAGCATTTTATTTTTACCCGACTACGCCAGAAGGGGTTATGTTTCTAGAGTGTATGTATGTATATTACTTTGGCACGCTCAATGGCCTGAATAGCTTGTCGCATTTGAACTTGACAAGTATCTTTAGGTTCGTCTTAGTCGTGACTCGTGATAGCGATACTGGATATATCAATATGACTCAGGGGCAGGTTTTGTGTTTTTTTTTATTATACTATTAAATTATTGCCCATTACTCCCTCAAATTAATATCTATAGATTACTTCATTTGGCACTATTACACCTTGTTGGAAAAGTTTTAAAGTGTTTTCCGTTGTGGGTACATGACACTAGTTAGGAAAAAATTATAGTTAGAAAAGTGTAAAAAGGCCCTTAGCATAAAAAAGTAGTGAAAACGGAATAAAAAAACAAATTGTAGTCCATTTTCACAACTTGTCAGGAAGTTAAGTAGTGAAAACGAACAAGCCAATGAAACATGTAAGATACACGTTTCATTGGCTTGTTCCGTTTTCACTTGTGTAATGAATAAAGTTCAATTATGAATCTACTATCTTAAAAATACAGCGCCATGTCGCGTACCGTTTCGTTTCGGTGTGGATTGACCATTTAACTACGTGAGATAGACATAAGTACATCGCCATAAAAAAGTGGCTTAATACGAAGTACGAACGTCTAGTTGCGTCCGTGATTCCTTACCATCAGGCGATCGGTCTTCTCGCTAGCCCAGTTCCATAAAACAATAAAGTAACATGATGATCATTTCCAGGTATGAGCAACGACTGCGGTAGCGTCTATCCTGTACGGAACCCGGCCACGAAGGACGCAGATATTATACAGAGAGCGCGCACGGCCGGGGCCATACCTATAGCGGTGACCAACACGCCGCAGCTGTGCATGAACTGGGAGACGTACAACAACGTGACGGGGCTGACGATGAATCCGTACGACCAGAAGCGCACGACGGGCGGGTCCTCGGGCGGCGAGGTGAGTGTTTGTGTGACTCTATTAGGGTTTCCGTAGTTCACGTCTCTGAACTCTATGGTTTCATCATGTCCGTCTGTCCGTCCACCTCCGGCTTGCCGTCCAAACGGTTACGCTGGAAAAATAAGACTTTTCAACGATATGTGTTTACCACGTTTACAAAGTGCTTAAAATAAAATCACGAGAATTTTTTTTGGTGTACCTCCCCTAGACCTAACTTGTAAAATGCGCTTATTCGGAAAACTTCGTACAAAAGTAACGAAATAATAAGCACGGAAACCTGTTATATGCGTGGCATGACGTGCACTTTGCCGGGTTTTTTTGTATGAAAATGAATGGGAAAGGTTAGATTTTTTCGCCCATTAATGAAGGAGGGAGGGAAAAGAAGAGGGAAAAGAGGGAGTAAGTAACTTTTTAATTGAATGGACTAATAAACACGCAACGGATCGCCTGATGATATGATGATGATTCCTGCCGCCCATGGACAATCGCAACACCGGCGGAGTTAAACTTGTAACTCCTCTGGTGTTGTGTACTTGGGTTCCTGGTCCATAAAATACCCAACTTGCTTTTGGACCCTTATTCACTAGGCGAGACAACGCAAGCATTATTTAACGGCATTTTCTCTAACGACGCGGTGCATATCCGACTCATTCTTACAGAAGCATGGCTCTCCCTTGTTTAAATGTATAGATAGAAAGAGTACTCATTTGATCTAATATCAGACATAATGGCGGTCCGTAGGGCTAATCACAATTGACTCGGAAAGAGAAATCGCCTCTCATTCGATAACTTAATTAAGTTTAACATAAAAGTAATTAAATATATTTCCGTTATTTGGTACCCGTAATACAATTTCTTGGAGAACTTAGCACGGCCCAGATTAACGTGGTGTAAAAGCGTCCAATGTTCATAGATATGTAAGATGTGTATGTGTAAAATAAATAATAAAAAAATACTAACTAAAAAGACCGAAACAAGATTGAGCTGAAAGTCTGTGATGTTTGGTAGCAGGCGGGACCCATTTATTTTTGTATGGTTTATAATTTGCAAATAGTTCCCGCCTGCTACCAAAATGTCAATTATTTCACTTAGGCTTTCAGCTCAAAATCCATCCAGCCGTTTGGATGATACGTGGGAATAAAGGAATTAACAAACATACAAGATACGCGCGAAAAACTTAACCCTGTCGGGTAATAACAGTTTGTAATACAGGTAATAACAATTTTCAGTGTGCCTTGCTGGCTTCAGCGGCGTCGGTGATCGGCGTGGGCTCAGACATCGCGGGCTCGCTGCGTCTGCCGCCGATGTTCAACGGCGTGTTCGGACACAAGCCCACGCCGAGGCTTCTGTCTGTTGAAGGTAAATGTTCCTTCATAACATCCAAACACATCGCTTCAATTTTATTCAAAAGCAAGGCTATTCACATTTGCCGTTCTACTCCGATTCGAAAACTTACCACGCGTTTATTGGTTGCCGCGCAGGGAAGTTATCGAATCCGAGTCCAATTATGCATTGTAAATAGACTTGTATGAATCCATAGAATTACAAATAGCGAGAGCGGACAGTGAGTTTTGACACTTTACATTATGCTGTGTGCGAGTTTTTGACACTGCTCGCCGTGAAGAAGCTAACTACAATTTGTATGGCATCGAATTAGTTACCATTATTTGCCACTAGGGGCATTGTTTCGATGCCATATAAATTGTAGAATTAACTTCTTCACGGCGAGCAGTGACAAAATATCGCACTCATCACACTGCATGTAACAGTTACTTCTTTCGTGACCTGCAAACAGAAATATTCTATGCGCGGGCTTTCCTTAGATTCGCCACTACCAAGTTTGATCGAATATTGTTTGGACAATGTAATATCTGCAGGGTTTACAACGTCTGATCTAACTTGTTTTTTTTTTTGCTGAAACTTCTTTTCTAATATAATGCATATATGCAGAAACCGTAACCTTTAGTTTTTTAATTTTTTAATTTTAAGCCATTAGAGCTTCAGCTATCATAATAATAATCGTAATCATACTCATAATCATAATCTTATTCATTCAGCTAAAAAAATCCTAAAAAAATTCAAACGTCCTCCCTGTAGCCTCCAATATCACCACCAATTGCAGCTGCTAGTAATTACTTGATCACTATTCACTACGTTCCCAGGTCACGTGCCAGACTGTCTGGACCCGGAGTTCGAGGAGTACTTCGCTTCGCACTGGGCCCCATGGCGCGGTACGCGGAGGACCTCTCCCTCCTGCTGCGAGTGCTGAGGCACCCCAGCGGCCCGCAAGTGCCGCTCGAGAAACCTGTAAGTAGCTCGTACTCTGGGACAGTTTTAAGTAACCTGTAATGTGCGCAAAATCTCGTAGCAATGTAATTGCGAATGAGTACACAAATTGATCCAAGCCATCGTCTGCCAAGACTTTCTGTGTTTACTCTGTTCCGATTCAATGTTAATTGTTATCTAAATGTAAATATATCTATATATATCACCGTAAAATTGTAATATTTATAACAAGCGAGATTATAAAATATCGACAGATTGTGAAATAAACAGTCTGCTTACAATTTTAGGCCTTATTTTTCTTTATATTATAATATTGTACATCAAATTTGGGGGATAAAAGATAATGAATTAAATATAAACTAACCTATTTTTTAATAAATTGCCCTAGTGGCGGTTTGTGGAAAAACGACATCTATTATTGATGATGTCAATTACGTAATGAAATTAATAACTAGTTTTATTGAAACGCAATATGCTAACAGATAAATTATAGATGTCTCTTTCACGTTATGAAAACCAAAAATATAATAATTATATTTCATAGTATAAATATAGTATAGAGGATCCCTCTATATTTCACACCCCAAGTAACATTTTTCTCATAAGACCAGAACTGAACTGTTTAACTATAGAAAAAAAATAACTTTATACTCCAATTAAAAACAAATCTATCTAATGGTGATTTTACGCCTCAAATTAAAAAAATTATAGCATGATAACCATAGATTAAACAGACATGATGACAACGATTTACACAGATAAGTACATATTTTGCACATGAAATCTCTGATATTCGGAGATTCATAATTTTTTATTCCCAAGTCCTAAAAATATTATATATTTTTTTTTGTTTAATAACTTTTTGAGTACTATAAAACCACATATTATGTTTGAAACTTGCTAAGCTTCAAACATAATATGTACTTGCTCTTAATGGAAAATCAGGCAGAATTCGCCAGTGTCTTTTATCTCGGTTAACCAGCGGCGGCCTTACTGATTGCGAGGCTCCGGGCGGCAGATCTTTGCGAGGCCCTTTGTGTAAAAGTATGTGATGCGAAAGTAGGTATGGTTGTTTGGCTTAGGTATTTGTCATATTTGACGAGAAATGCTAGAGTTATACAAATAAATAAAATTTGAGTTTTAAAATATTGTATATTGAAATATTTAAAAAATTAACAAATACAGAGATGATAAATTTTAAAATTGATGTTTGCGGCTTTTCCTAAGACAAAAATATTTAATTAAAGCACAATAATCTAACGAATGTGCTACATTTTCGATTGAAAGAATAGCAAGGGCTAAAAGCCGATCTTGTGTCATCGAATTCCGAAAATATGTTTTAATAACCAAACCATTATTTTATTTAACCAAGTTTTATTTACCAAATAGGTACCTACCACTACTACACTACCAAAATATTAACATAAGATTTTATAATTTCCAGGTGGATATTAAACGTTTAAAGTTCTACTACATGGAGTACGACGAGAGCTACATCACGAACAAAATCGGCCCGGACGTGAAGAAAACGTTTGACAAGGCCCGAGCCTACATGAAACATACACATGGGATTGAAGTGGAAAAGGTAGGTACGACCTAGAGCTTTTATTTTATTTATAGCTACTAAGTTTCTTGTAGTTTTCGTTTTTTAGGGTTTTTTTGAGCTTGTAAAAAGTATTATAATCATACTATTGTGTTAACCTCAACTGTTTTATTTTATGTTTGTATATGATGATTTAATAAAGATGAAAAGGTAACTACTTTACTTTTGAATGTAATGATCTTCTAGTATGATTTGCCTACGCAAATCCAGATGGATGTATAGACGGATGACATCGCTAGTAGGTAACAATTTCTGGAATGTACCGTAGACAACTTATATATTTTTTTTTCATACATTCAGAAATAATGAGATATTACAACTTAATAAAAGTAAATATATTTTACATAATTATATAAAGCTTACATAATTAGTTTACCTACACACAAACTTCGAAGATTTTAGATATTATATCTAAAATTATTTTTATTTATCTAGATAAATTTTGTGTATGTGACGTCACAATCGCATTGATTTTTGCATGCGGTGTTTCATAAGACTCACAAAAGTGCTTCAAACAACCGCAGTTACTTTAAAATTATTTTAATATACTGTACACTACTATTCCTTACTACTAGTAACACTAGCCCAAACAATATCCTGATGAATCATTATTTTATAGAGCTCACGTTTTATGGCTGGTAACGACTTCAAAATTATGTAGATTCAGTAGAAAAATAGTAAAAAATCTAGCCGAATTTAAAGAGGAATTGTTTAGAAAATTAGATTATTTCATACTTTTTTGTGTATTTTTACTTTGGAAGTCGGTTTTTTTTTTCTTTAAATATATTTTTCCCTTTTTAGTCATATTTGCTATATTATTATTAACACATTTTAAGAACATTTAAAATAAACTATCAAATATATAATTGAATACGCGCCAAGCTTCCATTATGTATTGTATATAAGATGATGATGATGATTACTTTAAGTTACATAATGGCATATGCTTGTAGTTCTTTAAACAATGCCGAAATTTCTAAACATGTATCTGTAAAGACTGAGGAGTCTATTCAGTGCTTCTGGATCCATACCTTAGTGCAAAATCTTAATCTTTTTGGTAGCATATGCTTGTACTACTTTAGAAAAAGTTGAAATCACAATATAAATTTCGAGGAGTTCCCTCGATTCCTCATGGATGCCGTCATCAGGTCACTACTTTGGTGACAACGGGACCAACTTCGGATTTATCCTCTTTAGATCAAAAAAATAATTTTGAAAATCTATTAACAGACGGCGGAGTTATCGTTGAACATACAAATATATATATACAGCCGAACGTACAGTCATACTTATAACCAATTGTGTGCGAGAAAATTAAGGAAGGAGCTTATTTTCAGCATTTAATTATTTCATACACGTTTCTTCAAAATACGTAGCAGTTTTTTAACATTACTATTTAAAAAATGAACTCAACAGACGCGATTTATGATATACAACTCCTTATTAAATCACACCTTTTATATTTAATAGAAATCTGGGGCAGTGCTATAAAAACAAAATTAAAGAATTACAGATAATTCAAAATAAACTAATAAAATCACTTTTTCATTATCCATACATGGCATCCCCAAAAAGATTTATAGCAAAACCAATATACTTAATATTAATCAACTATACGTGTATAACACATGCATAGTGATTAGAAAAATTACTGACAAAAGCATAAATATAAACTTATCTTTTATAAATATAACACAAATCACTAGTCGCAGTATTCGCAGACAAGGTTTGCTTGTATTACCTAGGGTTCATACTAATTATGGCAAAAAACCCTAAGATTTGAAGGAGCACAATTATATTACAAATTGTCTACCGATATTAGAAATGTAAGCTCTTTTAACATATACAAAAGAAAATTATTAGAATATATTAAACAAAATTAACAACTAGCTACCTTGTTTATAAAATAAAAGCGTCAACGTAGTATATTTATATTTTGGAGAGTAAATATTATGTTAAAGAATCTCTATAATGCACTTATCATATTAATATTGTGATGACCATTCGTTAAAGTTTAAATTGTAATATCCACTGTTCTCATATAAGTGACTTCTTGAGAATAAATTCTTTAAACGTAAAACTAAAAAAAATCCTTGCTATTAAAACTTTTAAATGGTGCAATAATACAGAATGATATATTTTTTTACTTATTAGTGACCGTTGAACCCAAAAATCAAAGTTTGATTGATGGGCGCGCTAAAACCAAAAGGCTACAAATACATTGACCCTTTTAAATAAGTATTAATTCCAATAATATTCTTTTTCCAGCTGAAGATCAAAAACATCGGCGACATGTTTGAAATAAGTGTCCGGGTGCTATTCAACATTCAGCATATACAGAACATCTACACGGATCCTGAAAATCGGACGGAATGGGTGTCACTATGGCCCATCGTACTGAAAAAGATATTCGGTTTCTCAGACCACAGTCTCACGGCAGTGTGCTATGGAATTGTTAAGAAGTTTTTCGACATCCTACCGAAGTCACACTATAATAACATAGTGAAACAATTCGAAGAAATTAAACAAGAATTCGATGTAAGTATTAACGATGGAAAATTACTTGTAATTAATTAATAATTCAAATCATAATGATTTTGGGGTTTCAAGAAAATTATCACTTTAGAGTGGTCAAAAAATTAATTTAAAAGACTAAAAATAAGCGGTCTGTGTGCTGAGTCGCGTCTTAGCCATTATTCGCCGTAAAGAAGTTAATTACTTTAATTTGTATTCATAAAATATATATTATATAATTATTTGAGCAATTTTATATGATATTGTTGATGGCTTTATATTTAATAACACTCTTTGACATATTTATTTCAATTTCAGCGTGCACTATCAGACGATGCAGTACTTTTGTTCCCGACGTACCCGGCACCCGCGCATCTGCATTACCGGGTGTTCTCCAAGTTCCTGAACTGCGGTTACCTTACCATTTTCAACTGCTTGGGTCTCCCCGCCACAGCCTGCCCCATGGGTCTCACAGACTCAGGGCTACCGGTTGGGTTACAAATCGTTTCGAACAAAAATAATGATCATCTAACTATAGCGGTTGCTAAGGAGTTCGAAATGGCCTTCGGAGGCTGGGTTCCGCCTAATAAGCCTAATATGATCACTATTAAAACGGCGTAAGGAACCCATTTAAGTAACGCAACATCACAAAGTCTGATGTAATCACATGTATGTATCGACCGAAAAAAATATTTTTTCGTAAACGTATTTCTAGTTCGTAAGTGTAAGTTTGCAATGTATTATTGTTGTTAAAATTGTTTTTGTTATCATTATACTACTCAATCCCTTTGGACGGGTTACAAGTAAAAAAAAAAACAAGTAAAAAACTGGTAAAAATAAAAAGGAAGAAAGAATTGGTCAAGCGTGTGTATGAGAGTATGCTCGCCTTTGGTTGTAAATGATTCCAGATTGCAGTCAGTTCAGAGCCATTTTACTTCAAATAATTAATTAAACATAAATAGAATAGAATATAGGTACCCGGCTATTAACGCGAGAAGATGACATAATATTGTATCGTTCCTTATTCAACGTACGACACAATATTATGATAATGGAGGAGTAAGAGAAGTGTAATTGTAAGTTAATCCATCCATCCACATCCCAAAGTTTTCTACGTCTAGCTTTTGTTGAAGTTTTCCGTAATACAATAATAACAAAATATGTTGTCTATACTGCTACCTATCAGTTTAAATTCAAAAAATCGTTTTCGTACGCCATATTAGAAAACCCACCAAAATAACCTATTGAAAAAAAAAGGAAAATACATGGATTTGCTTCCTCTTTTACTCTTATGTGTTTTTTGCCTTTGATGTTTTGTGAGACAGATAACTGTTTTCTGCTTCGATTTTTAGTGATCCTTCCATGTATATTATTTTTCCAAGTTTTTCACCTCCGGGTTTCTATGAGAGTGATTATAAGGTATCCTCCTGCTTCTTCTTCTACGCGACGCGAGACCGCGACCTGCAAACCAGCGAATCAGGTTATCTCGCCACGATAAACTGGTGGGCAGTTTCGCGACGCGGTCGCGTGCTTTGTTTAGTGCTCCATATAAATTTATACTAAGCAGTGGGTCGCGCGACCCGGTCTCGGTCGCGGGTCGCGGTCTCGCGTTGCGGTCGCATAGATCAGAAGGGTACCTTTATGTCTTCGACATAAAGTTAAATAACTCTGAACGGACTGCAGACGTTTTATTTGGGAAAATAGCCAGAAATATCTAAAATTATAATTTTTGGCTTATATTTTCTAGTTAGCTTTAATGTTACTTGTCTTGTGTTAAGAGACTGTTGACGTATCTCTTTAGTTTTTAATGTCTTACTTTTGACAAACTTGGCTTATTAGGTACTTAACTTTTAGGCACATATAAATATTCAAAATAATATGAAACACAATCTGTTAAACATATCAGTTTCATCGCCATTTCAGTTTTGTTATGGTCACAAAATTATGTGATATTAAAATTTTAAACTGTTTTAAGAAATATTGTTTTTTTTTGCAGTATTTTTGTTAGTTTATAAGAATTACGTCTACCAAAATATAGAATAAAGATGTTATGTAGAAATCGTTCAGTTTTATTTATTATAGCTTTTTCCTGCGGCTCCGCCCGCGTAATATAGTATCGTCTATGCCACAGGATAACTGTTATTTTTTTTCGGGATAATAAGTAGCCTATGTTTTAATCCAGAGCCTTTAGCCTTAAGGCTCTGGATTAAGACATAGGCTACTTAATAGTATGTACTGTAGTTTACTACAACCATACCAAACTTCATCAAAATCCGTTCAGTAGTTTTTGCGTGAAAGAGTAACAAACATCCATCCATCCATCCATCCTCACAAACTTTCACATTTATAATGTTAGTAGGATTATTTAAACTGACACTTTTATATTTATGAACCGATTGAAATGAAACAAACACTCAATTTTTAGTAGAGCAAACCAAAACGCATTAAGGCTCCCATCAAGGCCGGTCGTTTCAGTTAGAACTGACGTCAGTTCGGCCTGAACGGATTCGAGCACATACACGGAAAAAATCGCATCCGACCGAACTGACGTCAGTTCGGCCCTTAGATTAATAACGCCTAGATAGTCTTCAAACAAACGCATCGTACAAAGTGAAGCAAGCAACAGATAGATGTAGGCGTAAGCATTACATACCGACACGCACACAAAACTTTAATGTGTGTACGTACAGCGGAGTGTGTACAGTTTTAAGGGACAATTTCTACGGAAAATGTTGCTCTTAAAATTGCAATTGTTGTATTTGTTTTCCTTAATATCGTAGATGTAAAAATATAACTTATATTTTCATTATAAACCATCTAAACACGATTTGTAAACATTATTTATATTAAACTGGTATTAAGGAATATATTAAGGATTATCTTAATACTGAAAATACTTTAAATTGATAGTTAAAAAATAAGGAAATATTAAAAAAATATGGCTAACTAATAGTTGCAACTTAGTTGCAAATTTTGAAATAAATTTCTTATTACTAGTAACATTTTCACAATTCACAAAAGGGCAGCAAGATGGCGACAAAATGTGATTTTATTTTGAAATGTTTTAAATATTTGGCTTAATACAAGTCAAGTAGTAGTACTTACTTGAAGCTTTTTTAATTCTTTCCCGATGCATTGTGACACCCAATAACGACACAAACCGTCATAATGTTTTTAATGGTCAGAGATGTATGCACTAGCGCTTGACAACTGACGGGTCGTTTGAATAAACTGCGCCGATATGGCTCGGTATGATTTGCTTCACTTTTCATGCGCGTACCTTGGCGTTTTAATCTAAGGTTTGGCCTGAACGGATTCGAGCACATACACGGAAAATCACATCTGGTTTGCCACGAGCTTCGGTCGTGTTTTTAGGGTTCCGTAATACTTAAGGAACCCTTATAGATTAGCTCTGTCCATCCGTCTATCTGTCTGTATGTCCGCTCTCCTAGCTTCTGTAAGAACTTTATGACAATAACTTTTGAAGTAATTCAAAGAAAACCAATTGCGCGTCGATAGTTACGTAACCCTCCTATGCATGTCGTGGCATGCTCTTGGTTAGTTTGGGCTTTATTAATTGTATTTTGCTGCAACTGTAGTCACGCTATCGACGAAACCGAATTATTGTGTCATACATTTTTCCAGTTATTATGTTATAGAAATCATTTCTCTTTGTTTTATAGTAATAGTCTTTAGATTTTATCAACCATAGTGGCTCTAAAGTTTTAAATACTTCAATGAACTCTAATAAATATTCTTTAGACCACGTGCCATTTTTAGGGTTCCGTACCCAAAGGGTAAAAACGGGACCCTATTACTGAGATTTTGCTCTTTGTAGGTATTTCTATTGCCGTTATAACAAAAAATACTTAAAACAGAGTAAAATAAAAATTTGAGGTTCCCATACAACAAACGTACAGGTCAGAATTAATGTTGCCAACTTAGTTGTTTTACAAAGTTTTACTACTAAATTTAGTATTTTATTCCCTCTTTAGTAGGAATTTAGTTGTTAGTAGTGGTTTTGTAGAAAATAGCTAGACAGTAATCATAATATGCAAAATGGCCCGCTACTATGTGCTATTATGGCACCTTATCGTAATAGCACATAGTAGCGCGCGTCCGAAAGTCGCTTTAAACTACCGATTTAATTTCTATTTACGTGATACTATATTTTTTTAATTCAACAGTAAAAGTATCATATTTTCAATTTAATATTAAAACTGAAAATGCAGTGATTTTTGATGTTTTTTAGGGATTTCTAGGTTTAGTGGCTTTTTTATAGTTATCGGTACTCTTTTAGTAGTGTTGGAAATAATTGAACACTAACTTATAACATTTTATAATTTTATAATTTATACACTTCACAACACTTTATGACTTGTCTATTTCTTGAAGGTTGATTTCCAACTGATCTCCCTCCGTACTGTCGAGCTCTCACTCCTACTCTCTAATCCCACTTAACCACTCGACGGAATGGATTCAGTTAATCAGTTAAATCACTAAAATCAACCTTCAGGAAATCTTCAAAAAAATGAAGATTGAGTAGAGAAATAGTTAAAATTTTAGCCTAATCTAAAAGGGGAATTATTTGGAAAATAAATTTTATATCGTACTTTTTTGTACATTTTTACTTTGGAAGTCGGTTTTCATTTTTTGTTTAAACATAATATTTTTTCACTGTTTATTAAGAAATTTATTATATGTATAGATTATTAATACATTTTAAGAAAGTTATTAATAAAAAAAAGGCTTCAATACTCTCACGATTTCGGCAAAACAAACTCAAGCGTTTTTTTATGTCGGTTTTCTGAGAGGCCGTGGTATTTCTCCAAATAAGCATTACCGATCTGTGAACCAAATAAACAATCACCAGTGATGATAATGATTCGATACTACATTATTAAATAAATTTTATTACTATCTATTGTAGTGGTCGGCGGATAAAATGTAGCAGTCAGTATTAAATATAATATTATTGTGACGATGATGATCATGAATATAATTTTGGCTATAGCAAAATCTCAAATACATTGATATCGGTGTACAAAACTATGAGGAGTACCATAGTCACCATAATATATTGGTGTAAAGCAAGAAGATGATGGTGATGATGATGATGATTACTGTAAGTGGCATAATGTGCTTGCAGTTCTTTAAACAATGCCGAAATTTACAGGTACACCTTGGCACAAAATTTTACTTACTATTACTATTAAACAATAAACAAAAAAATAAACCGACTTCCAAAGTAAAATGCACAAAAAGTATGAAATAAAACTTATTTTCTAAATAATTCCCCTTTTAAATTTATTTATTTATTTAACAATTTATTGTACACACAGAAAAGTATGACAATACAATTAACAAATAAAGATGACACAAAGGACTGCTTATTTCTAATTAGAAATTTCTTCCAGCAGCCCTACGGAGAGAAATGGGATGAAATATAGCAGTTAGAACGTGCACAATATTATTTCTACCATTATTGTAGAAATAATTTTTCAAATATTTATATCTATAATAAAATAAAATATAGTAAATAAGCTAAATAAATAAATTAAAAACGATAGCTAGTTAATATATTATATAAATACTAATATATTATTATAACTATAATATATAAATACTATATGTATACATAATAACGGTATCTATATGGATTCAGATTTGAGGTAATTTCAAGCGTCTTTTAAATACATCGATGTTGGGACTGTCGCGAATGGTGTGAGGAAGAGAGTTCCACAATCTAACTGCATGAACAGTGAATGAGTAGGAGTAGAAGTTGGAGCGATGGGAGGGGAGAGAAAGATTTGTCCAGACAGTGGACCTGCAAATTTAGCTACAATTTTAACTATTTCTCTACTCAATCTAAATTTTTTTGAAGTCTATGTGTATGGTACCGAGTAATAGTTAAAATTTTGGCTTGCAGATTTCTTAAATCTGGCCAGACAATTACGGCAGATGTCTATTACCAGCAACTACAAATCATGATTAAAAGCTAGCTGCTAAACAACCGAAGTTGGTCATTCGCTCCAGGTCACTGCTGCTTCAGGACAGCGCTAGACCACACACTGCACAACAAACGGCTACCAAATTAGGGGAGCTTCAATTGGAATGTCTAAGACATCCACCGTACTCCCCGGACCTTGCTCCAACAGATTACCATTTTCTTCGAAATTTGGATAACTTCTTGCAAGGGAAAAAATTCAACTCCGATGGGGCAGTCCTAAGCGCCCTCAAAGATTTTATGATTATTCCTGTCCGAATGGTTTTTTTTTTGTAAAGGAATCAATTAATTACCTATGAGATGGCAAAAGTGCATAGATAGCAATGGTAATACTTTGATTAAATAAATATATTATGTTAAAAAATCGACTTTATGTTCCTCCTTTACAAAACAATTTCATATGTAATTACCTAATATTAGTAATAAATTTTAAGAACGTTTAAAATGAACGATTGTATGTAGATCTCCTCCATTAGGTATTGTAAATAAGATGATGATGATGATAATTACTGTAAGTTACATTTGGCAGTTACAAGTGGCATATGCTTACGCATATGCCACAAAACTGTAAAGTTTTTTAAACAATGCCGAGATTTCCAAACGTGTTTCTGTAAAGACTGAGGAGTTCTGTTCAGTGCTTTTGGATCCAGGGTTATTATACCTTGGAGCAAAATCTTACCTTTTGGTAGCATATGCTTAGACTAATTCAGAAAAAGTTAAAATCCCTATATGTGTCCATATAAATTTCGAAGAGTTCTCTCGATTCATCATGGAGCACCTTCGTGATTCAAGGACAAATAATTTATACATATGCAAATAGGTTTAGAAACGGCAAAGTAATGTTCAAAGATATCCATGTCGGTATAAAATTCTATGAGAAGTACCTATTATCATCATAATGTGATGGTGTATGAAGGCGGTGATGATGATGATTACTTTAATTGACATAGTGGCATATGCTTTCAGTTCTTTAATCAGCGCCGAAATCCCAATACATGTATCTATAACGACTCGGGAGTTCTGTTCAGTACTTTTGGATCCAGGGTTATACCTTGGTGCAAAATATTTATTTTTGGTAGCATATGCCTGTTATATATTTTGGTGACAAAAATAACCATCGGGGATTATACCCTTTACAGCAAAAAAAGAATTTTGAAAATAGGTCCACAGGCCGCGGAGTACCTAATCGTTGAACATACAAAAAAAAAATTATAAACAGCCGAATGTGTAGCCTCTTTTTTTGGAAGTTGGAAGTGGAAGTTAAATTAATTTTAAGTGGAGAGGATTAACCAAAACGCATTAGTGAAAAACGCATTCAAATCGGTTAAGCCGTTGACTTTGTACGCGCAAAAACAAATATCGCAGGAACCGTACATTTTTCCGCAATAAAAAGTAGCCTGTGTTAATCCAGTCTAAACTACTACCATACCAAATTTCATCAAAATCCGTTCTGTAAATTCTGATATTAGTGCGTACAAACGTACAGACTAACTGATAAACAGACAAACTGATAAACAGACAAACATTCTAAAAATCATTGTTTTGGGTTCTATATCGTTCATGAAATAGTTTTTCTTATTTATGTTCCATGTACCGACAGCGACCAGTTGTTTTCTGTTTATGGTCTATGTATTAAGGTATTACGTAGTATTAGGTATTTAGTAGGTACGGTTTTCTGGGAGCCCATGGAACCCTAAGTACTTCTTACATAATGCCACTCCTTAACAATTTTATTACTTGTCAAATAAATCTGGGCGTTACTGTTTAATATTCTAAAGCCATTGTTAGCGTCGTAAAACGTGTGTGAATACCACTTGTCAATTGTAATTAGCTTCTATCAGGTCTAGACGAATTTTTGCGACCTATCATACGCATTCAATCGGAGATAACTATTAGTATTCAAACCTCCTAGCTTTTCTATTTTTTTATGAAATTGACCTGGAAGCGAGCAGACATATCGCCTGATAGTGAGCGATATCGTCGCTAATGGACGAGTTGCGCCATTGAAAGTCTACACTTTCCTAGGAACTACGTCGATTCTGCTAATTAAATCTTACAAAAATACAGCTCCGACGCAGTCTCGATTAGTTAAAGCAGCAAAATCTCATAAACGTCAAACCAACGTCAAACGCGTTTTGATTGGTCCAAAATCCAAAATTAGTTTATGATGTCAAGACTGACATTGAAAGTCTAAGTTGAATACGGTAATTGTGGTTCTGATATTGCGCACTTGCGTTCCCGATCCATAAAATACCCAACCAGCCCCTAACCTCACTCAGTCGACGAGACAGATCACACAATGCAAGCATTATTTCAAGCTGGTTTTCTGTGAGGCCGCGGTGTTTATCCAGTCGAGCCCTAGTCGAGCATTTGCTATAAATTAACAAATACCTTGCTTAGGTACTTCTTATAATGCTTAGGTACTTCTTATAATTTGCATTGCATTATTAGCAATTTTGTTAAAATCTTGTTTGTCTTTACCTATGAAAATGCCGTTCTGCAGTACTGGCCATTTCAAATCAAAATAATTTTTGTTTGGCTAAGAATTCTAATTTCAAATTAATTTTATTTAAAAATCATGGAATTCTTTTTCCAAAAGTAGTCATTTGTTTATTGATTAGTGTTACATTTTCATCGCATTTCAATCTTTTTCGTCATCATGGATACGTTAAAAATTCGAGTAATTATGGGATATGAGTACCGTCGTGGCAGCAACGCGGCACAAGCGGCACGCAACATCAACGACGTTTACGGAGCGGAGCTAACACTACAAACCAACGTACCATCTGTTATTGGTTTGCTCGCTTCCGTTCTGGAAATTTCGACCTGAAAAATAAACCTCGCGGTCGTCCGAAGACTTTGGTCAACAATGACGAATTAAAGGCGATTGTGGAAGCTGATGATACACAATCTACGGCTGAATTAGCAGCAGCTTTCGACGTTGGCGTCAAAACAATATTGGTCCATTTGCGTCAAATTGGCAAGGTAAAAAAGCTTGACAAATGTGTGCCCCCACAAACTCAATGATCGCCAGCGCGAAGTACACGTCGAGACGTGCCTTGCACTGCTCAGCAGACACACAAATGAAGGAATTTTGAACCGCATTATACCACATAATACCTGCGAATGGAAATAAACCAAAAAAATGGATTCTGTTTGATAACCGCAAGCGCTTAGCAAGTTGGTTGGATCCTGGTTCAGCACCTAAACAATGCCCTAAATGAAAACTTACCCCTAGAAAAGTGATAGTCACTGTTTGGTGGTCTAGCGCCGGTGTGATTCATCACAGCCAAACGGGGTGAGCATTACTGCAGATGTGTACTGTGAAGAACTGAACACAATGATGGAGAAGCTAGCACATCCACGCACGACAACGCGCGACCTCATACTGCACAGCAGACGGTCTCCAAGTTGCAAGAACTGGGGTTGGAAGCTCTATGTCATCCGCCGCAAGCCGCAAGGTCTGGTGAGTACTCCAGACCTTGCGGCTACAGACTACTACTTTTTCCAGAATTTGGAGTAATTTCTTGGCGGAGGAAAAAAATTCAATACCCGAGAGGCAGTACAAAATGCCTTTTGAAGAATTTGTTGCCTCCCGTCCAGCTGATTTCTTTAAGAAGGGCATCAATAAACTGCTACTGCGTTGGCAAAGATGCATTGATTGCATGGGTGATTACTTCGATTAATAACAAATAAAAAATACATGAAAAAAATTCGTTTAATTTTTTTCATACAAAACGGCAATTTCATAGGTAAAAACCTAATAAAATGTTCTTAATTCTTGTGCCTTGCAATTAAAATAATACCATCATAATATGACCATAACAAAACCAAATTTTAACGCGATATAATTATTTAAGAATCGTCGGAACATTTCCTGTCAAATATGGGTTTTAAACACCGACAACTCTGCGGCTGTCCATGGGTGGTGGTTAAAGCTTACTATCAGGTGGTCCGTCTGCTCGTTGGCCGGTCATATGCCAAATACAAAAACCATATGGTGGCTTAGCGACCCAAACAAGATCTTTGCACCGTCTTCCTTCCTGAAATATTATAAGTATCTGATGTTCTTAATTTCTTGTTTAGGAATAGGTATATGTAGGATTGGGGTGGGTAACAGAAACACTTTTAGACTGCTGTATAACAGACCCACTCGGTCGGTGGTCGGTATTGGAATGGCCAGTGGGTGCTTGAGCTCCCCACTCCTAGTTTACCTCCACCGCTAAAGTATCAGATAAAAACAGCAGCATGGATTGTGTATCCGTGTCGTAAATATTTTTATTAATAAGGGGCAGAAGTATTTAGTTATAAGTCGGTAGTTAATCCTAAAAGGGTCTTGTTTGACAACTAATTTAAGTTTTAGTTAAGGTTTTAACTTTGACAAACTTTGTGTGGTATGGGACCATGCACGATCTTGCTGACATTGTTGCTTGTGTGGTGATGGTGTTTGCATTATCTTCTTTTTGAGTGGACGCATAAGGACTGTGGGAGGAGGGAGGTGATTTACGCATGCTTACGCGTGCACTCAGAAGTTTGCTTGTACGTTGTGTGTATTTTTTGCGGGATATTGCTAGTTATTTATATTATTTAGTATTCATGGATAGTCTCTGACAACCAATAGTGTACATTATATGTTCTGCGGCGCCGGTTAGGAACAACGCGTTAGCATATTGTGGTTCAATTAAAATGTGTGGTGCAAGTCAAAGGATACGCAATAATTTATAATGATACTAGCTTTTACCTGCGGCTACGCGCGCGTAAATACAGTATTCCACGGGTACACTGTACTTTTTCGGGATAAGAAGTAGCTTAAGTGTTAATCCAGCATTTAGGAAACTACTACCGTACCGAATTTCATCAAAATCCATAGTTTTTGCATGGAAAACATCCATCCATCCTAAATATTAATAAAGTATTGAACATATTATTATCGCTTATACATTGTGCCAGCAACTTGGATACAATTTTTGTGGGTGATTACAATGCGGTGCGCGTGCGCCGGTACGGTCCCATCCATCACAGGCGGAGTCGTGGAGACATAAATCATGTCAATGCACTAGCGCCAGCTACTGGTGCTGACGTCGGCTTTGGCGGAGTTATAGTATCCCATACAATAGGCACCAGCTTTTAAGGGCGATTCATGAATAACTTTATGATGACCCGCCCGCCCTTTACTTATTTTTTTTTTACTATGTTGAGTGATTTAAGTACAGGAGGTTGCCAAATAAGGATGATGAGGCGATAAACTTTTGAACAGGAACTTAAACGCCCATGGTTTTTATTGAAACTAAGAAATGGAAAAATAAGTGAAAGATTTATCCCTATGTACTTTTTACCAAAGAGGTGCATATAATTATAATACCATAATTATAATGTTGTTCAAAATCATCAATTATACTGTGGGAATAGTGGATGCCCCAAGGGAGATCTCGGACCGAGCGAGGTGGTATGCTCGGTCAGGCCGAAGCCCTCTTATATTAATTTCAGATATCGTATATATAGTGCCGATCT
This sequence comes from Phengaris alcon alcon, assembly GCA_037179445.1. Classification (NCBI taxonomy): domain Eukaryota; kingdom Metazoa; phylum Arthropoda; class Insecta; order Lepidoptera; family Lycaenidae; genus Phengaris; species Phengaris alcon. Next base: position 125,099 of record JAYRCH010000372.1, read on the forward strand.
TAGAAAACTTCGATAGCGCGATTCAGGATTGTGGCGCTAATTGGTCCGCCACATCACTCACCTCCGAAGATCAGAGGTCGAAATCTTCGATGCGTCTTACGCTTGTGTCGCCAGGTGTCAGTGGAAGGCCCAGTGAGTCGGAACTGTGCTGCCGTGCTGGGCTGATGCTACGTGCTGACCAGGAGAGGTGCTTTGTGCTCTGCTTGCTAACCGATCGTTGTAGCTATGTGTGCTGACCAGGAGAGATATGCTTCGTGCTCTACTTGCTGACCGGTCCGTGTAGTGTTCGTTGAAGCCGATGAGGTTTCGACCAGGCCGCGGTGCGTTGAGGCTGGTGGTCAAAATACCCGATGAGGCTAAGTCTGGTGGCGTGGTGCGGAGGGGTGGGGGTGATGATGATGATGTCCAGAAGGAGGCATATGTTCTGTCGAGGGTCACCAATGTGGGAATAGTGGATGCCCCAAGGGAGATCTCCGACCGAGCGAGGTGGTATGCTCGGTCAGGCCGAAGCCCTCTTAAATGAATTTCAGATATCGTATATACAGGGTGACCTGAAATTCGATACATTCCTTTGAAAGACAGAAAGTAGACCTCATTTACAGTAATATTTTTCATGGCATCCCCTATCCGAAAGTTGAGTTTACAAAGTTATTGAAATTTCAAAACAAATTTCTTTATTTTCGACTTTTTGACTTTGACATGACGTATTTTTAAAAATGTTTGTCTTTTTAGTGATTTTTTATGTATTTTAACCGTCAATGAGTCAAATATTATTTTTAAGGAATAAATAGGGACAAACTAAGAATTTTTCATTATGAGACATGAAACAGAATTTTCTTTTAAGAAAAATGCACATTTTTCTTAAAAACAGGTGATTTTCTTAAAAAAATGTATGATACAATGCGTACAAATACCTTAAATAACTTTCTTACCTCATAAGCTTCCAAAAAAGGTACAAATATGTACATAAAAATATGAACATGTAAGAAACAAAGACAAAACAATCATCAGGTAACGTTATCTCAAGAATTACTCTACCTGAGGCGACCTTTTTTTTTCAATTGTTTCCTTTGTTCAAACTTCGGGATGTTTCGGCTACTGTCGTCGCGGCCCTTTGTCAATGAGTTACCGACTGGCTTAGAGAGCAAATTTAGTAGCTAATATTAGTTTTAAGTTAACTATTGCCGTGTACGGACGTATTGTTGCTTTAAACTACACCCTTACTTCTACTTGTGATTTTTTTGTATCGCGATGGCTGCTTTTGAGTACGATGAATACGCTGACATCTTGTTTTGTTACGGACTTTGTAATGGTAATGCTGCTGCTGCACGAAGAAAATACGTTGAACGTTTTCCGAATCGACGAGTGCCAAACGTTAGTGTTTTCAACAACATTTCGACGAATTCGGGAAAGCGGCCGTGTTGATAGAAGACGTGGCGATTCAGGCAGACCTCGTTTGTATGCTCCAGAAGAAGAAGAAGAAATTTTAACACTTTTTCAAAATTATCCTTCTATTTCTACAAGAGCGGCAGCTAGAAGACTTGGATTGAGTCAATGGAAGGTGTGGTTTACAGTACACACAGCGCGTCTACATCCATTTCACTACACACCTGTCCAAGCGTTGGAAGAGGGAGACCCGGTTAGAAGAATGGAATTCTGCCGTTTTATGATAAATGCAGACATGGAGGATCGCAATTTCTTCTCAAGAATATTGTGGACGGATGAATCGAAATTTGACCGTGACGGGAAAAACAATTTCCACAACACACATTACTGGGCACCAAAAGGTGAAAACCCCAGGATGAAAAAAGAAAGGGCCCATCAAACCAGATTCAGTCTAAATCTCTGGATGGGTATAATTAATAATAAATTAGTTGGACCTCATTTTTTGCCTCAAAATTTAAATGGTGAAATGTACGAACATTTCCTAAGAGAGGAGATTACTGGTTTAATGGAAGATGTGCCAATAGCAACTCGTCGTAATATGATTTTCCAGCATGATGGTTGCCCGGCCCACTTCCGCCTCGGCGTACGCCAGTGGCTAGACCAAACTTACCCACATCGCTGGATAGGTCGAGGCGGACCAATTCCTTGGCCAGCACGGTGTCCCGATTTGACCCCGTGTGATTTTTATCTTTGGGGTCATATGAAGGCTTTGGTGTATACTACACCCATAACTACTGTAGAGGAGCTCAGAAGCCGCATAAGAAATGCAGCAGAAGAAATCAAAACTAGTCTTACTACCAGAATAATCAAAACAGAGGTACGGAGAAGACTACGGGCCTGTATCAGAAACAGAGGTTCACATTATGAACAAGACCTAAAGTAGAATATTTATTATTAAATTTAATTAAACATTGATGTTTTTTAAACACAATAAACGTAATTAAATTCAAGTTTTTCCTTTTATTTTAACCTTATCGCAAATAAATCGATTTAGACATTATTTCATTTTACTTCTAATATGGTTACTACAACGTCATATTTTTATGTAGACATTTGCACCTTTTTGGAAAGCTAACGAGATAAGGAAGTTATTTAGAATATTTGTACGCATTGTATCATACATTTTTTTAAGAAAATCACCTGTTTTTAAGAAAAATGTGCATTTTTCTTAAAACAAAATTCTGTTTCATGTCTCATAATGAAAAATTCTCGCTTAGTTTGTCCCTATTTATTCCTTAAAAATAATATTTGACTCATTGACGGTTAAAATACATAAAAAAATCACTAAAAAGACAAACATTTTTAAAAATACGTCATGTCAAAGTCAAAGAGTCGAAAATAAAGAAAAATTTTTGAAATTTCAATAACTTTGTAAATATCAACTTTCGGATAGGGGATGCCATGAAAAATATTACTGTAAATGAGGTCTACTTTCTGTCTTTCAAAGGAATGTATCGAATTTCAGGTCACCCTGTATAGTGCCGATCTTAGAAAACTTCGATAGCGCGATTCAGGATTGTGGCGTGGACCAATTAGGTCCGCCACAATACTATTATTTTTGTGAGAATAAATTAAACTAAATAAAATTACATTTACGCTCTTCACGGCGCTGTTAAGGTCATTAAGCTTACACAGCTGATTGTATTTATGTTTTAGGAAAAGTCTTAGCTTCCTCTTTAAATCACCTATTTCTATGAGGTTAATGGCTTCAGCGCCGTAGAGAGCGCAATATAATTTTATTTAGGACTAGCTGAGCCGTGCCCACTTCGTTGGGCGTTTTGATAATGATGAGGATAAAAAGTATCCTAAGTTACACCTTATAACTCAGCTATCTGCCAGTGAAAATCCCGTGAAAATCGGTCTAGCTGTTTCAGAGATTAGCCGGAACAAACAGACAGACAGGCAGACAGACAGACAGACGGACAGACAAAAACTTGAAAAATTGATTTTTTATTGTTCATACCGTATTTACTTTTGAGGCGGACCAATGAGCGCCACAATCCTGAATCGCGCTATCGAAGTTTTCTCAGATCGGCGGTATATGAAAACACCTGAAATTACTACAAGTGGGCTTCGGCTTGACCGGGCAGACCAGCTCGGTCGGTCGGAGATCTCCCTTTGGGGTATTCACTCTTCCCACACTTTTATATGCATTAAGTGAAAAGCCGTTAATTTAAAATTACAAACATACACTTTTATATTATTTATTTGTATGTATGTATAGATATGTAGATTTAAATTATTATTTTTCTAATTTTATAATAACTTTTCTGCCTAAACGTTTGACATAAGCAGTAAATCATATGCCCAAAATATCCGTAGTTGATTTTGTACAACCATATATTAGGTCATATTTACATATGAAATTGGCGATTTGTAAAGGAAGAACATAAAGTCGATTTTTTTAACATAATATATTTATTGAATTAAAGTATGAACCATTGCTATCTATGCACTTTTGCCATCTCATAGGTAGTTCATTGATTCCTTTACTAAAAAAACCATTCGGACAGAAATCAATAAAATCTTTGGAGGCGCTTTGGACTTCTCCATCGGAGTTGAATTTTTTCCCTTGCAAGAAGTTATCCAAATTTCGAAATAAATGGTAATCTGTTGGAGCAAGGTCCGTGGAGTACGGTAGATGTCTTAGACATTCCAATTGAAGATCCTCTAATTTGGTAGCCGTCTATTGTGCAGTGTGTGGTCTATCGTTGTCCTGAAGCAGCAGTGGCCTAGAGCGAATGACCAACCTCGGTTGTTTAGCAGCTAGCTTTTCCATCATTATTTGCAGTTGCTGGCAATAGACATCTGCCATAATCGTCTGGCCAGATTTAAGAAAGCTGTAGCGAACGACACCGGCACTAGTCAACCAAACGCTCACAAGTAACTTTTTTGAGTCAATTTTTGCTTGGGACAGGCTTCGGCTAGCTCGCCAGGGTTCAGTCATTGTAATGAGCATTTCTGATTATCGTACAGGACCCACTTTTCATCACAGGTAATGAGTCGATTTGAAATCCCTTCATTATTGTGCCAGTTGAGTAATGTGAAACAGCAGTCGACGCGCGTTTGTCGGTTTGCTGCACTCAATTCATGAGGTACCCACCTTTCAAGCTTTTTCACCTTCCCAATTTGCTTCAAGTGGATTAAAACAGTTTTATCTCTAACACCGCAGCCTGCAGCTAACTCGTACGTGGTTTGCGATGGATCCGCTTCCACAATAGCCTTCAATTCTTCATTATAAGCTTTGGTTTCGGCCGTCCACGGGGCTTGTTCTGAAGGTCGAAATTTCTAGAACGAAAACGTTGGAACCAAAAACGCACTGTGTTTTCTTTTGCGACACCGCCGCCATACACATCATTAATCTTTCGAGCCATTTCTGTAGCACCGGTGCCACGGTGGAACTCGTACTCGAAAATAATACGATATTTCAAGTTTTCAATTTTGTAAACAGAGTTACACAAAGAAAAAACCAAAAGAGGAAAAAACAAATGAATTACGGTTTTCGAAACACAAATGCATGAGTAAATAGCGGTATAAATTTCAAATTGGAATTCCTAACCATAGAAGATATATTTGAGATTGTGGGATGAGTGGATGCCCCAAAGGGAGATCTCCGACCGAGCGAGATGGTGTGCTCGGTCAGGCCGAAGCCCAGTCGTATGAATTTCAGATGTCGTATATATAGTGCCGATCATAGAAAACTTCGATAGTGCGATTCAGGATTGTGGCGCTAATTGGTCCGCCACATCACTACCCCCCGAAGACCTGAGATCGAATCTTGAGTCGTCTTGCTTGAGTAGCCAGTGCCAGAGAGTCCCAGTGAGTCGGAACTGTGCTGCTGCTGCACGGGCGCCAGTGAGTCGGAGTGCTGCCGTGCGGGGCCGATGCTACGTGCTGACCAGGAGAGATGTGCTCTGCTTGTTGACCGGTCGTTGTAGTAAGTGTGCCCGTTGAAGCCGATGAGGGTTCGACCAGGCCGCGGTGCGTTGAGGCTGGTGGTCGAGGTACCCGATGAGGCTGAAGCTGGCTGGCGTGGTGCGGAGGGGTGGGGAGTGATGATGATGATGTCCAGAAGGAGGCGTGTTCTGTCGAGGGTCACCAATGTGGGATGAGTGGATGCCCCAAAGGGAGATCTCCGACCGAGCGAGATGGTGTGCTCGGTCAGGCCGAAGCCCACTTGTATGAATTTCAGATGTCGTATATAGTGTGCGGATCATAGAAAACTTCGATAGCGCGATTCAGGATTGTGGCGCTAATTGGTCCGCCACATCACTACCCCCCGAAGACCTGAGATCGAATCTTGAGTCGTCTTGCTTGAGTCGCCAGTGCCAGAGAGTCCCAGTGAGTCGGAACTGTGCTGCTGCTGCACGGGCTCCAGTGAGTCGGAGTGCTGCCGTGCGGGGCCGATGCTACGTGCTGACCAGGAGAGATGTGCTCTGCTTGCTGACCGGTCGTTGTAGTGAGTGTGCCCGTTGAAGCCGATGAGGGTTTTTTTTTTCTTGTTCCCCCAACCATAAGCCGGGACAATTTTTTGCTTTGTTTTTTATTTCAACTTGTATAATTTATTTTCTAACTAACTACAGTTTTGTTTCTACTGCTATACTTATTTTCTATTCATCCTGTTTTAACATTCGTCTATATTGTTTTACATTTGCAACTCTACCTTAATTTTATCTTACAGTTTCATTCTCCTTCTACTTTACATTTTCGTCCCATTGTAGTTGTTCTTTTTTGTTTACATATTCTATTACTTCTAACTTTTACATTTTATATTTTACATTTTATATTTTACATTTTGTTCTTTTACCTTCGTTATTTTACATTTTTACAACTCTACCTTAATTTTGTCTTACAGTTTCATTCTACTTCTAATTTACATTTTCGTCCCGTTGTAGTTACTCTTTTGTTTACATATTCTATTCTAACTTTTTACGTTTTGTTCTTTTACATTTTTCTTGCTTGTTTTATCAGTTTTTATTTATTTACATATTCTATTACTTCTAACTTTACCTTTTATATTTTTACATTTTGTTCTTTTACCTTTGTTCTTTTTTTTTACATTTTTACAACTCTGCCTTAATTTTATCTTACAGTTTCATTCTACTTCTAATTTACACTTTTGTCCCGTTGTAGTTACCCTTTTTGTTTACATATTCTACTCTAACTTTTACGTTTTGTTCTTTTACATTTTTCTTGCTTACTTTATCAGTTTTATTTTGTATCATTTTCTCCTTCTTAATATCTTTAAATTCTTGTTTACACATTTACTATTACAATCTACAATTACAATTTTCATCTACTTATTTTCATATACTTGATTTAATATTATTTGCTTTACACCTTATATTTTTACTTTTCTTTTTTAATTGCCTCAATTTATTTAAGCATATTTGTTCCTGCAGGTTCAGGTCGAGGTGTCCGCCCCGGCAATTAGTGTGCTCAAGATTTATAGAATATATAAATCTCTTGCAACCCTCGCGGGGCTCCGTGGCGCGCGCACATGCCCACAGTGCCGGTCGCTGTTAGTCTTGAGCTAGTTGCGTACATGTTTATCCACTGTAGCTATATATGCTGTTTTATATTACTATATAATCATATAATCATATATATTCCGGCTTTTATTTTTAAGGATTGTCGGGCGGTATCGACGGAGCCGATGTTGCACTTGTTTAACATTTGCATTGACAGGGCGGAGTTTCCGACCGCTAGAAACTGATTATAGTAGTACCGGTGCCCAAGGGCACAAAGTAGGATCTACAGCCAGCGATTACAGACCTGTGGCGGTGCTATGTTCCCCGGCTAAAGTTTTTGAATCTGTTATTCACAGTGGTAGTCTATGTTCACAAATATGTGCTCTGCTGTCCGACGCGCAGCACGGATATCGTCCTGGGCGGGGGACAACATGGAACTTACTAGATCTAGTGGCTCAAATTGTACCTACCGTGGACGCTGGACATCAGGTGGACGTTGCCTATTTCGATTTTCGATAGGCGTTTGACACGGTAGATAATGACGTACTTTTAGCTAAAGTAGCCAGTGTCGGCTGCTCGCCGCACAGTTTAGCAATTTTCGCCAGTTATTTACGTGACCGATGTCAGTAGGAATTCTCTGAAATATATTTACGAGATCAGGTGTCAGCCAAAGCAGTAATCTAGGGCCTTGACTATTTATTATAACTATTAACGACTTTTCGAATGTTGTTGCTAAAGTAGTAAAACTATTATATGCCGACGATCTAAAATTAGCTCATACAATAAGACAAAAGGCGGATCATAAGGTTTTGCAGCAGGGTCGTACAGTGGAGCGCCGAAAACAAATTACATTTCAATGTGGCTAAGTGTTCGGTGTTGTCGTTCACGCGCGCGAAACCCTAGTCATCACCAATACCTAATGCAGGGAACGCCGCTGCAGCGAGTTACTGAGGTTAGGGACTTGGACGAAGCGCTTGTAAAGAGTCACTTGGAATGTAATTCTGTTGTATGGTCGCCTGTGTGTGTGTGTGTGTGTGTGTGTGTCGGTACTGTGTGTTCCGGATGAGTACGCGCGGCGCCGATGCCGACCGCCGCTGCTGCTAGTGCCGCGCGCGCGCACCAATCTGCTGCAGCGAGCGCCGCTGATGCGCGCGCTGAGCGCTCGCTCAACATGCTATCTGTTCATGTCGATGTATTTTCATGTACACTGAGTGAATTCACAAGAGCCGCATTTTGTTTTTTATCTTAGAGTTTTATACCCACAATTGAATGTTTAATTTTTTTAATTTTATATCGTGTTTTTATTTTTAATTATTATTGTAAGTTCAATTTATCTATTGTATTAGGTTATCTGTAATAATAGATATGTGTGTGGTTATAAATAAATAAATAAAAAATAAATGATGGGGTAGGCAGATCTGAATACCCATATTCTTTATGGCATATTATGGACTAAAGCACCGCCTTACCTTAAACCGATACTTACCTTAAAATGTCAGGCTACAGCATATATTTTACATAATTTTAAGTTGTGGAGTGTGTACAGTTTTAAGGGACAATTGTTGCTCTTAAAATTGGAATTATTGTATTTGTTTTTCTTAATATTGTGAGATGTAAAAATATAACATATATTTCATTTTAAACTATTTAAACACGATTTGTGAACATTATTTATATATTAAACTGGTATTGAGGATATTATAAGGATTATCTTAATATTGGCAATAATTTAAATTGATTGTTAAAAGAATCAGAAAATATTAAAAAACTTGGTCTTAGTTGCAACTATTAGTTAGCCATGAAATTTTGAAATAAATTTATTATTACTAGTAACGCTTTCACAACTCACAATAGGGCAGCAAAATGGCGACATAATATGATTTTATTTTAAAATGATTTAAATATTTGACTTAATGCAAGTCAAATTGTTCGGACATTTCATACTTACATAATATGAAATGTTATGTCCGAAGCTTTTTTAATTATTTTCCGATGCATTGTGACACCCAATAACAACACAAACCGTCATAATGTTTTTAATAGTCGGAGATGTATGCATAAGCCCTTGACCTTGACAACTGACGGGTCGTTCGAACAAATTGAGCCGATATGGCTCAGTATGACTTGCTTCACTTTTCATGCGCGTACCCGGTTTCTAGGCGTTTTAATCTAAGGTTCGGCCTAAATGGATTCGAGCACATACAAAGAAAATTGCCGCGAGCTTCGGTCGTGTTTTAAGGATTCCATAATACTTAAGGAACCCTTATGATTTCGCTCTGCCCATCTGTCTGTCTGTCTGTCCGCCGCTCTCCTAGCTTCTGTAATAACTTCATGACAATTACTTTTGAAGTAATTCAAAGAAAACCTATTGCGCGTCGATAGTTACGGAACCCTCCTATGCATGTCGTGGCATGCTCTTGGTTAGTTTAGGCTTTTTAATTGTATTTTGCTGCAACTGTAGTCACGCTATCGACGTAACCGAATTATTGTGTCATACATTTTTCCAACAATATGTTATAGAAATCATTTCACTTTGTTTTATAGTAATAGTCTTTAGATTTTATCAACCATAGTGGCTCTAAAGTTTTAAATACTTCAATGAACTCTAATAAATATTCTTTAGACCACGTGCCATTTTAGGGTTCCGTACCCAAAGGGTAAAAACAGGACCCTATTACTGAGACTATGCTGTTCGTCCGTCTGTCGCCAGGCTGTATCGTAACCTTCTTATACCGTAATAGCTCGACAGTTGAAATTTTCACAAAGGTATGTATATCAGTTATTGCCGTTATAACAACAAACACTTAAAACAGAATAAAATAAAAATTTGAGGCTCACATACAACAAACGTGATTTTTTTCCGTTTTGTACGGAACCCCTCTTGCCGACTTGCACTTGATCGATTTTCTTTTACACTCGAATTTTATTACCGTTCTGTCTAATTTTATTACTGTTCAGTCCATCCGTTCAGGTCAGAATTAATGTTGCCAACTTAGATGTTTTACAATGTTTTACTTCTTCTAGTATTTTAGTATTTCTTTTAGTATTTTATTTCTTCGATAATAGGAATTTAGTGGTTTTGTAGAAAATAGCTAGACAGAAATCATAATATGCAACATGGCCTGCTGTTATGTGCTATATGACACCTTATCACGCGTCCGTAAGTCGCTTAAAACTATTGAATTTTATTTTAATTTAACGGTAAAATTAATGATAATTTTACCGTTAAATTAAAATAAAATTCCATTTAATATTAACACTGTAAAAACTAAAAACCACTGCATTTTGGTATTCCTAAGTTTTGAAGTTTTTTATAGTTATCGGTACTCTTTTAGTAGTTTTTAGTAGAAAACGACGCAAGTGTAGTAGATTCGCAAAAACAGAGTTGGCAACCGGCCGACTAATGTGATCTCGAAATTGCACACAGACGATACGATTTTGCATCCGTTCAGGCCGAACTGAAGGAAAACCGGACCATGTATGGGAGCCTTTAGGGTTGCCAACTCTGTTTTTGCGAAACTACTAAACTCGAGTCGTTTTCTACTAAAAACTACTAAGAGAGTACCGATAACTATAAACTCCCTAAAAGTTTAGGGAGTTTGTAGGGATTTTGTGTTTACAAAAAACCACTGCATTTTCAGTTTTAATATGAAATTGAAAATATGATACTTTTACCGTTGAATTATAAAAATTTTATAAATATTATTATAAAAATTTATTTAAAAAATATTATTACGTAAATAGAAATTAAATCGGTAGTTTAAAGCGACTTACGGACGCGCGCTACTATGTGCTATTACGATAAGGTGGCATAATAGCACATAATAGCAGGCCATTTTGCATATTATGATTACTGTCTTGCTATTTTCTACAAAACCACTACTAACAACTAAATTCCTACTAAAGAGGAAATAAAATACTAAATTTAGTAGTAAAACATTGTAAAACATCTAAGTTGGCAACATTAATTCTGACCTGAACGGATGGACTGAACAATAATAAAATAGGACTGAACGGTAATAAAATTTGAGTGTAAAATAAAACCGGTCAAGTGCAAGTCGGCAAGAGGGGTTCCGTACAAAACGAAAAAAATCACGTTTGTTTGTATGTGAGTCTCTTTTTTTCTTATTTTTATCTTATTCTGTTTTTAGTATTTGTTGTTATAACGGCAATAGAAATTGAAAAGAAATACCTACATCATTTGTGAAAATTTCAACTGTTGAGCTATCACGGTATAGAAAGGTTACGGCGACAGACGGACGAACAGCAAAGTCTCAGTAATAGGGTCCCGTTTTCACTCTTTGGGTACGGAACCCTAAAAATGGCACGTGGTCTAAAGAATATTTATTATACTTCATTGAAGTATTTAAAACTTCAGGTTGATAAAATCTAAAAAAAAGGACTATTAATATAAAAAAGAGATGTTATATTACTGGAAAAATGTATGACACATTAATTCGGTTTCGTCGATAGCGTGACTACAGTTGCAGCAAAATACAATAAATAAATAAAATAATAGCCTAAACTAACCAAGAGCATGTCACATGTCTAGAGAGGTTTCCGTAACTATCAACGTTTCCGTAACTATAACAACTATCAATAGGTTTTCTTTGAATTACTTTAAAAGTTATTACAGAAGCTAGGAGAGCGGTGGACAGACAGACAGACAGACAGACAGACAGACAGACAGACGGACGGGTAGAGCGAAATTATAAGGGTTCCTTAAGTATTACGGAACCCTTAAAAACACGACCGAAGCTCGCGGCAATTTGCCGTGTATGTGCTCGAACGTTCAGGCCGAACCTTAGATTAAAACACCTAGAAACCGGGTACGCGCATGAAAAGTGAAGCGAATCATACTGAGCCATATCGACTCAGTTTGTTCGAACGACCCGTCAGTTTTCAAGGTCAAGCGCTAGTGCATACATGTCCGACTATTTAAAACATTATGATGGTTTGTGTCGTTATTGGGTGTCACAATGCATCGGAAAAGAATTAAAAAAGCATGTCAAATTTGACTTGTATTAAGCCATATATTTAAAGAATTTTAAAATAAAATTATATTATGCCATCGTGCTGCCCTATTGTGAATTGTGAAAGTGTTACTAGTAATAATAAATTTATTTCAAAATGTTCATGGCTAACTAATAGTTGCAACTAACACAAAGTTTTTTTAATATTTTCTGATTTTTTTAACTAACAATTTAAATTATTGCTAGTAATTAGATAATAATTAATATATTATTTAATACCAATTTAACATAAATAATGTTTAGATGGTTTAAAATTAAATAAAAGTTATATTTTAACATCTCACGATATTAAGAAAATCAAATACAAAAGGTCCAAGTTTAAGAGCAACAATTGTCCCTTAAAACTGTACACACTCCATAACTTTAAAGTTTTGTTTGTGTGCGTGTCGGTATGTAATGCTTACGCCTACATCTATCTGTTGCTTGCTTCACTTTGTAGACACTTTGAAGACTATCTAAGCGTTATTAATCTAAGGGCTGAACTGACGTCAGTTCGGTCGGATGCGTTTTTTTCCGTGTATGTGCTCGAATCAGTTCAGGCCGAACTGACGTCAGTTCTAACTGAAACGATCGGCCTCTCGTCTGTGGGGGCCTTGAAGTATCTCAATTCTCAACTTACTCAGGAAAACCGATGAAACAAGCTTATCGAAAATCTCTTTATATCCTAACCATGGCGCCTGTTTATCATCTTGTGGCAGACCAATTAGCGCCACAATCCTGGATCGCGCTATCGAAGTTTTCTAAGATCGGCGCTATATATTATACAACATCTACAGTGGGCTTCGGCCTGACCGAGCGTAGCACCTCGCTTGGTCGGAGATCTTCCTTTTGGGGCTTCCACCCTTTCCACAATCTAAATATCCAAACACAGTTCTAGTATTTACACTACAGACCGAAACAAAGAACTCTTGTATTTTTTATTATGATGGCGATCAATGGTGATGTTTTGATTATCTCCTAAATAATTGATCTATGCTAATATCTATTGTTCGTCATTTGGCTAACCTGGACTTAACCCTAAAGATGCAGTCGTCATTACACAGTTTAAAAAATTATTTTGTATCGGTGAAAAATTTCCAGAGACTTCTTGTTTTATTCAATCTTTTGGTATGCTGGGCTGTTGGTAAATTACTTTTTAAAAGGCATAGACCAACGTCATAGAGCCAAAAAGTGCCCACAATACTTTACTGTTGTGGTTTTTTGGGGCCGCCGAGGTTTGACATTTGCCGTCTTGACATTTAGACATTTGCTTTGAGCAAATCAGTCGGCATTTATTTGACAAATTCTTCTGAAATCAAGATGGCGTAAGTTTTCCTTGTATGAAGATATTTTCTGTCAAATATACGTCATTGCCCATCCTTTAGTTTAAAATCAGGTTCTTGTTAGGTGTTGTATGGTACACATTAGTCTAAGTACTTATGTTACAAAATTTTGTGTGCGGAGTCGTGTATGGTTTTCACAAAAGCTAAAAGTTTCTTGAAATGTGTATTACGTATTAAACTCTAATACAGCTATTTATGTAAGTGAATTTTGGATCCAATTGCATTAGATAACTCAAAGTTAAACTGAATTAACGGCAAATTCTACGGGTGATGACAGTTAGTAATGACGCATTTCTTAGATTAGATACCTCTAATTCCATATAACATTTTTAATATTGGGCGGCAGCTTAAAAGATGTGGAAGTTCTGCAAATGCAAAATGAAAGAAAGAGATATTATGCGTGTAAAACGGCAAAAAGTACCCTATACTTGTATTTGAGGGTTAGTTCTATGACGTATTCCATTGAAATCGCAGCGTCCAGCAGCAGCTGGCTTAGTATATAACACCAAGTCATACAAACAACACAGGCTCGAGTGATAACATGCATTACTTAACGGTCGCAGTTGCGTTGATCAACGGTGAGTTACTTCATTGTCTAATATCTCATTTAGATAAGAAATACAATCCGAAAATTAGATAAAAAAATATCTCATGAAAATAATAATTTTACATTTAAAAAAATTTGGGATTGATTAATTTACATTATGAATAATTTGTTCCACTACCTGAAAATTAATAAACTGTAACAAGTTTTTTTCAATATTATAATTTTCTTAAAACGTATAAAGCTGTAGATCATATGCCCAAAATATCCGTAATTGATTTTACCGAACCTTATATAGGTTAGGTTTTACTTATAAGACAAATTTTGTTTGTATTGAATTGGCTCTAATACTACTGGGCCGATTTTGATTAAATTCACAGACATAGAGAAGACGACGTTGAAGGACATAGGCTACTTTTTATCGCGGCAAAACGTACAGTTACCGCGGTATTGCTTTTCGCGCGCACGAAGTCGCGGGCAACATCTACTCCATAATAAATACAACGCACGTTGTTTATCTCTTTATTTTACCGACTTCCAAAAAAGGAGGCGGTTATTTACTGTTATATTTATCTAAAGAGGAAATTAATAAGTATCTTTAATTATTTTACAATTTAGTACACAAAACGCGACTAAGCAGTTTTGTGCATCTTCGTGGGCTTCTTGATTGAGAAAAATTGTATTCTGCCTACCTATGTCTGTATGTGAACAAAGTCAGTCAAAGAAATTAGATACCTAATTACCCGACTACGGCGAAGCCAAAAGGATGATTTTGGCAGTCTATGTACGTATGTATGTATGTTTGTCCCGCCCTAACGCCCTAACTACTGGTCCGATTTTAATAAATGAGGTGTACAATAGATTCGCATTACTAGCCCGGGTAGCTTAGGCTATATAATTTACGTAGTCGGATTATAGTTAAAAAAATTGTTTTCTTTGAATGTCAAACTTTATTGGGCCAACATTAAATTCATCTTCAAACTGTCAAACAATCAACACTAAAAAGTTGACTGAAAATAGGTTTTAGGAAAAATATCTTCGATATAGACTTCCCCGATTTTCGCGAAAAACACACTTCGTACGCACAAAAGTAAATAAATCCCAACGGTAACCGTACATTTTCCCGAGATAAAAAGTGCCATAATATGTGTGGTATGTCCTTACCCGTGGTCTACTCTATAACCGAGGCCAAGTTTCATCAAAATCGGCCCAGTAGTTTCGGAGCCGATTCAATGCAAATAAACAACAAATCTTTCCTTTTTATAATATTAGTAGAGATCATTTTATTTCTATTTAACAATAGAATTGTAATTTTTAATTATATACCTGCTTAATTTATTGCTTTGCACACATAATATATTTCAGCATTTAATTTATGGAACACTCCATTATACATGATGTTTTTTCAGTTAGTGTCCAAACTTTCAGGAGTGAATATACTTTTGAATATAAGCAACTTTTACTATGGGATCAACTATATATCTATAAATCTGCTGTTTCCTACAAAAGGGCTACGGCATAGATAGCATTTTGTAGGAAAAAGCTGTTTTTTTCCTACTGATAGTTGATCCCATAGTAAAAGTTGCATAAATTGAAGAGTATATTCACTCCTGAAAGTTTGGACACTGATTGAATAAGGACCATGTATTACATTGTCCTAAGTGGTCACCCTGAAAGAATGATTATAAATTTAATTGGCGACAAAGAAATTGTTTTAAATTCAAATT
Organism: Phengaris alcon alcon; assembly: GCA_037179445.1. Classification (NCBI taxonomy): domain Eukaryota; kingdom Metazoa; phylum Arthropoda; class Insecta; order Lepidoptera; family Lycaenidae; genus Phengaris; species Phengaris alcon. The sequence goes on from JAYRCH010000372.1 coordinate 140,642, forward strand.
CAGTTTTAACATTCCATAATATACACATCATCAGCGACAAGAATTATCCTACGATTATTTAAACAGATTCTAGTATGGCTCTAAAATACATAGTAGATATTAGACGATTTTCTACGAAAATCTTATGAAAATTGGAACTTCTCAAGACTCTCTCTAGACTATAAAGACAGACTCTATACAGAACTCTAGACTCTAAATTCACATCGTGTGACGTGTACCTAACATGAAATTAAGGTGTATTTTCGTACCTTCACTGTTTTTATTCATACGAGGGCGGCAATTTTTTTTTTCGGGAAAATTTCGGGAATCAAGGAAGTGACACAACATTACTATTTAAAAATATATTTATTGCTTTTCGAAGTATTTTTCGCGAAATTTGACACATTTTTCCATACGATGGAACCAATCATTGAAGCAACCATTCCATTCGGAAGTTGGGGTCTCCAAAATGGCCGTTTTGTAGGCGTCCACAGCTTCTTCAGGTGATGAAAATCTCTGACCACGCAATTTATTCTTTATTTTAGGGAAAGTATAGAAATCATTAAAGCTTAGGTCGGGGCTGTACGGCGGATGGTCTAATAATTCTATGATTTCTTGCTCTAAAAACTCTTTTGTTCTGTGCGCGGCGTGAGAACTCGCATTGTCGTGATGGAGGATGATGCGGCGGTTGCAGCTCTCTTTACGGAGTTCAGAAACGACCTGTGGCAAACAAATGATAGCATACCATTCTGCATTAACCGTTCTTTGTCCCTCAAGAGGAATAGTCGCAACATGGCCGGTTTTGGAGACAAACGTGGCCACCATTTTTTTTGCAACACTCCGTGAACGAACAATTTTTGTTGGCTTTAACTTATTTTCGAACACCCAAACTCGTGACTGGTTTTTTGTTTCGGGTTCGTACGCGTATATCCAGGATTCGTCACCTGATACGATGTTGTATACAGCATTTGAGGATCCTGCGTGAAATCTTTCGAGAGTTCTGACGCACCAAGTAACGCGAGCCGCTTTTTGCTCTTCACAGAGCAAATGCGGTATCCATCGGGAAAACAACTTTTTCACACCTAATTGTTCATGCAAGATTATTTGTATTTCACTCATGCCAATGTCTAAAGTTGCCTGAATTTCGCGGTATGTCACATGTCGATCTTCCTCAATCAGCTTACGCACAGCATCAACCTTTTCTTGGGTGACTGCAGTTTTGGACGACCTTGACGAGGATCATCACTGAGCTTGACACGTCCACGTTGAAATTCAGCAAACCAGCGATAAATTGTGGTTTTGGATGGGGCTTCATCACCAAATGCAGAAATCATCCGGTCAACACACTGTTTTTGTGTTAAACCACTTCGAAAGTCATAATAAATCATCGCTCTAGAATTTTCTCGAGTCAATTCCATTTTCTCAACGACTAAACAAGTTTCACAAGACCTTGTGACCAGACCGAGAATCTTTTTTTAAATAAATAAACGGTATTCGATTTTTAAAACCAAGGAGTTTTAAATTAAAAAGATTTTAATATGACAGGAACAGTGGAAATATTCCATTCCCGATACTTTTAGTGCAGCCCTTGTACATATAATATGCTCAGATTAAATAAATAATAATATTATTTAATCTGAGATAATATGTATACAATAATTTGGAATGTGCAGTCCTTTGGTGACAACCGTAATAAACAGCTGCTGTGTTTACAAATACCTACTACACATTCTTCAGTTGAATATTTCAGAATGAAAACAATAATTCTCCTTTGCATCCTGCTATGCTAATATTAAAAACAAACTTATGACAAACTTAAGCCTACGTTCCCACGAGAGTTTTTTACTGGTCGCGACAGAAAAAACAACACTGTAAATAGAACTCTGCGCTAATGCAATAGAGCTGAAAATTGAAGAGTCAAGTGTCGAATTGTCAAATCTGACATTTCACCTTTTAAATTTAAATTTACAACTCTATTGGATACGCGCAGAATTCTATTTACAGTGTTGTTTTTTCTATCGCGAGTCGCGACCACTAAAATCCTCTAATGGGAACGAGGGCTAAGAGACATACTGACCGTTCAGTCTACAAATCCAGCACTGGTACGGCCATCATAAAGGGCCGTACTGACCGTCGAGCATGCAAATCTTGCACCGGTACCAATGACCGTATTAAAGTTTGTGAGGATGGACGGATGGATGGATGTTTATTACTCTTTCACGCAAAAACTACTTAACGGATTTTGATGAATTCTGGTATGGTAGTAGTTTAGTCTGGAATAACAGTCTACTTTTTATCCCGAAATAATACAGTGTTCCCGTGGGAACGTCATTTATAATTTTTGTCCACAAGTCCGCTTTAAGGCATTGGATTTGCAGGCTTATGGTCAGGACGCCACCATAAGTTGTAAACCATATTTATAAGGAATCGTGAAATATTCATTACACAAGGAACGCCTAGCATGTCGTTGGCTCGAAGTAAATAGTTTTCGCAAATACTTAAGTCACTATTACATAAGATTCTAATCATTATTAGAACATAAGTCTGTGAGATGTGACCTATTTTAACTTTAAATATCGTCAATCTGGTGACTGTTCCCAGGTTAAAATACATGTTGCCAGTGATCCAGGAATCAAAGATTTCAAAACTAAGAATGGTGCCTATATGGCGTACACTCGACATAAAAATCTTCATACAAGAAAAAGTTACGCCATCTTGATTTCAGAAGACTGATTACACTGCGGAAAGTATGTTTTCTGAAAAGTATGCTGGATTAACCTATGGGTCAAAAGGTCATTAAGATGTAAAATGTCAAACCTAAATGGCCCTGAATAACCTTATGTTTGGGTAGGTAACCCCACTTTGGTGTGGACACTTTTTGCCTCGACATGCCTGATGTCTCGACTATAATATGCACATACGTCTCCTTCCGTATCCTTTTTCGGGATTCGAACCGCCTACCAGCAGCGCAGTGCGTTTCAACGCGCTGTGATAAATCCACTGATTCGTCACGACCATGGAGCATGGTCACGAGCGCGACTGACGAGACTAAGAAAAAAACAGCTAAGTGCGAATCGGACTCGCGCACGATCGGTTCCGTACAATACGGCTAAAAACTCACGTTAGTTGTATGGGAGCCTCACTTAAATATTTATTACCCAGTAAAATACGAGTAATTTAAATAATATAAAGTCAATTGCTCCAATCAAATTAATTTATCACACTTTGGAAATGAAAATTATACTTTGCCACATTACGACTGAACTAATTTTGGATGCCAGGAATGCACAATTTATATTAATAAAATTCTATTTTTACGCAATTTATCAAGATTATATGGTTAGCTTTCTCCCGAGGCTCCACCCGCGGTAAATTGGGTTTTTCACGATATCTTCTTAATAATAATTTATAGCATATCGGCCGAATACTGGAACGATAGTTAAGTGACGCTCAAGTCACATGCTGTCCTTGTCATTTCGACTAGCAGAGACAGCGACAGCCTGTGAATAGGTTCTTAATTTTGATCAGCGTTTCAGTATTCGACCGTATGACATGTTGCGGACTATTGGTAAAGGAATTCACAAAATCGGTTCATCAGATGAAGAGATTACCTACCCCCTACAGCCTCACAAACTTCACCTCTTTATAATTTTAGTAGATATACACTTTGTTTTTTGAATTTCACTAGGCGAAATACAGCGCAACTGTTTTTCACACCGGTTTTCTGTGAGGCTTGTTTTCCGATACAGCTGTTCGTGGCGAAGCCTGTAAAAAAGTACGCTCATATAGGTACTCGTGTCTCGTACTAAGAGCCAAGACGCACGAACGACACAATAGAATAAAAATATCGTTCGGAAGAGCGCGTTGAAATCTACCTACTAAAATTGAATTTACAAAAAATCCGCACCTATCTTTATTTTTCTTACGAATTTCTGTACCTTATTGATAAAATTCTGGAACTAATATTAATAAATAAATAGTAGATTGTTAGCCTATGGTTGAAAAGAATCAATCCCTGAGGTAGTTAGACGAAGAGAAGAATCAATTCCTACTCGGACTATAGTCCGATATAGATTCTTTTACCCGTGGCAAACACTCTACTTTTCATTTAGAATATGAGGAAAATAAAACTAGTTGTTTATCTAAACTATTTATTGATAATAATATATTAGTAGTGCCTATTTAAAATTAATAGTCAAATTAGGACAATTCGTGAAATTAAAAGTTACATTTTTGTTTGGAATATTTATGTTGTTTGATATATTTTGAGAAATTTGGCTGTTCTGGATCAATATTTGGTGTCAATATTTCGCTTGAACTCATTTTTAATATTCAATTCAAATCTTAGCACAAAAATCCGTCACAGATACATACATAACAGATTTTAGTATCCCGCCAATTTGTGTTGACTTTTTAAATTTTAAATATGGAAATTGCCGCTCGCCGCGCCGCCGCCGTAATTGTCGCGGCACTCGCGGCTTATTCCGCTCAAAGAAGTTTGCGCTAAATTCACACTGGCCGTTTAGAAAGTCATGTCATTTTTTAATAGTTTTTTTTTACATTAAACTCTTTACAGCTGCTGACAGCAGTTCTGTTTTTGAAGTTTTGAAGTTTTTCCGGCCCTCGGGCCGGAATGAATTTGTATGAGTTTTTCCCTCCCTATGAAAGGAAAGCAGCATCTTCCACCCAATAATCAGATCAAAACAACACTACTTTGCGAGTATGAGAAATGAAAAATATCTGTGGTCGCTTCCCACGACGTTATTCTGGCCCCGTGCTAAGTATCCGGAGAACTTATGTTAAGGGGACCTGACCACGGGAATTATATTTTAGCTTTTAATTTATATTATACATATACTTAGTCTGGCCATAAATACTGTTCCAATTAAAAATAAACAAAATATTACATTTGAATTTGGAATCTGTCATTTTTAAATGATTGTTCATTGTGTTTTCTCATTTTGGCGCCAATACATTGTACAATATTTTGCGATATTAAAATGGAGGGGGTTGATAAAGAGAACCGAATCGCTGTGATTGCATTACACAAAGTAGGTATGGAGCCAAATGCAATTTTTAAAACTCTCCGTACGCTTGGTATTAGTAAAATGTTTGTGTACCGGGCTATTAATAGGTACAATGAGACCTCCTCTGTTTGTGACAGAAAAATATCTGGCCGTCCACGTAGTGTTCGTACGAAAAAGGTGGTCAAAGCATTAAGAGAAAGAATTCGAAGAAATCCTGTTCGAAAGCAAAAGATTTTATCTCGGGAGATGAAGATAGCACCTAGAACCATGTCGCGTATTTTAAAAGATGACTTAGGACTTGCAGCCTACAAGAGACATACTGGCATGTCTTAACTGATAATTTAAAAAGAATAGGGTGGTATAATCGAAACAACTACTGAAGCGGTACGCAAAGGGAGGTCACAGAAAAATTTTGTTTACGGATGAGACAAATTTTACAATTTAGCAACATTATTACAAACAAAATGACCGTATTTATGCTCAAAGCTCTAAGGAAGCTTCCCATTTAGTCGACAGAGTGCAACGTGGACACTATCCGACTTCAGTGATGGTTTGGTGGGGTATTAGCTATGAAGGAGTTACTGAGCCATACTTTTGTGAAAAAGGTATCATAACATGGGCACAAGTGTATCAAAACACCATTCTTGAAAAGGTAGTGAAGCCCCTTAACAACACCATGTTTAATAACCAAGAATTGTCCTTTCAGCAAGACTCGGCGCCGGGTCATAAAGCTCGGTCTATGCAGTCTTGGTTGGAAACGAACGTTTCGGACTTCATCAGAGCTGAAGACAGGCCGTCGTCTAGTCCTGATCTTAATCCGCTGGATTATGATTTATGGTCAGTTTAAGAGAGTACGGCTTGCTCTAAACGCCACGATAATTTGGAGTCCCTAAAACAATCCGTACGATTGGCAGTAAAGAATTTTCCCATGGAAAGAGTGCGTGCTTCTAAGAGACCACTTCGAATAAGCTTTTTATATTTTAAATTGTTTTATATTTATGTATTAAGCTAACACACTGTGAAAGTAATAAATGTTATTTGCAATAGAGAATTTTTTTTTTCTTTGTTTCAGTATTAATTGCAAGACTAGGTATTTAAGATATTTATTATATTATACACATATTTAATACACATCATAGCCCAGGAACAAAAAAAACTTTCGGATCCGGGATTCGTACCTGTCACACAGTCCGGTCGTACTATTGAATACCTAATAAATAATAATATTACACGGTATGGTAACTTTTATGTTTCATTGGAACGTGATTTGATTTCAGTTATCGGCCATCGCACGTACGAAGTCATTGCTATTCAATACATAATAATCCAAAGTTCTTGAATGAACTTTGGATTATTATGTACGCATTTGACTAATTTGAACTAATCATTATTCTGGCTGTTTTCGGCATCAATTATAAATCTTGTTTATAGCTGGAGTTAGGAGGTGAATTATAAAAAATTGTATTTTTGATACGGAAGATTGATTTATTAAGTTTAACTATATAAGTAGGTATAAATTATTGTGACGTGATTTTGTCAATTAATTCTTAAGGCCAATTCGTACCGAATCAAAACGATACGCGACTCAGGGCTGCAGTTTTAACATAACTATTAAAAATTAAACTTTATTCATTACACAAGAAGATACACGTTTCATTGTAAGAGTTTGAATGTCAGGTTGCACCTGTCACCAAATGTCAGTCATACACTGCACATGCACAGCGCATGTGCAGTGCAGTGTATGACTGATGTCATATGAAACGTGTATGATCTTTTTGTGTAGTGAATAAAGTTCAATTTTGAATAGCTATCTCAAAAGTGCAACGCCGCGTAGTGTCGCGGTGTGTAAAGACCCTTATGTGCCGCGACCCCTTAAGTATAGTTCCTGGTGCATAGTTCTAAGGATAAATAAATGTGTATTCGGTATTTAACTTACTTACTTAGCTTAAACTTACTTAGCTACTTTTCACAAAAAAATAGCCTTTTTCTGATAATGGACCTAGATGTAGAATGTAGATACGACAATGCTATAGCGTGTGGCTAATAACACATTTTATTTGATAGACGGTTTAACGAGGATTTAACAATGTGATTGTTCACAAATAATATGTTTGTTGACCATTGTTGAAATACATCTTATTAGATGAAACAAAAGTATGTAAGTATGTAGGGACATATCGTAATTTAACAATGTCATATTCTATAAATAATCAATTTTGTGTATCATTCAACATCAATCATCAAATTATCATTCAACATACTAAAAAACTAACTACTTATTGAAAATATATAGGCATTGAAAATAAATTAAGTAACCCCGGACACAAAAAACTATAAAAAGTAAATTATTAAATAACTATTTTAGCCTTTCAATATTTTGAAAGGATCTTTTTAATATGTGCGTTCGCCGAGTCGGGGGACCGCGGTTCCTGGATACCTGGTGATGCCGCAGCATCAGCTTATATTGTTAAAGTGCCAGTATACGAAACATTGAACCAGTGGAACTTGCTTACAGCCTTTTATCAACTAGATAACCCCCGTATTTTCAGGCAGTGAGCGAGCTGATAATGATGAATTATAGCTAAGAACAATCTCAATCATGTCAGTTTTCATACAAAAAACCCGCTTCTAAATCGGACCTTTCGTTTAGGAGCTACGATGCCACGGACAGACACACACACAGACAGACGCGTCAAACTTATAACACCCCTCTTTTTGTCGGGGTTAAAAATCAATGTTAGAGCTTGATTCTACCGCGCAAAGTTACGATTCACAACTTTTAGGACTTTTAATGTTATGTCTCTGTTATGAAGATATTATGTTATTATGTTGTTACCTACCTGTTGAGAAATTACCTTAATAATACATTTTAGGTACAGCCTTTAGGTACACCGCACGACTATGTGCTTAGACAGTTTTAAAAGTTCTAAGAATAGCGGTTGAGGGTCACAAGTTTAGCCTGTAAGGCCGGGAACGTAGGTTCTGTAGGTCCGGAATCCTTAAGGCCGGGAACAATGCAGAGCACTGAAAATAGGACTCTGCGCTAATACAATAGAGCTAAAAATCAAACGCACAAGTGTCGAGTTCAATGTCAATGTCATATATGACAGCTCGACACTTTGATTTTCAACTGTATTACTGTATTAGCGCAGAATTCTAAGTTCAGTTCTCTTAATTTTCTCGGGCTCGCCGGATTCCGGATCATATACTTCCAGCCTTAGGCTATCCCCTTGGCTAGCCCCTATTCTGAATACGCGCTTATTATCCAGTGCGGACGTTAGTGGATGATAATGATGATGATAATTCCTCAGTGGTCCTCGTCCACGGCTGGGGCTACCGCGCGTCCGACCAGCGACGGTGGGCAGTGCTACACCCGGCGTGCGGCGGCCGCCAGCAGTCCCCTATCGCCATCTCCGCGCGGCAGGCCATCCCCATCAGCATCCCTGCTATGGAGCTCGTGGGTTACCAGAACCCCTTGCCCGGGCCTCTGAGCGTCACTAATACTGGACATTCAGGTATGTTTCTACTTTCTAATAGTAATTATAAGTCTACAATAAAGAGAGGGACTAAATCAAATTAAGTCCCTAGATATGACTTGAAATGTCGTGAGTGAGAGGTGAAGTAGGTATGTAAATTTCGTTTGTCTTTATTTACTCCTTTACTAATAAAAAGATTTACACAATGGATAACTTAAACAACGTTGCTGTCTTTGTCTGTCAAGTGACTTTTCCAACGTATCAGACAAAGACAACAACGTTGTTTAAGTTATCCGTTGTGTATTATTTATATAAATATTTTTATTAGTAAGGGGGTAAATGTTTATTTCAACCCTTAAATCTAGATTTTAATTTTATGGATTATAAATTTTTTGACAACCTCTGTGGGTCAGTGGTTACCGCGTTAGCGCAAAAGCTAGTAATATAATAAAAATCTCAGATAGCTTGTTTTGTCTATACAGCTCAGTATAAAGTAAGCAGCGACTAAACTATTAGACGCCGAGTAGGGCCTTTTAATTTTAAAGTGCCTACCAATTAGGACCTATAATAGAGCAAAATAATATGTTTTCAGTTGCAATCTCCATACCAAAATATTCATCGGATGAACAGAAAAAAGGTTTCCGTCTACCGTACATCTTCGGGGGGCCCCTAGACAATGAGTACGAGATAGAAGGCCTCCACTTCCATTGGGGAGACAAGAACAACCGTGGGTCAGAACATACCCTCAATGACATGAGGTTGCCGCTGGAGATGCATATCATACATAGGAATAGAAAGTACAAGAATTTAGGTGATGCATTGCAGCATCCTGATGGATTGTGTGTGCTGGCTTTCTTCTTCCAGGTAGATAGTTATACCTAATTTATTGTCTAGCTTAGCAATCGTTTCCCAACTAACAGGAAAAAATTTAAATTTCATAACAAATTTCAAATGACACACATTTCCTGTAACATCTAATAATAGACACTAATATTTTATAGAAGAGAGACCATTCATTATGGTAAGTATGAACTTAAACGCACAAATTCAGGAGATATTATTTACAATTATTTTCCTGCGGCGTAGTTCCTCATACACTTACATAATAGTAACGTCACAGTTAGCTACGGCTTTTGTATGGAGCGTTTTCACGAGTCTTGCGAAGTTTTCTGAACAAATCTATGTACCTTTGAAAATATTGATTTTTGATACCTATACTGTTTCTTCTGAGAAGTTACTCATAAAGAGTACTATTCATTTATGTAATAACGAGCATTCAGCCTAACTTAACCATTGATTTCAAAACTAATATATTATACAGGTCTATGCATAACCAGACCTTTTTTTATTCAGGTCGTCGAGTTCGACGCGAAACTTCTCAGCCCGATAGTGAAGAATCTCTCCGCCATCGAGAACTACAACACAACGGTCCAGTTCTCGCACACGTTCTCCCTGTCCTCTGTCCTCTCTGGACTAGACGCTGAGAGGTTCTACACATACAGGGGGTCCTTGACCACGCCGCCATGCGCTGAAGCGGTGACGTGGGTCATTTTCTCCGACTACCTACCGATTTCTGTGTATCAGGTGAGGTACTACACAATGATACTTTAGTAAAATACCAGTAGCGAGGCGTGTATACAACTCGCCATCATATCGGCTTCCCTTATGAATATACTTACTTGTATTATTTCAAAAATACTATAACAAAAGTTTGTGCCCAAAAAAACTTATTTAGAAATTATATACCGTCGATAGACAGGTAGGCGCTAATTGCAATAAATATAAATCACCTATCATTGTTCTGTATATACCTACAATAGATATTAACTTACATGGCTGGCCATTCCGCTGATCTCAGGTTTCGCCACTGATAAATAAGTTAGTACTTACCTATATACAGAATGTAGCATATCTAAATTCTGTCTATAAGTACTTACTTATTTGTATTGATATTAAGATGAATGATGTCATTGAACCTTGTAAAATAAGAGTCTATAGTACCTAAGTAGTTAGGTACAGTACATACCTACTAGGATCTAATTATTAATATTATTTCGTCGTTCTAGATAGTTCTGCGTGGCTGGTTTTATTATTTTAGATCAAAGATGCCTACTTTAACTTGTATTTGCTGAGCATAATAATATAATATGGTAATAATATTAAAATAAGGAAGATGTTATTAATTTAATAATAGCGAATTTTAATTTACCAGATGGAAAACTTCCGAGGTCTACTGTCAAACTTGAACCTACCTTTAGTCGACAACTTCAGGCAGCTCCAACCACTCTTCGGCAGGCGAATCTTCGTCAGGATCACATCGAAACATCCCAAGTTCAAAAAAAATAAACTCAATATCTCCAAATGGGACTGGAATGGACACAAAAAATCGGAGAATGACGTGATGGAAGATGATTGATTGGTTTCCAACTCCCACTGGATAATTTAGTAACAGACTAATAATTTCTAATCATTAATGTTCTCTATAAAAGTAATTATGAGGTTTATAAGTATGGAGGTAACATGCTTTTGGATTTAAAAAAAAAAATTAACCACCCCTGCTGAAAGTTCCAGATAAAAAACGATGATTGATGGGAATTGATGGGAAGTTATTGTAAACTATTGTGTGTTTGAAACAGGGATTCCAAATACTTTATAGAAAATATGACAATTTTTATCTGGTTTTATCTGGGCATTTTTCGATCCAGATAGTTCTCAGGATCCCTAATGGAACTTAACATTTTATATCGGAGTTTTTCCACAGGGACATCCATAAATTTCAAGACCCTGTGATACAGTACCTATACAGCAATAAGTATATTATGTAGTTGACCCTGTGATTGTATTCACTAGAATCTGGCACACGATATCTGAACCTGAGAAATGTTGGCAAATTTAAAAAATGTAGGGGTGGCAAAACCAATGAATTGGTGTTAAATTGACTTTGACGGTCGTATAGAGTTGCCAAGATAAAAGTTTGCAAATAACCGACGGTCAACCTTCGTTTGATCTTAATCTAACTATAAAGCAATTAGTTTTATATACGAAATCTTTTTATTGGGCCTTTCTTGTCGAACAAGTACCTGAATTTTAAGACAAAACATTTAAGAAATAAAGTAAGAAATCAGTCTTAGGGCCTGTTTCACAATCTACTGTGATCTGATACATACACAGATAGCTCATTTGCATGTTTTGTACCTGTCGCTCGAAAGAAGTTAGAAGTCCGTATCCGACATTTAATAAAATATTGTGAAAGTGGCCCTTAAATTAATAAGCCGATTTCAGAAAGTTCAAACAGAATGCAATATTCTGTTATGTTTGGCTATGTAAAAAACTATCAGTGTCCTCTGCCAATGTCTTACTATTTAGTTGAATACCTTAAAAATACTAAATTAACATACCAACTAAAATTTTTGTAATTTTGTATAAGTTGTGTTAATAATAAGCTATTATAATTTGTAAATAAATAAGTACTTATATAAACAAATGTGGCTTTTATTTTATTAAAATTACATTATGCGACATAAAATTAAAGGAAAATAATTATGTGGCGTAGTTTTCTGCACCAAACATAGACTGAAAAAAGAAAGTAGTAAAGTATAATTTAAAAAATGATAATTAATAAAATACTATAATGTATACATAAAAATAATGAATAAAAACACAATACGTAGGTACATAAATTAGTATAAAATAAAATTAAATATAATAAAATAAACTAGAAACAAAATCATGCACACAAAACAAAAACAACGCACAAAAACAATCAGGAAAAATAAAACACATTTTTATTGTTATAATATTACTCTATAATACATTTTTTTATCATTCTATACAAGAATTGTAACATTTAAAACACATTAAATAACATTTTAACTACGTTTCGTAGCTGAAATTGAAAAATATTGCATCTTATTGAAATGAGTTAATGTATCACACATAAATATCAATGAAATGCAATCCCAATCGGGAATGTTAGGTGTTAGTTTCTTCGTGTTGGCTATATACATGTTGGTAGCGGATGGACACAAACATGCAATTATATTATATTTAGCGTACCAAGTCCTCTGGGTTGAACATGCCCTGAAAATTTAAAGATGAAATATTAGATAAATGTAAATAAAATGTAGCAAGATATTGTTAAATTCTTTAAAGTGTAAGATTTTCATAATGCAAACTATAATACTCTTTTTAAAAGCTATAATACCTATGTAGGGATTTGCATACATATTAGGAACATCTATAAATAGAGCACCTAATAATAATAATGACTGGTCTATTGTAGCACAAATTATCACAGATGTCTGTAAAGATATTATTATAACATTTAAACAAGATAATTTAAGAAAAATTTATTAATACCTACATAGAAGCCTTTTTTTAAATTGAAGGTTAAAAATTTATTTGTTAATGGAGTCATAATCTTTGGGTATCTACCCAAAGACTACTTTTCAGTATGCACCTATTATCACTACAGTACATACTTTATTTTTAGGCCAATGATTTAACATTGGCCTAAAAATAAAGTTTGCAAATTATTTAAAAAAAATACCTTTGCGCGACGTAAGATAGAGTCCTTGCTAGCGTCATATGGATGGTCTTTTGATGGGATCTCCAATACTGATGGGACTGGTGATGTGTGTGAGTCAATTACGTGACGGATCAACTCTGCAATGTTCTGGTTGATCAGAATGATATCAATGTCGTCACGCTTGACAAATCTCTTGAAACAGTCCTCAATTTCGCTCACTGGTGTGTCTGGAATATGTAAACATTGAGATACTTACGATGTTACTTATACTAACGATGATAAAATTATTTATAAAATGGAAAAGATACTGACTTTTGTCAACTACCATAAAGTTTGGGTGTCTGTTTTTGTTGATTTCTCCGATTCCACCCAGCAAAAACCCAACACAAGTGTCCTGAAAGAGATCAGTGTTGATCTTTAGCACAACATGTAAATATGACGCAGTTCGTGCGATTTGAACACATTTTAGCGCTGACACTTACTTCATCACCGATAACACTGATCAGTTTTCCTTTAACGGCAGCTTGGAGAGCCATTTTTCTGAAATATCCTCACAATTCTATAAAAAATAGCAAATTGCGAACTGTCACAAGAAATCGTCACCTGACTATAGATTTTTACTATCATGTTGGCGGAACTGAAAAAATGATACCAGTTTCAAATTTAAGGGACCCCAAAATACTAGGTATACTTACCTATATACCTAGGTAACTACCGTTCTGTTCCGAGATCATCAAACAGCTTGGTGGCAAGCACGTAATTTTTTTGTTGCATGCTCAGTTTGATACCCCCATTTACGCCTGTCAAGCGGCTTGATCAAGCAAGACCCATTTTTCCTCATTCCGAAGTCCGAACCTGATCCCGATCGTCGCGTCCGCATCCGCCATTTTTATTTGCTTATAATTTTTAGTCGCGTCAACCTCAATACCGATTTCTTTTACATTTATGTAGGTATCTTTATTCACGATTTAAAAATTTTATTTTATAAAATGTGATATTCCACAATATTATCCCTATCCCTATTTATTTTAGTTATAGATTTTTACGAAACTGAACACCAATTATTTTGTTTCTTCATTTTAGATAAGTAAAAAATATAAAACAGAGTTTTGCCGGGGAATTCAATGGGTGACGTTTGGATTTTGCATTTCTTTCATAAATTTGTGTTATTTCGGTTCTAAATGTCTAATATTGGTAGAATATTAACCATTAATTAATATTCGTTAACGTGCACAAAAGTGGGCAAGTGGTACAACTTCTAAAAACGGGCTATTTTGAGTTTCCCTCCAAAAATCCCTAGGAACTTTCAGTAAAACTTCTACCACTTTACTGAATCGACTGACATGACTCATGGACTGCACTGACTATATAATTGGACTTTGACTAGACTTTAGACTTGACGATTTAGGAATACGGTGTTGAAAATTGAAACGAAAGTTCTATTTTTTTTTTAACTTGACACTGGCAAATGGTTATAAGATGATGCCATATATAAATAAATAAAAAATATATAAAATATATAATATAGCCGATCGTATCACCTCCTTTTTTTGGAAGTCGGTTAAAAAGAGAATGGGAGTTTTGCCGGGGAATTCAATGGGTGACGTTGTGGTTTTGTATGTTTTTTATAAATTTGTGTTATTTCGTTTCTTATTGTGTAATATTGGTAGAATATTTAATGGTTAACATTAAATATTCGTTAACATACACAAGTGCGGGCAAGTGGTACAACTTGAAACAACGTGCTATTTTGTGTCCCTCCAATAGTCTAAAATATGTTAAACATTTTCGCATTTAAAAATAGTAAATAGTTTAATCAATTTAGATTTTTATACAAAAGAAGTAAGTTTTGATATTAATGGATTCTTTTCGATGTTCGGACCTAAGAGATTCCATGATTGAATTATTTTGTAAGCTCACAGGCCTTATTATTAATTATGACTGAAAAGAACAAATAAATCAAAAGACAAGAATATTTGCGATCGAAGTGGCTCCCAGAGGTACATTTTTATTAAGCTCACATTATTATTAATTATACCTAGTAATCTGAAGTCTACATAATAATCGCCTCCTTTTTTGGAAGTCGGTTAAAAATGTCGAAACCGGGTACGATAGGTCCCTGCTTCGTTTGACAGTTCTCATTTCATGGCTTATGTCAAAATGCACTATGTCACACGATTTGATTGGTCTAAAGGGCGGTTCATTCGTTCTCTAAAGGAAAAAATGGCGGACTATTTAGTAGGACATATCCGTAGGGTTGCGCAATATTTTTTGACATTTTAACTTTCAAAAATTGTGTTTTTAAAAAGTTGTAATGTCAAAATGATGACCATGACCAACGAAAGTTAACTTGCATATTAGCCCCGTAGTAGTAATACTTATCATCTATGCCAGTGGTTCCCAGACTCTTTTTTTCATAGACCACTTTCAAAATTTTGCTGGATCCGGTGGACCCCCTGCATTTACATTCTACATTACTTCCAATTTCTTAATCTCGAAAAAAAAGTAAAGATTAGATCTATCTATCTATGGAAACTTGCATTGTGGCTGAATTTCAACGACGAATTAACAGTTTTAAAAAATTTAAAAGGTTAGAATTGATTGACAAATTTTCAATTAAATTTTAATTCATTGTGTTGTGAATGGATGTCAATAAAGCAAAGTTGGCCAAGCGAAAAGGTGATTCCATCCAACTTTACTTTTTTGAAATCTACAGTGACTCAGCACAAGGACCAATCAATTCTCACAAATTTTATTTAGAAAACGTCCCATTCGGAGTGGTAAAAAGAAATATAGTATATTTCCTTGTGTTGTAGGTATGTATATTTTATATTCAAATATATAAATTATTACACTAATAATTATTATTGTTTTAACAGTCGTAATAATCAAAATTAAACACTTATTTAGAACGTAATGTAACCTCTACAATGACGGTGTTTTACCTGTAAATAAAACACATATTAAATACTTACCTTACTTGAAGCTTACTGATATGAGATGGCGCTAGCGTGCTCGACCTCGTCTTGTCTCTTTCCTTCTCGTACCCTCTCGCTCGCACAGCTACGTTGAGGACACCACCATGGCGACGCCACAAGCAGTGGCCTAATTTAATTTCAAATCATTGAGTCGAATATCACCAGGTAGTATTAAAAATATAAGCTTCAAGTAAGGTAAGTATGTAATATGTGTTTTATTTGCAGGTAAAACACCGTCATTAAATACTGTACGCATACTTGAAGCTTACTGATATGAGACCTGTTTGTTATCGCCTGGTGGGAAAAAGACGCCAATTGAAGGCATATTATACATTAGAAGAGCTAAGATCAATAGATTTATTGATTTGTAATAATTAATAAATTATAAATTAATTACAGAATAAAGTATCTTTTGGCCAATATTTGATCAAGAGGTAAATTATCAACTCATTTTTTAGACGCCATGGCAGAGCGAATACTTCCTGGAGGGGCAGTAATACCTGCTTCACGAAATACAGTTTTTACCCAACCAGCAATAACCGTTCTGGAGGCCGGCTTAGGGTTTCTTCTTAGATTAATGAAAAGATTATGTAAATTACATTCTTTCCGGTTTTTTTTTTAATAAACCAATGGTCCGCTTAACCCAAAAAACAGGATCTAAATTTCTGGAACTATTGTTTGAAAATATCTTCCATCCCGACTGTCTGTAGTTTGCACTACAGTTTTATCAGTTTTAGATCCGTAAAGAGGCCAAAAACAAATCGAGTCTTCAGTTACAGTGAAGTGTTCTGAATCAACCGCTAATATTGTCAAGTCATGGTATCTTCGGCCTGAGCATAAAAGGAGCAAGGTGGCTGTATGTCGGCAAGTTTGGAAAACATTGTTTTTATCGATAATTTGCTTTTCCAAATGCTTCAATAAATCGTCTATATCCCATACACTTGTATTTCTAGAGACTGGCTTATTTACAGCGATCGACTTAGGCATAATATGATTTACCAGAACATGTGGAGATAATTTGCCCGCATCTTCAACACTGCAAAATGTCGACACGACCGACTTGTGTACTAATATAGTATTGTAAGCTAGACCATCAATAAGATGAAGATCAGCTAAATATTTTGCCAGAACAGATCCCGACGGATGAATGGCATTTTCTTTATTAGTGCGGCACCATCTGAGCCAGCGGTTCCACGCCACTTTCTAAGTTTTTATGTCGATAGACGCCAAGAGTTTTTTAGGAGATTAAGGTGGTTTATATTCCAGTCCTTTAGATCCTCTGTCCACCCCCACATTTCCACACCTGCAATTCCATGTCTTGGGTTCTTGCTGGGGGATGACCTGTCGCAATGTCTATTAAATTCATGTGTAGATTCTGTATGGTGAACGGGGCTGATACTGCTCGGGTTCTTAGGTCCGCCCTCCAAAATACTCGTTCCCATCTCGGGACTACCAACAGATAGAACCCTGTCGCCTTGTTCAAGTGCATGAGCACCTTGGGAACTAGATAAGGTGGCGGGAACACCCAAGCGAGGGAGGAAGCGAGATAATTCCAGGTTCGGGAGAACGCATCGTAATATATCGCCTCTTGATCCGTTTGATCCAGACTCGCATAATTGGAAACTACTTTCGATATTTCGCTTGCAAAGAGATCCATCATCGGTGTTCCGAATTTCTTGAACAGGTTCTCTGTGCAATGAGGCAGTAAATGCCATTCCGGAAGACTCAGATGTCGTGATAAATGATCTGCATGACTGTTGTACCTTCCCGGTAAGTGGTGTATTGTAGTTCTATGTGGTGTAAGTGTAAAAGGTGAAATATTTCTTTTGTCAACTGGAGCAACGGTAATGACCTGGTCCCCCCCTCGTTTTTTAAATAAGACACAACAGTCTTGTTGTCTCACTGTAGGAAGACTGTGGATTTCTTTATCTTATCACATAGACTTTGGAGTGCCTTTGACACCGCTAACATTTATTTTTCCCTGGACCCCTGGACATTGGACCTGTTCACATTCCACTCAAAGATATTTTCTCCAATTGGGCTCCCCAGGCTACGTCTGAGGCGTCCGTAGTTAAACATTTTGTTGGAGATGGAAAATTAATTTGTGACGACAGGTCGCAATTGGCCATCCACCACTGCAGTTCCATTTATACTGTGTTTGGCAACTGATGCACGGCAGTAAGCGGGCTCTTCATGGCAACGTTTAAGAACATGAGAGTGTCTCGAAAGTGTAGTCGTCCCCAATCACAGTGTACACACGTAGGAATCACAAACCGAGCAAAATTGAGGAATCCGACAAGACTTTGCAACTCTTTTAGGTGTTCTTTTTTAGTTTGAAGGATTACGGAAATCTTTCTTTTTAGGTTTATTACCTTCTCTTACGGAAGAGATTTTACATTGCGCCATGGGTCCCATTGAAAACCCAGAAAGGTCAGATATTTGGACGGAGTCAGCGTTGACTTTTCGAAATTGATTTGAAGGCCCAGATATTGAAATTCTTCCACTACAATTTTGATATGTGATTTTAGTATATGGTAATTTTGATTGACCACCAAGAAATCGTCTAGGTATACTATGTCGCGTATACCCTGTTCCCTTAGAATTTGAGCAATCCAGTTGCTTAAATAGGCAAAGACCCTTGGGGCCGTGCTGAGGCCAAAGGGAAGACACGTAATTTGAAGAATTTCCTTGTCGTAAATCAGGCGTAGAAATCGTCTGTGAGAACGAGCGATTGGTAGATTGAAGTAGGCCTGGGACAAATCCACTTTGCACAACCAATCGTTCGGTTGTAGGAAGTCTGCGACCCTGTTCGCATATATTAACCTGAATGGTTCGGTTAGTACATATTGGTTCAACTTGCACAAGTTGAACACTGGACGGTGCGAGCCGTCTTGTTTCGGATTGAACACTGAACGGTGCGAGCCGTCTTGTTTCGGAACGAGAAACATGCTCGAAATGAAGCTGGGGGAAGATCGAACTACTTCGAGAACTTTCTCGTCCTTCATCTTTTGAATTGCCTTTGACATTGCTTCGCACTTTCTTGTCACTAGGCAGGTGCATGTCATGTCGGGGAGGCAAAGAGGAGGTTTCTTGTAAAAGGGTATGCGATAACCTTTTATTATTTTTAAAAGAAAACGTGGTGTCTTCAACGCCCTCCAATGACTGTGATACGCACAAAGTCGGCCCGCTTGGAATCTCGAGTCAGAATCTTCTTATCTTACCTGATTTGGGTTCTCTATTAATAGGTCGTTTTCTATTGTCCTTCGCATGATCAAGCCGTACCGCTGGCTGCCGGTCGACTCGTTTTCGAAAGGAACTACGGTTAGCTTTATTGCTACGCCATGCGTTAGAGTTTTCGTGAGAACCCTGCGAGGGATAACTTGTGTACCTTCCCTGCGAGGGTTGGTAATTCTGTAACGGTCATGTGTTGAGAGCCACAGCAACCTTGAGATGTGCCCTGCGAGGGCGCATGACTATTTCCCTGCGGGGGATGATTAGAGCCACTATTAACAACCTACGAGGTAGTTCCAAAACTTTTTAATTTTATCAAAGGCATAAAAGCTTTCTTAACGCCACCTGCCTTATCAAGAACTCCCGATAGCAATACAGAATTAAAAAAGTTTTTATTTGAAGGAGGGATTTTGCGTAAATATGATTTGGTTAGTGGATCACGTGCATATCATATTTTATGATCCCATCTCGGCGCATCTGTATCACCTCAGCTCTGTGACCACAAACGAGCTGTAAGAGGTCGGCAGAAACAGACGCATAATCGCCGCTTGTAAATAATTCCTTAACCTTCGTATGCAAAGAAACGACATTTAGGTTTACCTCATCTTTAGCCCAAGATAAAAGTAAGTTTAGAGTCTGTTGCAGAGCATCGCGCTGTTTTAGCAAACAAAAGGTAATACCGGCGTAAGCTTTATCTGCGTAAGCTAAATGACGTAGACTATCATAAGCTTTAATCTCATCGTTATATTCTAAATCAGTTAAACCTGGCGTATGATTATACCGCTTTTGCACTTCTGCATAGCGAACTTCGCTATAATCGTCGAGGTCTACGTTATCAATAACTAAAGGCAAATAGCTTTTGTCTACGTGATCGTGGTTGTATCTAAGATGCCTTTTAAGTTCGCCTACTTCCTGTTTCAATTTTTTCAAAACTCTATCCTTGTGTTTACGGTGGCGCTGTCGCAGTTTCTTCGTACAAGAAGATGAGGAAGAGGAAGATGAAGAATCCGAGCTAGTGTCGTAGTTGGCGGTACTCGGGCCCGGTTTATCTACGACCGGGTCAACTTCATCATTACTTTTTTCTATGCTTAAAACGAAACCTAATACTAGGATTCCATGCAAAAAGCTTGAAAATGTAAGATATGAACAACAAACAAAAGTATTCCTTGACGGTAATTAAAAATATTTGAAAACCATAGAAAGATTTGTGTTTTACTAAAAATACGTACTTAAAACTAAAAAGCACGAACGTAAAAAGCATTACCACTATGCATTACATTATAAATAGTTCTAATTATAAAGAAATCTAAAAAATAAGTACAACAAAGTCTATCTGAAGGTAGATTATATAAGAGTAAAGTTTTCTAAATTTTCTTATAAAATTACTGAATTCCTTTAGAGGGTAGCGTATATAACTTAATTATCATAGATTCTATAAAATAATTATCTATTTATAAAAATATTTTCAATGCGAACGGTAAAAACCGTTAGTTAGTTGTATTCACTTTGTAAGGAAAATAAAAATGAGCTCTTACATGAATAGCTGCTATATCAGCCTCACACTTATAAAATAGAATAAAAACTTAAGCACTTCTCACAAAATGAACTGTTGGTAAGTGCAGACGGGTCAAAAATTCAGACGCCAATGATTTGAAATTAAATTAGGCCACAAGCAGTGGCGTCGCCATGGTGGGGTTCTCAAGGTAGCTGTGCGAGCGAGAGGATACGAGAAGGAAAGAGACAAGACGAGGTCGAGCACGCTAGCGCCATCTCATATCAGTAAGCTTCAAGTATGCGTACAGTATTTAATGGTAATTACAAAAAAATATATAATTTTAATGAGATGGATGTACTTGATGGATTGACAGCAAATTATCAACATATGGCTTGAGTTTTGTAAGGAATAACCGCAAATCTCACCGTCCTGTGATATTCAATCTGTTCCTTTTTTTTGTTAATAAGTTTGTAACGGCACTAAAACTTTTTTCGACGAGATATGACGAGGGAAACGCTATCAGAAGCTTTTGAGCGATTCCCCACAGTCTAGAATATTTTTCAGGTATTTCTGCCTGTAGCCAAAATTTTTAAATGTCACTTTCAGTTCCTTATAAATCTCCACTCCCGTTTCATCAAATGGATTTATGATCCATGGTGGTATTTCCATCGACAAAATGTCTTCAAATCTGATTTTAAAATCATCATGCAGGGCAATTGTTGAACGTATGTCGGAATATCTTCATCAAGGCATTCTACCTGCGATAAGTTTGAAAACTATGAAAATTCGCGCCGACCAATATTTTCCTTCATAAATTTCAATTTACCAATAAAAGCTGAAATTACACTCTTTGTTTTTATTAAATACAGGCTGTCCCCTTGTAATTGTAAGTTGAGGTCACTAAATTTTTTGAACAAATCTGTCAAATACGCGATGTCTGCTTTAAAATTGATTAGGTTTTTTTTAATCAGGATCTTTACTTTCCAGAAATTCTAAAACTGAGTCAAAAAGTGAATAAAATCTTGATAAACCTTTCGACAACCAGCGTACTTCGGTATGTAACAGCAATCGTTGGAAGTTTTCATCATTTTCATCGCACAATTGTGCAAATAAGCGCGTATTCAATGCATTGCTTCTAATTTTGTTAACTGCATTAATCACAAATTGAAACGATTGGTGCAATCTATCACTCAAATTTTTCGC
Source organism: Phengaris alcon alcon (assembly GCA_037179445.1). Taxonomy (NCBI): domain Eukaryota; kingdom Metazoa; phylum Arthropoda; class Insecta; order Lepidoptera; family Lycaenidae; genus Phengaris; species Phengaris alcon. Next base: position 162,559 of record JAYRCH010000372.1, read on the forward strand.
TACTAGATGTTGTCGATGGATAACACAGTGAATTGCAGTTACCTCTGGTATAATTCTTTTAAGATGGCCTATAAACCCACGATATCGCCCGACCATGGCAGGAGCTCCATCTGTTGCCATCGAAATAACGTTTGTAAATGGAATCGATTTTTCTTTAAAAAAATCACTCAGGACATTAAATATTGATTCACCTTTAGTGTCCGTCTTCAAAGTTTTCGCTAATAGTAGCTCTTCATGAATTTCTTCGCCCATAACAAATCGAACATATCCCAATAATAATGCTTCATTGCCATGTAAAGTTGACTCGCCTAGTTGAATAGAATAATGAGTTGTGTACAGATAATCACACAAGAAACTTTCAACATCTCATTTCATCAATACGTCTTTGTACAGTGTTGTTACTCAAAGGAATTCTTTTGAGTATGTCAAATGAAGATTTGTGCAGAACAGTTTTTAAAACCTCTTCAACAGCAGGTAAAATTAACTGTTCTCCAATGGTGTGCGGTTTTCCAGATTTTGCTATAAGTAATGAGATATCGTAAGATATCGCAAGCCATCATCGTTGCTTTCATACGTTGAAGCAAACATACTGTGCACGGTGGGTCTCTTTTCATACTTTTCCTTTAATGTTTGAAAATATTTTAAATCTTTACCTGTTTTATCAGGATGACACCATCTTAGGTGGTCTTCCAGCTTTGATTGTTTCATAGAGCTCAAAACTTTGTTGCTAAAAGGCATGTGGGCAATGTTTATCTGCCTGCGATGGAAGAAAACCAAATTTACAAATAGGCAGGTAGGTACTTACTTCTCCGACTAATAATCCGTAATCACTAATATCGATTCACTTTTCTTTATGAAATTTCGGAAACAAATGAGTAACGTTTATCCTTGATATTCGTATTTATATTGGTGAAGAATTAAAGACGTTCATACAAGATTGCAAGTACATACACCACAACTCGTATTAATTTGCACGTTTGAACACGCTTTGCGGACGGGACGGCGCGGTCGGCGCGGCAACAAGTTTCGACGCGTTGTACTGAATATGGAATATGCAAGTTTTACAAGTAACAGTCGCTGAGCTTCTGATAATATTATCTGCCTATATTGATAGGAGATAATTGTCTTATTAAGAAGGTTTAATTTAGGTATCATATTGTTTGTGTTGTTGTATTACCGTATGATGGACGATGTGGCTCAATAAGTTATGAATGAAATTTAAAAAGGAAAGTGGCATAGGGCCGGATAGCTCAACTGGTAGAGAACTTGGCGCGATACCAACATGGTCTAGGTTCGACTCCCAGTTCGGAACTATCCATTTTTTCTCATTTTATTTAAAAATTGTCTTATTGAGAAGGTTTAATTTAGGCATCATATTATTGAAAATAATAAGCCAATATTTTAGTTCTTCAATATCGAAACCAAATTAATTTTCATGCACCCCTGCTTACGATTGTAGACCCCCATTTTTTCTCACGTCCAACGTAGACCCCCGTCGAGTCTCCGTGGACCCCTGGAGGCCCACCTGGACCACTTTGGGAATTACTGATCTATGCCATAGACAATATTGCTGCATTTACCACAGATGTTCGTATCGCCTTTTCGGAAAACAAATCTGTTCTTGCGGCCTTTTTAGATATAAACACGGCCTACGGTAACGTTAGGGTAGATATACTCGAAAGAAAGCTTCATTTAATAAGCGTTCTGATAATATTGTGTCATTTTATTATAAATATATTACTGGAAAGATTTATTGCTCTGCCCTTGAAAAATACAACGGAATTGCGAGTTGTAGATAAAGGGTTACCTTAAGGCTCAGTGATGAGTCCAACTTTGTATAATATTTATAAATCTGATTTGTAATCACATATAATAATATCTCTAGATAGTGAAATAAATTTATTGCAATATGCTGACCATTTGGTATTTTATACTGTAGAATAATCTATAGTCTATACAGTTAATACAGATGCCACTCGATTAACATGCTCCTCAAGCTCTAGTCCGTTTCAAGGTCTGCAACGCAAATATGCAAACGGATTAGATCCTGCAGTTAGTAAAAGTACCACAGTTTTATTTTCTCGTATGCGCTTGCCTCTACCCTTAATGGTTGAATATAATGGGTTGCCGATTCCAGTTAATAGTCAGGCAAAAATTTTAGGGGTAATTTTAGATTCAACACTTAACGGTGTTGAATCTAAAATTACCCCTCATAATGAATATACCTATAGTGTGGGAATATGGTGGCAGGCCGCAAAGGGAGATCTCCGACCGAGCGAAGTGGGATGCCCGGTCATGCCGAAGCCCACTTGTAAGCTTTTTTTTTTTTTTTTTTCGAACGGGTCTATGCTAAGGGTCGGGTTAAGACCGCTGTAGCTAAGTCGGACTATAACTAGCCTGGTGGCTAGTTTGTTTGGTGATTGCACTTGTAAGCGTTTCAGCTATTGTATATATAGCGTCGAGCTGAGAAAACTTCGATAGCGCGATTCAGGATTGTGGCGCTAATTAGTCCGCCACAATAGTATCGAAATATGAACGTACTTTAAATATAATAAGGTGTTTATCGGGAGTATGGTTCTCATCCGTTTAACTTAAAATTGTTGTATAATGCATTGATAAGAAGTGTTATGGATTATGGAACATTCCTTTTGGAACCTCGTAACATGGCTGGTTTTAAACAATTAGACAAGATACAGGCAAAAGCAATGATAATAATTTGTGGAGCCATGGGATCATCACCATCACCATCGCCTTACAGGTAGAATGTGGTGAACCGCCGCTCTACCTAAGGCGTCAATATCTATTCGACAAATGTTTCATTCGTTTTCTGCAATTTTCTAACCATCCCCTTATTCCTACTTTAGATTTAACTTTCGCTGTTGTTTATTCGATTTGATTATGTTCTTATTAGGTCACTTGCAAGAAAAATATTACACATAAAACTGTAGTTTTATTATCTGTATAATATAAAAATACTATACAGATAATAAAACTACAGTTTTATTTTCGAAATTTTATATAAATCGCATATTTATATAACGAAATAGTGTTGCGAATACAGTTTCTTAAGATAGAAACTATATAAATAACAAATGTATATCATTTAATTTTGATAGATGAAACTAGCCTCTTATTAAATAATGTAAAATATCGTCATATATGTATCGTAATAAAACTTCCTAACTTGACCCGAAATGAAAAATTCCGAAATATTCTTCACCGCATATTCCCTACCTTGTCTATGGCAAAGTACACAAATCCCACGTGTCAGTGCCATAAAAAGAAAATAAAACGTCAAAGTCAAACAAGTCATTTTCACTGGTTGTTGTGTTATTGTGCTGGGATTTTGTGAAATATTTAGTTTTTATTTTTTCTACGCATGATTATACAAAAACAATGTTAAATATTCAAAACTATGGCAGTAGTTCTGAAGATGAGGAGGATGCAGAGGCGGGGGTTGAGAAGCAACACAGTAACGAGGCCTTGTTGTCTCATTTAAAACCTGTTGATCCTAATTTCTCTGTTGCTAAAAACCTGCAAATATGTTCAGCCCCTGTTATTGTTCCAACGGTTTGTAGACCCTTGTAACATACAAATTCTATAAATCATCTCAAGCATGTACCTTGTAATTAAGAACATTTATAATTTTAGACCAATGACGACACCAGAATGTTACTCAAAGCTGGGCAAGAATTAATGCATAATCCTAAGGTTGAAGAGTTGTATGCACCGTTATATGGTCCAGAGAATCCTTTCCAAACACAACAAATGAAAGCGAACAGAAATATACTCTCAGGGTATGTAGAGAAGGCACATATTAGTGAATTCCAGTTTGAAAACCAAAGAAGAACATTTACCAGTTATGGATATGCCATAGATCCCTCAACTGAACCAACGGAAGGAAATGATTCCATTGTCTGTAAGTAACTTTCATGTATATCATCTTATCATTCTTCTATTCCTCAAATAAAGTTAAATACAGTGAAATCTGTTTTGATGAATTTGAAGGGGCTAATAAATTGTGGACGTAATAGCTAGGGTTCCCAAGACCCCAGGTCTTCCGGTAATAATGGTTTATCTCTTGACCTTCCGGAGAACAATAATTTCTCCATTTTTTCTAAAAATTATAAACATCCTTCTTTCGCACATCGCTACACTTAAAATCAGCAGAGGCAGAGAAAGCAGAGGAAAATCATGCAAATATCTTTTCATGATTTTCCTCTGCCTGTATAAACCTGTCTTACCATCACATTGTCGATTTGGCAGTATCTGTCTCTGTCATGCACACTGCATGCGCCGCATTATGCTCAAAAGCAAAATTCTACTAATATTATAAATATGTTATATAATAAGTTTGTAAGGATGGATGGATGATTGTTACTCTTTCACACAAAAACTACTGAATGGATTGTGAATGTAATTTGGTATGGTACTAGATTAAGCTCTGGATTAAAACCTAGGATACTTTTTATCCCGAAAAAGTACAGTGTTCCTGTGGGATACTGTAGTTATGCGGGCGGAGCCGTAGGCAACAGCTAGTAAATGTATATTTAAAAACTAATTGATTTTCCCACTCAACATTTTTTCAAGTGTTGGCAACCAAAGATCATATTGTACCATGACAGACCTCAAAATTACAATAATCAATTTGTAATAAAAAAGGTTGATTGATACATTATAAAAGATTTTCACTGGATCATGAAATTAGAAGTCTAAGTTGAGTTTTTTTATGTGTACACTAATATATTATTACGATGAAAATTGCAAACAAAACAGATACATTCATAGTTTTTTTAAGTTATCTTGAGTTTTGCAAAGAGGATCCAAAATGTGCATATCCAAAAGGTCCTTATTTCTATTTTCAACTCCCAATGTAAAAAGAGGGATGTTATAAGTTTGACGTGTCTCTCTGTCTGTGGCATTGTTGGTTCCTTAATGAATGGTCTGATTCAGATGCATTTATTTTATAGCTGACGCGCTCGAGAGTTTTCTTAGCTATAATGAAACATCATCAGCTAGCTCAATGCTTGACAAGTCACGGGTTACTATTTTTTTTTTTATTTTGTTTATACATACATCAATCAAATATTTATTTATATGACAAAGTTTTTATGAAAACTTATCAAATTATTAACTGGAAATGGTTATTTTCAGTGTCGGCTATGGTTGCACCACCAGAAGAAACAAAAGGCAAAACAGTCTTTGAGAACATAAAAAAGAGGCCACTAGATAAGAAGAAGAGGCACAAAAATGACAAGCCTGAGGATGTGGGTGGATTCTTAGGTCCCTGGGGTGGATATATTGGAGAACAAAGGTACTTTAATTTTTAAATTCATTGTAAGTTGTTATAACAGTTTTTCACTGTACCTAAAGGAATCATTAAAAAAAACATTTTAAAAGTTCTTTACTAACACTAAGAAAAAAAAGTTGTAAAATTCAGGTTTTTGAATATTAAGCATTTATTGATTTTATAGGGTAATGAAACCAGAGGGTGAAATAGCTAAAGAATTAGAAGAAATTCTGGCAAAAAGACAGAAGAAGGGCAAGGTGGAAGATGATAAACCCTTGGAAGAGAAATCTATATTTCACAGTAAGATTTGTTACTTTTTGAGATACATATTTTCTAAATGCCTTTTTATTCTGCAACAATTTGTAAAGATAACCCTTTAATGATAATGGATGCACATTGCACTTCTTAATAAAAAAATAAAAATATAATTTAGTATGAACTTACTGTGCAAGTTGTGAACTGAAGTCACATTACACATCGGATCTCTTTGTTTAATTGACTACTTTAAACATTCATATCTTTGTATTTTTTATCTATCCTTGTTTATTTTCACAGATAGATGTATTTCAATAAACAAGTGGTCACCCTGTGGTCAAAGCTCTCCCATAATAATTCATATAATATTTAAGTTTGAACTTTATAAGAAACCCTTATAAGGTTTTCTCTCTTAGATAGAAAAAAAGAGTCAATGTTGTGACAGATCGACAAAAGTTAACATGTAACAGAATTGTATTTATTAAATGCATGGTAGTGTGTTGAATAATCTGTAATTGTGTGTTGTTGTTATTTTTATTAATTTTACGTATTTCTAAGCATTATTTATATAATATTAGCTTTCTGCACACCTTCCTCCACATAAACGTTAACTGTGCCAAATATTATACTCTTGCGTTTGAAAAATTCTCTTAACACTGTACTGAAAGTTTTTGCTTTGGTTTTTTATATTGAAAAAAAAAACCTACTTATTCCTTAATAATCACATTGCAATAACATCTATTATTACCACTACAGTTGACAAAGCCACCGACTACCAGGGTCGGTCGTGGCTGGAGGCGCCGCGCAGCGAGACTCAGCTGCGGAGCGATACACCACCGGACAAATGCTTTCTACCTAAGGTGAGTTTCGTAACATAAATAAATCAAACATAAACCATTTTAATTGGGTATTTGACAACATGTAAAAAATGTTTTTTTATAAATTCAGAAATAGTGAAGTATTAAAACTTGATAAAAGAAAAAAGATTAGATTCTGTGTGTAGTTTTGTAATCAGGTACATTTCAGAGTAAAAAAAAGTAAGTTTAAGAATCCTACATCAAATATAAAAATGTATACTATGGTAAGTTTTAAGTATGAACTTAAATGCACAAATTCCAGAGAGTGTGACGTCACATTGCAGTACGACTGCTGAATGAGGCGTTTTCACAAGACTCACAAAAAACTTCAAACAATCCATAGTTTCAAACATGCCCATGCTACTTTAAAAATATTTATGTTAGTTATACTATTGTTATATTATAATATTTTTGCAGTTTTCCGTCCTAAGTAACAATTGGTAATGTTATGGAAAATAAATTATAAAAAGTTAAATGTAGGAGCTAAACTAATGCATATAATTTATCATTGTGCAAAAATCTTTCCTTGTATATTTGTCTGAAAAATAGTAAGTATCACTTTTCTTATACTATCAATGTAGAAATAACAAAGGTATCTAATGTTGACTTCTTATCAATTACAGGCTCACATACACACATGGAAGGGGCACACGAAAGGTGTGGCCGGAGTCAGATGGTTCCCCAAGACAGCGCACCTTATGTTGTCTGCTGGCATGGATTGTAGAGTTAAGGTATGTGTATTTACTTAAGAGGTAACACCTAATGCAAGATTAGAAACTAATCGTCTGTGGCTTAGTGGTTAACGCGTTGGCGCTCAAGCCGGAGGTCATGGGTTCGAATCCCGCTGAGAGAAAAGTTTTCTGTGTCCCTGGGTCAAAGATGCATATTAAACATGTGTATAATATAGTAAAAATCTTAAATATAATATAAAAGTATTAAGTATACTTCCCATCGTCTGGTAACACAAGTTCTTTGGATAGATTGATGTGGTGTGAAGTGTCCATAAGTATTATTATTATTATACTGTTTTGAAAATATAACTAGGTTTGGACAAAGTCGAAAGAAAAACCTATTTTTAGTTTTTGGATTTGATTATAATGTACCGCAGGTAAATAGGAGAGGTAAATTAAATATCAAAAAGTCCAATTAATCTCAAAACAACCCTAATTTTTGGTATAATATAAAAAAACTTGTTAACTTCCGAGTTAAATTTAATACTTACACGCTAGTGCCATATAGAAAAATATGATACTATATACTATATAAACTATATACACTCCTACATCTGCAACATGTATTGATAACTTTATGACAAATTGTAACGTTTTAAATAAGAATGTTATAAGTGGTGTGCTATCTGACCATAAGGGACAAATCATAAAACTAGAAAGGAAATTAAATAATAGACCTGTAAAGACTCAAGTAAGGCATATAACAGAGACTAGAATGATGCTATTTAAAGGAAAAATAGATAGCATCCTACCATATATTATTACACCTGATAATGACCCTAATGTGACCCTAATCAGTCAGAGTACTAGCATCTATTATAGATACCATTGCACCAATGTTAGCAAAGGTATTCAATTATTGTGTCGAAAATGGAACTTTTCCGGAATTAATGAAAGTCAGTAAAATAATACCTTTGTTCAAGTAGGATGTAAGACAAATCCAAATAATTACAGACCTGTCTCTATTTTACCATCATTAAGTAAATTTTTTGAAAAATTAATGCTTATTCAATTAGAAATGCATTTTGATAAGTTTAAAATATTTCATGATCGTCAGTATGGATTTACTAAAGGAAAATCAACAACTTCTGCCGGTGCTAAATTAATATCAGTAATACTTGACGCTTGGGAAAGATCGCAAGATGTTATAGGAATATTCTGTTCTTTCCAAAGCATTTGACTGTGTTGATCACAATATTCTTACATCGAAGCTTAAATTATATGGCATTTGTGATCATGCGTTAGACCTCATTAAGTCTTATCTCTCTAATAGAATACAAAAGGTATCTATTGATGGTGTAATGTCATCCGGGTCTTACGTCGAAATCGGAGTACCTCAGGGTTCAATACTAGGCCCTTTCTTATTTCTTGTATATATAAACGACCTACCATATAATATGATGGATAGGTATGCTGAGGCTGTCTTATTTGCTGACGATACATCACTGTTATTTTAAGTTAGTCGTAAGGATAGTGAACTAGTACAGGTAAATAACACATTGAGTAAAGTTCACGCCTGGTTTAATACAAATAATCTAGTTTTAAACCCAAACAGAACTAAAAGTATGAGATTCTCGTCTTCTAATGTTAAACAAGTAAATTCGTTAATTAAAATAGATAACGTTACAAATGAGTTAGAAAAAGTGACAACATTTCTGGGAATTAGATTGGATGCTGGGCTGCAGTGGGGTCAGCATATTGAGTTTCTGTCTGATAAATTAAGTTCCGCTGCCTATGCCGTTCGGAAAATTCGTCAACTCACAGATGTTGACACAGCTAGATTAGTTTATTACTCATATTTTCATAGTGTAATGTCTTACGGAATATTATTATGGAGATCAGCTGCAGACTTTGGTTCCATATTTATTCTCCAAAAAAGGGCAGTGCGAGCAATATTCAAAATAAAGACTAGCGAGTCTCTTAGAGAACTATTCAAGGAAGTAAAGATACTCACTCTACCACCATTGTACATATACGAGGTCATTATGTACACCAGAAAAAACGTAACTATCTTTAATAGGAAATGTGATCATCATGATCGTAACACTAAAAATAAGAATAAGCTTCAGATTCCAACATATAGATTAAGCAAAACTAAAAAATCATTTATAGGTAACTGTGTTAGGTTTTATAATAAAATACCAACTAGTGTAACTAACCTTACTGAGACTAAGTTTAGGCAACAAGTTAAAGGAGTTTTAATTTCCAAAGCTTATTATAAAATACAAGAATATATTGACGACAAAGATGTATGGGTGTAAGCTAAATCTGCACACTGCTTCCGTATACTGGCTTTATAATATAATATGTTAAATAAATATAAAGATGACTTAAAATATGTACGAAAATGTAAATTAGTATTATGACCATGTTAATGTATAATAATAATAAGAAAGTGTTAAAAACAAAATTGTAAATTGACGTCAAAAAGTGTTGTAAGAACCCATTTTGAATAAATAATTTGACTATTGACTATGGGAAAGCTATAATTTTATAACCGTAGACATATTAATTCTGTAAGCCAAATTACAGATCTGGGAGGTATATGGTGACCGTCGCTGCATAAGGACGTACTTCGGGCACCGGCAGGCGGTGCGAGATGTCAACTTCTGCAACACCGGCAAACAGTTCCTGTCCGCCGGTTAGTCCTTATTCCGAATAAAACGTTTTATGAAACGTTCAAGAAGAACCCTGATCAAAGTCGTAACTGCTTAGTAAATGAAATATGAAATAATGCGTGATAGTTACCAGTGGCGAAGGCTGTTTCCCTTTCATAGGGAAGCCCTAGCCTGTATAATAGGTAGGGATTTGGATGAAAGTCTTCAAAGGTAAGTGAAGCCGATAGGAATAGAGGTGAAGGAATCCCACGCCACTGACAGCTACTGACAAACGTCTCGGAAATGCATTTTCACTCGTATTTAATAACTGTCCGTACGGAAACCAATAAAATATTGGCTGGCGTTTATTAGTTGCTGTGTGCGAATAATTCGATGTGAAGTACTTATCTGAGCCGATGTTCAGTTTCTGTCTAAACAGAAAAATTCAGTTATACAGGGTATATTTTTATCGGAATGAAATATTTTACACAACATAAGGTCACAATGTTACGTAATTAGTAACAGAGACATATCTCACTACGCATGGACACTCGCAATGGCGTACAACGCGCCGGCTTTGAAGGTCACTCGACCGCACAGTATCGGCCGCCTATCAATAATTTTAACACGTATATTATTATTGAGAACTACGACGTCTTGGTTTTTACATATCCTTCTTACACTTGAGTGGTGATAATAATAATACAGCAACAATTCTTATATTCTCCTTTATTGGCACTTATGAGAGAGATGCTTAACACAGATACGTCTACACTATAGCCTTTTGGCTAACTAAATTATACTAACTAGACAGGCTGTGCTTGTGACATCTGTCAATATGACATTAATAGTTCTACGTTATAATACGCATTTAACGCGCGTATAATATTAATATATTATATAACATACGCGTTATAATATTAAGCAACAATTATAAATGATAATCCGGTCAAAATTAATAATATTATAATTGTAAAATTATAAAGTTTTTGCAACGAGAATCGAACATTGATCACGCTCCTTAAATATCTATTCTTGTTTTGAAGACACCTAACCCTTTACTAATAAAAATATTTACACAATGGATAAGCTATACAATGTTTTGTCCTTGTCTGTGGAGCTAGTTTTCCAACGTATCAGACAAGGGCAAAACATTTTATAGCTTATCCATTGTGTAAATATTTTTATTAGTAAGGGGGTTAGTGTATAATATATTATTAAATGTATTTCGTCTGTATAGGTGGTAACAACATATTGGCTTCATTTCAAGCACACGTACATTCCAAATCCTAACAAATAGTCCAGCATATATGTTACGTTCATAGGAGTCCCATATACGATCCGGTTTTCCTTCAGTTCGACCTGAACGGATTCAAAATCGTATCGTCTGTGTGCAATTTCAAGATCACATCAGTCGGCCGGATGGACTGAAGCGATTCGTTCCAGTGTTGCCAGCTAAGTAGAAATAAACTAAAAACTACTAAAAGAATACTGAAAACTATTAAAAAACCTACTCAACTTAGGAATCCCTACAGCCCCCAAAAATCACTGCATTTTAGGTTTTGTTATATAACATTTTTATTATTTATTGAATTATATTTTAATTTTTATCGTTAAATTAAAATATACTAGGAAATATTACATAATATAGTAATTAAACGGGTTGTTTTAAGCAAAGTAAAGACGAATGCTACGATGTATTGAAAATAATATACAGAGTGTTTGGTAGGGTGTACATACGCCTAGGGTAGAAACTAGGGATGGTCTGCTACCTACCCCCGCCCATTATATAATATAATTGACCTTGACCGCCAGGTTTTATTTTAATGACTTTTTTTTATTTTTAAGGAAAACTCGATATTTTTGACTAAAACTACCTGTAGCTTAAAATCTATCCATAGGACAGGTCTGCTAATGGTCTTGTTTTAATCGTTAGAGTCTTAGTGTACTGTAAAAATTAATTTCACACCAGAAAATTGTAGAGAAGAAAAGTTATGGGACCTGAAGTACCGTAGTAAGGAAAAAGAATAATTTTAATGGCCACTTTCTATGGGGTTTAAAAAAAATCTAACAGGGTTGGAGTTCTTCTGATTTTTTCAAAACATCCCCAGTCCATACCATTTCTAATGATATGCTAAAAGTGTTATTATTACTTTTAGTTCCGAAGTTGTTAATTCATTTCTGAAACTAAGGCACTTTTACCACCACGATTCTACCTTTGTAAGACAAATGTAATTCCCGGAATTTAAACCAGTTTGGCCCACAGTTGGCAGATAAAATTTACTGTCTCACTCTTACATGAGAGCAAGACTTATTTCTGTCTCTTTCACTCTCGGGTCGACGGCGGCAGGTAACTCGGTGGGGTCTTTGTTTGTCAGTCGAGATTTACCCATCTTAGCTAACTCACGTACTTGCCGTTACGACACTCCACTGTTTTCGTTAATTTTGTTGAGTTTGTTATTACTTCGTTCGTGTTAAGTTGTGTTGTTATTACCTTACGTTGATTGTTAGTAAAATGCCTGGATTTACCAACGAAGAGTACGCCGACATGCTGTTGGTGTATAGTATGGCTAATTGCAATGGGCGCGAAGCGCGGAGGATTTAATAAGAGCGGTATCCTGAGCGACGAGTACCCAACAACCAGACGTTTGGCTCTACTTGTCGGCGTCTGCGACAAACCGGAAATTTAAATTTCCGAGAACCAAGTGTCAACAGATTTGAACCAATTGTGGCTGATGACCAACGGATTTTTTGATTTGCCCAATTAACGGAAGATCCTACCAGAAGCGTCAGAACCGTAGCTCGGGCACTTGAGTTAAGCGTGTGGAAAGTCTGGTCTGTTCTCCGGGAAAATGGAAATCATCCTTTCCACTACACCCCTGTACAAGGTAATTATTTTACATGAAGTTTTTTTTAAGCTGTCATGTGAATGACATGCGAGCTAGAACTAGTACGTGCATTTCATAGACAATTTTAAAATCAACGTAAGTATGTGTCTGAGAGAGAGAGGGAAATGGAAAGGCAGAGATAGCAATCAATGTTATATCGCTAACAATTCATAGGGACAAATCACATTGAATGACAAAATATTGAATTTTTAATTTTTTAGGCTTAGAGGAAAACGATTGCTTGTGCAATCGTTTTCCTCTAAGCCTAAAAAATTAAAAATTGAAAAAGAGGATGCAGTTTTGCCGCCACTTGCTCCATACTGACGTGGAAGACATAAATTTTTTGCGGAGTATTCTCTGGACCGATGAGTCAAAGTTTGACAGAGAAGGAATTGTTAACTACCACAATCTCCATCACTGGGCACCCAGAGAGCAAAACCCAAGAGTGAAGAGGCACAAAGGATTCCAAAGAAGGTTCTCAGTGAACGTATGGGCAGGCGTTATCGGCAATCGCTTGATAGGGCCACACTTCTTGCCAGACAACTTAAACGGGCAAAACTACCTTCATTTCCTCGAAAATGAAATGCCCGTTTTAGTGGAAGACGTGTTTGATGAAGATCGGCCCAAAGTCTTTCAGCACGACGGCTGTCCTGCCCATTGGAGCCTAGTTGTGAGGGAGTTTTTAAACAACTCCTTTCCTAATGCTTGGATAGGTCGGGGCGGGCCAATTCCCTGGCCTCCAAGGTCACCTGACTTTACCCCGCTTGATTTCTACGTCTGGGGAAGGGCGAAAGAGTTGGTGTACGCAAAGGAAGTACCAACAAGGGAGGTTTTGATAAGCAAGATACACGGCGCTTTCAATAAGATGCGTGAAGAACTGCTGCTTGGCACGGTGACCGTGGAGATGAGGAAGAGGTGCCGAGCATGTTTACAAGTTAATGGTCACCAATTTGAACAAATTTTGTAATAAAATTAGTCATTAAACAAATTTACTTTTCATTTGCTATCCTTTCACGGTTGGACACATTTAATTTTCATTAGTTGAAATTGTTGCTTAAAGTGCCTTAGTTGCAGAAAATAATTAATAACTTCGGAACTAAAAGTGATAATAACACTTTTAGCATATCATTAGAAAGGGTATGGACTGGGGATGTTTTGAAAAAATTAGAAGAACTCCAACCCTGTTAGATTTTTTTTAAACCCCATAGAAAGTGGCCATTAAAATTATTCTTTTTCCTTACTACGGTACTTCAGGTCCCATAACTTTTCTTCTCTACAATTTTCTGGTGTGAAATAAATTTTTACAGTACACTAAGACTCTAACGATTAAAACAAGACCATTAGCAGACCTGTCCTATGGATAGATTTTGAGCTACAGGTAGTTTTAGTCAAAAATATCGAGTTTTCCTTAAAAATAAAAAAAAGTCATTAAAATAAAACCTGGCGGTCAAGGCCAATTATTTAATATAATGGGCGGGAGTAGGTAGCAGACCATCCCTAGTTTCTACCCTAGGCGTATGTACACCCTACCAAACACCCTGTATATTATGTGTGTCTGTCATAGTATAAGTGTCATTTTTTTTTTGTTTTTTTTTTGTGCCTAACCTAGGCCATTTTGCGTATGATTACTGTCTGGCTCTTTCCTACTTAAACACTACTAACAACTCAATTCTAACTAAGGAGGGAATAAAATACTTAATTTAGTAGTAAAACTTTGTAAAATAGCTAAGTTGGCAACATTAATTCTGGACTGAACGGACCATGTGTTACAAATCGCTTCAGTTCTCGCCAGAGCCGCGGCCGTGCGGGCGTGTATCGTGTACAAGCCTAGTGAGTTTACAATAAAAAAAAATCCGTGTATGTGCTCGAATCCGTTCAGGCCGAACTGACGTCAGTTCTAACTGAAACGATCGGCCTCTCGTCCTTAGGGGTCTTTAAGCCTATTAAATATTCCACATTTTCAGCGTACGACCGCTACATCAAGCTCTGGGACACGGAGACCGGCGCGTGCGTGTCGCGGTTCACGTCGCGCAAGGTGCCCTACTGCGTCAAGTTCCATCCGGACGATGATAAGCAGCACCTGTTCGTGGCGGGCACGAGCGATAAAAAGATTATATGTGTGAGTGGCTTTATGAATGTCAATCTGAATTCATCAGGAAAATAACTTCAAAATGGCGTCGCCACAGCGCGCGTTTCGACAAATCAACCTATCACAATTAGTTAGACAATCGACAGTCCTTACATAAAATAATGAACTTTTCGATCCTTTAGCTGTCTAGTGGTGTAATAGAATTTTGGATGGAGATGGTGCATGTAGATGCAACACTAAACGTCATCGGACGATTTTATTACTTTACCAAAGTAAAATAATAAAATCAAAATGAAATTAAGTCAAAACCTCCCCAACTATGAAAGCGATGATAGGCATGTGAACAAAAAAAAATATTTTTCGTCTAAAGTAAGGTCAACGATACGAGATAAAAAACGTAAATAAGCGGACCGCTACTGAGTTGCATTATAAGTGAGTTAATATTATATCTGTCCTTATCACTCGTATGCAATAATGACGTCAGTTGGTCGACGACATTTGTCGTAGCGTGTTTCGTGGTACAGGAAAGCGGCCAGTGCCGCAGTTGTCAACATTTGGTCCGCCAAACAATTGTGAACAAGTTCATTCCTGTTTGGATTGCGTTCGAAGTGATGCATATTTTTTCGTCTCCGTATTTACTTGGTTTTTTGTTGTTATAATTCCGTTTCGGTTAGTTTTATTTTTGATTTTTGCTGTTATTGTGAGTGCTTAGTTGTTGATTTTAATTATGGAATCACAGCCTGGCGGCTCTAGACAACCTTTGAAAGAAATCAATTCACCACGCAAAAAGCGTCAAAAGGTAAGTTAATTTAGTAATTCATTTGCACTTGAACCATTACCATAATTTTGATTTTTATGGTTCCATACCAAAAAAGATTCTTTTTATATAATAATAAGAAAATAGTCTAAAATTTACCATTCGTCACATTTTTTTTATTTACAGCGGACGTATTTTACATCTAATGAAAAAGGAATGGTCGTTAATGTGCACAAATACGTGAAGCAAACTTTGCCTACTGATGAATATCCGTACAAAACAAGTATAATGGAGAAAACAGCGAGCATTTTGGGCATCGGTGTCGCTTCCGTATATAGAATTATAAAAGAATATGCAACAACTGGGAATGTACAAAGCCCATCAACAACCAAAAAAAGGGTCACATTCTCGGAAAAACTGGACGAGTTTGATAAACAGGCCAAACGAAAGAAAGTTCATAGCTTTTATCTGAAAAGCGAATTACCTACATAAAAAAAGTACTCCAAGCTGTCAATGATGATGAAGAATAACTTAACTTTAAGAGATAGACATTTCAGAAAATACTTAAACATTGAAAAATTTAAGTATATAAAATGACAAAGAAACAATGCTTTAATAGACAGAGACGACATTATACTATGGCGAATGAATTACTTAAGAAAGATTAAAAAATACCGAACGGAGAATCGCTCTATATTCTATATGGATGAAACATGGGTGAATGCAGGTTTGTCAAATAATTGTGCCTTTATTATGTTAATAAATACTAGCTTGTGCCCTTTTTTTTTTTCGTTTTCAGGGCACACTGTTTCAAATACTTACGTGGATACTACAATAACTTCAAAACGGCAAGCTTTTATGGAGGGACTGAGTACGGGTGCAAAGAACCCTACTTCAAAGGGCAGACGACTGATTGTGGTGCATATGGGAAATGAAAATGGTTTCACAGAGGGGGCTGATGATGTATTTGAGTCAAAAAACACAGGTGATTACCACGAGTCAATGGACGCGAACCGCTTAGAGCAGTGGTTTGAGAATGTTTTACCAAAACTTGGTGAAAATGCTGTAGTGGTACTGGACAATACTCCTTACCACTCAAGACGCCAAGAAAAAACACCCACCAGAGCATGGAGAAAAGCAAGTATTCAAGAATGGCTGGGTAATAAAGAACTAAGCTATGATGAAAAAGACGTAAAGGCAGAACTTTTAAAGAAAGTGAATGACGTAAAGGCGAACTACCAAAGATACGCTGTGGATGAGCTCGCCAAAAAATTTAAGGTGGAAGTCCTAAGACTGCCACCTTATCATTGCGAGCTTAATCCCATTGAACTCGTATGGGCTGACATAAAGGGACACGTAGCTCGCAATAATACTACATTTAAATTTGAAGATGTGAAAAAACTGCTACAAGAGGGGATCCAACGTGTATCTGCTGATAAATGGCGAAATTGTGTGGATCATGTAATAAAAGTCGAGGACAATTTTTATAGCAATATTGACAACATGATTGATAATACAATAGATAGTTTTATCATAAACACAGCTGACTCGGATTCTTCCGACGAATTATCTTTGTCTAGTACAGACGACAGCGATTAAAACTCGAACTTTATAATAATTTATTCAAATAAAAATGTTTTGAACCCCTGAAAATTTGTTTACATTCTTTATCTCGTCTGGTTGGCCTTACTTTATTCAATGTTAGACAACATTATAATACACTATTTAAAACCTCTTTATGTAGATCTTAAAAAATAACGAACGAACAAATTTTTTTATTGCTTATAATTTTTAATCGCGTCAAATTTAATTTGAATACCTCTGATATTCGACACTAGGCAACATCCCTATTATGAAGACCTTAAAACAGTATACAATGACACTTTATTGTTTGTGTTTACATCTTTACTGCCTATGGTAAGCTTTTGATCATACCTGACAGAACACGGTCATTTAAATAAAGCCTGCATACGTTACGTATGCAGGTATAAGTGGAGTGCTGTTAAAAGGCTGTTTTTATTTTGTGCCTAAAGTATGTATTATTCAAGTACAAACTTATTGACTTATTTCCGCAGTGGGACACCCGCAGTGGCGAGATAGTGCAGGAGTACGACCGGCATCTGGGCGCCGTCAACACCATCACGTTCGTCGACGACAACCGTCGCTTCGTCACCACCTCCGACGACAAGAGTCTGCGCGTGTGGGAATGGTGAGTGTGTGTGTCTGTGTGTGTGACAGAGGGAGAGATACATGCGTGCCTGTGTGAGAAGGGACAGGAGTACGACCGGCATCTGGGCCCCGTCAACACCATCACGTTCGTCGACGACAACCGTCGCTTCGTCACCACCTCCGACGACAAGAGCCTACGCGTGTGGGAGTGGTGTGAGAGAGTGTGTGTGTGTTATAGGGAGAAAGAGAGAGAGAAACGGTATTACATGCATCGGACGAACGCGTTCGTGCGTGCGTATGTGATGATAGCCGCTTCGTCACTATTTAGGACGACCAGAGCCTGCGCGTATGGGAGTGCTGAGTGCGTGTATGCGTGCGTCAGTGGAAGTGTGTATGCAGTTTGCTATTCGAATAATTTTGTGTTTGCAATGTTTAAATTTTTCTATCAACGCAAGTATAAATAAAAAAGGATACTCGCTAATTTTTAAATATTTTTTTATTTGCAGTTCACGTCAACAAGTACGTACTTGCGTATACGTTTCGCATGCGTGCATACTTGCGTAAACATAAAAATATATATACAGCAAATGTGTAAGAAGGCACTAAGATTTGAACATACTATAGCGTATGCTAACGAACTTCAATTTCCAGGGACATTCCAGTGGACATGAAGTACATAGCTGACCCGGGCATGCACTCGCTGCCGGCCGTCACCGCCGCGCCGAACGGCAAGTGGCTGGCGTGCCAGTCGATGGACAACCGGGTGGTCGTGTTCTCCGCGCTCAACCGGTTCAAACTCAACCGGAAGAAGAGCTTCACCGGCCATATGGTTGCGGGGTACGCTTGTTCGGTTGACTTCTCACCGGATATGAGGTTAGTTTCGGTTGTTATTTATTTTATACTAGATGTTGAAAGCAGCCTATATCCTTACCCGTGGTCTACTCTATATATGTGCCAAATTTAATCAAAATCTGTCCAGTAGTTTCGGAGCCTAATTATTGCAAACAAACAAACATACAAAAAACATAATTTAAAATTTTAAGTAACCCCCTGACAATGACGGGGTTTACTTTCTTTTTTAAATTTGTTTTTAATATTAGTATTTTCTGTTTGATACAGTAAGAAAGAATGTGGGTGGCTCTTGTGTATGTATGTATGTATATATTATGTACTATGTAATGTATCATGCACGTACATTGGCACTATATTGGAGTCACTTACTACTAACGAATATTATATGCTGCTCGTTTCATAACATTATCGATCAATCGATCATATTATATTTTATTCTACCTTCCGCTGAGGATCGTCCCACACGTACCACGACTACACCACACCGACGCGACAAAGGTGGTCGCTGTGGGTTGTGGCGCTGCGGTTTCTTGTGGTTGCCTTACGGTACCGATAAAATGTCGATATTTGTTACGAATTACCGTTATTGCTCGGTGTCGCTAGTAGTTGCGACGTGGTCGGTATCACTCACGTGGTCGTTAACGACTGCAAAATATTGTGGTACGTGTGAATGTACTATTTATTTTCAATACAAATATACGACCGACCACGTGGTGTGGTCGTCGTGTGGTTGTCGCAATATGTATGCATATAATGTATGAAATAATGTGGGTGGTTCTCAGGCACAGATTTCCGCATGATATTTTCCTTTGCCGTTTGAACGTATCTATCATGGAGAATATAGTAAAGGAGCACCACACCATCTCTCTAAGGCAGAAAAGCAAAAAAGTGTCCGACTAAAATAATTAAATAATAGTTTCAAAACTGGCCATAGTGGCGCTAGAGTCACAAGAGGGTGTGATATGAAGGTAGCAAGAAGAGATGGGGTGAATTTAGGAGTGAAGTGAATTTTGAATTTAGTTAGGTATTTAAATTTTTATACGACTTTAATAGTTTATTCTGAAAATCATGAAAATTCTAATTACTTGCGTAGTCGAAAATATTTTTATAAATATAACCGAAGGAGATGCTAAGATTTATTTTCCGTCAATATTTTGCCGCTTTTCACCCTTGCGGCAGTAGCGCCACCCGTATGTAACGCTTTTTACGGACACTCTTTCATGTATGGTGAAGGTACTCCTTGACTCTAGTTTCCAATTTCCATTTTGTGGCTTCTCAGATTTCCACATGATGTTTTCCTTTGCCGTTTGAACGTATAATAATCGTACTTCAGAAATCGAACGAGCACGTGATTCAAACCTTTCGAGCGCAATTATTTATGTGCTAGATCTAATCTTCTTATATATAACTCCGCTCGCGTATATACAGTATCCCACGGGAACACGGTACTTTTTCGGGATAAAAAGTAGCCTATGTTTTAATCCAGAGCCTAAACTTCTAATAATCCTAAATGCTTATATTCATCGAAATCCGTTCAATAGTTTTTGCATGAAAGAATACTAAACGTCCATCCATATATCTATCCATCCTCACAAACTTTCGCATTTATAATAGTAGTAGGATATATCATCTTCTTCTTTCTTATCTTCTTTCTTTTATATAAAAATGAATTGCAATTCCAATGTCTCGCTAAAACTCGAGAACGGCTGGACCGATATGCCTAATCAAGGTCTTGAAATAATTGTGGAAGTTCGGGGAAGGCTTATATGGTGTGAGATATTGGAAAAATTGCGGGACAAATAATAAAAACACCGATTGAATTTTCCCATACTACCTGTATACTGTGTTTAATTCGTCACTTGACTGTCAAATATTTATAGATGCGTTCAGTTTACCTGTTTAGTTTATTGCATGAAATCGGCCGGCACCAGTAGGTTTGTAGGTGTAGGTGTATGTGATAGGTGTAGTTTTTGTTTATTCCAGTTCACAGTTAAGACAGAACAACGTGTGTCGGGACAGCTAGTATTTAATATTTTTTGACAGTAACTAAATTATAGGTAGTAAAGTTCAATCAGTATTAATTTCATCTGTTTCTGATCATGACTTTACATAATACAAAATAACCTTTTATAGATTGTATACGGCGCGTGTAAGCCCAGATTACTACAAAGTTCTAGATTACATTTTATCTAAAGTCGATAGGTTACACGTGACTGATTTTAAATGTAATGCAAATGCATTATCGCCCACCTTTGCCCCTCGCCATTGGCGGCTTTTTGTTTTTAAAATGATTGTCACTTATTTAATTAAAGCGTGATTTTGATAAATGTACTTGTATCATATGCTGCTGCTTTTTATGTGGTTTATAACAAAATATTTTTTTGGAACGAAGTTCCTTATAGCGCGTTGCGAAAGGGGGCTAGGCGGAAAAAATAAGACTAAAAGTTGTAACGACACTTTTTGCTATAGTTGTAAGCCGTGCGGCGTGCGCGTGTTTCTCTCTCTCTCTCTCTCTCTCTCTCAATTATTACTAAAATTGAGCCTACTGATTAAGTTTATATTACATTATATTTGTTAATAATAAAAAAATATTATTATAACCAAAAAAAATATATTACAATTCCTTCATTAATTAATCGAAAGGAACTTCGTTCCATCCGGGTGTCCTTTGACACCTCTCAAGTTTTTTTTTCAAGTTTTTCGCATTAAATATCAATATTATTAATAATAAAGTTTTAAAATACATAAAAAACATATTTTTTTCAAAATCTCAATTATATATTTTTTTCTGTAATGTATTTGTAGATTAAGACACTTTTTAATGGCATTTACACATTTTTTTATTTTGATGTATGTTCCTGGAAACTCTGACAGACTGTTTTTACGTTGATATTATAATAAAGGCGTGTCAGACGTCAAAGTCAAAGTCAAATATAACTTTTTATTCGCAGGAAAGTAGAAATGCGTGTATTTATTAGAATTTAAATAATATATTTTTTTATATTAAATCGTAGAATCCATTTATTGTATTAAAACGCCAACGCTTAACATCTTAAAATTGTGACGCAAAGATATAAAAAAAACATAAATGTCGTCTTAAAAGCGGTTTCATTATTTATTTTAGGGTAGGACTATACTCCTTGCAATGTAAACAAAGACATGTTTTACTTGGTGGAATGCGAAAGTAGATAAATTTACTAGTTGAAAGAAGAAGGCATGATTAGATTTGATGTCCACTGAATAAAATATATTACTGCAAGGTTTTTACATTACTGGAAAATTTTAAGAGAGAAAAACAGGCGAAACGAGCAAATGATTAGAGCAAAAATTGTTTGAAGATTTTGAAATTAATAAAATGATATTTTGGAAAGAGATAAGAAAATCCAATATAAGTGGCTAATTTGCTTCTAATATGACAGCCATTAGGGATTTAAATGGAATGTACCTATACTAGATATGAACGATAAGACGAGTATTTTTAAGGAGGCACTACTAGTTTCTACTGGTGCACAGCCATCGTTGTGTCGCTGTACAAAGGTAATGTATCACGCTCAGTATTCATTAAACTGCAAGAACTACCGAGGACTCATCAGTCTCCTAAGCATCGTCAAAAAATTGTATGTTAAATTATTAATCGAGAGGATTATAAAAAAGACAAAATATTGTGGGATTTGCGAGAAATTTTTGTATGTTTGAATGTACCTATTCAGCTTTTCCATAAGAAGTATCTGCGAAAAGTATCTAGCGATGATTCAAAAGGTGTTTTGTGCTTTTGTAGACCTGGACAAAGTAGTCGTTATTTGTATATTGAAGATGAAAAGATGAGATAAGGGCAGGAATTTCTTTATTAAAGTAGAATGTTTACTAGGGATAGAAAATGCAAAAATAAGATTCTTAAAAAAAGTGTGAATGCGGGTAAACAAATTAATGGACCACTATGGTCTTTTGTAACCAAAAGGTCTCAAAAAGGATCAAAAAGGATCAGAAAACATAAAAATCTGTATCAGAATCGCATGAAACGGAGGTCTGTAGTCTCTACCTACCATTATAGGAAACCGGCGTGAGAATAATATGGATGAATGTATCTACGTACATGCAGTCATGTCAGCCATATCCGCATAAACTACATAGTAAAAGCGGGCGGACATTTGCGACATGACCGTGGTCGCTCTGAGTGGCGCGCATTTTGTAAACACCGTTTGTAAACACACCAAAAACGGCATGTATGTGTCCGTGTATACGACACTTATTCGTTGTAATTGAAATTCTTGTTACCTTATACGATTTGTGTATAAGCCGAATAAACACAATTTTAGAAAAATTGTTATTTAGGTATGTGCGTATGGACAATCTAAAGCCAAATTTGCAATAAAAAAAATGCCATTCACGACATGTCCGTTTGTACGTAGGGACCGGCGAAATAATGTACAGTAAGACCATCTTCATACTAGACCGTCCGAATCGGCGCACGTACACACGCGTCATTTACACGGCCGCTAACGAAACCTCAAATAGCAGAAGTATGTAGTAGAGTCACGCCGCGCGGTTCACTGCCGCGTCGTCGCTGCATTGACGGGTAACGAGTTTTAGTTACTAGTTAGTTGT
Source organism: Phengaris alcon alcon (assembly GCA_037179445.1). Taxonomy (NCBI): domain Eukaryota; kingdom Metazoa; phylum Arthropoda; class Insecta; order Lepidoptera; family Lycaenidae; genus Phengaris; species Phengaris alcon. Next base: position 185,649 of record JAYRCH010000372.1, read on the forward strand.
GCCGCGACGCTTGCGCACTTTCAACGCTTTCTTTGTAGACGCGCCAGCCGAAGCGCTCGGCCACGCTCAATCGTAGGTAAAAATTTCAAGGACACGGCTGAGGTCCGCTACTGTACATTATTTACACTGTGACAAAGGCGTCGTACTAGAACGTTCATACTAAACCGCGTGGATGACGCGCAGAAATTGCGCGGGGTTCGCTGTCCCTAAACGTAAACATAGCTCAAAATTGACGACTATAATGATTTCAATTTAAATGTCACTTATTCATCACGCATTAAAAAAAACAATGACACATTAATTTGTTCGAATTTAATTTTTTGTTTACATTTGAATTACATTGAATCGGTAATCGGAACGGATGGTAAAGGGATGAAATTCCTCAAATAATCTACAATTGATTAGTCAAAGTCAAAATTTTTTATTCAAAATTGTTATTTTTATACACTTTCTGAATGTCGCTCTACATGATGCCTACCTCGGTTCGGGAACTAACCCGGCGTGAAGAACCGGCGTAAGAAACTTGCACGGGGCCATCTTTTAGCAAAAATATGGAAAATTGTTATTTTTTATAAAATATATATTTTTACAATTTAATACTTAAATTAACCTATATAATATTAACAAATGTCAGGATACAAAATTATAGAACACAGAATAAGCTTTGCAGATGGCCATTCTATTCCCAAGATGTGCAATCGTCAACAAAATCATTGACCCTATAATAAGCTTTAGCGCACAAACGTTCTTTAACTACTTACTTTTATTTATTTATAGATAGATTTTTAAACTTTTTCTGGGACTCTATTGTATAGGCGTATACATGGACCTCTAAACGATTGGCTTACTTTACTTAGTCTCATAAAATCCGATTAAAAATGCAAGTGGCCATATTTTGGCATAAACGGACCGGATTGACCAGAGAAATATCACGTCCTAACAGAAAACCGGCGTAATATAGCATAAATCACGAGTTGACACTCGTTTCGTAGACTCGATTTAATCTTCGAAAGATTTATAGAGAAAATATATTGTCTTTATTGATTAACTAGATGGTACCCGCGACTTCAAGCGCGCAAAAGTTAATCTTGAAACCGTACATTTTTTCGCGATAAAAAGTAGCCTTTCTCCTTTCCCGTGGTATACTCTATATCTCTGCCAAATTTCATCAAAATCTGTCCAGTAGATTCGGAGCCTATTCAAAGCAAAGAAATATACAAACAAACTTTTCCTCTTTATATTAGTATAGAAGTATTAGATTATTCATATAGTAGGTAGGTAATACATGATTGTAGTTTGTTGTTGTTCCAACGGCCTACTAGCCTAGCTTTTTAAATTTCCCGATTTTTTTTAAATCTTGAAATTTACAAAGTCGATGTTTTTCTAGATTTTATCAAAATAGATTGTTGCCAACTTTTTTTGTACCGCCTGCATTCCACTTATAGTATTTAATTTTGTTTCTTTAAAGCTTATAAACAACCACAATCTTTGACTTTGGGGTCAACGGATCACACGCAATATTAAAAAAATATACATCGGTGATAAATTTTGTGTAAACAACATTCTTGTATAATGCCGAATTTTAATAAGGAGTGAAAGTGGAATAATTTTAATTGGAGGTGAGAAAAGAAGCTATATAGTCCAGGATAAATTATTTTTATATCTAATAGGTATTTGGTCAACGAAAAAAATTCTTCATTTGTTATTATTATAGCTGTAACAACAAACAGAGGATCTAATACTATATTTATTGCACATACGGAAAACCACGTGTTAAAATTCGAAGATTAGTCATCCATCCTCAGACCAAATAAAAAAGTGAAGACAGAGTTCTGCGAACCACACAGTGAGGCTGGCCCAAACTTCGCCTCGCCGCGCCGTGTAATGACTAACACAGTGTCGCGCTAACCCTTAGAACCTGGTCTCCTAATGTTAAGCAGCGTTTCAGTATTCGGCCGTTGGAGCACCGAAGCACCGAGCACCGAAGACGCCCTCTACAGGTTGGTGAACCACATCAGAAAGAAGAGGGAGGAGAAAAAGATTTGTGTTGTGGTGTCACTGGACATAGAGGGGGCTTTCGATAGCGCTTGGTCGCCGGCCATAAAGGTTCGACTGGCAGACGTTGGGCGTTCGGTGAGCCTGAGGCGAGTGATCGGCAACTATCTGAGTGAAAGACGAGTGAGAGTTAGGTATGCTGGAATGGAAGTGAGCAGGGAGACCAACAAGGGGTGCGTGCAGGGGTCTATAGGTGGACCAATCCTGTGGAACCTCTTGTTGGACCCCCTGCTATGGATGCTAGAAGAGATGAATGTGTTCTGTCAGGCATTTGCCGACGTAATAGTCCTGGTTTTTGAGGGTGGAACAGCCCTGGTGATAGAGAGGGCTGCAAACAAGGTTCTCGATGAAATAACCGAATGGGGGAAAACTAATAAGTTAAAATTCGCGCCACATAAGACCTGCGCCGTATTGTCTACTAAAAAACTAAAATACGATAAACCCAGACTGAGAATGGGGGGTGTGGACATTGACTTTAAAAAAGAGATAAAAATCCTGGGCCTGATAATTGATAGCGGGCTGACTTTTAACGCCCACGTCAGCAACGTCTGCCAAAAGGCCATCAGCCGCTATAAACTGTTATCACGGAGAGCCCGAGTAGGGTGGGGGCTTAACCCCCAAGTAATAAAACTTATATATACAGCGGTTATAGAACCGACTATTTTGCAGCAGCGTGGGCACCCACCGTGGAAAAGACGGGGGTCCAAAAAAGGCTCAACTCCGTTCAACGGGGTTTTGCCCAGAAGATCTGCAGAGCATATCGGACCCTCTTGATCTCAGGATACTCGAAGCATCGAGGCTTTATGAGATCAAGAAGGGAGTACCACACCCGGTGTTGAGAGACAGGGAGGTGGAGCGAACGGCTCCAGCGATTGAGGACCCACATCCGGCAGATTAGGTAGAGCTGAGGTTAGGGTTGGTGACGAGGACTCATATGTAGACGTGGTTAACAGCCACGTCCATAGGATCTATCTATACGGACGGCAGCAAGATTGAGGGTCGAGTCGGAGCCGCACTCTCCGTATGGAAGGGTGAGGCCGAGACGAAGGCCGTCAAGCTTGCACTGCCGCCGTATTGCACCGTCTACCAGGCCGAGCTTCTAGCGCTCCAGAAAGCAGTAAGTATAGCCTGCAAGAGTGAATGGTGAAGGTCGGTATCCTTAGAGATTCCAGATCGGCTCTCCAGGCAGTCACCCTTAGTTCCCCTCATCCCCTGGCAGTGCAAACAAGGACGGCCCTCCAAAAAGCTGCATCGCAGAGGCGGGAGGTCTCCCTGTTTTGGATTAAGGCGCACGCAGGGTTGAGAGCGAATGAGAGGGTTGACGAATCAGCCAAGGAGGCCGCGCTGGGATCGAAAAGGAAACCTGACTACTATCTGTGTCCTGTTTCATGCGTTAAGCATATCTTAAGAGAGGATACGATTGAGGAATGGGACAGAAGATATGAGGTGGGAGGGACGGCCGGAGTCACGAAGCTCTTTTTTCCCAAGCGCTGCTGCTGCATACAAAACAGTTAAGAAAATAGACACCACACACCACACCACAAAAGCACTGACTGGTCACGGTGGATTCGCCTTCTACTTGAACAGATTCAAGTAGAAGGAGGATCCATCGTGCCTATGTCAGCCCGGAGATGAGGAGGCGGTTCCTCACCTGCTACTCGAGTGCCCAATTTTTGCAAGCAATAGATATGAAATTGAGCAGAAATTGGGCATCGCGATGACGGGTGAGAGAATCTGCCTTCAATCCCGGGGGGAAAGCGCAGGGAAATTTTCCTGAAATACTGCGCAAAAATCGTAAAAATAGTAAACAAGAGAAATTGTAGTGGTGAGGTGAAGTTGCTGTGATATTAGTTCGTAGGCCCTTTTAACATTCTTATAGTTATAGTTTTAGTTTTTTGCTTTTATTATCCATTTAATGTATCGTCTATTGTTCATTTTACCTGAATTTTATTGCTATTGCACCATTATATTGTGTTGTGAATATTTTATTGTTAAGTGTGACTTTTCACATTGTATTGTGAATTTTAAAAATTATAGTATAGTAAAATTATAGTATTATTATATCTTTTGCACCATTCATGTTAGTATACTTAAATTGTAGTGTTGCTGTTGTTTGTCAAATTGTTGTATTGTAAACATAAAAATTATATTATCAGCTTGGCACTATATTGTCAGTAAATTGTAGTATTGTAAACAGTATTAGACTTTGTAAAAGAGTAAAATGTAATGGAAATAATATAAAATAGTACAAAGTAAGGCAAATAAAAAACACAAAGAAAGACAAAAAATAAAGAAGCAAAAAACGAGCCCTGTTCACTAGTAAAAAAAAAAGTATTCGGCCGTTAATGCTTTTAGGCCGAGACTATATTGTCCGGAATCCGTAAAGCCAGGGAAAATTCAGAGAACTGAAAATAGAACTCTGCGCTTATGCAATAGAAAATAGAACACGAGTGTCAAGTCAAATCTGACAACTCGACATTCACGTGTTCGATTTTCAACTTCATTGTAATCCAGAGTTCTATTTTCAGTGCAGGACAATATAGTCCCAGCCTTAGGGTCTAAGGCCTATAGAAACACTTATTAATATCACTTATATTTACACGAATACTAGGTTCGCATCCCTAATGTCTGTCAAAAGTTTCGTTCGAGTTTCGTCTGAGGTTGAGTTACGTTTGGACGTCACGTCCAAAGTGTAAACAAGTTACAGCCGAGTGCCGTAGTCTATGGCGCAGATTAATAAAAATATGGAAAAATTATATATTTTTTACTTCAAATAACATTTTGTGTATGTTTATTCAAATTATTTTAAAGGTTATTTTTCTATAAAAAAACGATAAACAATTGCCCTGCAGCCTAAGACCTACTAAGACTGTTGTCATGTCTTTATCCCGCAAATCGGAACCGTGTGATTGGCGCTTAAAACCACGGCTTATGACATAACGTGGCCTTTAATGTAAACAATATAGTTTGTAGGTCAGTGGGTGAGACTTTCTCTTGACAACCTCGGATTTTGTTGGTTTTTGTGTGTTTGCCGACAGATCAAGCCGCATACTTCGCGTGTTAAAAGCTCAATGAATTTCAATTTTCTAAATGCACTAGCGACACCTCCTGGCTTCGAACAGGTGCAATGTGTTAAACATATAAAGCCTTCCTCTTGAATCACTCTATCTATTTCTGAAAACTGACTCTAAGGCTCTAAAGTCTGAGCGAACAGACAGCGAAAGCGACTTCATTTTTTTTATACTATTCTATACTACTACATTATATATATGTATGAGAATAAATGTAATTCATAAGTAATCATTCTGGAGGTAAATCAGTTTAGGTAGAAATTAGAATGCAGATTGGCAAAACTATTTGTTTTAAAAAGGGAACTCCCTGTAAAAAAGTAAACTAAATAAAATAAAATGTTCTTTTTTCATTTTTGTCTAGATATAAAAAAACAATACAAACGTTTGCTACGGTGACCCTTTAAGTGTTAGGCTAAATTATCTTACAGATTCTCATCGCTTTTGTGTTTTTTTTTGCGGCACTATTTTAAATATTTTATGTTAATTTAGAACTACGCATTAACGCTAAACCACGATTGCTATTCATGACACTGATTTGTTTTTTTAAACGACTTAGATATTGTCAATATTTACAGAAATATCAAATAATGCTGCCTCATGTTGATACGCTAAAATACTACAGGAAAATGCAATTTTAACTTTTTGTTTGTTCTCGTTTGTCCTGTAATAAATAATAATGTGGTTTCCAGTTCCCTGGGAAAAAATGTGCAATTGTTAAGAAAAAGGACAAAGAATATGTACTTATGCTATTTTAGCATTGTTGCTAAATAGAAATATGTTTAACAAAATAAACAAGTAGGTGTGTTAATTTTCTGAATTTAGGATAAATGTAACAGAGCCTCAAGTTTTGGAATTTCTGCGAGTGACCATTTAGACCTTGACCAAGCCAACGCCGAACGTACGTAAATCTCGAGGCCAAACAGTGTTATTATCGATGATAATTAATATTTGCTTCTGTTATATTCATATTGTTTTGTAATATGTATGATGATAAGTCGTATTTAACTTAGACTTTCAATTTCAACGAATTATAAAGGTATCGTCTTAATAAGATAAACAGATTTTTGAAATTTGGACCAATCAAAACGGATTTGACGTCTATGAGAATACCATTTTGCCGTTTTATCATATCGAGAATGCATCGAAACTATATTAATGTAAGATTTAATTAGCAGAATCAACCTACTGTATAAAAAACTTAGAAGGATAATGTATTTTGTAGTTACTCATCTATAAAATGTTGAGAAATATGCATTATAAAATTCTGCAGCTTCCTATGGCGTTGCTGGTTATAAATAACCCTCGAAACTTTGCTCGCTTACGGCCTTCAACACTGGCTGAAAAGTGTCTGTAGCCTCTATAAATAAAGGTTGAGTATCGATGCTGTAGAGTGTAGAGTCACCAATCACCATCCAGACTACAAATCGATTTTAGTCTAATTGGTTCAGGTCCTACGTCCCTACTTTACCTGAACCGCGAAAAGTACCTAGAAGATATTCTATAACAACATATTATGATATAAAGTTTACTAAAATCAATTACGGATATTTTGGGCATATGATCTACTGCTTACGTAAATACATTTTGGCAGAAAAAGAATAATTATATTAAATAAAATTACATTGCGCTCTCTAAGGCACTGAGGTCCTTGACCACACAGAAACAGCTGACTTTAAAGTGAAAGCTAAGTCTTTACCTAAATAATATCAATTAAATCAGCTGTGTGAGTTCTATGACCACCGTAGCGCCGTAAACAGTCCAAACGTTCTTACATAAGCAGTAGATCATATGCCCAATATATCCGTGATTGATTTTATACCTCTTGGCTCTTACAATGCGCTTAAAATGAAGGTTCTAAAAAAAGTTATCGAATGAGAATTGTATGAAAATAATGACAGCGGGCGCATATACAATATTCATTCGATAATGTTACGAATACGTTACTAATGTTGTTTATTGTCAAAACTAAGCCCCCGAATATCGGAGTTTATTAGCCAGGCGCGGAACCACTCAATTCTAAAACCAAGGTCAGTTTGTAAAACCAGTTGGATATGTCACCGTGAAATTGTAAATACCGTAAGATTATAATATAACTAGCGATTTGTAAAATGCCGAAAGATTGTGAACTCGAACATACTGCTTACAATTTAACGCAATGTTTTTTTATTAAACGGTTAGATTTTAATACATATATCGTAAAGAATCCGTCTAATTTTGAAATCGCATACGAAGAAAAGCACATCGTGCGCTGATTTGTTGAACGGCATCTGTTCTGCGTTGCCATATTGGTTTGTTAATTCGTTTTTTATCAAATGTTTTGGTCATTGTAAATTGATTTCGTGTTGAAAATAACTCCAAAGCTTGAGAATTATTCTTATAAAATTGTTATGGAAGTAAAATGAATCTGTGATTAACCAAAGAAGTGCAGTTTGAATTATGAATTAGTTAGTGTTAGTTAAGAGTCAAGACCAACCAACCAGGGACAGCCTTCGGACAGTTTACAATTTGACGAGCGACAGATTGTAATATAACTGTTTCAGTTCGATAGATTATTACATAACGAAAAATAATCCGTTAAATTGTAAGCAGTATGTTCCTGTTTACAATCTTTTAACAGATTACAATCTCGCTAGTTATATTACAATCTTACGATATTTACAATTCTACGGTGACAGTTGTGAGTTCGACCTTTTTTTTTTAAATAACTACTTATTAACCTTTAACTTATGTAAGTATCTGCTGATTTTGTTCTGCAAAACTTGTTTTTGTCCGCGGTTTTGCAAGCGTTCAGGCTTTTTATACTTGGACTGATAATTCACCCCTTTTCTGGCCGAATAAGTAAATTGCTGTCCGTGTCGTTTAGCCTCGCGGAGAAAGTGACAGCCTGTGAATAGGGGGTCTCCTAATTTTCAATTCAGTGTTCGGACGTTAGCGCGTTTAGGCCGAGACTATATTGTTCGGAGTCCGTATGGCCTTTCCGGAGCTTGAAATCTAACACACTTGTCTAGTCAAATATCAATGTCAAATCTGACAACTCGACACTCGTGTGTTCGATTTGCTACTCTATTGTATTATTCCAGAGTTCCATAAATAGAGATCCTTAATAGAGATCCTTAAATAAATTGATGTATTTGTAGCACGTTGATCATTTACATATTGTCATGATAATAAATATTAATATAATCCAATATTATCTCATTTTTATCTAATTTCAGCTCTGAGTCACACTTCAGTACGGTATTGTCAGCTTATATTAGGTACTTGACATGTTGATCGAGATAAAGTGTTAAATATTGACAACAGTATGTAACGCGGTTAGGTTAGGCGGTTATTTGGGCAAAATTTTGTAGGATGAAATTCCATTCCATTTATACATATCGTAGGATAATTGGGAAATTAGGATCTTTGCGAAAATCCTATAATTATTGTAATTTATTTTGATTAATTTTATTAGGATTAATTTTATATAATTAATTAATATTAAAGGAATAATATTAGGATTATTTGATTCTGAGATACAATTTCGCCATCAACAATTTTCATTTAGGATCTTCCCCAAAAACCCGACTGTACTAGGAGCATGGGAAACTTGAGTACTGATTGGCTATTGCAAAGAGTGCGTTTATAGAGCACCTTTCAGATTGGTCAAAAATCAACATTATATAGTTCTATAGACTTAGGGGCCCCATACACGGTCCGGTTTTCCTTCAGATCGGCTTGAACGGATGCAAATCGTATTGTCTGTGTGCAATTTCGAGATCGCATCAGTCGACCGTATGGACTGAAGAGATTCGTTCCAGTGTTGCCAACTCTGTTTTTGCGAAACTACTAAACTCGCGTCGTTTTCTACTAAAAACTACTAAAAGAGTACCGATAACTATAAAAAAGCTACTAAACTTAGGAATCCCTAAAAGTTTTTTAGGGATTTTGTGTTTACAAACATACATACATTTTCAGTTTTAATATTTTACCGTTAAATTAAAAAAATATATTAGGAAATATTAACGTATATAGAAATTAAATCGGTAGTTTTAAGCGATTACTATTATGATAAGGTGTCTCAATAGCACATAGTAGCACGCATATTATGATGACTGTCTAGCTATTTTCTACAAAACCACTACTAACAACAAAATTACTACTAAGGAGGGAATAAAATACAAAATTTAGTAGAATTTGTAAAACAACGTAAGTTGGCAACATTAATTCTGACCTGTACGGATGGACTAAAATTGGACTGAACGGTAATAAAATTTGAGTGTAAAATAAAACCGGTCAAGTGCGAGTTGGCAAGATGAGTTCAGTACAAAACGGCAAAAATCACGTTTGTTGTATGTGAGCCTCAAATTTTTATTTTATTCTGTTTTTAGTATTTATTGTTATAACGGCAATAGAAATACCTACATCATACATCTGTGAAAATTTAAACGGTCGAGCTATCACGGTATAAGAAGGTTAAGATACAGTCTGGCGACAGACGGACGAACAGCAAAGTCTCAGTAATAGGTTTTAGTAACAGTTTTTTCCCTTTGGGTGCGGAACCCTAGAAATGGCACGTGGTCTAAAGAAATTTATTAAAGTTCATTGAAGTATTTAAAACTTTAGAGCCACTATGGTTGATAAAATCTAAAGACTATTACTATAAAACAAAGAGAAATGATTTCTATACCATATTACTGGAAAAATGTATGACACAACAATTCGGTTTCGTCGATAGCGTGATTACAATTGCAGCAAAATACAATTAATAAATAAAATAATAGCCTAAACTGACCAAGAGCATATCACGACATGTCTAAGGAGGGTTCCGTAACTATCAACGCGCAATAGGTTTTCTTTGAATTACTACAAAAGTTATTGTCATAAAGTTATTACAGAAGCTAGGAGAGCAGTGGACAGACAGACAGACGGACGGGCAGAGTGATATTATAAGGGTTCCTTAAGTATTACGAAACCCTAAAAACACGACCGAAGCTCGCGGCAATTTTCCGTGTATGTGCTCGAATCCGTTCATGCCGAACCTTAGATAAAACGCCTAGAAACCGGGTACGCGCATAAAAAGTGAAGTATATCATACTGAGCCATATCGGCTCAGTTTGTTCGAACGACCCATCAGTTGTCAAGGTCAGCGCAAGTGCATACATCTCCGACTATTAAAAACATTATGACGGTTTGTGTCGTTATTGGGTGTCACAATACATCCGAAAAGTATTAAAAAGCTTAGGACATAAAATTTCATATGTAAGTATGAAATGTTATGTCCGAACAATTTGACTTGTATTAAGTCAAATATTTAAATCATTTTAAAATAAAATCATATGTCGCCATCTTGCTGCCCTTATTGTGAATTGTAGAAGTTTACTAGTAATAATAAATTTATTTCAAAATTTTCATGGCTAACTAATAGTTGCAACTAAGACAAAGTTTTATAATATTTTCTGATTTTTTTAACGATAAATTTAAAGTATTGCCAGTATTTAGATAATCCTTAATATATTCCTTAATACCAGTGTAATATAAATAAAGTTCACAAATTGTGTTTAGATGGTTTAAAATGAAATGTAAGTTATATTTTTTACATCTCACGATATTAAGAAAAACAAATACAATAATTCCAATTTTAAGAGCACACACTCCACAACTTTAAAGTTTTGTTTGTGTGCGTGTCGGTATGTAATGCTTACGCCTACATCTATCTGTTGCTTGCTTCACTTTGTACGATGCGTTTGTTTGAAGACTATCTAGGCGTTATTAATCTAAGGGCCGAACTGACGTCAGTTCGGTTGGATGCGATTTTTTCCGTGTATGTGCTCGAATCCGTTCAGGCCGAACTGACGTCAGTTCTAACTGAAACGATCGGCCTCTCGTCTGTGGGAGCCTTTAGGACAGCCAATTAGCGCGCACGACATATAAAGCGTTAGAGATTTATCGCTATTATCCTAGTACAGTCGGGTTTTTTGCGAAGATCCTTAAAATAGGAAGATGGCGAAATTTTTATCTCAGAATCAAATAATCCGGCTCTTTGCAATAATCCTAGGATTTACGCAAATATTCTTATTATCATACGACAAATAAATGAAATTGAAGTGGCTGTTTGTAATTTTAAAATAACAGCTTTGCACTAAATGCATATCTATCATATTGTGACAATGTCAATGACAATTTATTTGTATAGATATTATAATATAGATATTGTCAAGCTCTACAACTTTTCCCTAGGACTTAATCATATATCTCCCATCGATAAGGCAGCGATAGTAAGAAACGTTTTCGTTCGACCCGTTTTTTCTCCGACTTATGCTTTATTTTTGCTTTGCAAAGTAATGACTATTACTTTGCAAATCCGGCTACCGATACGTATATTATTTATACCTATATTATAACTTTTACCAGAAATCTAATTATTATTGTTTTATTTTTATAAATAAAATTCAAGATTAAGGATGATGTGCTGAATCGAATTTAGTAAATTCGATTGCAATTCCCGAGAATGAAGGTAAAACCCGGTATTTCCTTAGTAGTAAAACCTATATAACGGAAAACCTTACAAGGAATATTGTATTTCCGACTACTGCTAGATATTGATTGTCTCCTCAAATCTAAATACATTATTTATTAGGCCAGGTCGTTTGCACCACAGTTTAACGAATCAGAATATAGAAAAGTAGGCCTCTATTTTGGTTGGTTTTCTAGAACTTTCCAGCCTTTAAGTGGAAAATAGCCATCTTAGGTCAAGTCCGTTATTTCAAATGTATTGCAATCATGCTTAGGGAACGTATCAAAGTTGGTACTTAGTATTTACCCATACTAAGTGACATATTTTAAACCATTTTTAACCAATTAAAATTATTTGCTTGTTTTGTCTCTGTCACTCGATGTAAAGTAAGCGGCGACAAAAGGTCCGAATAAGCTATCCGACACTTTATTCGGAGTGTGTGAAACAGGCCCTTAGTAAATTTCTGCAAAATGCATACCTGTGATCGGTGAATTATCCTGCTTTTTAACCGCGAGTTACATTTCGCACGTTTTATCATAAAACTTATTTATATGCCTGCGAACTGCTGAGACCTTGCTGATGGTACTTTGATTTTAAACTGCTTTGTTTAGTAATACGTAGATACTTTTAAATAAAGGTTTATAATATATAAGAATTATACCTCAACAAAGTTTTTAATATATTGAAAATAAAGGGGCGATGGGTCCAAAATTAACCCAGAATCGACAGCAAATAAATTGTTGCCAATCAGGGGCGTAGTTACTGCTATATCAGTCGTATCAATTATATGGGGCCCCCGGGCTACAGGGACCGCTGAACGTGTTACAGAAAATATTAACATATTTGTAGTTCCTACGTCATCACCGTCGTCACTTTCCTCAACCACATCAGTGGGAACATTTAAAATAAATTTTCAGCTCTGAAACAAGTTAGAGAAACTCGACAAAGGAAACTGGTTCTTATAAATAATTACGATTACGTTTAATTACAAATTCTTAACACACCGTTATACCTACATGTTGAAGTAATTTGAATTTTGATCAAATATTTTTGTGCCGGGCCGATGATTGATGGCGACGCCATGCGCAGATACAATAAAATAGTAAAGTTTCCCAAAGCCTTCCTTGTTAAAGGCCATCGCCAAAACGTCATGAAAATGTAAAAAAAACCAGTGAAAAATAAGATATAGCATATACATACATACATTTTGCTACAATGAAGTTTCTCGTGGCAGAATCGTAACACTTGGAAATCAAAGATTTCCTTGTTTATAGTCACCATACTTATGTTTTGTAACCATATTTAATATAATCAATAATATTATAATTTATCTACTCGCGTAAATAAAGTATCCCACGGGAACACTGTACTTTTTCGGGATAAAAAGTAGGTTATATGTAAACCCAGAGTCTAAACTACTATCATACCAAGTTTCATTAAAATCTGTTCGGTAGTTTTTGCGTGAAAGAGTTGCATACATCCACGCGTTCTTTCAAACCTTCGCGTTTATAATATTAGTAAGGATTGTAATATTAGTAAGGATACTATGCTGCACTCTTAGTGTACTATGTAGATATGGTAAAACAGAGGCGTAGCTACTACACTTTTGCCCATAAGAATACTTCTAAAGTCTGCCACACACGATCAAATATGTAGTTTGATTCCACATAAAAAAATTAATCGTGTCTATAATTTTCGAGTTTTTTTGTCAAATTTGTCACTCAAGTTCCTGCAGATTTGAGAAACTTGTCGTTTGTATCATCCATTTTTTTCAATCAATGTATTGTCTGTGTATTACCATTTCCTGGGTTCAAGTCGGCCAAGCGGGTTAGTCGGCCAATGTTGATAGTAGATATGCACTAAGTTAAGTTAAGTTTGACCTTATTCAATATCCGATGTTATCCGACGGCTTAGTAACTAGTTATTACGAGGCCACAGACTAGGAAGTTTGCTATTTACATACTTTTGTTCAGGTTCATATTATTGCCTAAATCCTAACATTTTAGACTACTTTATGCCCCGTAACTGTAAATAAAATATATATTTTGTAAACGTTCCTTATTAGAAATTCCGGTTGCGATCGTTATGGATGTTATTTCATTTTAAAGATTAATTTAATCTGAAAATATTCCGATTCGCAGTTGATTAATTTTTGGGTTCCTACCACAATTAAGACTTTATCCGCGCCTGCCACTTAATCGTAATTCGCAATTAATCTGTGTTATTAGTAGCTTTATCATAGGCTTTGATTATGATACCTACTGAAGTAACAGGCTTATTACCTCTAAAACCTTAAGAAGACTTAAAAGTGCCGAAACGATGATGTCCTACATAAAATGACCTACAGTCAGTGCGTTCACCTGAAATCAATCAACACTCATCTCGAACACTTTAAACTCTATGGCCTAGGAAATAAGATTGATTATGCAACAACGTTATCACGTGAGTGTTGTGATTTTTGTTCGCATGCCAAGTTTATGATAATCATTCATTTCGGCTAAGGTGCGGATCGATCCGGATATTGACCATTACGATATTATCTACATTATATCTATTACATCTATTATTATCGGCCATATAGCTAGACGCATTTACATCGGCTTACTTAATAATTCAATGAACATGATGTCTACAAAACTGTAGTAGATATTCAAGGAACGTGATGAACGTATTCGATAATCGATTCTCATTCCAAAAATAATAATTTATTACATGTGACCTTAAATTTTGACTAGATTGTCCTATCTAATACTTAAATTCTATTCATCACGGCGCCTTTAGGGGTCCCATACACGGTCCGGTTTTCCTTCAGTTCGGCCTGAACGGATGCAAAATCGTATCGTCTGTGTGCAATTTCGAGATCGCATAAGTCGGCCGTATGGACTGAAGCGATTCGTTCCAGTGTTGCCAACTCTGTTTTTGCGAAACTGCTAAACTCGCGTCGTTTTCTACTAAAAACTACTAAAAGAGTACCGATAGCTATAAAAAAGCTACTAAACATAGGAATCCCTAAGAGTTTTTTAGGGATTTTGTGTTTACCAACATACATACATTTTCAGTTTTAATGTTTAACCGCCAAATTAAAAAAATATAAAAGGAAATATTACGTATATAGAAACTAAATCGGTAGTTTTACGGGACTTACGGATGCGTTTGCGATGCGGATGCTACTATGTGCTCGAGCTATCACGGCTCACATTCAAAATGGCTCGTGGTCTAAAGAAATTTATTAAAGTTCATTGAAGTATTTAAAACTTTAGAGCCACTATGGTTGATAAAATCTAAAGACTATTACTATAAAACAAAGAGAAATGATTTCTATAACATATTACTGGAAAAATAATACGGACACAATAATTCGGTTTCGTCGATAGCGTGATTACAATTGCAGCAAAATACAATTAATAAATAAAATAATAGCCCAAACTGACCAAGAACATGTCACGACATATCTAAGGAGGGTTCTGTAACTATCAACGCGCAATCGGTTTTCTTTGAATTACTACAAAAGTTATTGTCATAAAGTTATTACAGAAGCTAGGAGAGCGGCGGACAGACAGACAGACGGACGGGCAGAGTGAAATTATAAGGGTACCTTAAGTATTACGGAACCCTAAAACACGACCGAAGCTCGCGGCAATTTTCCGTGTATGTGCTCGAATCCGTTCAGGCCGAACCTTAGATTAAAACGCCTAGAAACCGGGTACGCGCATGAAAAGTGAAGTAAATCATACTGAGCCATATCGAACGACCCGTCAGTTGTCAAGGTCAAGCGCTAGTGCATACATCTCCGACTATTAAAAACATTATGACGGTTTGTGTCGTTATTGGGTGTCACAATGCATCGGAAGAGAATAAAAATAGCTTCGGAAATAACATTTCATATGTAAGTATGAAATGTTATGTCCGAACAATTTGACTTGTATTAAGTCAAATATTTAAAACATTTAATAATAAAATCATATTATGTCGCCTTCTTGCTGCCCTATTGTGAATTGTGAGTGTTACTAGTAAAAATAAATTTCTTTCAAAATTTTCATGGCTAACTAATAGTTGCAACTAAGACAAAGTTTTATAATATTTTCTTCTTTAACTATCAATTTAAAGTATTGCCAGTATTAAGATAATCCTTAATATATTCCTTAATACCAGTTGAATATAAATAAAGTTAACAAACTATATTTAGATGGTTTAAAATGAAATATAAGTTATATTTTTACATCTCACGATATTAACAAAAACAAATACAATAATTACAATTTTACTACTACTACTTAGTGTGTACTCTACACACTCCATAACTTTAAAGTTTTGTTTGTGTGCGTGTCGGTATGTGAGGCTTACGCCAACATCTATCTGTTGCTTGCTTCACTTTGTACGATGCGTTTGTATGAAGACTATCTAGGCGTTATTAATCTAAGGGCCGAACTGACGCCAGTTCGGTCGGATTCGATTTCCTCCGCGTATGTGCTCGAATCCGTTCAGGCCGCACTGACGTCAGTTCTAACTGAAACGATCGGCCTCTCGTCTGTGGGACCATTTACATCGCGGCGGGCGCGGTCCATGCGTAGTTACGAGTAGACGTTGAACCAGCGTCTAACGCCTCCCGATTGGTCCAAACGTCACAAAATCAGCTTACGATAACAAGTCGCTTCACTTATAATACAATCAATGTAAAGTGAAAGTCTACTTTTAATACGAGAATTGAGGTTCTGAACTCCGAGCAAAGCTCGGTAACCTGCTCCTACTGGGCATCCTCATGGTATTCATAACTTACGTGCTAGATTATTATATCTCATTAAATTTTATTAAAGCCATTTCTATCCTCCAACGTTGATGACGTTGATGTCGTTGATGCCGTTGATGCCGTTGATGCCCTCAGTGTTGCTGCAAATTCCCAAGAACAAATTATAATGTTGTGCAAACTATGCTACGTGCGTTGCGTGATAGAGCTCGTGAAGTCGTAAGTCGTAAGTCGTAACGTGTAATAGACAATACCTAAATTGGAATACACTAAACGTTATCAGCTAGGTAACGGCCAGGTAACAGCTAAGTGCGAGTTGGTTTCATGTTTACCGGGTTCCGATTAGGGAATAGGGATGTTATGGACATGAAATTTCGGATCTGGATACGGATACGAACATGATAATAATATATTACCGGTTACGGATATGTAATTATTTCGGGTTATCCGCTAATTTCAGATAGGGATAACGAACTTTTAAATAAATTTCTAAATTTTGCATCCACCTTAATTCGAAATTATCGAGAGTTATATTCGGAACTAGGGATGATAACTCCGAATATACTACATATTCGGAGTTATCATCCCTAGTTCCGATCTAATGTCATAGACTGAATACGGTGTTTTCCTGTATTTTTTTATTGCATTAATGAATAGTGCTCTGATAAACAAGACCGTTTACAAAAGGAATAGTATACTAAAAATAAAAATTTTCAAAGATATTGCGGATTGTTTGAAGCACTTTTGTGGGTCTCGTGAAAACGCCCCATATAAAAGTCGTACTAGTAGGTGACGTCACACGCTAGTAATGTTGCTATGAAATGTATGGCCATATGCACAAAATTTCTGATATCTCGTAATTTTGCTCGTTTATTGTGATAGATACCATAGTAAATCTTTTTGTATTTGATGCAAGTAAACTAGTTATGAAGGTTTTAATATATACATTATACACTAATGTTTTTAAAAAATATATCAACCTTTTGTAACTTTGAAATGCATATAATTACAAAACTACACATAAAATCCTGATTCATTTATCTTACTTTTATGATGCTGTAATAATACCTAATTATTTCTTAATTTATTTAAAAAAACTAAATTTTTACATATAGGAAAATACCCAAGTGTCGTGATGTAGAGTTCCAACACTGATTGCAATTTGCATGAAAATAGTTATTATTGAAATAGTATAGTATTATATATAAATAGTTTATTTGACTATAAGTTTTATTGTTTTCCGTAATTCAATGATTAAAATATTATGAAGCCATATCAAATCAGTTTTGTATGGAGGTACTTACGTTCTTTTTCTTTGAAAATAGAGGCACCTTTCGCCTTTTAGTGAGAAACGCTAAAAAGCAATTGGTGTTTCTTTACTATCGCTACTATTCTATTGGCTATTAAGAGTTAAGTGGCACTTACATTTGTTACATAACTATTTTTATATTACAAAAGGTAAATACTATACAGTAAACACTTACGTGTCCTATCAAGGCCGTAGCCAGAATTCTGTTTAGGCAAAGAAAAATTGGAAATATTTACTTATGTGTAATGTTCTAAATATATACGTTTATTAAACTCACTAATACTACAATATGATATACATTTTATCAGTTATGATAACAAAATCAATTGTACCATAAAAGTAGGTAAGTACTAAAAAAAAAAATAATAACTACTCCAAAACTTAAAATGCTACAAAAAAAAGAAATCTCCCAGGTCATCCCCACCAGGCAGAGTACCTAGAAGGCTCAAAGAGTTTCCTCGCTGGATTGCGATACTTATTCTCTATGTTCTAAATAAATTATTATTATTATTATGTTCTAATCGGAATTTTTAATTATTTTTATGTACAACAATAATAATAATCACTCTCCCACACCGATTTCTAATAAAATTCGGTTAAATAAATAAAATCCATCCATGACATCATTCTAGATTGTAACTTGATAATGTGCCTGTGCATTCTTACGAGTACCTGTTTAAAATGATTCAAAATTCCTCTCAAAGCCATCATTTAATGCTCCATGAGACCACAAATAAATTGTCATAGTGACTAAGCAGTTGTAAGTTGCAACAGTTGCTAGTTACTTAATTGTACACGTACACCACTTTGTATGGAACTGTTGGATTGTGTCAATAGCATTCTGAACTCCTGGCTGTTTAATTTGGTATTGGTTAGTCTATTTCTTAATACTTACTTGATTTTTTGCACTTGAGTGCTTATTTCTTAACGGGCTGAGATCCCAGGTCCGCCTAAGTACCCTTATATTGTTACTGATGAATATATATATATATATACATATATATATATATATATATATATATATATATATATATATATATATATATATTGTGTACAATGAACGTATGCATACCCGGCACTAGTTTGTGCCGTGGACCAATTTTTAGGTACAAGGCGATAAAGTTATGCTAATTTTAAGTCAATTCATTTTTCTCATAGTTGCCCCTTTGGTGTCATCAAATCATCAAATAGGATTTAAAGTGAACCCATTGGCAAAAATTTAATTGCATTTTTTATTTTTTTTACGGATTTTGGACCATGTCCTTTCACTTTATAACATTTAATTGTTATTATTCTATTATAACAAACGTTAGAATCATTTCAAAGGCTGTAAGAAAAGTTAGTATAATTTAATTGTACCTTTGGCGCCCTGTAGGTACCTAAAAATTGGCCCACAGCACAAACTAGCGGGTATGGTATGGCGGGTATATAAGTTTATTGTACACGCTCATACTACAATATGATATACATTTTATCAGTAAGAATATAAGGGTAGTCTGGTGAGCCTGGGATCTCACTTCATAAGAGTTATGCGATGCGAGAGCACATTTTAATACTTGTAGCTCTAGGTGTTAGAAAGTGGAGTCGTTGTTTTCCTAGTG
Source organism: Phengaris alcon alcon (assembly GCA_037179445.1). Classification (NCBI taxonomy): domain Eukaryota; kingdom Metazoa; phylum Arthropoda; class Insecta; order Lepidoptera; family Lycaenidae; genus Phengaris; species Phengaris alcon. The sequence goes on from JAYRCH010000372.1 coordinate 204,925, forward strand.
TACAAACTTTTTTAGTACTTGCATCGGTTTTATATGACAATCAGTTAAGTTTGTTAGTTTTGCAGACAGCATACATATAACATCTTAATCATATTTAGAAGAAAATACATACAATTTGTGACCTTTTTAATTGACTTCCAAAAGTCTTCGGACGACCGCGAGGTTCATTTTTCAGATCGAAATTTCCAGAACGGAAGCGAGCAAACCAATAACAGGTGGTGCGTTGGTTTGTAGTGTTAGCTCCGTAAACGTCGTTGATGTTGCGTGCCGCTTGTGCCGCGTTGCTGCCACGACGGTACTCATATTCCATAATTACTCGAATTTTTTACGTATCCATGATGACGAAAAAGATTAAAATGCGATGAAAATGTAACACTAATCAATAAACAAATGACTACTTTTGGAAAAAGAATTCCATGTTTTTAAAATAAAATTATTTTGAAATTAGAATTCTTAGCCAAACAAAAATTATTTTAATATTAAATGGCCAGAGTACTGCAGAACGGCAATTTCATAGGTAAAAACCTATTATTTTGCGTAGTCAAGTTATAGTTTTTAACTTAATATTATTAACATTGACGACGATACAAACAACATATTATTGTAAAATTTTAATGCGGTCCACTCGAAGTCCTCGCGTAAACTTATAATAATGTAAATTCATTGACGTCATGAATACCTAAATTTTTCTACAGCGCAGCGATATTATTTGCGTGGTTTTTTTCCATCTGATGTTTAGGTATAATAGTTATGTCAGTTCACTCAGGTCGCCCTTTAGAAGGTCACTCCACTGACATGCTGCGGTTCTTCTGTGGCCTTAGCACGTACAATTGACATTAACGTATCCGTAACGTTATCGAATGAGATTTGTATGAGAACCATACAAATGTCATTCGAATCAGCGCCTGCACATTGTTCATTCGATAACGTTCAATAATTGTTCGCGCTAAGCCCCTTAATAGGTAACTACTAGAGATGCCTAGGAGTCGAAATATTTTAAATTTTAATTTTCAACTCCATTGGGGTTCTTTTGCCTCTTAGATTTGTCTATGGAATGAGAAAGATAGATTGACAATTGTTTCAAACCCACACCTGGTGTTATTATACAAACGCATCATGGTGAGGTTGTTACTTTTTTTTTTAATTTTATGCGTTTCTAAGCATTCTTAAAATAATATTAGCTTTCTACACACCTTCTTCCACATGAACTTTAACTGTGTCAAATTTCATACTCCTCTATTCGCTCAATTCTCGTAAAACTGTACTGAAAGTTTTGGCTTCACATAATACATATGACAAAGATAGGGGAATGAACATGCCTCAAATATCGTACTATATTGAAGTACTGGCTCTCAAACTTAAATGTGGGCTTAATGTGGGTATAACGTGGGTAGTGTTGGTTTCAAAATGGAAAGACAAGAAATAACATTACTTCACCTTTATTCTCAATGGTAATAAAACTAAACACTTCACACTATTTTAATCACTTTTCAGTGTCTAATAAAACAATAACGACTCTGCACTTCCTTCACTACTTTGCATTTATTTTCACTATCACTTTTTAACAAGAACACCGATAATTCCCGAGCCGAACCTCTCGCCACGACAGCTGGTAGTTTAGTGTCCCGTGATCGTTCCTTGGAGGGAAAACCTGATTACCACCCCCACCAAACCGAACGCGCAAGCTCGTCAGTGTGCTGTGTGTGAGTTTTTGTCACTATACTCACCGTGAAGAAGTTAACTACAATTTGTGTGGCATCGAAATAGCGCCCCTAGTGGCAAACAATGGTAACTAATTAGATGCCACACAAATTGTAGTTAACTTCTTGACAGTGAGTAGTGACAAAAACTCGCACACAGCACACTGACCAGACTCTATCAACGCCAACATGGCGCTAGTGTTCCCGCCAATTATACTTCCATACTATTGACTTTGCTAGTCAATTCAGCAGTTAAAATATTAACCGTTTCGACACAATATAATTATATAAAGTCTAGAAAAATCAATTACGGATATTTTGGGCACATGATTTACTACTTATGTGAAGACAGACATTTAGGCAGAAAAATAATTGTCTTACTCGAAAAAAATATTATTTCTTTATATGGGCTAGATTTTTAGTGGAGAGTCACCCCATACATGAGATGATTTTTTACTTTGAGAATGACAAATATTTTTTTGCCTACTTAAGGCACATTATTCACTGCACACTGTAAAGACATTTGTCAAATGTCTTTACAGTGTGCAGTGAATAATGTGCCTTAAGTATCCGTCGCTGATTTTCGGAGATATTATATAATGTATTATTTAAATGATAAACAGCACTGAGCACAATACCACGATGTCTTGATGATTTTTTCCGCCTAAACGTCTTTACATATTAATAGATCATAATATTACGCCCAAAATATCCGTAGTTCATTATAAACAACCTTATAGAGTTCAAAATCAAGATAACTGACAGATCTGAAGCAGGATTCGGGACACATTCTATTACCTTAGGAGATGTTAGTCTTTGTAATCTTATTGCTTATGCGGTATATTATGTGCAAAGTTGCAAACACACTTATTAAACATATCGAATGAACGTTAGAGTTACATAAGAATTGTGTCAATATCCGAGTCACGTGAATACTTTTGTGCCAAGTTCCTGGGGACATTTATATATTTACTAGCTTTTGCCCGCGGTAAATAATGTATCCCACTTTTCGGGGATAAAAGTAGCCTATATTTTAATCTGTAGACTAAAGCAAACTTCATTGTAATCTGTTCAGTAGTTTTTGCGTCAAAGAGTAACAAACATCCATCCATCCTCACAAACTTTCACATTTATTATAGAAGTAGGATAACCATGGATATTACGTCCGTGGCCTAGTGGGTAGAATTCTGCTTTACTGAAGAGGGTGCAGGTTCGGGTCCGGGTTGTGCCAACGTGACGCATGGATGCTCAAACGGTGAAACAAAACGTCGTGAGAAAACCTGCATGCCTGAGAAGACTAAGAATCTTCAAAGGTCCATTAAGAGGAAACAGAAGGGCCAAGCAATGTATGGAATAGAATACAAACGTAGTCCCCTGTTTCCTCCCTGGATAATGGTAGAGTAACAATTTTTAGACTGAATATTTATGGATACCATTAGCATGTCCTTATGATTTTCTTTTTTTCATAAATTAATTATTAAAAGAGATATGGACTTTCAAAAACTTAAAAAAATGGCCAGATTTTCCGCTGTGTTCAAACATCCAGGAAACAAATTTGACTAAATTATATAAAAAATAAAAACATAGGAACACAGTTCAAGCCTTTTTTGAATAGTTAATGAAAAAAGTATTTTAATCGGTTAAGTTTTGGAGAAGGAATCAGGGGACTACGAATCGTCGATTTTTGTACATTTAATAGGTATTTTCAGTTCAAGTTACAGTTGTCTCTATCGGACTCTCACACATTGACAGCTAGCTCGTTCGGGCACTGCGGGACAGCAATAGATTTTACAAATACCTATTTTTCATTTCTCTAGCCCTTGATGTTTCCTCTTTATTCTGCCAAACCGCTACTAGACTAGGTCAGCGTTGCCAGATTTGCTTTTTTTTTCAAGTCGGGATTTTGGAACTTTTGAGTGAAAAAAGTTGCGGATTCTGTTGTAGAAAGCAGGACATAGTAAAAAAACATTACAGGGTTACGGATTAAGTCGACGAAGGTCCTATAAGGAACGAAAAATACACCCGTACTACAACCGTAGTTCTCATTTCTGATATTTTCGTTCCTGAAACCTATTTATGAAAAAAAAAGAAAAAAAATATCCTACTCGGACATATAATTTTGATTTAAAATTCGGTACGTCCCGCCAAAATCAGGACGTCTGGCATCGCTGGGCTATGTAGAGCCAAACCTCGTTTCTTTGAGTAAAGACTTCAGCCCCGTTAGTGGTGGCTGGTGGGTGATGATGATACTGTTGGTCTGTCGGCCTGGAGACAAACTTGTTTTTACATAATCCGATACGAACATGACATGGACATGATCACATGACCCGAAGTCTTTTTTTTTAAACTTTTATGTAGACCGCCGCGCCTGGAATGTCTGGCAAACATGTTTTTAAAAATTTCTTCCTAGTTACATAGTTTAGAAATGCTAGATTTCTAAACTATGTAACTTACAAACTTGTAATCTTCCACGCGGATAGATCATGCTAAATACTCTTTAGAAAAAATATTTTGGACGAAAACGGACAGTAACTTTTCAAGTACTTTGAAAAAAAACCTATTAATCTTTTATAGTTACGGAACCCTTCTTAGACTGACATGAAGTTAGGTTTTTTAATTTACTAGAACTCCAGCTAAGCCAAACTCTAGGTAAGCCTTTTATATTTAAGAAGTGCAACTTTCTGTTAAATTTTTTAGCGTAGGCCATCAAGCACACTGATTAGTCTCTTCATTTGTAACATAGACAAACCGTCTTATCCCCCCCCACCCCCCCCCCCATATTACGACCCCCATTTAACGCTTTTTACGGACACTTTCTCATGTAAGGAGAAGGTACTTTAATAGTCTAGTCTCCATGCAACCATGTGATGACACGCAATGAGCGTGTGACGTTCTGTCGGCTGTCCCTACTGTACAGTTTGGAGTTGGGGACGCGGGCTATTTCTGTTGCCAAGGTTTCAATCTCCCACTATCGGTAAACAAAACACTTATAGTTTTGCTTGTTTGTATCTAAAATAAAAGTTGTCACTTTCAATATAAAATTTGTTATCGTATCAATTAAGTTCTCTCTCTAACGTCTGCTAAACTAAACCGTCAAACCCAAATATATGGATACAAAGCGTCTAATAGGTGGACAGGAAAAACTTCAATGGCGCTTTTGATTGGTTTGATTTTTATTTTTTTTGTTTGATTTTTATTGTTTGATTGGTAGATAAACTACCGACAAAAAACTTCCGAAATTGGTAATATAAGTAATATATATTCTGTATTTCTATGGAAACTAGAACTCTATTTATTTACCAATTTATTGAGCTCCGTGGCCTAGTGGGTAGACCGTTTGATTCGCACTTGAGACAGTGCAGGTTCGATTCCCAGGTTGTGGCGTGTACCAATGAGACTTTTTAAGACCTTAAGTACATTATACGGACACTCTAACGGTGAAGGAAAACATCGCGAGGAAACCCGCACATGGTTGACTCCAGACGTATTGACCAGTCATTCATCTGGACTAGGCTGACTATGTTGTGAAAATGCCGTATGTGCTTGGGCAACCATACGACATTTTAAAAAATCCAACTGTCCCAGGCACTACAGTATTTCAAGAGTGGTTACTTCGCTCGGAGAATACTATATAAATCATCCAATAACGGATGAAAAAGGCCTAAGTTTTTTTTATTTACCAATTTACCAACGACCCAACAGACGTTATTCTGTCTTAAATATGAACTGGAATAAATAAATAACTACATTCACGTACAGGTTCTACACCAACAACTAGGTACACCTACTACTCACACATATTACCTACCCCTACGCCTACTACCTACCCCTACCCTACATTGCCTACAGATGACGTGTGAAAGAGTACACACATTATATTATTTGCAATATTGACGACTGATGGTTGAAGATATATTATAAAGTACTAAAATCCCTATTAAGCAATGAGTAATTTCAGGGTTATACTGGGGGTTTTTTCAGACAGTGTCCAAACTTTCAGGAGTGAATACACTTGAATATAAGCAACTTTTATTATGGGTATTAACTTTCCTAATGGAAAAAAAATCTGCTTTTCCCAACAAAATGCTATCTATTCCGTAGTCCTTTTGTAGGAAACAGCTGATTTTTTTTAAAGTAGGAATGTTGATCCCATAGTAAAACTTGTAAGTTTCCATGCTCATATTTCATGCTAAAAACTCTTTAGGAAAATTATTTAGAGCGAAATCGGACAGTAACTATTGAAGTAATATAAAAAAAAACCTGTTACATGTTGATAGTTACGGAACCCTCCTTAGACATGTCCTGACATGCTCTTGGTTAGGTTTTATTTATATGGACTAGATTTTGCCCGCGATTTCGTGCGCGCATAAAGAAGGCGCGCGGGAACCGTACATTTTGCCACGATAAAAAGTAGCCTATGCCATTCCCCGTGGTCCACTCTTATAATTCTGTCTGCCAAATTCCATCAAAATCAGTCCAGTAGTTTCGGAGCCTATTCAATGCAAAAGAGACAAACCAATATTTCCTGTTTATACTTACTAATATTATTAACATAATTAACAGTAAGTATTATTATTTTGTTACTTACACACTGACAAATGACAACACTATGTGCATACATTTTTGTTTAAGATTTTTTTTCTATTCTATTCTATATTAGTGTAGACTTATAATAGACATAATTACTATAATAGTATAATAATATATATAACATACATAATTACTATAATAACAGTATAATATTAGTATAATAGACATAATAGAAATAATCCCTTCCTAAAATATTGTTAATTGTTAATTGCTAATTACCGTAACTAAAGTTACGGTAATTTAATTAAAAACATTCTGTTAATTACCTATGACTGATTCAATTTTTATCATTATTGATAATCTAAGAAAGAATTCGGTATTTCTTTTTTCTACATCTACATAGGTCTGCAATCAGTCGGGTCATTACCAAGGTTTACATAAGCGTGTAGGTACAAGCGGTTTCAAATAATATTCGTCCGACCCTTGATTGACATATTTGTTTCTTTTTGTACGGGTCCTGTAACCTAGCTCCTTAGCCCAGAAAGTGTGGTTTAAAGGCCCACAATAGGTATTGCCCAGACAATAACACTTGTCGAATTATTTAGTTTATAACAAAACCGCGTATTCCACCTCAATAAATACAGATGTCCTTATTAGTTTCCTAAAAAGGAAGATAATTAGAATTTAGTCTTTCAGTACAATTCTTCCTATTTAGAATGCTAATTAGGATAATAACTCCCAAACGCTGTTTCACTTGACTGCATGTCGTTACTGAATCATTTAGGTGTAAATTTAGTAAGGTGGTAATGGTATACGCCCTAAAATTATCACAATGTTTGTTAGCGTCAACGGGCGCCTTTTCAAAGGAAGACTACTTGTTTCGTAACACATAATAAATAATGTAGGCTACTTAATTAGTACATAATTTTACTTAAACCAATTTCAATGAATAGTAATTTTCCATTTGAGTACAATCGATTATTATCTTCATAGTTTAGTTGTAACTAATTAGTAGCATATGAATCTTAGAAATAATTTACTCCATTTTTAAAAGCTAGCTAAACTTTTTTTTTTTAATTGACACACGGACAAGGAATATAATTTCATGCAAGTTAAAGTGATCATACTACTAATTAACAGTCAACTGTCGCGTTTAATCTCGTAAATAATGAAAGATTTAAAATGTTAATAACAAGATATTTGAGTTGGATAATATATTGGTTAATTAAAATAATGTGATATCTTACTTCTTATTAAGAAACTTTTTTAACAATATTTATTTTTGTAGTTTGTTTCCATTTACTATCTTAGTTTTTATTTAAAATTATATGATTTGATTGCAAATTTAAAAATTATTTTTAACCCCTGACACAAAAAGAGGAGTATTATAAGTTTGACGTGTCTGTGTCTTTGTCCGTGGCGTTCTACGTAGCTCACAAACAGATAAACCGATTTTGATCTAGTTTTTTATTTCATTTTAAGGCTGACATGATCGAGAGTGTTCTTAGCTATAATTCATCATCATCAGCTCGTTCACTGCTTGACAACTTACTTGAATTTATTTTTTTACTGTTACAGTTACTTGGTGTCAGGTGATGCAGATGGAAAATGCTACATTTGGGACTGGAAGACTACAAAACTGTACAAGAAGTGGAAAGCTCATGACGGAGTCTGCATCACATCTCTCTGGCATCCGCATGAGCCCAGCAAGCTGCTGACAGCTGGCTGGGACGGAGTCATTAAATATTGGGATTAAATTATAAGACATAATTTTAGGATATACATTTAATTTCCCCTAACAATTACACCGTTTACCACAAATAGATCAACTAAATAAACTTTATATAAAACAACATATATGTCATATTATTTGCCCCCAAATTTTTTAAACATTTTATGCTGCAATTTTAGGGTACTTCAGTGTTTCTTGGTAGCCAATGTCCACCTTGTACTCCATTCTACATTCACGGCAGGTGCCATTTTTCATGAACTCGTTGAAACTTATATTGTTTTCGTGGAATGATTCAATAAGCGCAGTGATTAAGCTGTCTATCATCTCTGGAGTGTGGTACGGGCCGGGAGCGAATCTGAGACGCTCCTCACCCCTTGCGACAGTGGGATAGTTTATAGCTTGAACGTAGTGGCCTCGTCTCATGAGAGATTCAGCAACAAGGGCAACCTTATCTGCTCCTGTAATAGGCACAGGGACGATATGGCTCACAGATGGCAGTTGAGGCAGCCCAGCTATCAATAAGGATAGTTTCAGGTATCGAACGATAGCTTGGTGTTTGGCTCTCAAATTTTGCCCCTCTTCACTTGCCAGAAGCCTTATAGCGGCTAAGGATCCAGCTAAAATCGGAGGTGGTAGGGCAGTGGTAAAAATAAATCCTGGAGCTAAGGACCTCACAGTATCTATCAGTAGGGATGACCCAGCAATGTATCCTCCCACATTACCAAAAGCTTTCCCGAGTGTTCCCGACACTATATCTATATGGTTTTCTATACCTCGCTCCTCCCCTATCCCAGCACCATGCTTTCCGTAAAGACCTACTGCATGGACCTCGTCTACAAATGTAAGGGCTCCATACTCGTGAGCTATGTTACACATCTCCTCCAGGGGACAAATAGCTCCACTCATGGAGTGTACAGTCTCAAAAACGACTAGTTTCGGTACTCCCTCAGGTGAGGTAGCCAGCAGCTCTTTCAAGTGGCTGGGGTCATTGTGTCTAAAGATATGCTTTTGTGCTCTACTGTTTCTTATTCCCTGTATCATTGATGCATGGTTGCCAGCATCAGAGTAGACAATGCAACCAGGCAGTATCTTAGCTAAAGTGGAAAGTGTTGCATCGTTTGCAACAAAACAAGAACTAAAAATTAAAGCGGCAGGCTTCTTGTGAAGCTTAGCTAATTCATATTCTAGTTTTTCAGTCATTTGTGAGTTACCAGCAATGTTCCGGGTTCCTCCAGCGCCTGTTCCATAGGATTTGATAGCGGAAATGGCCGCATCTTTCACCACCGGATGACGCGACGCTCCGAGGTAGTCATTGGCGCACCACACAGTTACACGGCGGTTTTCGGCGCCCTCCAGCGCTTGAGGATAAGCGCCGTCGGCGGCCAAGCGCGAGACCTTGCGGAATACGCGGTAGGAATAATCCTTCTTCTTGGCATTGATTTGATCATTGAAGAAATTCTCGTACTTGTAAGCGGGCGCAGCTTCCTTGATGTCTTCGGTCATTTCCTTGGGCGCATCAGAGATGATCGGGTTGTTCTGGATGAAGGGACATTTCGTCTCATCCACGCCAAGAGAGCGGAAACCGCGAGAAATTATGGGGCAGAAGTTTCCGTATTGCTTCACCAGAGCCCCTCCATAGTTTCGAACGAAGGCTTGATTCATTGATCCCACGAACGGACAGGGCATTTTATATAATCAATGTCGAGCACTTGGAAGCAGAATATAATACAGAACACTGCTGGTACGTTAGAACGATAAATTACAAATTTTATTTGCCGTCAACGTTGACTCGCACTGTAGCCGAACGTCTTGGGTATTAATATTCAACTGGTGGTTTAATACTCGATATCTTTCATTTATAAAGTGTATGTCGTCATATCGATCACACTTACACCAACGTTATTGATAACTTTGACTAGGTCAGGCAGTTGGCACTTGTGAGTTGTGACTTGACATTCCACGTACAATTTTGACTTTGACATAAATGCGTATGACAGTTCACAGCTGTCTGGGGCATGGAGAATAGAATTATGGAGTACCATCTCCATACATGAAAAGTATCCGTAAAATAGCGTCAAATAGGGGGCGCTACAGACGCAGACGGGAGTAAAGCGGCAAAATTTAAACGTATAATTAAGCATATTATCGCAGCGTTAATCGTATTAATTATTATATGTATTATTAGCAGCGTATTATCTTAGCATCTTCCTCGGTTTTATATATAAAAATATTTTCGACTATACGAGTAATTAGAATTTTCATGATTTACTAATTAACTACTTTTAACCTACAAAGTCGTCAAAAATTTAAAAAAACTAAACTCAACTCACTTTACTTCATTTCTTATTGCTACTTCATATCACACACCCTTGCCACTCTAGCACCATTATGGCCAGTTTTGGAACTATTATTTAATTAATTTTGTCGGACACTTTTTAGCTTTTCTGCCTTAGAGAGATGGTACTCCTTACCTCTATTCTCCATGGTCTGGGGTACTTTTTAATTTTTTTTAATTTATTCATGACCATGGATACAAAGTCCTTCAGTCGGATCTGGGGTACAGTGTCGTTTAGTTGTCGTTGAGAACTCTACGTCTACATAATCTTTTATGATTTGTGACCTATTTTTCTACATTATTTCTTTAAAAGAAAAAAAAAAAATTCTTGTATAACGTAGTTCAAATAAAGTGGCAAAGTAGAAGGTTTTTAAAAAAAAAAAGAGTGTATAAAAACGTCAAAGAAAATATAAAAAGAGTTTTGCCGGGGAATTCAATGGGTGACGTTGTGGTGTTGTATTTCTTTCATAAATTTGTGTTATTTGGGTTCTTATTGTGTAATATTGGTAGAATGTTAATCATTATATATTCGTTAACGTGCACAAGTGTGGGCAAGTGGTACAACTTCAAAAAACGTGCTATTTTGTGTTCCTCCAAAACTCCTTAGAAACTTTCAGTAAATCTTCTATCACTTTACTGAATCGGCTGACTTGACTTATTGACTGCACTGACTATTTATTCGGACTTTGACTAGACTTTAGACTTGACGATTTAGGAATGCGTGTTTAAAATTGAAACAAAAATTCTATTTCCCGCCTTTTTAACTTGACACTGGGAAATAGTTTTAAGCCGACGCCATAAATTAAAAAAAAAAAAAAAAAACGTCACTTGTCGTCAATTGTAAATGACATATGACAAACATTATAAACTTGTCAAAAATCGAAATCCAATCTTCTAACAAAATAAATTCAATAATTTAAATTAAAAATACATAGTGCATTATGATAAGGATTGATTACTTCATTTTCAAGACTATTACAATATGTTCTCTTTAAATAATCAAGCTGAATTGAGAAAAGTGACGATTTCAAGTTTGATAACATGTATTTATCTTCCTAGTATTATTACCATGATATCCTATAAAGATTTACTATACACAGTTGGAAATGGATCCTCTTTCTACATATTAGTTCTTATTTTCATAGCAGAGTTGCTAAAATCGTTTTATTTGTCATCTGGGGAAGATGCGCCGAAGAGGAAAGGAAGCAAGAACAGGGCTGGTGACATCATGAAAGCTTCTGTTTACCTGCTTGGTGTTATGTTCTGTTTCTTCGTGGGAATAATACTATTCGGTGCACCGTTCTTGGACAACCATGAGGAGACATTGATGTTATCAGGTTTGCTTACACTGCTCACAGTTTTCCCATTGATAGCCCATGCAGGCATAGAGCCGGCGATGCAGCTCTTATTTGGAGTCAAGAATTACACGAGAGACACAGTACTTTGTATGTTAGTGAATAATGCTCTGTGGGCAGTCGGCGGAGCTTGGTTGGGGGCAGTAGTAATTCCTCTGGATTGGAACAAACCGTGGCAGCAGTGGCCTGTACCCTGTTACCTTGGAGCCGTCTGTGGTTACCTCTTGTCCAATGTGCTGACAGTCTACAAAGTTACCATGATGTCCGCATCCATCAAATACCCAGTATTAAATATAATAGTCAACTGTTTGGACAGGCTACACATGTCCAAGTAATTAGTAAAGTATTTGTTAGCAATGTGTATAAATAAATTATTATAATTTATAATATTTGTATTTTTATGATCTAATAATAAATAAAAAAAAATATTTGTAGTTTTATGATCTAATAATAAATCATGGTAGAGTAATACTCATTTAAAATAATTTAAAACTCTGTATGTACTTATTAGACAATTTAGTTAAATGTGACTTTACCATCACTTTAGGTAACAACAAATGCCAAATGGGGTTGCTAGATAACAAAATAAGTAGAATTCTAAAGGATTGAATTCATAAAAATAAAGAAATTTAAGTAATCACATCATATAATTTGTTTTAAATAATGAAAACAAAAATTAAACAATATTTATTTAATTGATTTAATTATTATTTCCAAAAATACATACCTATTTATGTATATAGTACCTGGGTAACTAAGCTTTGCTCGGAGTTCTAGTAGATTTAAAAAAAATAAAAAAATCACTTAAATATTTATTATCTGACTGGGATTTGAACCCACCACATTTCGAATTTCCAGACAACGCAAAAATTATGCATATTCATACCAAACTGCCAATCGGCCTGACATATTAAAATCAAAATTATTGATATATTGTTGCACGACGAAAGAAAAAACACTTAAATTAAAAATACGCAATAAGACCTAGCTAGATCGATTTTTCTCCCCTGCATAGTTAATTTCAAAAAATACTTGCCACTGTTTTTGAGATACTGATTAATGATTATATATATAATCATAATCTTGTGTATATACAGGTGTCCCAAAACTCAACGATAATCTGGAACCGGATGAATGGCCAAGTTACACCAGTTCCGGGAAAAATAAAATAAAAATTCCATATCACTCAGTTCAGCGATAATAGACAATTTTGTAAAAAAGTCGAAATTCAACACCCTTGGTCGCATTTTCAAGTCCTGTGATGACCAATGTCACAATTTCGCTGTGATTTTTTTAATTTCCATTAGCGATGCTTTTAATAGCAACTACGAATTAATGCAAAAAACATTGTTAATTTAATTAAAAAAAAATGTTTTAGTGAGTCATGGTTCACTAAAATATTGTTAGTTAACTTGGAGACTTCATTTTGAAAAAAATTTGTACTACACTACCCCTGGCAAGTTATTTCAAAAGATGGCGCATTTAATCAAGATTTAAAAATGGTGCAACACTAGCCACTTTTTAAAATTTATTTCTATTTTTTTTCAAATTGAGCTCATTTCAAAAATAATAATTGATACTTTTTTGTATTAACAGATCGGGGTCTCGAGTGTGTGTAATGAACAAAAGTGATTGAAATGAGATAGATAGTGACGCTGACAGTCTGTCTCACTCTAGAGCGAGGCAGATTGATATTCGACTTTTAGAATGAGCGAGACGGATAGTGACGCCATTTTTAAATCTTGATTAAATGCGCCATCTTTTGAAATAACTTGCCAAGGGTAGTGTAGTACAATTTTTTTTCAAAATGAAGTGTCAAAGTTAAGTAACAATATTTTAGTGAACCATGACTCAAAACTTATTTTATTAAATTAACAATGTTTTATGCATTAATTCGTAGTTGCGATTAATAGCATCGTTAATGAAGATCTCGAAATTTGAACTTTGAACGAAATTGAAACTGTGACATTGGTGATCACAGGACTTGAAAATGCGACCAAGGGTGTCGAATTTTGACGTTTTTACAAAATTGTCTATTATCGCTGAACTGAGTGATGTGGAATTTTTATTTTATTTTTACCGGAACTGGTGTAACTTGGCCATTCATCCGGTCCCAGATTATCGTTGTTTTGGGACACCCTGTATATACACAAGATTGTCTCCTTTAAAGTTTATTATTTGTAGAGGAAGATTTCACTTAATTATTTAATACAGTAAAACAAACCAATAGTAAATTAATAATTTTATTTGTGGTATATTTACACAGCTTATTTCAATGCTTTAATAAAATATGAAACTTAATAATTTTTCATCACAATAACTCTTAAATTACTCATTTGACTTATGGTGTTCGTACACTACTCAACATGTATAGAATTTGCGACACATACTAATACAACAATAGTCAACACATCTAAGGCCTGGCGCAGTGCAAAGTGATACAACACAACACATTTTCAGATACTTCTCCACCTACTATCTAAATACAGTCAGGTGTAAAAATGTAGTAACTAAAAAAATAAGCAATTAACTAAAGGTAATTTAGATACTCGAATTTTTAATCAATTATTGCGTATTCTTTATAATTAAACCCTCTTTTTGTAAGTAGGTGATAGGAGGAATTAATCCATTTGAACACCAAGTTTGAAATAAATACACATGCAATCTACATTTTTACACTTGACTTAAATTTTAACAACCTAAATATATGACAGACTTACATTATAGTATACAATATTCACAAAACTAAACAATAATTAATTCAAGTCAAAATCTTTAAAACAGAAAGACAATGTAACTGTATGGTGTGTTTAATTTTAACAAAATTTCACTTACTTTTCAGGCTATAATGTATATAGATAATGTTAGCAACCAGCCTTAAAAAATTGTGTTTGCTGACATCAATGATTGATGATGATTCTTAAAAACACTTTTAGCATTTTCAACAAACTTTGCAGACCCTTCGAATTTAAGGGGACTAATAGTCCTTTAATAATTTCTAGTAGAAAATAAACATCATAATATATTGTAGTCATTCAATAATAGTAATTCATATTAGTACATTGAAAACTTACAAAATATTCAAAATTTATTGAAGCATAAAAACATTGCTTTTTTTTCATCCACTAAATATTAAATCACTAATACTATAAACTTGAATTACAAACATATTTATCTAAGTATATAATACGGTGGCACATATAGGATTTAGATGTTATAAAAATTCCTTTTACATTGTTATATATAACGATAATTCTTGACTCGCGCGTATTTAAAAATAAATATTCCAAATAAGTCTTTTTCTATTTTCAGCTTTTTACAAGGTCTATTGGCGACAAGTTCAAAAATATTTTGTATTTTTTTGAGATTATTAGTATTTTTAGAGATTTTGTTATAACATAATGAACGGTATTTTACGACAGCCAATGCGTATTGCAAAAAATACGTTTTTTTTGCACATATTTTCTTGTACATTAACTAGTGCATTCAATCCCTTATTTAATATCAATAACTGAGAACATTACAATGATGAAATTTGCCTTTTAAAAGACAATTTATTATAATACCAACAACTACCTTTTAAATTGGCAGTGATTTTTCCATTGGCGTACATTTCTCATAGAAAAAAAATATAATCGCAAGCAAAAAAAAAAAAATGGAACTGGAATTGAATATTTATGTAGGTATTCATGATAAGTACAATGACATTAACTTAAGAATTAAATAAATGTAAGTATTACGTAAAGGCGACATTTTATAATAATGTATAAATCACTAATAATGTAAACACACTACATCCAAATACTATAATTTACACTTTATTGCAACAAGCTTACATTCAGTTTCGAATGTTTACAGACCGTTTCAGTTGGGTCCTAATGTTGACGAATACACCTAGTAAACAATGGATTTAAAGTCAGAAACTCTTATAGAAATTACTACAATTTTTATAAAAAAACTTCTCAATTGAGTATTTTCAATATTATTGTGTAGGAAAACGGTTTAAAAATATACTACATAGTTGGAATTTGAAAGCTTGCTTCTCCAAGGAAATATTTCATCGGAAAATAGTAACATTTTAGGCAACACAAACAAACAACATTTACCCTGTTGGATACAAATGAATTTAAAACGGTTTAGGCCTACAATATAATTAAAGCTGTATTATCAAAATATGCTATGCTAGCAACATGTAAATAATTTTGCTATGCGAAGGCTGGCTCCCCTTCATATGGAAGCCCTAGCCTGTAAAATAGGCAGGGATTTGGATGAGGGCCTTCAAAAGCTAAGTGGTAAGTGAAGCCGATAGGAATGGAGTTTGAGGAACCCCACGCCACTGGTAGTTACTACTCAAACTAACCTTTTTTATTCCTATAGACCATTGAAATTAAAAAAAAACAGGGCACACATTGTCACTCGGCCCTTAAACTAACTAGGTCAAAGTAAGTTATTAAAATAATTTCAACTTATATATTTGTTTGCTGTAAATGACAGTCAGTGGTTACTGGAGTAGTCTTCTGTTGTAAAACCACATTAAGACGACGATAACAGACTATAAAGTAGTTACTTTGACCAATATGGCGCTACAATGACATTTTTATAGACTAGACTTTAAATTATAATATTATGATAATAATATAATAATATTATGATAATAATATAATAATCACAAAACATATCTATTACATACCCTCTCGTCTTTGCCGTCTTACAAACATGCTTCAATCATTCGTACCTTTTGTCCCTTTCTTCCTGTATGTTAAAATGACACGAGACAAAACACGTGAACAAGATATCTGATTATGAACCAGGGCCTAAGTAGGACTTGGTTGCATAAATATTAATTTATTATTACATAGCTTAAACACGTTTTAACCGATTTTATTAGAGACATTATTTTGAAGAGGCAGCAGCTGGCATACATTTTCGCGTAGCGATATATTCACGACACTTCCATTCACTAGTAAAATATAAAAATGCACCGCTTAAACTACATTACGAACGATAATTTCAACAATACCACTATAAAGTTTAGTGAACTCTTTACATCTTACATCGATTAAATGATACGATTAAGTAGTTGATGTATTGATTTATCACAATCACAATTTTTTTCAAGGAAAGAGGTATTTTTCAAATGTAATTACTCTGTTGACGATACAAAAAATCCACTAAAACTGTAACGACAAACTTTCGGCCAATTACCTACAACTTCACACGCTCGACATTGTAGTAAACTTACTGAAAAACTAATTTAAGATTGTCTTTACATGTCATGTAATTTAGCGCGATGGACTAACAAAAACAACTCTATGATTTAACAACCGTGTCCCAGTGGCGGGTCACGCTCCATGACCAATATAATTCTTTATGCATTTAAACGATTTAAAAATGTAGCAGTTTATAAAATAGTTCCGACCGTAGAGAATAAAATATTACAGGTCACAATTAATAATATTTTTGTAGGCATCTTTCTTAATAAAATGAATGATTTACATCTCAACTAATAGATAGATTCAAAATTCAAAGATATCCCAGGAATAAATTTTGTTCTTGCTTCGTCGACCGCTTGTTTTCTCAAGTGGGTTTGTATGTCGGCGTGTCGTGTGGTGACCGCAGGCTCGCAGTTAACACGTAGCTCTTACGTACTGCTTGTGTCAGGCTGGAAATAGTGTAGACCGTTTATCTGTAAGGTAAAAATTGCATTTGTTAGAAACTCAAGGGGGGCTGGGGATTTTAAGGACTGGGAATGCAAGTCGTAATACCAGAGGAGCCTCTGATGCTGCGAGTGTCCATGGGCGGCGGTAATCGCTTACCATCAGGCGATCCGTCTGCTCCTTTCCTGGTTTATTTCATTAAAAACAAACTACTATTTAGAAAACTATATCAACAAAATAAGGTGTTGCTGGCCAGAAAAGCTTAATTTTACGAATTAAAGAGATGGACGGTTCCATGGATATGGTTTTGAAATATTCATGGCCCGCCTAGGGATCACACCCTCCAGGAACCGGGGGCAGGTAACAATCGTGCTTCATCTACAGAATATGTAGATTGCAGCCGGTCACACTCGTGATCACGTGGGTCACGGCACACTCACCGTCATGTCGTACTCGGTGACGAAGGCAGGCACCTCGAGCTGGTCGCGGGGCATGGCGGCGTACAGGAACTCCACGCCGGGCAGGTTGTGCACCTTCGCCTTGATCGCCGGCGCCATGAACGTCGTGAACCACCATGTCATCATCTGTGCACACAAGGGAATATTAGGCGTGACCCACATAAGGTACACACTGTTTCATTGTCAACTAAGAAACTGAAGTTTTTAATGGCGCCAGAGTAGGGGTTACCATTTCTATGATTTTGTAGCTAAACATTATGCAGAATAGTGGGTGCATCAGTAATGTGACAAGGCACTTAACGCAGCGTGTCTGGCCAGCTTAATAAACTATTATAGAATAGGAGCTATTAGTACTCGTCACACGTACGTCGTACAGTTCTGACCGAGCGGAATAGCACGCGTCGTTCCGACCCGCGCTTCGAACCCAACGTGTAAATGCGCGAGGCCGACAGTCCGATCTGGCATGTCGGTGACAGTGCATTTTCCACAGTTTCCACCGCGCCCTATAACGTATTATGTAAGACGCTGGCAGACCAACGTAACGTAACCAACGTAAACGTTTAGTCGTAATTAGCAGGACAGTTCGATCCGCGGTCCGAACTTTACGTGTGCGGGACGCTATTGTGTCTACGACACGCGTAGCACAGCAACGCCGTAGGGAAGCAGCTCCGAGACACGTAGAGCCAAGGACAATAATTTGACTTGGAAAGACGCGACAATAATACAAGGCAACTAACACAACTCAAAATAACTGTAAGATGCCCCGTTTGTTCTGTTGTATAATGTATGTTTAAGTGTTTTCATATTTTAGATGTTCTACATTGTGTTTTATGGTTTATTATTTTAATTTATATCAAGTTTTATATCCGGTTTTCAATTAGTTATTTTTATTTTATTTTAACTTGCTTCTAAAACAATAATAATAATTATTAATAATATATAACATATTTCATACTCACTTTAGTCCAAAACGTGGGATGTACGATGTAGAATGCTTTGAGGTTCTTTTTATATCTGGAAAATGAAAGAACACGATTTAAGAAAAAATTTGTAGTAGACAAAATTGTAATCTTATAAATTATTGATATTGGTTGGTTTTCCCCGCGTGAAACTCTACTGAATTGCCTAATTTCAACATTACGTAAATATACATTACCTAAGAAAAGTGTAATTGTAATTGAAAACATAACAGCCGTTTATTACATGAACAATATCTATACGCCAAGCGGTCGTAATTTGACCATAATTCATAATAATTTTGAAGTTTGTACTTTACAAACCTTTTGCCTACTGATTGTGAAAGCTAGACTGACTAACGCGTGTCTGAATTGTATAGTAGTGTGAGGTATTAATCTGATTCTGAGGTAAGTAATATATATATATTTTTAATTTAATGTATTTTTAAGTAATATTATAGAAAAATGTTAGTGCTGCTCTTTCTTCCTTCATATAAACTTTAACTGTGCCAAATTCCATAATCCTCCGTTTGCATAACTTACGTAAAAAAAGAGCACAAAGTTTTTGCTTCACGTTACATGTTTTTGAATAAATTCAAAAAACAAAAACTTCATAATCCTTTTTTTTTGTAATTTTGTTTTCCTTCCTTTCACTAATGTATTTAAAATCTTTTTCCCCGAATTCTAACATGGATTTCAATTGTATGTGTGTATTTTACACAATACTTAGCAGTTTTATTACACTAGCTCTAGCTATCCACTTGATCACCAAGTGCTTTGAAGCGGACATGCATATTATACTTCAGCTACATTATATCACATTTATAATTACATAGTTTAATCTGGTAAGTGTCGGTAATAGCTCATATTTATCTCTGCGTATGTGTGATATTGACACTTTAAAATGACATTTAAATTTTATGTTCGATGATAATATACTTTACATTTAACGTGTTCTATAAACATTAATGTAAAATTCAGTAAAATGCATAATTGGCAATAAACTTAAGTAGGTATTACCAATTATGTCATTCATGACGTCATTTGTAAAGCTCATTTCAGACTACGCTATACTATAATTCTGCTATATAGTTATAGCAAAGAAGGACCTAATGCTATACTATATAGCATGGTCACATTAGGCGATATTATCGCAAGCATTTATAGTATATAGCAAGCTCAGTATGGCTGTGTCGCTCGTTTCGCTCGCGGGACGGCCGGGGGTAAGGGAGGAGGAAGAGGGCGGCGCGCGATATCGCACAGCATGAACTCGACGTATTGCACCATTTTATAGCGTATAGTTAGCCAATAAGATATAGTACAGTACAGTGTGAACGTGTCCGTAACGATGTATGGTGCGCGATATTGTTGTGCTATGTGCTATATACTATATGCTATTATATTATAGCGTAGTCCGAAAGCCGCTTAAGACATAGTTCACCTGTAACAGCGCGACTGTGTTGCTTATAGTTCTCGGCAATCATCGTTTTTATACGGGAATGACAGACGATGCACGAAATACGTCGATTCCCGAAATACATTAGAAAACTGGTGTTACTGTACAAGGCTGGTTGTGATTATAGACTAACGATTTAAGACGATTAGCTCAACTATAGTGATCTATAGTCTATACTTACCCTCTTAGTAATAAAAATATTTACACAACAGATAACCCATTCAATGTTGCTGTATTTGTCTGTCAAGTGACTTTTCCAACGTATCAGGACAGCAACATTGAATAGCTTATCCGTTATGTAATTATTTTTATTAGTAAGGGGGTTAAACCTATAGGTCATCAGTATAAAAATTTAAAATAATATGGATCTTATGTACACCTGTACACAATCTGGCATATTTTGTCTCTGTCGCTCGATATAAAGTAAGCCACGAAAAAACATTTGAATAGGCTATCCGACACTTATCGGAAGATTGTGAAACACTGTCCATGGGCCATCTTAATAACTTGTTGAGCTCCATATAAAGTGACAGTAGGTTTACAATATATTTTATAACAGATATACTACAATATGTTTGTTGCAAATCGTTATTAATTCTTGTCGTTCACTAAAAACTAACATCAAATCCACAGTGCCGTACCTTCTTTATTAATTATTCAAAGGGTAATTTTCTTAAGAATTCAATGTTAATTACATTCTTTTTGCCTTTAATTACTTAAATTGCACTCGTATTCGAAAACTTACCGCGCGGCTACAATGTCAACGTTTAGTGCGGTTTGTTTGTTGGTCGTCGCGGAGGCAAGTTATCGAATTCGAGTCCAATTACGCATTGTGAATAGACTTACAGATTGCTCTGATATTTGACACAAATATTCCATGTCCCAAAATTCAACCCCTATGGCATTTGAAAAACGGTTTATTTTTTACAATGAAGCAAAAATTGAACCGTCCGTTCTTCTAGCTTCTGTAATTATTTAAAGAGAGAGACTATAGTTAAAGGTTTTCTATAGATGGCGGTTTTGTCATCATAAAATAATAACAATTTTATATTTTAGAGGTGGCTCTCCATACATGTGAAGTGGGGATGAAAACTATTTTTTCATTCTACCCCATCGTGTGGGGTATCGTTAGATAGGTCTTTTAAAATAAAGGCAAGGTTCCATACATGACTTTTCTAAGTTGGTCCCCCCTGGCATTTCTTAACTATGAGACATAGAAACTTGCGATTTTCCATGCTGAAAGATCATGGTAAGTACTCTTCAGGAAATTTATTTTGAACGAAATCGGATAGTAACGTTTGAAGTAATTTGAAGAAATATATACCTACTACGCGTTTATACTTATGGAGGCCTCCTTAGACATGTCATGCTCTTGGTTGGTTTTTTTTTTCAGTTAAGAGGCTATCAATTGTGCAAGTTTTCGCATAATTAGTGCAAGGCTAGGCGTGACCCCTATATGAGTCACAAAGAGTCACGGTGAGTCACGGTGCATGTAGTGTAACCAGCGCGGAGTGCACTCGCTAATACCCCTAATTGGCATGTTGCTGTTATGCAGCATTTCAATTTTAGTAAATTCCCACTAATTGGCTAACTTGTCTGAAACCTAGCTATTATATTTTGAACAGTCTCCGTGGTCCAGTGGTTTAGAGCTTAGCTCTCAACTTGGAGGTCGTGGGTTCGATTCCCGCGTTGGAACAACAATAAACGTTGTTTTTAAGTTTGGTTAGGACAATGCAGGCTAATCACCTGATTGTCTGACAATAATGTTGATCCATGCGTACGTTCAAACTGGAGTTTTTAGTGGTCACGACAAATAAAGCTGCATTGTAAATAGAACTCTGCGTTAATGCAATAGAGCTGAAAATCGTGTAGAGTTGCGGCCTTACACATGAGTTGTCAAATCTCATGGGTGCGAGGGCGAATATGCCAACATAATTCAATTTACCTATATATATCACCGTAAAATTGTAAAAACCGTTAGATTGTAATATAACTAGCGAGATTGTAAAATGTTAGAAGATGGTGAACCCGTACATTCTGCTTACAATTTAACGGAATGTTTTTTCTTGTCTTTCGGCATGTTTTTTTTACAAACACGGTTTTTACAATTTTCAAGTCCACTTGGTGTTTTCTTCAGTACTCACTTGTAAGGCAGCACGGTATACACCTCCTTGAGCCAGGAGAAGGGCGGGTGGTTGTTGGCGGACGCCAGCGTGTGGAAGTACGCGATCACGTAGTCGCCGCGCACGATCGGGTCCAGCAGCTTGATCAGGTACAGCAGCGCCTGGAAATTGTGACAGGGCAGTGAGTATGTGTACGATTGGGTACAGTAGCTTGAGCAGGTAGCGCGGCGTCTGGAATTAGTAACAGGAGAATGAGTATGTGTACGATTGGGTACAGTAGCTTAATCAGGTACGGCATATCCTGGAATTAGTGATAGGGGAATGAGTATGTGTACGATTGGGTACAGTAGCTTGAGCAGGTAGCGCGGCGCCTGGAATTAGTAACAGGAGAATGAGTATGTGTACGATTGGGTACAGTAGCTTAATCAGGTACGGTATATCCTGGAATTAGTGATAGGGGAATGAGTATGTGTACGATTGGGTACAGTAGCTTGAGCAGGTAGCGCGGCGCCTGGAATTAGTAACAGGAGAATGAGTATGTGTACGATTGGGTACAGTAGCTTAATCAGGTACGGTATATCCTGGAATTAGTGATAGGGGAATGAGTATGTGTACGATTGGGTACAGTAGCTTGAGCAGGTAGCGCGGCGCCTGGAATTAGTAACAGGAGAATGAGTATGTGTACGATTGGGTACAGTAGCTTGAGAAGGTAGGGCAGCGCCTGGAGCTAGTAACTGAGGAACGAGTATGATCACGATTAGGTACAGTAGAATTGATCAGCAGCGCCTGGAAGCGATAGGGGAGTGCGATTCGATAGACGTACGACCGCTACAGGCAAATCTGTCTAAGGGCCCGTACACAAAACCGCGAATTTGTCACGCAGAAAACTGCTACGTGGATTGCTGCGATGCGATATCAATTTGCAAGGCGTCTCTTTTACCGCACCTCAGAGGATACACAAACATAATGCAAGCGTTATATTACGTCGACACGTTAAATATTTGTGCTAAAAATACCTCAGATGTTTAATTTGTATTCTGCCACCTTGAAATCTCTACACGCCCCCACTGGTTGGGAACTCCTGCTCTAGCACTCTAGTAACATTTGGCGCGCGACATGTTGCCTTTAAGGCTAAACTCCTGCTCACGTTTTTTTCGAAACATTACACAGAAAACATGAAACAAACAAATGTGTTTTCATACACAAGCTGTCTCCAGCTATAGAAAATGTTTTTCATAAAAGCAAAAAATTTTGTGTAGAAACGATCACGAGTTCCGATGAGGAAGACGTAGTCGCAGTTTAAGCGATTGCATAATATGCAGTAACTATCTGGGAGAAAACACAGATTTCGAGTTAGCCCATATTTAATGACCCATAATTTTAATATTTATCAGTAGTTACGAATAGAAGACCGATTTGGGATTGATAATTTCTGCCGTATTTATATGTATAATGGTCATGTGCGTGGTGTGACAGTTGTTACAAAATGAAACATCCCTTCCCCTCTCTACCCGCGCGGGGAATGTTTTCCCTCCGTCTCGGAAGACAAAAACATTGTGTATTCCTACACAAAAGTTTATAGCCACGCCCCAATGTTTCGATGTTTTTGTGTAATTTTTCGAAAAAACACGAGCAGGAGACGTACCTTGACATGTTGAAACGCTTGAGACATATTTATATATATATATATGTAAAATTCTATATAGCAACTTAACTTATAAATATAAAGTGAATATACTCTAGTTTAAGTTAAAGCCTTTTGTTTTCCTCCCCGGCCTTGTACGCTACATGTGTGCGAGTTAATTAGGTCATCGCAAATGGACGCCTTCGGAACTACCACAGAGTTAAATAAAGGAAGGAAAAGCCGGGAAAAATACACTTAAAACCCTCCACTCACATACGACCGATCGTTACGATCAACTGGAATAATAATTATGGACTGAGATTATCGTAACGACCGAATCATTCGTCGTAAAATATTTCCTTTTAGTGCGAATCCAGTTCATTACAGTTTGATCGTAACGATCGATCGTATGTCTTTAGGAAAGGCTTTTAATTTGTAGCAATCTAATTACTTATTAGGTATAGCATAAAAACTTCTACCCCCCATCCATCTGTAAATAAATCTGGGATACGAATATAATTTTTTGGACTCACTTTTATACCACATTAAACCTTGGGCTTAAAATGGGTTACTTGAAATAAATTATTTATTATTGCTATTATTAAAACTGATAAAATATACAATATTCGGATACGGTCACGAGAGGACAGACCTTTTCCTGATCGTAGCCAGATCAGTTTGTCGCGTGGGGCCTCCAAAATCTCTCCTGGTTCTGCTCGTGATGATACTTCATCATCTGGTTAAATTATTCATAAGATGGTCTATCCAGTGAACTGTACCTTATATGCACTTATATTTTAAAGAGAAAATATTTGATTTCGATCCAAAACCGATTTTGAAATTAGGCTCTATATCTATAGTGAGTAGGCCTTGGGGAAGGTCATAAAACACGTACGGATCCCATGGGATTCCCTTTTGCGCGCACAAAGTCGCGGGCAACGTCTTTAGATATTAAATAGGTTGAAGGGCTCACCTTGTCCAGGTCGATGTCGGAGATGGGGAACCACTTGCCGATGAACACGACGACGGGCCTGCCGAGCCGGTCTACGCCGCTCTGGTACAGGCAGCCGATGCCAGACACCGAGCTCAGGTCCTCGCTGCGCGCGCGCCGGAGCAGTCGCTCGTATCTGTGGACGAGTGGGGGAAATTTGAAATATGCTGGAACCGTAGCTGATTATAAGGAAGACTGCTGTTTGGGCTAACCGATATCGCACAAATGCAAAAGGGGTTAGGTGAAAGAGCATAGGCCACAGACCCCATCAGTGGTCTATTATCAATAAGTAAGACATAATAAACAAAATTAAATTAACCCCCGAATTATCAAGCGGTGAGCGAGCTGATGATGATGAATTATAGCTAAGAACACTCTACACTCTCACACACTAGATCATGTCAGCTTTTAAACAAGAAAAAACTAGACCTAAATCGGTGGTTTATCCGTTTGGGAGCTACGATGCCACGGACATACACACGTGAAACTTATGACTCCCCTTACCTATGAGTCACTGACTTATGAAAGTATAATAATTAACATAGTCCATAATTCATACCCAGAATACGGTGGCTGTATCCTCAAAGTGAAAAGGTTTCATGCAGCCTACCAGACCGTCGAAAATAATTAAAGGAGTCATAGAATGTACGAAGATATCGTCATGTTGTCCCGCCTGCACTGGTCCACGAAGATCCAGGACGTCGTGGACTACATTCGAAAGAAGACTTCTTTCACCTTAAGGGTCCAGCGCTTGGAGTCTCGCCACAAGGTTAACTTTAGTTCCTTTGTGGTGAGAGTACCAACGCATCTTCTACCTGTACTCCGACCTCTGAGGTCCGACCTTTGAGGTGGAGGATTTTAGGCCGACGGACGTGGTCTACCGAAGGTTTACGGGGAGGCTCCCTAATGAAGCGCGCATCACGTCGCCGGCTATACGTGATAAACATGTGTGTTAGCGAGTGTGAGTGGAAGTTATAGTTTTAGAATAGTATATGTATAGTAGTAGTTATAATATAATATATATACCCGAAATATCTGGTACTCGTAACACAAGTTAAACTTAGCACGGGACTAGATAGGAGTGGTGTGTATTAATATAATTATGTATAATATTATTATTTTGTATATTCTTATTACTAATTAGTATAAAATTATGCGTATATTGTATAGAATATATATCTGTTGTCTAATACCCGTAACACAAGTTCTAATTAGCACGGGATTAGATCGACGTGATATATATTATGTATTAATAATGTCTTTGTATACATATGTTTTATGTGTGTGTGTGTGTGAGTAAAGAATATTTGGCCTTTGCTCTTTTTATTATAACTCATATATTTAGTCATCCAATTAATACAAATATGTATTAATTGGATGCAATAATGTGTTAATAATAAACTTAATACAACAAAACGCATATACCATATAAGATTCTAATGAAATGCTTATAAAAGAAATTGGCCTCTTTTTGACCCACTGCTTAAACTATTAGATTGTACAATTTTCATTCGCATTTCACTTTCAACTTTTTAATTCAGATCCATGGAGAGGTGGAGATAATCATTAAATTGTCAATCATATTTTTTATTTTATGAAAATTTATTTTAAAAGAACAAATTTTCCATGTTTTTGCTAAAAGGTAGCCCCGTGCGAGTATCTTACGCTGCGCGCCGGTTGTTCTCGGCGGCTGGGGGTTGAACCGGCGCGGTGGTAGCTTTTTTTCTGTTGACTTTTCCAAAAATAAAACCGTGTGGTGTCGTGGGACACCGGATAGGAGCGAAGTTCCTTATTATAAAAAATATTAATTTTAAGTTCTATTCGAGGTACAAAGAAAATAATAAAGACTATACATAAAAATCTTACGTACGGACGTTTTTTCCCGGCTAGGGTACCCGTCCGCATCGCCCCATAAGGAACTTCGTTCCAAAAGCTTCGTAAGTTTCGTTTGACCTATATTCTTTTCATTTTTCATTTCATCTAACCTATATTTGGTCGCCGTGGCTAATTATTGATTCATAGTAAAATTCCCCATGTCCTTTAAGTATCACAAAGCTCTAACGAAAATCTGCAAAATTATCCATTCGAATCGACCTCCAAAATATGTCTTTTGGTGACGTTACACTTCAAATATGTTATTATTATTAAATATTTACTACTTTTAGCCAAGAAATATCCTATCTCGCAATTTTGTATCCTTGTCGTTGTATAGTAGAGAGTTTTCCAATACATATTATACAATACGATAATACAAGAAACTAAAAATAATTTCTCAAGGTGAATGTTGTATATTATAACGGATTTTATACAAAAATATTTACATAACACATCATATTGTAGCTTGTTATTTATACAGATAAATAAAATTGAAGTGTCTGTTTGTAATTTCAAATTAACATATTTTACTTAATGCGTATGAATGTATATAACGGTATTAACAAAAAAAAAATCAATTTTTAAAAATTTTGTCTGTCCTTCTGCCTGTCTTTTTGTTCCGGCTAATCTCTGGAACGGCTGGACCGATTTTCACGGGACTTTCACTGCCAGATAGCTGATGTTATTAGGCGTAACTTAGGATACTTTTTATCCTGATCATCATCATCATCAAAAAATTTTTAACGCCCAATGGAGTGGGCACGGGTCAGCTAGTTATGAATAAAAAATATATTTTCCTGTGAAAAATATTTCTGTGTCCACTTAAACCGAGGTCAAAAATAAATTAGTTCAGTTCCCATAGAAATTTTGCATAAACCTTCGTCTTACAACTTTGTCAACAACGCAATAATATTTTGTACGCGCGGTGTCGATAGCAAATTTAACCCACCATTAGGCTACAATATTACATAATTAATGACAAGATGCACAACAAAAATGTTCGCGATTTACATAAAAATAACATGATTAACATTTCCTGATAACTCTACGCATGGACACTCTCACACTGCCGTACATCGCGCCGGCTTAGAAGGCCACGCACTCGCCGCGTTGCATCGGCCGCGCGGTTAAGAATAGAAATAAGGTATTTTATAGGATAATCTGATCAACATAATATAAGAACCCATGACACATAATAATATATTTTTGGAACGAGAATCGAATACTGATTACGGTCCTTAAATATCTTTTTTTTAAACAACCTGTATATACATTTTCGCCCCATTGGTGCACACACTTTAACGCTTATAGTGTGGGGTAAGCACGAACAATTGACATTAACGTATACATTGGATGGATTGAAATTCGTAAAGGCGCTGTCATGATTTTCATACAATTCTCATTCGATAACGTTACGAATACATTACTGTCAATTGTTCCTGCTTACCCTACAGTATAGCAGGAACATTTGACAGCGGCGTAAACGTAACGTTATCGAATGAGAATTGTATGAAAATCAGTCAAAATCATGACAGCGCCCATACAAATTTCATTCGATAACGTTACGTTTACGCCGCTGTCAAATGTACTATCTGCTTACCCTTCAGTTCTTTACGACCAAATGTAAAAATAAGTAAATGTACAAGATCGTGAAATTATTTGTTGATGGTGTTTCATAAAGTAATATTTGTGTCAGGGTTGTCTAGATTCAGATACAATTCGGTTGTAATTTACTTCGTCTACTTGAACTCAAACTAGATTTTACGATATATTATTTGTATTCACATTTGCAATATTATCCTACTACTATCATAAATGTGTAAGTTTGTGAGGATGGATGGATGTTTGTGTGTCTTCCAAGCAAAAACTACTGAAATGTAAGTGAACTGACCCTAAGTATAACGTATAGGCAAAAATAATCGTTACTCAGAGACCTGTCGCTATCATTGATTACGTATTTCATAGTTCGCTTCGGGCATCGTCCTCTAAAGGGTGAAATAGGGGTCGAATCACTATACAAACTGTATAGTTATTAGTGAAAATATATCAAAAACTGGTCGTACGGCGTGGCGTACATATCGATTTGAATTTTGCTACGCAGATAGTTATTATGACGTAGACCGTTAATAAGTCATTCGCTAAAGCGGTCTATTTCCAACAACTGACGCTTCAGTTATTCCGAGCTACGGATGCACACAGCACATAAATAGCAAATATCCGCCATACCAGAAGTGTACAGTCGAGGAAAGTAAATGTTTAGCAGATAGACGTACTTTTAAGATGGCCGGGATACTTTTTCAACACAATGCTTCTTAATAACAAACTAGATGGTTCCCGCGACCTAGTGTGCGTAAAATAAAATCCCACGTGAACTTTATATATTTTGATGCGATAAAAAGCCTATAAAGCCTATGTCTATCCCACAGGGTAGGGTAGTCTACAGAATACTCTATATCTGTACCAAATTGCATCAAAATCGGTACAGTAGTTTTGGAGCCAATTCAATGCAAACATACAAACAAACAATCAAATCTTTCCATTTTTATTAATATTAAGTAGATTAATATGGATATAAATTATGACTACGAATTACGATAAAGTCACTGAACATCCTTTTTCTCAGACTGTACTTAGTGATTCAGTTATGGCCAATTTTAGTATGGCGGATATTTACACTTGGTATGTAATGGCCTCAGTACACAGCCCATGCTGGCCCACTGCACGCCACTGTGTACACGGGGTAATGGTACATAGTTGCGGACATCCATCGTGGCGCGCAATCGAAAAGTTGTCGGTTTTTTGGGCACACTTCAATGAAATCGTGGCGTAGCGTGGCCTGTGGTGTTCACACAATCGCCCATTGTTTAGTTCATCACCGACCGCTGGCCGGGATAGTGTTTTGATCGCTCGAAATGTCAGTATCGTGGAGTAACAAAGAGACTTTTAAGTTTATTGATTTACTAGCTGGTGCCAGCAACTTCGTTTGCTTAGAACTAATGGAAACGGAACCCGATTTTTTTAAACGAAACAGTAAGATAAAGTTGCCTATGTTATACCTAAGACCCTCAGCTATCTGCCTGTGAAAGTCCTGTGAAAATAGGTCCATCAGTTTCAGAGATTAACCGGAACAAACAGACAGACAAAATCTTTAATATCTGATTTTTTATTGTAAGTACCGTATATACTTTCATTTGCATTATGTGAAAAGCTGTTTAATTAAAATTACAAACAGACACTTAATTTTTTTTTTTATCTGTATAGATATAAAACTGAGCCAGCAATTTGGGACACACAAAATGCACTGCATAAGGATTTATTTTTTTATATATAACTTTGTGGCGGTAGTTACACACTTCTGTATAATACTTGTAAGCAGTATATAAATAAATAACTACTTCCACGTCTATCGTGAGTGTTTCGCCAGATAGCAATGAGCCATGCGCCATTGTGTGAACACCAAGTGATGTGGCCTACAGTTGTGCATTGCAAAGCATGGCTCATCATAACACATTGTGTACTGGGACCATGACATGTATGACGTGTTATGCAGAATGTTGTAGGTGGAATTACACTATTAGAATCTAGAATGCAAGTGATTCATTACTTATAGTCACAGTTCATACATATTCATGTTACATTTTATATAGGAAACGAGTAATACTTTATTATAGCGACTGAATTAAAATTACTTTGTAGATTTAGATTATATTATATTAAGACATATTAACTTAGGAATCAGGTGTTACTTTGCGGAAATTCATTGTATACAATTTATTAGATATCATAACTAGCAATTTGATGCATTTACCCATGCTTATGCGTACATACACTCACACATTTGCTTGTGGGAATTTTTTCGCGGGATATTGCTAGATATAATCTATACTAATATAATAAAGAGGAAATGTTTGTTTGTTTGTTTGCATTGAATAGGCTTCGAAACTACTGGACCCATTTAGATGAAATTTGGCACATATATAGAACACTACGGGGAAGGACAAATGCCACCCTTTTATTGCGGCAAAATGTATGGTCCCTTGAGAATAAAAAAAAAAGACAAATATTTTTAGACTGAAACCATACTGCGAATTGAACCTTTTGCGCTTCAGAATGCCTTCAGGAAACATGTACAGTCAAAAAAGGTAAAGTGTATTATTAGCTTCGGTAGTAAACATGTAGGCGTGTGCGTACGCTGGCGTGCGTCCAGCGTTGGTCCAGCGCCGCGCCCGCACGCTACGCCGCGCCGCTGTGACGTCACGCGCACGCCAAACACAACTCAAAAACAAAGCAGTACATTTTAGTGCTTTGTTTTGGACAAGATTTGTTTATTTTTTATTTTACGTTAAATTTATCACTAACGAGTGTAACAAGATTTGAACTATACGTACTGTTTCTTTTAGAGCTTTTTATGTTTTTTTTCTCTCATAACTACATTTTAGCTACCGTTAACGAGTGCCATTGCTACTTGAAATATGGCAAATATTAATAAAGTACCTACTCTAAATAATGTTTACTGCGTTGATTTGGAGCTTTTGTTTTTTTTTACTCTTACACGCAAAAACTACTGAGAAAATTTTGATGAAATTTGGTATGGTAGTAGTTTAAGCTCTGTATTAACACAATATAATATGTGCTACTTTTTATTCCGAAAACGTACAGTGTTCCCGTGGGACACTAAAAACAATACTTTTATTGTAGCTAACCGCTAGTTTTTGTATCGAAACTATCACAAAACCTCAATTACCCTATTTAGGTACTATTGTTTTCGAGACTGATCGAAGGTTAATTGTTTTTTAACTTTACTCTCCGATTCCATAGCTTCGGTTACTTCTAACTAGTAAATAGCTATTTATTTGAACGGACTTAAAATTGTAGGACGAAAATATACTTTTGGTTTTGCTTTTCTTTCGTTTGTGGGTTTTTTGTAGCGTACCGTACATAAAGGATAAAAACGGGACCTGAGACTTCGCTGTCTGTCCGTCCGTCTGTCACCAGGTAATTAAATTTTAAAGGGGTCTTTCAAACAGGATTTTTATGCCGTTTTGTACGGAAACCGTGCGCGAGTCCAACTCGTACTTGTTCTAGTTATTTTTACATTAATAATTTAAAACTATTTAAAGAGTTAAGGCTAAGGTTAAAGCCTAAATTTACTTCATAAACGTCGTATCTTACAGGATACAGGATTACTAACAAAACTAGTTTTATTAGACCTCGCCTGGTCGGATCTCAATGCTCCCACATAAAACCATTCATTAGGTAATAATATGGACGTTAATATTCCTTGCGGCATATAGGTCACGACTCACGACCTATACCTATATATAGTGGCATTTGAATTTTGGATATTTTGGTAATATAGTGGCATTGCATGCCATCACAATATAATATCTAGTATATACACTATAATATTCATGATTATGAAATTATTACAACACGCAATGGAAAGAAGCATCCTCAAATTAAGAAGAATATTTGACAAAACGCGAATCTCCGACATACGCAAAAAACTTACGGATGCACTAAGACATACATTATCACTAAAATGGAGATGGGCTGGTCATTTTACCAGAAAAAAAAGATAAATCATGGACAACACTAGCAACCAAATGAAGGTGTCCTGCTGAAAAAAGATAAAGGCCAACTGAAGAATAGGTGGGTTAACGATATAATTAAAACATCCAAAAAAAAACTGGGTAAAAAAACCGAAGACAGCCAACAATTGAAAATGATGGTAGAGGCCTTTACCCTACAAAATAGGGCCTAATACCATATAAATAAAAAAACTACATAATAAACGTAGGTACATAACAAACAACAACAAAATAATAAAAAACTCTTACGTTATAGGTATATTATATTATCAATTAAAAACTTAGGTCTTTTCATCCGTTATTGGCTGATTTATACAGTATTCTCCGAGCGAAGTAACCACTTTTGAAATACTGTAGTGCCTGGGACAGTTGAGATTTGAAAAAGTCTCATTGGCACACGCCACAACCTGGGAATCGAACTTGCACTCTTGAGTGCGAATCAAACGGTCTACCCACTAGGCCACGGAGCTCTTAGATCAATTAAACAATCTAAATGTATAATTTACACTAATATTTATAATTTATATACAAAATTATAGTGTTTATATGGACAAACAAGACAAAGACAATAATAATTAACAATATTATATTATCAAAAGATAGCAAGAAGCAGCAGAGCAGTGATCTTACTTATTTCGAAACGAATCGTTTCAAATCGCTATTATCTGAGAATCACAATATTCAAATATTGTAGATATTGGCTATGTGAATAAAGACTTGGGATTCCCGAATCATTGTTGAACGACGCAATGTTCGTAAGAAAACTTTAATGTTTTTTTTCTGCTAAAAATGGATTGTTTTAGGAGTACATAATATTATATTAATGGAGAGTATAAACAGTTCAAGGACATTGTCGCTTGAGCTCTATCGATGAAATTTGATGAAAGCTGAAAGAATTCATGTTCGCTGTGCAAGGAATATTCGACCTTACGGTAGCGGACTTAAATGTCGGTAGTTGGACCGTTTTCCGTTTTCTCTCTATACTCACTTGTCCTCTGGCGTCTCCTGCGCCGGCGGCTGGTGGCTGCCGAGGTCCGGCAGCTCCACCGTCATAGTATCCATTGCCATTGTCACTCAAATGTATACACTATGTCCACACTATCGCACACATGAAGAACGTTATACTTTTAACGGCACTCTCACAGACGAATTTTTTTTCCTATTTAGTTATTTTCAAGTGTACTATTTAGGGTAGAAGCTAATAATATTGTATAGGTAAGACGGCAGACTGTAATAATGCTATTATTAAAATCGGCGCACTATACAAAATCCTTCGTTTTAAAGGTGGGACCGCACTAGGAGTAACTACGCGGCACGGCAGCGGAACTACGCGACGCGACACGGCCAAACATTATTTTTATGGAATTGTATGAGATATAACGCACTACTCGCCAGCGGAACTACGCGACGCGACACTTCATCGCGGTATTACTAGTAGGGAGTTCGGGACGCGTCGTGTGAGGTGTCGCGTCGCTCCGCTGCTGCCTAGTGAGGTCCTAGCCTGGGACTATAATATGATCCGGAATCCGGAAGACCCAAGAAAATTCAGAGCGCTGAAAATGGAACTCTGCGCTAATACAATAGAATATAGTTGAAAATCGAAATGTCGAGTGTTCGATTTTCAGTCTTCTATTTTATTATCACAGAATTCTATTTTCAATGCTCTGAATTCCCCCCGGCTTACCGGATTCCGGTCAATATATTCCCAGCCTTAGCTTAATTAGCGTAAAACCGATTTCATTGACTGTTACGATAACAAAAATAATTACGCAGTTTTATTTTAACTATTCCTATTATAATTTTTAGTGGAGCTGTGAAATTACACTCATTGTCTACAACTCTACAATATGACATGATTCATATTGTAGAGTTGTAGACAATGAGTATTTACTACACTGTAGTATTTACAACACTGACTATAATAAAGGATGAGTTATCCATATAAATATAGAATGCCGAGGACGAACTACAAATAAATATAAATTACGAAAAAACGCGAACAATAGAATAAAATAATTTATTTTGATAAAATATTATTTAAATTTTACAAGTTTTTCATATAAATTTTACTTCGAATATCAACATTATTGCAATGTATAATTAATTATGTATGTATGTACAAAATTCATTTTCAAATTAAATAGCCGTTTGTATTAAAATCAGTACGAAGTTGTTTATGAAAGCGTATGTTTTTCCCTACTACTACAAAAGCTAGATTTACACGCGACTGGTTTCAGTCAAGTGTAATGAGCTTATAAATAGAGCAAAGAGAACGTAATTATCCTTTGATAAACGCCTTCGCTTGACCCAGAATCGTCGGCGTGCATTGAGGACATGTCTAGCAGGGTTGCTAACTTTATAAAATATTTTCAGCTGTTATACGCGTTTTTGTATGGGAAAACTCGAACAAGTGGTAACCCTGAAACGCTACGCTGAGCGACGCACACTAGCAATAAAATATTATCTGTCGCCCACCATTTGAATTTCGATTAGAACTTTAGTAACAGCCTCCGTGGTCTAGTGGTTAGAGCTTGGCTCTCGACTTGGGAGGTCGTGGGTTCGATTCCCGCATTGAACAACAAAAAAATGTTGTTACTAAGTTTGGTTAGGAGAATGCAGGCTGATCACCTGATTGTCTGACAAGTAAGAAGATCCATGCGTCGGATGGGCATGTGAAAAGTCGGACCAGCGCCTGATCTCTCGCCAGTCGTGTAAGTTTATCCATCCCACTGGGTTATGAGAGAAAAGGATCAGAGAGTGTGCTCTTGTGTATTGCGCACACACTTGGGTACTATAAAATTACTCCGGCGCAACCGGCCTGGTTTCAATAAAACCGGCCACCGTCACCGAAATCGGTGTAGGGAGTTATTATAAATATGAACTTTAGTACACGCAAAATAGAGGTCCGCAAAACATGACTGTTTTCTTATACGGTCATGTGTTGCAGAAAAATTGACTCTATTTCGCGTGCGGTAAAGTCGATAATCGGAATGCAAATGATAGAGGAAGGAGACAATTTTGTTGCAAGTGCACACAGAGCTCTATTGTAAACTGGTATGCCTCCGAGGCATTGTGATGTAGAAACAAATTAAAAATATGTACAAGAAATGCCTATCTTAAAGTTGTGAGAGATACCGACAGAGTATATAATCATCCTTATTCTATCTCAAGGGATTCTGTGAAGGTTGCCTGTCTACGATCCTTCTACTATTATAAATGTAAAAGTTTGTAAGGTTGGATGGATGGATGTATGGATAGATGTTTGTTACTATTTCACGCAAAAACTACAGAACGGATTTTGATGAAATTTTGTATTATAGTAGGCTCTGGATTAACACATAGGCTACTTTCTATCCCGAAGCAGTACCGTGGGATAGGCGGGCGGAGCCGCGGGCAAAAGCTAGGTTTAAAA
This sequence comes from Phengaris alcon alcon, assembly GCA_037179445.1. NCBI lineage: Eukaryota > Metazoa > Arthropoda > Insecta > Lepidoptera > Lycaenidae > Phengaris > Phengaris alcon. The sequence continues at coordinate 240,720 of JAYRCH010000372.1, forward strand.
TATGTAACCTAATACTTTTGAAAGTGATTTTCACACTTTTCTAGACGGTCATAATGCATTTCTAAAAACATAAATACTAGATATATCATAGATCTCGCGTGCTTGATTTGGTCTTCAAGTTGTAACTTTAGTTTGGATAGCACTTACGGGGATATTAAACCTTAGGGTCTTCCCACACGTGCCAACCACAACTCAACACACCGTCGCGACAAAAGGTGTTCAAGTTGTGGTTACGTGTGAACCACATCGCAACCACCAGCGACACCGAGTATTTATACCGGTGATTCATATCAAACGTCGACATTTTATCGACACCACTTCGCAACCACAACGTAACCACAGCTCGACCACATTGTGTCGCGTCGGTGTGGTGTGGTTGCGGTACGTGTGGGAAGGCCCCAGGATTTCTGTTCAAAGTATCAAAACACAATCGAATAATAATAACACACAAACTTTACAATAATGACATGCAATTTGTGATTTTAGTGGCGCGACGAGCGGTGCGGCATTAAAAATAATTCCCCTCCGTCCTCACGCGAACGCCACATTACCCTTTACAAAAACTACAATACTACGTCTAAACACAGCACTGAATTACGTGAAATGTCAAGAATTCCTTTTCAAATAATCTTTAGTTTTTCTTTTTTAATTATACTTTGTCGCATATAGTTAAAATAGAAATATAAAATAGCGGATTGCGTTTGTATTTGTTTAATTAATTAATAAGTGAATTAAAGTAAACTTCTATTAATAGCAAACAGGTAGGTACAAATCGACAGTATTTACTATCCAAGTATCTACATAACATAACTATTAACTTAAATGTTTTGGTTAATAGCCATAATTATTAAAAAGTAACGGACAACGGTTAAATCATTATCGAAGATGCCGTTACAATAAATTGATATTTCATCAATCTTAGTACAATAGGTACATCGGAAGTCGCGAAGGTACAATAATCCGCAGTGGTAGGAGGTGGGAGGCCGTGCAAGTGCGTTCGGTCAGTAGCGGGCACTTCGTACCGGTGCAATGTGTACATGAAAGCCTGACATTCACATTTCACAGTAATGGTTAACCTTACTAGCTTGAAGCCTTGATAGTTAATATGCCGGAATCCAGTAGGCCGGAGAAAATTCAGAGCGCTGAAAATAGAACTCTGCGATACACAATAGACCTGAAAATCGAACACTCGAGTGTCGAGTTGTGTTTTTCGGGATGTATGGCGATATGACGACCTCCGTGGCTCAGTGGTTAGCATTTAAGCCGGAGGTCGCGGGTTCGAATCCCGCCGAAGCGACAAAAGTTTTTCTGTGTTCCTGGATCTAGGATGTGTATTAAATACATGTATAGTATAATAAAAACCCCTTAAATATGTGTATAGTATAAAAGTATTTAATATATTTCCGTTGTCTGGAACCTGTGATACAAGTTCTTCGGATACTTAGTACAGGACCAGATTGACGTTGTGTGGAAGCGTCCATATATAGATATTATAATTATTATTAGTAATCCAGAGCTCAAAATACTACCCTACCTACAATAATTTCATGCAAAAACCACATTCAGTAGTTTTTGCGTGAAAGAGTAACAAACATCCATCAATCCATCCTCACAAACTTTCACATTTATAATATTAGTAGGAAAAATTCCCATAAATTATAAATTAAAAAAGTAAATTTTAACCCAATGTTAGCATAAATTGCATTGAAGTCACGCGTGAGTATTCCTGGTTATTTTTGTTCGAAGTTTATCTGAATGGCTCAGACTTGGCCGCCAGCCAGGAACCTCCATCTCCACCTTGATATCGATACTGTACGATACGATAGCCAATTTATTATTGTAGATAAGCATGAGACTAGACAGACTGGTCTTTTTTAGAAGCTTCTTATGTTTATTATTAAAGATGACCCGAAATAGTGCGAATAAAAATACACGCAGCCTGCGTGAACTTTACCATAACACGACGGAGTCACAATTTGTTACACACAATATATCGACTTAGGTAGCAGTGACGTCAGGGCTCAACCAAAGAATATAATTTTAAATTAACAAACGTAAAGAACCGTCATTCCATGATTTACAACACGAATGACAGCTCGCGGCTATGTGTGCGCGGCTAGACGACGAGGGTCGCCCGCCGCGAGCGGGACATGAGGTTTTCAAGCTAGGACTTTCGTGCCCGGGACTGGCCGCTGGTCGTTTCGTGCTTTGACACAATTGACAATATAGTTTCTCAATATATAAGATATGATTGTTTAGAGGCCATTTATTTCAGGCTACATAGGCTGAAATAAACGGTATTATCGCGGCCTTAGGCTTACGTCAACATGGCTGACATTCGCCGGTGCTCGAACTGTCATTTGTCGAGTGTCGCCCCTGTGGCTCAACTACATGCCTCAGGTAAAAAAATGTTTTTTTTTTGCGACCTTTGCTAACTAACATAATCAAGTGTGTCAGTATATTATACTTCTCTATTTAGCCGTCCTGGCGCAAGATATAGTGTCAAAGCGCGACAAACTCCTTGGTTGTGTTGCACGAGAACGAGATCAACCAATTTTAATCTAGTTTTTTTTTTAAAGCTGATATGATCGAGTGTTCTAAGCTACAATTCAACATAAACAGCGCTCTCGGGAGTTAGTTAAATTTTTTAATTTTGTCCTTAGTACCTTATTAACACCTCATCTCGCTCTCGCACATATAACGGAAAGTCGTATTATGTTGGTGACTATAATATTATTAATAGATTTTGTAATTTAATTATCCTGCATATCAATTATCAGACTAATATTCTAAGAACGCGTTCAGAATCAGGGCAGCTGACAGCTGTTTTAGTAATTAAGGAAATTCCGAATGAATAACTTTATCTGCTCTGAATCACCTTATCAAGCAAGCGTATAAACAAGCAAATTTTAAGATAACATGTAGTAATAGAACTACTTATGGAAAATTTAAATCATTATGTATGTGATTTTAGGTGTATTCGTTTTTACATTACAAACACTTTTCTTAAGTTGAGGACTAACGATTTAATTGAACACGTGATTTAGGGTCAATTCATACCGAAACGAATCGATACGCGACATAGCTCTACAGTTTTAAGATAGCTCTATTCAAAATTGAACTTTATTCACTACACAAGAAGATACACGTTTCATTGTAAGAGTTCGAATGTCGAGTTGCATCGCGCTGCACAGCGATGCGTTTCTCATAAGAAACGTGTATATTTTTATTTAGTGAATAAAGTTCAATTATTCGTATCTTCGCTATGTGAACTGGCCAAGATCAGCTACGGAACTAATAAATATTATGTCATTTAACAAGCGTGTAGCAGTGAACACCGGAATCGCGCGCAAGTCGACATTGGACTCGATTACACCGTAGCGGCTCTGGTCACGGGTTCGATGTTACTCACGTGTGTGTGCCACTCACACACATAAGGACCTGAACCCCATTTCTCGTTATTAACTTACACTTTCATTTTACTTTTATCTATCTTCTATATATTATATACATAAGACGCAAAGTTGATTGACTGATGTATCAACGCACAGGCCAAACCCGGCTAGAAATATGAAATTTTGCACACGTATTTATTTTTTACAAAATTCAACTGGTCCAAGGTGGTCTATAAAATTTTGTATGAAACTTTTTATTTCTTTGACATATTCATACGATATTTCGTATGAATTTAATACGGAAAAAATAATTAGTTACGTATCTCAGCGTTTTCTAATATTCAACTCCTAAGATAGTAAAATAGGGGATGAAAGTTTTAAATTATTATAAAGATATCGTGTAAGGACTAATTTCACGCGGGCGAAGCCGCGGGCAAATGCAAGTTGTTTGATATCATTAACTGATTTTTGGAGTTTCGTCAATGACTGAGGTTTACCACCCTGCCCATGGGGGGTTGGCGATTTTAAGGACCAGGAATGCAAGTCTAGCGTCCATGGGCGACGGTAATAGCTTACTATCAGGCAACCCGGCTGCTTGTTTCCTGGTACATTTATAAAAAAACATATTACATAATATAATACCGCGGTTAAGCATGACATGGGGATTTGACGAATCAGTTATGTGTGTGATGTTTTGAAGCTTAGTGCCTACAATTATTTAGTCGCTATTGTCGTCTGGATAGTGGCACATTTGCACAGACATTTCCAGCATCACGCCGTTTATGTAATTAGCACCCTGGCTACACCGAGCGGAATTCCTATTGACTGTCACAATTTTTGGACGCACTAACTATTTAAAACGTCATACGTAGGAGTAGGCTAATAGGCTTCTTTCACGGTTCCCGATAATTATATGATCACTGTTCATCATCGCACTATAATGTACGGTACATTAAACGGCGATAAAAAGTAGCCTATGTCCTTCCCCGTGGTCTAATCTATATGTGCCAAATTCAATCAAAATCGGCCCAGTAGTTTCAGAGTCTATTCAATGCAAACAAACGAATATTTTCCCTTTATATTAGTGAAATATTAGGTACTTATAGACATATGAAGACAAGTTGTGGCCACAGGCTAGTTCTTCAGCAGTAAATTTTACGTCAGTAATTAACGCCGTTTAACGTCAGTTTATTCTCTACATAAGAATGCCATAGCTGCCTACACTTAAGTCGGTACATTATTAAACAAAAGACAATTCATCATCATATATTCTACGAGGTGCAGCCACGGCAGCCTAATCAACGTAATGTTGAAAATGTTACGTCGGTAATTTTTACATCAGAAATTCAGAACCCTCGTAATAAACTCATACTTTAATTGTACTTTTATCGAATTATAAATGAATCGTCTGGATGTCAATCGTCAGATAAACAGATTTTTCGAGTTTGGAGTTACGGCCAATCAAAACGCGCTTGACGTTGATTTGACGATTATGAGAATACCATTTTATAGTTTTGTAGGGATTTTATAGGGACTGGATTGTACCACAAAGTACTTACGTACAGAGCTTTCGTAGAACAACCAAAACGATCCAAATTTTAAAAATTTTGACGTCCCCTTCAAACGGCTCACAATTTTTCCGCACGATCGGGGATTCACCGTATGCTTGTAGTAGTGCAATCAAATCTAAAGCTAGCTATGCAGCTGTTTATCTGTTACTCTTTCTTTAATATATGTTGTAACTGTATTATTACAGGATTTAATTAGCAGAATCGACTTCAGTATAATATGATCTTTATATCCACTGAATAAGAGTACTTTAGCTAAACGATAATATAATATTATCCAGTTCCGACAGCGTCTGGACTAAGTGACCTCAGTCGGAACATTATTTAGATAAACAGCACGCGGAGTTTGCATTAGCGAAATTAAAAATAAATAACGGCCAAATCACTCTAAACACATTAGCGTGCATTGAATGTTTAAAAGGGGGAAGTCAAATTATTACCTCAAAATTGTACCTTTACAGACAATTTTCCTGCAGTTATTTAGTATTCAGTGAAAATATTTAATCAATAGTCATATACTATTACTACAGTATTGATATTATATGTAAATTAGGCTGCACTACGTATGTTATCATCGCGAAAATACTTATGTATGAAATTGGCGTTTTGTAAAGGAGGAACATAAAGTCGATTTTTTTTAAAACATAATATATTTATTTAATCAAAGTATATACCATTGCTATCTATGCACTTTTGCCATCTCATAGGTAGTTCATTAATTACTTTACTAAAAAAAAAACCATTCGGACAGGAATCAATAAAATCTTTGAAGGCGCTTTGGACTGCCCCATCGCAGTTGAATCTTTTCCCTTGTAAGATGTTATCCAAATTTAGAAAAAAATGGTAATCTGTTGGAGCAAGGTCTGGGGATGTCTTAGATTCCAATTGAAGCTCCTCTAATTTGGTAGGCGTCTGTCGTGCAGTGTGTGGTCTAGCGTTGTCCTGAAGCAGCAGTGGCCTAGAGCGAATGACCAACCTCGGTTGTTTAGCAGCTATCTTTTCCATCATGATTTGCAGTTGCTGGCAATAGACATCTGCCGTAATCGTCTGGCCAGATTTAAGAAAGCTGTAGTGAACGACACCGGCACTAGTCCACACAACGACAACGCTCACAAGTAAGTAGTAAGTTTTTTTGAGTCAATTTTGGCTTGGGGCCGGCTTTGGCTGGTTCGCCAGGGTTCAGCCATTGCGATGAGCGTTTCCGATTTTCGTACAGTATCCACTTTTCATCACAGGTAATGATTCGATTTAAAATCACTTCATTATTGTGCCCGTTAAGTAATGTAACGCAGCAGTCGACGCGCGTTTGTCGGTTTGCTGCACTGAATTTATGAGGTACCCACCATTCAAGCTTTTTCACCTTTCCAATTTGCTTCAAGTGGATTAAAACAGTTTTATCACGAACACCGCAGCCTGCAGCTAACTCGGACGTGGTTTGCGGTGGATCTGCTTTCACAATAGCCTTCAATTCTTCATTATCAACTTTGCCATTAGCAACTTTGCCCCATGGACCTTTGGTCTCCGGCCGTCCATGGCGATTGTTCTGCAGGTCGAAATTTCCAGAACGAAAACGTTGGAACCAAAAACGCTCTCTGTTTTCTTTTGCGACACCGCCGCCATACACATCATTAATACTTCGAGCCGTTTATGCAGCACTGGTGTCACGGTGGAACTCGTACTCGAAAATAATACGATATTTCAAGTTTTCCATTTTGTAAACAGAGTGACGCAAAGTAAAAACCAAAAGAGGAAAAACCAAATGAATTACGGTTTTCGAAACACAAATGCATGAGTAAATAGCGGTATAAATTTTAAATTGGAATTCCTAACCAAAGAAGATATATTTGAGATCAAAGTGACCAGTACGACGAAACGCCAATTTCATATGTCTTTCATATGTAATTTCAAATTGCGGTAAAATTTCAATTGGAATAATATGCGAGTTACGCATCCACTGGTTGAAATAACTAGTATTAAAGATATAATCATAGTTCTTAATTTTACGTGAAAATACTGGGTGATTTTTTGAACGGTCTAAAATATTTAGATGGTCTAAAGTCTAAACTCTAATCGAAACCTAAGCTACCCGGTATCCGGTGCATGTGAAAAGGCACATACTGAGCGGCGGGCGCGTGAGCGTCAAAGCCGGCGCGTTGTTCGCCAGTATGAAGGTGTCCATACGTAGTTGTCAGGAAATGTTAATCATGTTATTTTTCTGTAAATTACAAAATGTTGAGTCACGCATACTAATAAACCTATTCATACAATTTTGCGGGCAGTTTCCAATGCCGGGTCGGTAAGTGAAAAAACACCCAATGGGTCTCAGCCAAGAGCTAGTGTTGTGATAATTATATATCGATGTCACCATAAATCTTGTCACGCTGATCTAAAACTGCCTGACCTCATTTTGCGGCATACTTTTTAATTAAAGCCAGTGCGAGCTATAATTAACTTTTCGATTCATATTTTTACGTAATAGGGATTATGTTTCTACATTCTACGCAATGAACAGTAACAAGGTTAAACACTGATCTTTCATATCGTCAAATTATTACCTTCTACGTAAAACATACCCCTATGGGGCCCCATACACGGTCCAGTTTTCTTTCAGTTCGGCCTGAACGGATGCAAAATCGTTTCGTCTGAAATTTCGAGATCGCATCAGTCGGCCGTATGGACTGAAGCGATTCGTTCCAGTGTTGCCAACTGTGTTTTTGCGAAACTACTAAACTCGCGTCGTTTTCTACTAAAAACTACTAAAATAGTACCGATAACTATAAAATTAAGTCCCTAAAAGTTTTTTTAGGGATTTTGTTTTTACAAACATTTTCAGTTTTGAAATTAAATTGAAAATATGATAATTTTACGGTTAAATTAAAAAAATATAGTATGAAATATTACGTATATAGAAATTAAATCGGTAGTTTTAAGCGACTTACGGACGCATGCTACTATGTGCTTTTATGATATGGTGTCATAATAGCACATAGTAGCTTGCCATTTTGCATATTATGATTACTGTCGAGCTATTTTCTACAAAACCACTACTAACAACTAAATTCCTACTAAAGAGGGAATAAAATACTAAATTTAGTAGTAAAACTTTGTAAAACATCTAAGTTGGCAACTTTAATTCTGACCTGAACGGATGGACTGAACAGTAATAAAATTGAACTGAACGGTAATAAAATTCGAGTGTAAAATAAAACCGGTCAAGTGCGAGTCGGCAAGAGGGGTTCCGTACAAAACGGAAAAAATCACGTTTGTTGTGTGTGAGCCTCAAATTTAATTTTATTCTGTTTTTAGTATTTGTTGTTATAACGGCAATAGAAATACCTACATCATTTACTAAAACACCTAAACTAACCAAGAGCATGTAACGATATGTCTAAGGAGGGTTCCGTAACTATCAACGCGCAATAGGTTTTCTTTGAATTACTTTAAGACAAAGTTATTACAGAAGCTAGGAGAGCGGCGGACAGACGGACAGACAGACAGAGGGACGGGTAGAGCGAAATTATAAGGGTTCCTTAAGTGGTACGGAACCCTTAAAACACGACCGAAGCTCGCGACAATTTTCCGTGTATGTGCTCGAATCCGTTCAGGCCGAATTGACGTCAGTTATAACTGAAACGATCGGCCTCTCGTCTGTGTGGGCCTTAAAGCATACTTTTATTTCTAAATTTATTAATCTATCATTAATTTAAGTTTAAAATATTGCTACAACTTTGGAATAAATTATCATACTAATAATATTATTTCCTTACTTTACTTAGATAATTATTATATTAAGGTTTTTTAAAAACATTAGTAGAAGAATTAAAGTGATGTTTATATTTTAAATAATAACTAATCGACAAAAGCTTGTCGATTCGGGAGTCGGGACATTTGTTTTGTAGTAATAACTGTCTTTCTTTATAAGCAATAGACGTTGCCTGTAACTTCGTGCGCGCAAACTGGAACTGGTCTACTCTATATCTCTGTGAAATTTCATCAAAATCGGTTCAGTAGTTTCGGAGCCTATTCAGTGCAAACAAACATACAAACAAACAAACTTTTCCTGTTTATAATGTTAATATTGGATTTTCCATAGCATACAACCTGTATGGTATTATGACAATCAGCTGATCAGTACGAATCCCTATCCACCAAAATCCAATTTCATCGACTTTTTGCAAAAAGTGTAGGCTGTAAACATTGTAGATAAGTGTCCGCGTCAAAAAAGATTTCCATCAAGTAATTAATCATCACTGACACTAAGGACAAAACATCACTAGTAAGTTCCAGGTATTGTTTCGCGTGGGAACATCACGAGGGGTCTTACAAATTACAACAAATATCGTATACGTAGTAGGTACGTCGGCATCTTATACTTTAAACTAGATAATCTTGTATATATATATATATATATATATATATATATATATATATATAATCGGTTTCTCGAAAACAGCTGCAAGTATTAGCATGAAATTTAGTATGCAGGGAGTATCCTTGGGAAGCGCATTTTTAAGCAAATTTTATTTTCTCGTGATACAACAATATATCAATAATTTCGACTCTATTATGTCAGTCCGATTGGGAGTTTGGTACGCGTACGTGTATAATTTTCGAATTTACGAATTCCGGTCCGATAAATATTTTTGTGATACTTTTTATTTTTTTAATTTATCAGAACTCCGTGTAAAGCTCGGTTCCACAATGCCCAGGTACTTAGGCGTTATAATATGATACGGTTTGTTAAATGCGATATTTCATATTAGAAATTATTTATGCATATTTAGATTAAATATAATAAATTCAAAGTACGCATGTTTAAAGTGTAAAAAAAACCAACAAGTTATCCTAACGAACATGGTGCTATACATTTTATAAAATAATAAGTAAAAAAGGGTAGGAAAAAAGGGTTTTTTTTAATAAACTTTGACAAAGATGTCAATAGTTACAAAATGATATGTTACTATTGACATACTATTTTTACATTTTAGGGTTCCATACTCAAAGGGCAAAATGGATGATAATAACAAAGACTCCGCTGTCCGTTCGCCTGTCTGTTCGTCTGTCACCAGACTGTATGACATGAACCGTGATAGCTAGACAGTTGACATTTTCACAGATAATTTACCTATTTCTGTTGCCGCTATAACAACAAATACAGAATAAAATATAACATATTTATGGAGCTCCTATACAACAAACGTGATTTTTTTGCTGATTTCATAGACCATGGTACGGAACCCTTCGTGCGCGAATCCGACTCGCACTTGGCCCGTTATTTGTGTTGTTTCGAACCGTGTTGCTGTATTAGTTACAAAGTTTCTTCCCTTCGTATCGCAACAGGAAAAAAGAGCTTCCGATTAGACCCATCTAAATAAAGACACCACAGTCCTGTCCTTCTGTTTGTTTTTAGGGACAGACAGACAATGACATAATATTTCTGTATTCCTAATCGAATAATAAATCTCAAGTCGTCATTTAAAATTTATAAAAAATGAATATTTATATGAATATTATTCTAAAAACTTATTATTTTGTTCACAAAATAATATTATGACTCAAAATAAAAACAAATGATTGGGACCGTAATTTAAACTAGAAATAGTACAATGTGAAGGCTAACATTTTACTTGGTATTATTTATTACACCTAAATTATAATATTTAGGGTCTGTTTCACAAGCTTCTAATAAGTGTCGGGTAGCTAATTCGGAAGTTTTGTCGCCGCTTACTGTATATCGAGCGAGAGAGACAAAACATGCAAATAAGCTATCTACCACTCATCAGTAGTAGCCCTTAGTTTGATATTTTACATCATAGGGCACCTACTGACTTTACATTCGTTGTTAAGAAAATACTACCTAGTAGTTCCGTTCAAATTCTTACACTACCGCCCGCGCCAACACAAGTAATGATCAAAATTCTTATGGCCTTTTTTATCTCCCCCTACAAATCGCCAAATTACTTACAACTTCTTTCCTTACTAATCAATCGTGGACGATTAGTTATTGGAATAACTTCCAAGTTACGAAGGTTATTTTATATAGTGCACCGTTTAGTAAACACAGTACACACACACAGCAGGTACGGTCGATAGCGGCACGTGTGCGCTGCGCGACGGTAGAAACTGAACTAAGGGGCGACGCACCGAGATGCGCAGAGCCGGGTTACGCGAGTCGGGGTGTTTCGTTGCTACTTTTCACGCGAGATTTGGGGTGATTTTTGGGAAATTCTGGCAAGATTTTTATAATAATATCTATGAATGCTTCCACACCACGTAGATCTGGTCCCGTGCTAAGTTCTCGAAGAACTTAAATTTAATAAAATAGAATAGATATACAAAATATTAATTTTTATTAATACTTGACGATACCGCTGCCGCGCTAACAGAACAATACACATTACAAATATTTAAGATTGTTATTATATTATACTCATATTTAATACACTGCACATTAGAGTGGTCAAAAAAAAAGTCTATCATCATCATCTCAAAAGCTTTCTTTGCACTTTGGAGGGAAATATTTATATTTTTATATAAATATAAAAAAATCCCTCCAAATTATATAAGTATTAATATTTTTATTCAGAATAAAAAGATTTTCTTTTTGAATTTTGAACGTTAAACAAAGAAAAAGAAAAAAAGAATTAAAATTACCACCGGTTCGGAACCCTAACCTGGTGAAAAGAACCGGGGTAAGAAACTCGCGCGGGTGCCACCTTATAAGGATAGCCAAAATTGTTCTTTTAAAAAAATATTTGTATTATATAATACAACAAAAACAAAAAAAAATGTAAACATAAATAAATAAATATTAAATTACAATATCTACAATATATTACAGTACATTGTTTAATTAGTAAACTGAAATTGCCTCATAGGGTCATCTTATTCCCAGGGTGTGCTGTCCTCAATGAAATATTTAACTTTATAAACCTTTGGCACACAGATGTCTTTTAACTACTTTTTTAAATTTATTTATTGACAAATTTTTTACATTTCTGGAAGTTTATTATAGAAACGTAAACACTGACCTTTAAAAGAATTGCTTATTTTACTGAGTCTAGTCACTGGTACAGCCAGTTTGTGCTTATTCCTAGTATTTATGTCGTGTTGGTCAAATTTTTTATCAAATTCATTACTATATTTTTTACATACATAGCATTATCAAAAATGTATTGAGAGTCCTACAGTCAGTATCCCTATTTATTTTGACTAATTTTTCTTATTACAATTTTTATATATTTTCCTATGAGCTGCAACTACTTGTAACAAATATTGTTTCTGTTCTTCATCTTTGGTCCCAAATTGGTTATATTTTTCAAATAAAGCATCCGCGCGCTCTGCCACATCGTTGAATTAGGTGTAGAGTTAGGGCGTGTCGTCTGAAGCTTGGTTTTACATGAGATCTCATAACTTTTTGACGGTGCGATCTTGGCATCACTTTACATGCAAATGTTTTTGGTGGGATAATCAAATACTTTGTAACAGGATATGTGAAAACGTGGATCGCATGAATCGATAGATAGCCCACCCAGAATATACAAAATTATAATTATTTTATGATGCCGAACATGAAATCTATATGCAACTTATAAGTATACAAAATTTCGTATGTTTATGTTCATAATTACCGAAGTTAGGTTAAGGACAGACGGACGGACAGAGCGAAACTATAAGGGTACCTTGTAGTTACTACGGAACCCTAAAACCAACCAGTTTTACCGTTTGTCCAAGTCTAGAATTTTAAAGAACGTTTAAGCTCGTAATAGGCTTGACTGACTTCTGAAAGAAGCCTGAAAAAATGTTGTGATTTGACAACTCAAAGTGAAAAGACCTTTCGGGTGTTACCACCTCTGAAAGGACAATCTTTACTAATATTATAAAGAGGAAAAGTTTGTTTGTTTGTTTGCATTGAATAGGTTCCGAAACTGCTGGATCAATTTTGACGAAATTAGATAGGGAAGGACATAGGCTACTTTTTATCGCGGCAGAACGTACGATTTACGCAAGATTAACTTTTGCACGTGCGAAGTGGCGGGTAACATCTAGTTACAAATTATTACGGTAAAACCAATTTGCTAATGGTATTGACAACCTTGGTTTTTCTATACAAATTGACAGACGATGCAATGTGTGAAAAATGACAACTGTCGAAAACTATCAGCATATATTATATGGTCGCACTGTACGATTTGTAAAATTATGGTTTTAATACGAATTTAATTTTTTTTACTGTGAATTGCTTTCTAAACCAAGTTTTGCCTTAAATATTTTATAACAAAGAAGCAACATTGCATTTCACTGGTGAAAGCGTATCAACATTAGAAACTAATTACACCTACGCACATTTTAAAACTACGTCTGTACCTGTATAGCTGTGTTTGGTCTATAAATTATTTTTATTATATTGCGCTGACGTACAAGGATATCTCATTTTATGAATTCAACGACATAAATAGATAAGATCACGAGACTGCGGCAAAAGATAATTTAAGTCATCGTTATCATCATCATTATCTGCTCGCTTCTATCGAAAAAGAAGTCCAGTTCACTTTGGGCCCAAAACTTCAAGTGCCGGCTATAGCAATGTTTGATCCCAAACTTGTAGTCGAATATCTCTTTTCAAAGGTCAAAGGTCGAATATCTCCTTTCAAGGTGCATTTTGATCGAGTTCTGTACTATCTGAGTCTAATCTGCACAAGTGTACGTAACGTACTCTGTCCGTAAACTAAATGCGCCCCTCTACATGGAGGCTTCCATTGACAAGAGCAATTTACTTACCGACACAGAACCTCAATTTTCGTAATGAACTTACTCTTTCATTTTTATTTTATTGAATTATAAATGAATCGTCTCGATATCATATACTTATTTTTGGAGTTTGGACCAATTAAAACGGCGTTTATGAGAATACCAATTTGCAAACAATACAGTTACGATGCGTATTTGGACTGCATCGTAACTGTATTATTGCAGGAGTTAATTAGCAGAGTCGACCTCCTGGACACCTTTACCCATAGACCATTCTTGCCCTAACTGACAATAATAATTTTTGATATTTTTTATGGAATTCTAACAAAAATAAAAAAAAATTGTCACCATCTTATAGCTTAACATTTAGAAGCAAAAAGTTTCGAGCCGACCTCAGCCGAGAGCGCATGCTTTTTAACCTCGCTCCGCTTTAAAAATACAAAAAAGTGGTAAAAAGTGCATCGATTTTAATAAATTTGGTACCAAACGACGCGTCTCGGTACCCCTACACGCGCGTGATACGGATACACCTTAAAAAGTGCGGGAAAATTGTGAAAACCCGGAAAAACAGCAAGTGTTAAAATTTTTAAACTTTAAACCGCGTAAAAAGACGCTACAGTTAACGGATTTTTGTGATAGTTTTAAGACATTGTGCAGGATAGTGTGATATACCTTTATGTGTGTAATGATTTTCACGATTATAGACCAACCGGAAGTACCTTTGACCTTGAGTTAAAGTTTTTGGCGTCCCCACGAGGTCAGGGAAATAAGGGGTCTAGTGAAAATGTGAGTGTGAATCCGTTAAGACAGCGGATAGAGAACGCGAATTCAGAAAAAATAAAAATTTTACCGATCACAGGGGGTGAGTAAAGTTAATTAAAAAAGTGGAACTTTAACACTGAATAGCGCAGCGGCCTCCAGAGACGCGTGGGATTTGATAAGCAAAAAAGCCAGCATAAACAAACACCTAAACAGCTACATCTCTAAAGGTAGGTGGTCCGGAACTCTAACCCGGAGAAAAACCGGAAAAACCACTTTTCCGGAAAAACCGCAGTAGCAAAACGCTGAAGCTGGTCGCGCTACTCAAATTACCACCACAGGCTGCCTACACTCACCCCCAATCAAACGCCAAAAACCGCGCGCCTCCAGCTGCTCTGGAACCGAAAAAAACCTAAAAAAGGTAAAAATTCAGGATAGAAAGGGAGCGGCTGGAAGAACCGGGAACCAGGCATTAGGAGCAGACAGCAGACGTCGAGACGAAGCGAAAGACGCCTCGCACGCTTTCCTACGGTCACTGGAACGAGAGATAGAGCCAAAAAAGTGATTGGCCGCCATTTTGACGGCCATTTTTGAAAAACTAAAACGTTTATAACTCCCGAACCAGTTGACGTACATAGGCGAGCGGCGTTTCGCTGAAAAGGGCTTGAGAAGGAGCACCCGACTACTCAAGAAAATCCGGGGAAAAGTGGGAAACCGAACCCCCCCAAGACACCCCCCCCCCCATAAAAATCCCAAGGTAGGACAACCCCTAAGCAACCGCGATCCGCTACCACCTACGGGAAAGGAATTACAACAAAAATAAACTCGACTTTGACGTTTGTCGGCCATTTTGTAAATTTTTAAACGTCGATAACTTCGGAGGCAAACGTCATAGGAAGACGCGGATTGCGAATATCGGCAGCTGGGAAGTTGGGCTAACGGACCCACAAGAAAAATACCCAAAAATAGCCAAAAAATTGGCAAACATTTTTGGACGAAACGAAGGTTAGAACCTGATAGAGGGGGAAAATCTAAGACCACCAAGCCCAAGAACCCCCCCTCTACGACAAATAAACACACCGGCATATTTAGCGCAACACAAAAAAAAGGTCCATAATTAAAAAAATATGGTTTTATTTTAAAATCTACTTACTACACTTCTTCTGTTATTTAAAGTTTCATTTGTTTTACTTAAAATGAGATCACATTAAGAACAGATTTTGCGAGTAAAGGCTATTTTTGAAAAATGGTACATTTTTGAACTTTTCATGTAACCGGGAAAAGTGAAAATTATTATAAAAATAACAATTAATTAAATTAGAAAAATGGTGATTAATATCGCGTATTTCCTCCACGTGCCCTTATTAAAGTTTCTACCCGTCTAGGCATACTGAAAATGATGTTATCGATGGTCTCCTGGGATAGTCTACGCCATTCCTCAACTACGGCGATTCGCAGTTCACCCACGTTGGCAGGAGCTGGAAATTTGGACTTAACTTTTCTTTTCAGCAAGTCCCAAACGTGCTCTATTGGGTTCATATCCGGTGATCTCGCCGGCCACTCCATAACAGTGATATTCATATCATTAAGATAAGCTTGAGTTACCCGAGCGGTATGCGGCCGAGCATTATCCTGCATAAAAACAAAATCGTCACCGATATATGGGGCAAACGGTACGACATTTTCTCCTAAAACTTCTCTGATATAGCGGTCTGCAGTCAGACTCCCTCTGTCAATCACTACCAAGTCTGTGCGAGCTCCCAAACAAATGCCCGCCCAAACCATTATTGATCCACCACCGTATACAACTGTAGTTTCAAAATTTGTCTGAATGTATCGGTCTCCTTTGCGTCTGTATATTCTTTGCCTGCCGTCAATTTGATTTAAGAGAATTCTGCACTCATCACTAAACAATACCTTACTCCATTGGTCCGCGTTCCAAAGTCGATGTTCCTGAGCAAAAGTTAACCTGTTTCTACGATGATTTACCTCGAGCCTTGGAGCCTTGGCGGGCACAAATGAACCCAAACCAGCTTCTTCGAACCTTCTTCGTACCGTACGCTCACTTACGGTTACACCCCGCACTGCTTCTAACTCATGTCGGGCTTGGACGGCCGTCAAACGGGGGTTCCTACGTACACGAAGCCGAATGAAACGATCATCCCTACTCGAAGTGCGACTTTTTCTGCCTTGTCCTGCTCTTCTCACATAAGTACCGGTCTCCCTGAACCGTTGGATACTGCGATGGATCGTTGAAACAGGTCGACGAAGATCTCTGGATATCACTCTGTAGGTTTGACCATTTCTTCGCATTTCGAATCAATCTCCGTTGGGGCTAAGTCAGGCATAATTCAATCCTCAACTCCAAAAAGATACGCGATTAAAAAAAAACTAACAAAAAATAGTATTTAAATGAAATTTTAAATCAAACTCAGAAGGAAGAAATATTCGAAGTTCGCTCCAGATAAGGTGTATTTGAATAAAATTAAAACAATTGCTTAAAATAAAGGTTTGATATCAGTATCATATAAGGTTGCTGGCTGGTTTATACGTCATTTAATTTAAAAAGAAATATTTTCAAATTAAGATAACAACTGAACATCACATTTTATGCAATTGTTTTAATTGTAAAATGTTCCGCAAAATATGCCGGCGTGTGTAGTTGCCGAGATACAAGCCCTCAAAGTCTGACATTGACAGCTCGGCAACTGTCAAACGTCGCAAAAAAGCGGCCATATCTCCGCTCCCTGAAGGGCTAGGAAGACGCGGTTTTTTCTATCATAGAAGGCATCACCTCAGCCGTCATCCCCTAAAATTAGAACTATATCGGAAGCCTTCAACAACCAAGGGCGAATTCGGGGGGACAAGCCGGACCATTGGAAAGAGGACGAAAATCCAAGGAAAACGAGTCCAAACTCGGCTCCAAGGACGGCTGAGAAAATTAATATCTAAAATCCAGGCAACGAACGCGGCGGCCATCTTGAAAAATAAAAACCCCGATATCTTGGCTTCCAGACGTCCTAGAGACACGGGGTTTTTCCACCAGCATCTGCACAACAAGGGAAATCCGGTCGGGGGAAAACCGAGCACCTGTAAGATCTACCTCCACCTGGAAAATAAGAAAATCAACCTCCTGGCTTCTGGAGGTCGCAGAGAGCAGCGGTTTTTCGGGATCCAGCACCGGACGAAGTAGAGGACGCCACACCTAAAGTACCGGAACACCTGGACACCTGCATCACATGAAAAATCGGAAAATAAGAAAACCATCACTTACCTAAAAGAAGCCGCCGCATCCACTGCATCAGCACCTGGGAAAAAGCTTTAAACTAAGGTACAAACACTGTTATTGACCTGGCCCAGTAGTCTCCTATTGGAGCTACTGCTTATATTGTAAATTAGGTTAAGACCAACTACACTATTTTTTGTGTACGAGTAGTTGCTAGTATTCGTTTTATATTGTGTGCTTAGGATTCAGACACACTACTTTATATCTATAGTAGTTAGTTTAGGTCAGTTTAACCCCTTATTGGGGAAACTGTTAGTTTAGGATTTTATTTTAATTTATTTTAATCTGACATTTTATTGACTATTGAAATTTATTTTATTTTATTATTACAATTGACATTTTACTTTATTTTATTTTTTAATTCAAATTGAAGTTTAATTTAAATTATTTTATTGCATTTTAAATTGACGAGTCCACCTACAAAGCGACAATGATTAGCACCCCCCGCCCAAGAACGACTTTCACCATTTCGTCACCAGTTTTAAATAAGGACGAACAGGGCAGGGCCCTTTCGCAACCAGAGACATCTACAGTCAGGGAAAGCGTGGACAAATTTGAATTAGCCTTAAGTCTACAAGCCGTGTCTCCTAAAAAAGCCAAATTAAAGTAGTGAACCACCTAAACAAAAACCTCACCTTGGGGCTCCGGTAATCTCACTTACTCGGCGAAAATCAACGCATCCTTAATTTCATGCTGGTTTTCAGTGAAGCCATGGTATTAATCTGGTCCAGCCAGCCCATTCGTGCCGAGGCATGGCTCTTCCACGTTTAGATTGTGAAATATGCTTTTGTGTTCTGTATAAAGTATTTTTTGTTTCAAAATAAGTACAATTTTGCCGAAAAGTTATTTTCAAATTATAAATAAACCTTTTTATAAGGTTTTTACAACTAAAACTTTAGGCTTTTTCCAAACCCAAAGAACATATTCACACACATGAGTCATATCAATGACCAATGAGGGATGGGGATGAGGTTCATACAAATTTCCGCATTGTTCCTTATGTTATTATTTTTTATTCTTTTTTAGTAAATTTGAATCTCATCCAACTCACATCAAGCTAAAAATGCACTGTCATTTGTAAAAAATTCTATTGAATTAAAAATATTAAACCATCTTTAGCAAATAAATCCACGGGTGAGATTTAGTAAATTTAATGATATTTTTACGATTGCATACATTTGCTTAATCCTCAGTATACAGGGCATAACTTGTGTCAATGACAAGTTCTCTCGAGACGCCGGCGATAAAACCGCCGCCCGCCACCCACCCATCCGCCCAAACTAGGGCGGATCGATCGCCCGACCGGTCGCCCAACTGGTGGAGACAAATGACCATCGAGTTGGAATTAAGATACGTCAACATAGTTTAAGATCTCAGGGTAAATCATATCATCCATCATCATTATTATATTAATAAGTGAAGCAAAAACTTTCAGTACAGTCACTTACGCGTTAAAACGTGGACGCGCGAGTGGGATAGCCT
Source organism: Phengaris alcon alcon (assembly GCA_037179445.1). Lineage (NCBI taxonomy): Eukaryota > Metazoa > Arthropoda > Insecta > Lepidoptera > Lycaenidae > Phengaris > Phengaris alcon. Next base: position 259,961 of record JAYRCH010000372.1, read on the forward strand.
AAAAATCTAAACGATATTTAACTGATTTTAATTACGAGAATTACCCCTGGATTTAAGGTGTCTAATATTTAAAGAGAGAGAGAGAGAGAGAGAAAGATTGAATCCGGGTTTAGCGTAATGCACGGTTTATAGAAGTTTGGTGAAATCGGGTCTGCGCGTTTTATAACAATGGGATATAATCTTGCGAACAAAAAATAAGTTGGCGACTGCACATGAGCATACTGTACTACAGAGTTTGGCAGCGAATTAATATGTTGGCGACTAAATTACTAAATTGGCGAAAGCACTCAGGTGACAAAATATACAAAAATCGACGGATAAAAAGTTGCGAAATTTAATCCAAATTGGCACTGAAATTTATAAGTTGGCGACTTAATTTCCGAGTTGGTGACTATTATGCGATGTAAGTAGCTATAAAAACAGATTGGGTTGATATATTCATGGCTACTAAAAAATCAATTTGCAGGCTACGGAAAATCGCATTTTTGAATACTGTTGGAGTTTGTTTTCCTTTGGTATGGGTGTCGTTTTCAAGGTTTTTAAGAGTGCAGAATGATATGAAAATTAAATTCAATTTGAAATTCGAAAATAGCGTATATTTTTTTCATTAAAATTAATAAAGGAATTTTTCATTTTTTTTTTCAGTAGGATTTACCTTGTTCTCGAGATAGAAGCGATTATAGAAAAAAAATATGGCATTGCTCTACTTTGAGATTACATCGTTCGTATCTCAAAGTAGAGCGAGCATCCTGAATTGGAAAAAACAGGATTTTAAAATTTATTTTTCTCCCAACATGAAGAAAATATGTGGTTGCAGAGTTACAAAGGGGGAGGAAATTAAAATATATCGCGCCATTATGAAATATCAAAATAAATTATTTCTTTTGTAATTAACATCCCCCAAACATATAAAAGGACACCTAAATTCATTTTATTAAAAATAAATGTCCGCTATCTTTGAAATTCAAAATGGATATCATTTTTGTATTCAGCACCCCTAAAATCCTCGATGACGAAACCCGTATCGATTTTACAGAAAAATAAACATTCGCCATTTGAAATTTCAAAATAAATGAATTTTGTAATCAGTGACTCCAGAAACCTAGAAAAGGACAACTATATCCATTTTTTTATGCCAACTATCTGGAAAATTCAAAATGGATTACTTTTTTGTAATCAGCACCCCTATAAACCTACAAAAGGACACCCATATTAATGTTTATAAAATGAAGTATGTCCGCCATCTTGAAATTTCAAAACGTATGTCATTTTTGTACCCAGCACCCCCAGAAAACCTGGTAAACGACACCCATATAAATTTTACGAAAAATAAATATAAATATTTTTAATTTTCAAATTGAATCTACACAATATCTACACCTCCCGAAACCGATTAAAAATGGGAATTTTGTACGCTCCTTTAGGTTTTTATTATGTGCGCTCATTTTGCTCCTTATTATGTTTTTTAAATTACCTTCATTAGGGAAAATATATGTGCCTATACTTAAATTAAATATGTACTCTCAAATTGTCGCCAAGATAATATATGTCTGCCAGTTTATTAGCAGTTTATTATTGGTCACCAGATTTGAAATTTTTTGTTCCTTATAATATTATTTCGCCAACATGGTAATTTTTTTTATCAATTTTTTTTTTGTTTTGTCGCAAGTTTAAATACATGCCAATAACAATCTATGGTCGCACAGCTTATTATACAACCGCCACTGCTAGAGGACACAAACTTTTGCACTCGTGACCTTCCACTGGCGAAGTTCCGACGCAAAATTTGTTACCTCCCCTTTGTAATAAAAATATTTACACATCGGATAATTTACACAACGTTGCTGTCTGTGACTGTCAAGTCAACTTTTCCAATGAATCAGACAAAGACAGCAATGTTGTATATGTTAGCCGTTATGTAAATATTTTTATTATTAAGGGGGTTAATTTATACTGTTGGCCGATTGACAGTACCTTCTTATTCTAGCAACAAATAAATAGCATTCAACGTAACTAAAATTTGAATGACCAAGACACAATCAAGTGGAAAACTAACGGCCGAATCCTGGAACGATAGTTAAATTAAGTGACGCTCAAGTCACATGCTGTCCTTGTCATTTCGGCTAGCAGAGACAGCGACAGCCTGTTTGTAATTTGTATTACGCCGAAATGATTTTTTATGTATTTTTTATTCATAAAAAAAAGAAAAAAATCTCTGTAAGTCTACATTTACAAAAATGCTAGCCATAAACGTAACGGTAACCGGTATAACTGAAAGGTTTGCCAGTACAGGTAAAAACAACTGTGAAGGTTTCCACACAGTGAGTGCTATGTGTGAGTTTTTCTTTTCGCATTCGATGGTGAGCGTGTTTGGCGTTTACTAGGAATTTGTATTAGAGTCTTTACCTATGAAATTGCCGTTTTGTATGAAAAAATTTAAAACGAATTTTTTTCATGTATTTTTTATTTGTATTTATCGAAGTAATCACCAATGAAATCAATGCATCTTTACCAACGCAGTGGCAGTTTATTGATGCCCTTCTTAAAGAAATCAGCTGGACGGGAGGCAACAAATTCTTCAAAGCCATTTTGTACTGCCTCTCGGGTATTGAATTTTTTTCCCGCCAAGAATCCTAATTCTGGAAAAAGTAGTAGTCTGTAGGCACAAGGTTTGGTGAGTAGGGCGGATGACGGAGCTTCCAACCCCAGTCCTTGCAACTTGGAGACCGTCTGCTGTGCAGTATGAGGTTGCGCGTTGTCGTGCAGGAGCAGCGGAGACGTGCGATTGACCAATGCTGGTTGGAGATGTGCCAGTTTCTCCATCATTGTGTTCAGTTCTTCACAGTACACATCTGCAGTAATGCCCACCCCGTTTGGTAAGAACCTGTGATGAATCCATCACTTTTCTAGGGGTAAGTTTTCATTTAGGGCATTGTTTAGGTATTGCTGAACCAGGATCCAACCAACTTGCTGAGCGCTTGCGGTTATTAAACAGAATCCATTTTTCATTGCAGGTAACAATGCGGTTCAAAATTCCTTCATTTGTGTGTCTGTTGAGCAGTGCAAGGCACGTCTCGATGCGTACTTCGCGCTGGCGATCATTGAGTTCGTGTGGCACCCATTTGTCAAGCTTTTTTACCTTGCCAATTTGACGCAAATGGACCAATATTGTTTTCACGCTAACGTCGAAAGCTGCTGCTAATTCAGCCGTAGATTGTGTATCATCAGCTTCCACAATCGCCTTTAATTCGTCATTGTCGACCAAAGACTTCGGACGACCGCGAGGTTCATTTTTCAGGTCGAAATTTCCAGAACGGAAGCGAGCAAACCAATAACAGGTGGTGCGTTAGTTTGTAGTGTTAGCTCCGTAAACGTCGTTGATGTTGCGTGCCGCTTGTGCCGCGTTGCTGCCACGACGGTACTCATATTCCATAATTACTCGAATTTTTTACGTATCCATGATGACGAAAAAGATTGACATGCGATAAAAATGTAACACTAATCAATAAACAAATGACTACTTTTGGAAAAAGAATTCCATGTTTTTAAAATAAAATTAATTTGAAATTAGAATTCTTAGCCAAACAAAAATTATTTTGATTTGAAATGGCCAGTACTGCAGAACAGCAATTTCATAGGTAAAGCCTATTATGTGATTTGTACAGCGTCACCTAGTTGTAAACGCGACAACTAGGTCTAATCACATACAAATTCCTGGTAAACGCCAAACGCGCTCACGATCGAATACGAAAAGAAAAACTCACACTTAGCACTCAGCTCAAGATTGACCTTGATTGATTGATTGATTACACCTGACAGGTGTAACTGTGCAGGCAAACCTGTCAGGCACACACTTACGTGTATTAATATAATTAATATAATACGGCTAGCTTATTATTATTATAGTTTCGTAGCTCGTGTACATAGCTATCTAGCAGTGGCGAAGGCTAGTTCTCCTTCATAGGGAAGCCCTAGCCTGTATAAATAGGTAGGGACTTAGATGAGGGTCTTCAAAAGGTAAGTGGTCTCAAGCCGATAGGCTATAGGTATAGAGATATAAGTTATAACATTAATTGTCGGAAACGAAATTGCAATGGTTAAATTACCAGAAAATGTATTCTGGTTATTGAGTACAAATAATATTTACTTTACAAAACAAGCAAATGTGAATAAACTTAAACGTTTCTTAAAAAAAAAAATACTTAACAAAACAAAGGAAATTAAACATTTAAATACAGATTTATGTACTTATCATAAAGTTTAACGTAAAACATACATGAACATTTTAACCGAAGAAAACTTGTTATTTATAGTAAAGACTAACGTTAATTTTTGACCATGATTATAAAACTTTAAGGTCCTTCCGAGACCGCGACCCGCGACCGAGACCATATCCCCAATTCTCCTAATTAACTTAAACTTGTATTTCACTTATTTTGAATTATAAATGAATCGTCTTGATATCATAAACTGATTTTTGCAGTTTGGACTAATCAAAACGGGTTTGACGTTTATGATAATACCATTTTGCAGTTTTAACATATCGGGACTGGATCGTAACTGTATTATTGCAGGCTTTAATAAGCAGAATCGACCCTCGACCAAGTTGTCAAGATGACAATAAACACATGTTAGAAAACAAGTGATTCTGAGTATTTCATGCGAAAATACTTTTTGACGTGACAACGTCTTATAATTCAATGGAGCCGGCTGCACGCACGAAAAAACACGACTCATGCGGCGTTACCTCGCTCTGAGGCGTTGTCACGTTCAACTATCGTCAGTAAAGCGACTTTACAGACAACCGATTTTTACTTATCTCTGCGTACTTTATAGTTATTGCGGGTTGAAAAATCGTTTTTTTTTATATTAAATATGTCCTTACTTTTGAATTACATAGTAACTGAAATGCTTACAATGTTTTGAAAATTTTAAATTAAATAATAGTTTTTGAGATTAGTTCGAAGAAATACAAACTCAACGCAGCGGGGCAGCTTCATTTACGAGTAGTAGTTTAGTCCGCTAGAAACAACTCACATAATATTTGGGTCGACGTTTTCTTGAGAAATCTCTGTTTCCTCTGAAAGTAATTCATTGTTTAAGATCAATGCGCTCGTCTCTGGGAATAATTGTTTTTGCGATCGAACAAATTTTGGTTTAATATGAGAGATGTAGGGATCTGAGCTAATTAGAAAGTTGTGGATTATGTCCAAATTAGTTTTAACTCTACAGATATTTCTTGTGTGGGCCAGTCTAACGTTCCGGAAAGCATGCCTATGGGAATAAATGAGAAACTTTCACAAATGTCTGCACCATAAGGCATGTCTATAAGTTAATATAAAGTATTGCTGTTTCTCTGCAATATTCCCTAAAATAGCAAGTATCAATGAGTTGCTCAGATGAAAAATAGTCTAAGATAACTGCAAACCTTTTGATTAAATCAAGGTGAATGCCAGTTTTTTCAGCAGATAGTTTAAAATTCGTGAAAAACCTTGGCTGTATTACCGTCGTTGGTAGTGCCAAATCCCTGTTTAACTATATCAATTAACAAAAGGTCATTTTTTAGGGTTCCGTAATACATATATACTTATAGTTTCGCTCTGTCCGCGCTTCTAGCTTCTGTTATTATGAATATAAATGTTGTTTGGTCATAAAGTGCAAGTCATTCATTTTACTCGGTGGAGTACCACAATATATATGTTACAAACCGCTGCAGAAGAAGTATTAGAAACCACAGTGGAAATTTTCCCATCAATCATAGTCATATACAAATCATGATATATCTCAAGATTTTCTACAATTATCGGGACAAGTTCTTTTCAAAATTGAAAACCAATTGGACGACAGTAATTTGTCGAAGATGGAGCAGGATTCTGCCATAAGATACTAACACTATCTTCTACCAAACAAAGCGGAACCAAACTGATCACAAACACTCAAGAATCGTCAATTTTTATATCAGACTGACTTGTTTATAGTTACTATGAGAAGATGACCCATCAAACCACCATTTACTTATCCATTTTATTGACATTGTGGTTGCAGAATCAATCTGAAGTCCCAGTATTGTTATTAAACATAATATTATGTACATTACATTACATATTATCCAGTCCATTTTTATCTTACTTATATTATTATTTTCATGGTTCTTCTCATGATTCAAGCTAATAAGTTAGAAAAAATATATATTCAACCCACAATAACTCAAAAGTAGGTACGAAGTAACAAGTATCTTCGCATGAAATACTCAGAATCACTTGTTTTATAACATGTGTGACCGCCATCTTGACAACTTTTAAGAATTTCGAGAAATTAACAGAAATATAATTTCTTCCATACAAATTGATTTTTTTTTACCGTTAAATAGTCGTGTTATCCTAGTGTTAACCATAAATAAAAGTGCCTCTAGCATCGATGTCCATGTTTTATTAAATCGGGACCACTGTGAACCGGCCAAAATCCATTAATCGGGTTTTACCGCAAATTAGCTCTACATTTGAAATTCACGAACATCAAAATAATTTGTGCAATATCCGACAGATACACCCATCTAATTCTGTCCGCAGTAGGCATTGGGTGGTGGGTGTTATTTGTGCTGCTAATGGAACCGTTGACTTGGTAAATAAACACACCACTAAGAGATTTCATTGAGAAATATGCGGTGTACTTGTCTTCCGGGATTCTCGGGTGGGAGTGAGATTTGCAATACCTATTCTATGATATTTATGTGTAAGGCCAAGTCTATTTTTGTAACAATGGCCATGGCCAAGGCCACGGTGCCCTTTTCCCAAAAAAGGGGCCATAGGCAGACACTAAAGACTTTCACAAAATGTGATCCTGATAGGTACATACATACATCTTTTAGTGTTATTTGCCATAATTTCGAGATATTCTTTCGTGAAGCGATGTGTGGGAGTGCAATATATGAGAAGATGTGGATATTGATGAGTAAGGTCAAGTCTATATTCGTATACTGTGTTTAGATCCAATGTCAACAAAAATAATAATTTAACACATTACGCTACTAATTTACATGACAATTTATTAAAAATTAAAGTAATAAAGTAAAGAAATACTATGAGTTATGCTACATTAATTATTTCAAATTGATTCATTTTGTTTACTTTTAGATTAAATTTCGATTTGCTTTTAGATTTAGATCTGAATAGATGTCCAAGGCGCTGCACCGTTTTCCCAGAAAGGGACAGGCAGATATACTATCAATTATTGCAATGCTGGTAGGTATCGTGGTGTTTGCCAAAACGGCTCTGATTTCTGAATGCCATTTTGGAATTGGCTTTAATTTAACCATTTTACACGATTTCTGCCCATGTGTGGAAGTGCATTCTATGAGAGAAACAATACTCTACTAATCACGGATCTTTTCTCAATAACGGCAGTTACGCCAGTATCTTTTGTTAACTAGTTTTGTGGGTTAAAATGTATCCAACGCGAGTGTTATTCAATGCCAAATGTTCTTAAGTGGTCATCCTTAGTTTCGAAGTCATTGAAAGTTGACATTAGACACTAGGGCCTAGGTATAGTCTACAAAATTTCATTTAATGCGATCCTGACGCACTTCGTTTGCGTCATAATTAGAAAGAAAGAATAAAATGGTGAAAACCCATTATTACGGTTTCGACTGCTTCCAAATTAATACACGATTTTTTCCATATGTTGTATAATACGCGTCGTCATTAGTTAGTTGATATAGGTAGCGCTTGTGTGACGCCTGTGAAGTTACAAAGTGGCTCTTGCGGAAGATCGGCGCTGAGTATTCCTTGGTGTGCCAGCATTGCCGAGCTTGAGCCAATTTGCAGCTGCTGATTAAATTTAGTTTAAATGTTGATGTACTAATCGTTTATGTATTTAGCTGCTATATACTTTTATTTATTTATTTTTATTATTTATGTTGCGCTTTTAAAACTTATCTTTGTGATAAATATTTGATGTGTTTCTACTGGACACTTCACACAACAGAAACTCTAGGAATTTGTAAATGATTTATTTGCGTCTCACGTTCAGAGCAGTTAAATAAATTAAGACGTGATTTTTAACTTGTCAATACTCAATAGCCTTATACAAATATTTTAACATAAAATAGCTGTTAGGTTAGGTTCCTGAGTCACAGTCCTCGGCTTAGCGTTATGAATCCTTTGATCATTTAGCTACTAAGTCGTGTAATTGAAATTAAGGTAGAGAATAGATCAGGAGTTCCCAACCAGTGGGGGCGTAGAGAGATGTCATAGAGGGGTGCAAAACGACCTATACATAGGTATTTTAAATCACAAATTATAAGATATTAATCGACATCAGTCGCTATTAATCGAATCGTCAATTTTTATGTCAGACTGACTTGTTTATAGTTACTATGAGAAGATAACCCATCAAACCCCCATTTACTTATCCATTTTATTGACATTGTGGTTGCAGAATCAAGCTGAAGTCCCAGTATTTTTATTAAACATAATATTATTTACATTACATTACATATTATCCAGTCCATTTTGATCTTACTTATATTATTATTTTCATGGTTCTTCTCATGGTTCAAGCTAATAAGTTAGAAAAAAAATATATTCAACCCACAATAATTCAAAAGTAGGTACGATAAGTAACAAGTATCTTCGCATGAAATACTCAGAATCACTTGTTTTATAACATGTGTGACCGCCATCTTGACAACTTTTAAGAATTTCGAGAAATTAACTGAAATATAATTTCTTCCATACAAATTGATTTTTTTACCGTTAAATAGTCGTGTTATCCTAGTGTTAACCATAAATAAAAGTGCCTCTAGCATCGATGTCCATGTTTTATTAAATCGGGACCACTGTGAACCGGCCAAAATCAATTAATCGGGTTTTACCGCAAATTAGCTCTACATTTGAAATTCACGAACACCAAAATAATTTGTGCAATATCCGACAGATACACCCATCTAATTCTGTCCGTAGTAGGCATTGGGTGGTGGGTGTTATTTGTGCTGCTAAACAAGTTTCGACACGTCACAAGTCACAACTCTTTTTATATGGAAATATCGTTAAAATTATGTTTTTCTTTGCAATAACAATATCACAGGTGTTATGTGTTTTCTTAAAGTAGAGTTTGCGCCTGATAAATTAGAAACTAATGGAGTTTTCAAGGCATATTAGGCATGTAGGCCCCATGTAAAATCTCAAATACTTTTAGGCTAATAGACAAGTACCGGATTTGTTAACCGCCAAACTCTATGACCTACAAGGGCACCGATATATGCTGTCGTTGGGCTGGCCGTCTTCGGAGTCAAGCGGGCGGCCTAATATTGACATGACAATAAGCTCTTGGATATATGGGTGTCAGTCGAAACAAAGTTGATATAAGTAGGTACTAAACACTTACCCCCGTACTAATAAAAATATTTACACAACGGATACTTTAGTACTGTAGCGACTTTTCCAACGTATTAGACAGTTGCAATGTTGGTAATGTGTGGTGGGCTAAAACCCGTTTAAAAAAAAGGGAAAAGTGAGATTTTTCAAAGCAAGCACCATAATAATTTCCATATTACCAATTCCACTTCGTTAGCTCAACCCTGTCCAATGTCCATAGAACAAAGCCGTTAACGTGACCCGACGGAACATTGTTGGCGCGGGACGTGTATTGGATATGAAGCGGCGTGACAGCGTGACAGCGTGACAGAAGAGATATTGTCACTCCACTGACGTGATCAACATCAACATCGTGTATGTTTCAGAGGAAATGAAGGAAGCTTCGAGATCATGAAATGAGGCAACATGATTGGACTGTGACGCTAAAACAACTGAGATAGAAACCAAAGTGAAACCACGTTCTTAATGTATTTCGGGAACCAGCGAACATTTTTCATACATCGTTTGTCATTTCTATAGAAAAACTTCGATTGCCGAGCGACATTAAGTTATTAGTTTCACTTAGGGATTGCAAAATCCGGTTTTTTTCTAACATAAATACGGATTATCCGGATAAACCCGATTTTTCAAAAGTTTTATGAATAATATTCAAAATTTTTTACATATTTTATAAAACTTTTATGTTTTTTTTGCTTTGATATTTTATCAAAACCTACTTACTACACTCATTACTAAAAAAAACTGTTACTTTTTGCAATTTAATTTAAAAAAAATCTTATTCTAAGTTGTAAGTATTTAAAATTACAATCTGAATAAATAAAAATTAATTTTACTATTCATTAATTATGCGTAGCTGATAGAATAATAAAATCTAACAAGGTGCGTAAAAAAATTGTACTACTTACAATTTCGCGCGCCGCGAATCCGCCATTTTGTATTTTTTCTTTGAACTAGCTATCCAAGGACACTTGGGTTTTTGAGACAAATCTAACGATAATAAAGGAATTTACAAACATGTAAGATACGCGCGAAAAACATAACCCAGTGGGACAAAAAAGAACTGAAAAAGGAATATAATGATGACTGAAATATATGAAACGGCTGTGCCGATTTTAACGGGACTTTCACTGGCAGATAGGTTTCGTAAGAAGATCCTTTTTTTCTACACAAACGAAGTTGTAAGTAACCATTGTCCGGTTAGTTTTAAAGTTTCTACTAGATTGTTAGCTAGGCTAATCTATTAAAAATCTACTAGTTACCTATTGTTTTTAGGGTTCCGTACCCAAAGGGTAAAACGGGACCCTATTACTGAGACTTTACTGTCTGTCCGTCTGTCTGTCATCAGGCTGTATCTCCATGACCGTAATAGCTAAACAATTGAAATTTTCACAGGTGTATTTCTGTTGCCGTTGCCGCTATGACAACGAATACTTAAAAGAGAATAAAATAAATACACAAGATGGACTCCCATACAATAAACGCAATTTTTTGCCGTTTAGTACGGAGTCAGACTCGCACTTGGCCGATTTTTAACACAATTAAGTCATCTAACAGTAAATCATTGTCTATACAAAGCAAAGTCATTTTATCAACAAATCTTGATTCTTATCTCCTATTGTTAGCCTCCGTACAAGAGGAAAGTATCATAGTGAAAAACAATTACGATCTATTTTTAATTGTCATGCAACAGAGAAGACGAGATTAATTATCTGTGATTCCATAAATAATTACGCATATTTATATTTATAGAAAACAGGACATTAATCATGAACACAAGTTCAACTTACCATGGGGTTAGATTTACGTGATATATATTTTATAAGTATGTATGTATATTGCTCTGTATTTATTTTTGTGTGTCTGAATAATTTGAATTTGATTAACAGTTCATTTATTCCATGAAATAATAATAATAATAATAGCTCCCCACACCGATTTCGGTGACGGTGGCCGGTTTCATTGAAACCAGGCCAGCTACGCACGAGTTACTTTATAGTGTCCAAGTGTGTGTGCGCAGTTGTGTACTGCGAGAGCACTCTCAACTCTCTGTCACTCTGTCCGACACGACTGGCGAGAGATCAGGCGCAAGTATGGATCATCTTTCTTGTCAGACAATCAGGTGATCAGCCTGCATTGTCCTAACTAAACTTGGAAACATGTTTTGTTGTTCCAATGGGGGAATCGAACCCACGACCTCCGAGTCGAGAGCCAAGCTCTAAACCACTGGACCAAGGAGGCTGTTAAATGACTGAGTGATGAAAAGATAGTTCAAGTGGATTATTCCTTGTTCACTGTTCATCCGCTAGATTTTCAATCCTCGTCCTACGTTGCCTCGTTATAAAGGCAGGGGTTGAAAATCTAGGGGTTGGACACGGAGTGATTCCTCAAAGTAAGGGGCCTCCGAAAACACCGGCTGCCACTGTCTCTGTTTGGCAGAATGACAAGTTCAGCATGTCTTGACAGTCACTTACTTTTAGGCTACGTTCCCACGAGCGTTTTCTTGTCGTTGCTAGTCGCGACGAAAAAAAAAGCACTGTAATTAGAAATCTACGCTAATACAATAGAGCTGAAAATCGTGAACAGCTGTCAAATTTGAAATTTGACACTTCGATTTTCAGCTCTATCGTATTAGCGCAGAGTTCTATTTACAGTGTAGTTTTTCTGTCGCGACCACAAAAAAACTCTCGTGAGTGCGAGATCAAAGTAACATTTGCTGCGTAATCTGTTAGCTCAATACAGTCGCTTCTCAGTTGAAATGGTTATTAAAAGACGCACTATGTTTGCACAAGTATTTACTGAGGAGGTACCGACTGTGCAATAGGCGGACTAAGTGCCACTTAACTCTACCGAAATAGCTGGCGAGTAGGGACGTCATTCTTATACTAAGTAACATCTTTTAGAGATCAATTCTGTTGGAGATAGACAGATATTTTAATAGGGTTCTGTGGGATAATAGCACCTCACCGTTACCTAAACCAAAGTCTAATCTACTACCGCACCAAATTTTATCAAAATCCATTCAGTGGTTTTTGCGCGAATGAGTAGCAAACATCCATACGGCATACTTATATACAAACTTTCGTGTTTGTAATATTAGTAAGCACTAGCTTTTTCTCGCGGCTTCACCCGCTTAAAATAAAATAAAACATTTTTATTCAGAGTAAAAAACAAGACTTTTTTCTGAACGTTAAAGTAGTTACTACCATGCCAAATTACCGTTCAGTAGTTTCTGAGATTAGCGCGTACAAATGTACAGACATAAAAAATATTTCCGTTCATTAAGTCCCCTGTAAGGCTAAGAACTGACTCAGCGATTTTCAGTCGCGCCCGCCGCGATCGTGGAACTGCGATTTTATTTCAAAACTCACGAGACCGGTTATTAGCGCGATTACAAGTCACCGCGGTTTTTCGCTTTCAAACGTAGCGGACGAAAATCGCAAGACAGGCGACTGCAAATCTAAACATAAGATTTTCGCCCGCCAATCGAACGCAGAGCGCGCGGGCGCAAATCGCCGAGGTTGCGGGTGATAGCGGCCCGCACGATTCTACTAGTCGCCCGCCGGTGCAGCAACACATGTATATTTGTATTCTACAGATGCTGAATCAAAAATTGATGCAAAAATCGCTCCGTGAGTTCTTAGCCTAATAGTTTGACAACGACCAGTTACGATTTAATTACCAATATGTATAGATAAATAAATATAGATTACCGGAGTTAACAAGGGAGGACGGACAGACTGACAGTCCAACGGACAGAGCGAAACTATGCGGGTTCGTTGTAATTACTACGGAACCCTAAAAACTTATAACGCAACTAGGTAAACTATATTATGTCTATGTTACCCGAGTTACTACTACGATCTATTGCCATCACATTCATTGTAATCGGATTAGGCAGGTAAACTCGTAGGTAGGCGGTGACGTAGACGGTGGAACAAACAAACATACTCACATACCCTTTACCCTTCCTATTGGCTTCGCCGTAGTCGGATACAAATTTCATCGTCTGGAACGTCTAATCGTCTGGGTCTAAGCGTGGAAAACGCTACCTTTTTTTCATTCATTCCAAAGGCCTACAAACAGCCGAATAAGGGATACATAATTAAACTATGCGCGCCTTCGACGTAATTAATACGATCAATACAACCTTGGGCTATATATGATGCCGAATACAAGACAGGGACTGGGGCAAAGGATGACTTATTAACCTTTGATATGTAGTTGGCGTTTGTCTCGGTCTTTTTCTTTATTTAAACGAGTAAGGCTAACCGCTAAGCCTGGTGCTGTTGTTGGTGCGGTGCGTTGCGTCGCGTCGTCACCATAATATAGATATACGAGATCATAACGTTCGCGTTACGGTCATACATAGCTTGTTTCAGCTACATAAATTTAATTACTATTACACACAAATTCTCATGACGATCTAATCCGAAAATTTGGATATTTAGCGGCTTTATACCGCTGTACCGATATAGTAAAAAATAATTTTGTTATCATTAGCATGGCAACGCATCGCTCGTCACGCTAACAAACCATCTAATCTCCCGCATTAGATGTTTGGCATACAAATAAATATGTCTAGACTCTAGCTGTAGCCTGTAGGGTCCAGTATCCTACTACTATAAAATAAATGTGAAACTTTGTGAGAATGGATGTATGGATGTTTGTTACTCTTTCACGCAAAAACTACTGAACGGATTTCGATGTAAATTGGTATGTTAGTAGTTTTAACTCTGGATTAAAACACAGTACTGTGTTCTATTCGCGTTAAGATGTCAGTAACTGTCAGGGCCCTGGCAGGAACACTTGACAGCGGCGTAAACGTAACGTTATCGAAATCTAATGAAATTTGTATGGGCGCTGTCATCATTTTAACAGATTTTCATTCAATTCTCATTCGATAACGTTACGTTTACGCCGCTGTCAAATGCTCCTGCTAGGCCCTAGACCTTAATGTGAACAACGCAGCGTTATTGGTCAATATACATTTTTTGACATTTTGCTGTGAGAACGTGGTTTGAATATTAAACTCGCGGGAAACAATAAATCTGTCTCCGTACGCATCAAATTCGTTGTTATTAAACGTTTAAACGTTTTTATTACTTTAAAAAAATCGAAATTAAATTGGTTACAGATCTTTTTATTTGTTTATCTATAATATATATAGATAAATAATAACATATTATATGTAATATAAAACATATTATATATTATATATAACATATATAAATATATAGTCCTATATAGATTAACCTATATAGATTCTATACTAATATAATAAAGAGGAAAGGTTTGTTTGTTTGCATAGAATAGGCTCCGAAACTAATGGTCCGATGTTGATGAAATTTTGTACAGATATAGAGTAAACCACGGGGAAGGACATGGGCTACTTTTTATTGCAGCAAAATGTACGGCTTCCAGTGAGATTTCCTTCTGCGCACGCGAAGTCGCGCGAAACGTCTAATCTTTTTTATAAAGTTAAAACACACAAAAAAGAAAATAAAACAATTAAAAGTCACCATCGGTTCACAGCGAGATACGAGTTAGATATTAGTGGCGAGAAGATAAACAAAATTTAAAAATAGAGGCGAAAAACCTTCATTAATTTGCGCAGTTGGAATAGTATATTTATTTTAGCGAGCTAAGTAGTTAGCATTGCCTTAGATAAACATTACATTTTTGATTGGTTGAAAATCATGACTGACCGGATTGATCGGTGATAGATGAAGGACGGAGGTACACTCTGTTCTGAGCTCCAATTCTTGTAATTAACTTACACTTTCATTTTACTTTTATTGAATTATAAATGAATCGTTTGGGTATCTTAAGCTGATTTTTGGAGTTTATTTCACCATACATCAAATGTCAAAATGGCCCCAAACAACCACAAAAGTGGGACCATTTATGTGGGGACAGTTAATGCCTCGTCTATAATATATACCTACGTCAAAGGTTAAAATGCTTAGAATTTATTTTTAGGAGTAAAATATTGTATCATCCATATTGTTGTTGTTATTGTTAATAGGAATAGAACCAACACATAAATACAGTACAACTACGTACTTAATTACCATTTACATTCCGAGAACATTTAATTGAGCCATAGGTTTGGAACGGTAATCGCTTTCCATTAGGCGACCACTCGTTGTCGTTAGGCCTTATTCTATAGAGATTAGAGATGTCATCGAATCTACTACACATATCTGAAATTCTCAGCTTGGCAGATTTTTTTAAAAGTTTTCTTGTAGGTTCGGTACGACGAAGATGGCGCAATAACATTTGCGGGGGTCAGCTAGTAACCCAATATATTAATTGTATAATATGCAAATGCTCATATTATATAAGTATATTTAAATTCGGCGTATCCTGTTTACTTTAGATCAGCTGTGCCGTGCGCACGCGCCGATGACAGATTGGTGTTACATCTTAGACTTCTCAGAGGATAGTGTTTGTACAGTCGAGTATTATCTACGGTATGCGGTATGAAAGCATAGCGTTTCCTTCCTGTCTGTATTATTATACTTATTTAATGAATATATTTAGTAGTTTAAAGGCCTGTTTCACAATCTACTGATAAGTGCCAGATAGCTTATTAGCATGTTTTGTCTCTGTCGCTCGATATACAGTAAGCGGTGACAAAACTTCCGAATAAGCTATCCGATACTTAGTAGAATATTTTGAAACAGCCACTAAGAGGTGGCCGGTAAAAGGACAAAAACAGTGATTGGCCCAAAAATCTAAATATGTTTTTAGTTCTTTGTATACAGTAAGTGCAAATACATTTTTATCCGTCTCGCTGGTAGCTTTATATTATTAGATTGGAAGACGTCAGCGTCTTCGAATATTGAAACAAAACTGAGTACCGCTACATAAAGTAATTGAAAACCTCTGTGGCTCCATGGTTAGCGCATCGGCGCTCAAGCCGGATGTCGTTATTTTTTATTATAATAAACACATATTTAATATACTTCCATGACCCAGGAACATAGAAAACTTATTGTTCCTTCGGTGGAATTCGAATCGGTCGCGGGTTTCTAAGTTTTCTATGTTCCTGGGTCATGGAAGTATATAATATAATATATATATAATATATGTGTATAATATAATAAAAAATAAAAATCTTAAATATAATATCTATAGAAAAGCATTAAATATATTTCCGTTGTCTGGTACCCGTAACACAACTACACAAGTTCGTCGAGAACTTACCACGGACCATATTGATTGATTGGTGTGAAAGCGTCCATAGATATATTATTTAAGTGCGGTCGGACTGGCGCACTAAGGGTTCTGTACAAAACGGCAAAAAAGAAATCACGTTTGTTGTATGGAAGCCGCCCTTAAATATTTATTCATTAAAAAAAACGCCATAACAAGGACAAAATCTAGGGGTTCAACACGGAATAAACCGCTTGAACTACGCATTCGGCATTCTCGACACTTAGGTACATGATTAAACCCCAATTTCACCAACTCGGCAACGTATTGAAACGACGTTTCACGCTGAGCTTCGGTTTAAGATCTGCCTGTCCCGTTCTAACATTGAATGATAGGGAGAGATAAAATCCAAGTTTAGTAATCGAAATAAAAAAAAAAAAATTAAGCGCGTTTAAAGAAATTTGGTGAAATCAGGGCTAAGACATATTTAAGCGGCAAGATATAATATAAGAAATCTCGTCTATCTATGTAATACTAGCACAATACAGGATCACAATACAGTGGTAAACACCACAGTGCTGCTGTGACGTACATTACATCTATGTAATACTAGCACAATACAGGATCACAATACAGTGGTAAACACCACAGTGCTGCTGTGACGTACATTACATCTCCGTGCCTCCACAAATATTTGTGGGAGATATGAGGATGACGTATCTGCTATATATAAGACGTTTCTACTTTAGCTGTCAAAAGAGGGCATTTTGGGAGCTCATGCTCGGGAAGAAAAGAAATGTTGTTTCTCATAACGACGATGCATCGACCTTGCTGCCTTACGATAAGAACTATATTGCTCTGAATGGTATTC
The DNA here is from genome assembly GCA_037179445.1 of Phengaris alcon alcon. Classification (NCBI taxonomy): domain Eukaryota; kingdom Metazoa; phylum Arthropoda; class Insecta; order Lepidoptera; family Lycaenidae; genus Phengaris; species Phengaris alcon. The sequence continues at coordinate 277,364 of JAYRCH010000372.1, forward strand.
ATGTTTCAAGTTAAGAGTTCTAAGATGTTCTAAATATTTTAAAATTAAGGAAAATTATAATATTTGGATTCTCAAAAAGAAACGATAGGTAGTTAGTTAAATGACATTTTCTTGCCCTTGATGTAATGACATTGCATCGTTTTATTCACTAAACTGGATAATGCATAAAAACAAATGACTTTTATGTACAAACATAATTAATCATAACTATACATGCTTCTGGTGAAGACTACATGCAAATCTAATCAAATTTACAAATGACATTAGTATGCACTGAGCAGGGTTATTATTGGTTAACATTTTTTTTATAACTTTCGTTTACAGGACTTGAATTAATGTTGTTTAGTTCAATTAAACGCATAATAATGATAAGAATAATATTGTTAAAATAAACAATTATTAATCAGTGTCTTGCAGGCTTGTCGCGATGTTTGTTTTTTAATTAAAAATGTTTTCCTTCGCGTTCCAAAACTAGTCCAAGGAGATATTTTCATTTAATCACGACGTCATTTTCGAGGTTATTTTGAGAAGCGTCACATGGTAAATAAATAAAACGTGTATCTTAGTAATTAATAAAAACGCTGTTATCTTGAAAACTAAGTATGTATTTTTGAATTTTTGTATTATTTCAAACCTAATATTAGGTCCATACATATGAAATTGGCGTTTAGTCGTACTGGCCACTTTGATCTCAAATATATCTTCATTGGTTAGGAATTACAATTTCAAATTTATACCGCTATTTACTCATGCATTTGTATTTCGAAAGCCGTAATTCATTTGTTTTTTCCTCTTTCGGTTTTTTCTTTGCGCCACTCTGTTTACAAAATGGAAAACTTGAAATATCGCATTATTTTCGAGTACGAGTTCCATCGTGGCACCAGTGCTGCAGAAACGGCTCGAAGGATTTATTATGTGTAAGGCGGCGGTGTCGCAAAAGAAAACACAGTGCGTTTTTGGTTACCACACACTGCACAACAGACAGCTACAAAATTAGAGAAGCTTCAATTGGAATGTCTAAGACATCCACCGTACTCCCCGGACCTTGCTCCAAAAGATTACCATTTTTTTCGAAATTTGGATAACTTCTTGCAAGGGAAAAAATTCAACTCCGATGGTGCAGTCCAAAGCGCCTTCAAAGATTTTATTGATTCCTGTCCTAATGGTTTTTTTTAGTAAAGGAATTAATGAACTACCTACGAGACGGCAAAAGTGCATAGATAGCAATGGTATATACTTTCATTAAATAAATATATTATATTAAACAAAATCGACTTTATGTTCCTCCTTTACAAAACGCCAATTTCATATGTAATGACCTAATATATTGTTATATATTAGGTTTGTAAACCTAACCACATCTGTATCCTATTGTAGTGTATATAATAATTCTCAGAAATCGTAGAATGTAGTCAGCTTACGTTGTTATGTTATGTATATGTACGTCGCAATAATACATAACTCCTATGAGAGTCAGTCGTCTGCCCCTCGCCAATTTAACCGGTTGTCAAATAAAGTAATTCAGTACATCAGATATTTAATTTGAAGGCCCCAGCCATTGATCACTAAACTGGTAAACCCGACGTGATACTAGTGAAGGAAATCGCCGTACAGAGTGACATTGGTTGTGGGGTAAGTGTTGTTTGAGATCGAATTTAACGCGGCGACAGGAAGCAAGCGTGACGCAATAGAAGAACACGCGGCGGATAGCGAATAGAAGAACAATATTTTTAAGAAAATGAACGCAGCAGCAGATACGGGGTGTAAGGAAGAGGCGTCAGGCGCAGCGTTGCCATCTATAAGCGTGATCCACAAAGCTGCCGGATTTTTTAACAGACTTGCCAAGGTTATGATTCGCACAGTTCAAGGCTGTGATGGCCCCACAGAAGCAGGGCGAAGAGACCAAATTTAACATGGTCATCTCAAAACTTGGAAAAGAAGCCATCCAGCAGGTGAGCGACCTGGTGATGTCACCACCCGCGCAAGACAAGTATACGGCGCTTAAAGTGAGACTGCTGCAGGTTTACGAAGAGAGTGCCGAAAGACAAATGCAGAAGTTGGTGTCGGAGCTGGAGTTGGGTTCGCAAAGACCCTCCCAGTTCTTGAATGAAGGATCTGGGTCGCAGCGCACAAATTGCAGACACCACACTCAAGAGCCTGTGGTTATCGAAGATGCCATCATCGGTTCGAGCAGTTATGGCGGTGTGTGAAGACCAGTCTTTGGACAAGCTGGCGGCCATGACGGATAAAATAACAGAATACACCAACGCTGGGGATGTTGCAGCAGTATCAAGCAAGAGAGAAGAAGATGAACAGCCGGACGAGCTGTCCAATCTACTCATCTGAGTAGATTGAAGCTAGAGGTTGCAGCGCTGCGCGCCGAGTTGAGGGGTCGCGAGCGCGCTAGGAGCAACAACAGATCGACCGACTTTAGGAGAAGATCAACATCGCGGCCTAGAAGAGTACCTGGGGACCCGGACTGGCTGTGCCGTTTTCACTTCCGGTTCACATCGAGAGCTAACCGCTGCGAGCAACCCTGCGCGTGGCGAGCCAAGCAGTCGGGAAACTAGTTGGAGTACATGCGGGCTCGGTGGACGGATGTACTCAAGGTCAGGTAAATAAAAGCCATCGTTTATTAATTAGGGATAAATTAACAAAATGTAATTTTTTTGATCGATACAGGCGCTACCATTTCCGTCATTCCAAAGTGGTGTGTTAGACACACAACAGTGGCATACAACTTTAGATCGCATTTCTCAATAGGCTTGAGAAATGCGATCTAAAGTTGTATGCCGCTAACGACAGCGAGATTAAATGTTATGGTATATGTAATTTAGAATTATCGTTAGGCCTAAGACGGTCATTTAAATGGCCTTTTATCGTATGTGATGTAAAACAGCCTATAATATAGCCGATTTTTTGAAGAATTTTAAATTAAATGTGGATTTGTATAATAACAAGTTAATTGATACAGTTACCAGCTTAAATGTTTGTGGACTAAAAAGTACAATTTTTTTCGACACTATTAAAAGTATAAATAGCAACCATCCTTACGCGGATTTACTGGAACAATTCCAGGACATCACGCGACCACCAGCCTTCAAGGATGTCCCAGAGCATTCCTTTTATCATCACATCGAGACAACCGGACCACCTGTCCACGCGTGTGCCAGGAGGTTACCGGCGGACAGGTACGATAGGATTAAAAAAGAATTCCAGTTGATGCAAGAGCTAGGCATATGTAGACCTTCAAACAGTGAGTGGGCCAGTCCTTTACATATTGTAGTACCTAAGAAAGACGGCGGTATCCGACCCTGCGGGGACTATAGGATGTTAAATTCAATTACGAAGCCAGATTGTTATCCTATACCTAGAGTACAAGATTTTAGGTATGGGTTACATAATAATAATTTTTTTCAAAATTAGATATTTGTAGAGCTTATCATTTTATAGGTATTAATCCAGGTGACATAAAAAACAGCCATTATTACGCCATTTGGGCTTTTTGAATTTCCAAGAATGACGTTTGGACTGCGTAACGCGGCACAAACATTTCAAAGATTTATTAATAATACAGTTTTATTAGGTATAGAGCAATTTAATAATAAATAAATTTAATAAATTATGTCGGCGACTGTACAGGGGGCGAAGTGCAGTCAGTCGTGTTCGGGTACATAGATGACGTAATAGTAGGATCGGATAACCCTGATATACATAGAGAACATTTGCGGTTAATATTTGAAAGGTTAAGTAAATATAAAATGTCTATTAATTTAAGTAAATGTGTTTTTGGACAATCCTCTATAGAATTTTTAGGCTATTTAGTTTCAGAAAAAGGCTATCGAGTCATACCCGAAACCGGAAACAATATAGCAATTACGTAGATTTTTGGGCATGCAAAATTTTTATAGAAATCATATTCCTAACGCTGCTCGAGTTCAGGGGGTTTTAGATAGGTATTTACATGGGGCTAAGAAACGAGATAAGACGCGTATAGATTGGACCGACAAGGCGAATAGTGCATTTGAAGTATGTAAAGAAAATTTAAAAAATGCTGTCACTATTTCGCATCCGATATCGAATGCTAAATTAGGTTTAATGACTGACGCGTCAGATTTTAGTATAGGGGCAGTGTTAAATCAGTGGTAAGGAAATTCTTGGAAACCTTTAAGATATTTTTCAAAAAGATTATCAGAAACACAAAAGAAGTACTCTACGTATGACAAGGAACTTTTGGCGATTTATTCGGGAATTACACTTTAGGGATTTAGTCGAAGGTAGAAATTTAACAATTTACACAGACCATAAACCTCTCACATTTGCTTTAAGTAAATTAAGTTCTAATAAAGAGTTACCTAGGCGAGCGCGTCAATTGTTGTATATTAGCGAATTCACGAGCGACATACAACATATACAAGGCACTGAAAATCAGGTGGCCGACGCCTTATCGAGAATCGAGAGTATCATATGTCCTAGTTCGAGCGAATACGTGGAAGTTGCGAGAGCACAGGCGACAGACGCTGAGCTCGCGCATTTAATGAAAACAAATGATAAATTTCAATGGAAACATTTATCGCTCGATAATAACGAGAATATTAAAATATATTGCGAAACATCAGCTCAGAATATTAGGCCGTATATACCATCTCAGTTTAGGAAAATTATTTTTCATAAATTTCACGATGTTTCTCATCCCGAAGTTAGAGCATCGCGTACGTTAATTAGTAAAAGAGTTTTTTGGCCAGGTATGAATAAAAACATAGGGACCTGGGCCAAGACGTGTGTGAGATGTCAGAAAAGTAAGGTTATTCGGCACACAGTTTCGAAACTGCGATTTTAATCATAGCGAGCGTTTCGAACATTTGCACGTAGATTTGATAGGACCTTTACCGGAAACCGAGCACGGTTTCCATTATTGCGTCACTATGACCGATAGACTAACGCGATGGCCTGAGATTTGCCCTGTGAAGGACATGACCGCGGAGTCGGTAGCTAGAGCAGTTTATGAGGGATGGATATGTCGTTTCGGTTGTCCTAAAATTATTACCACTGATCAAGGTAGACAGTTTGAAAGCGAATTATTCACAGATTTAATGAAATTATTAGGTCTTCAAAAAACGCGAACTACTCCATACCACCCACAGTGTAATGGTAAGATAGAAAGGTGACATAGGTCTTTAAAATCGGCGTTGACGGCTAGATTGAATAATAATCTATCATGGTTAGTAGAAATACCCACGGTCATGTTAGGATTAAGAGCTGTTTGTCAAGTGGACAATGATAATGTTAGTGCTGCGGAATTTGCTCTGGGTCATTGTTTAAGGTTGCCGGGAGAATTTTGTTCTGATAAAAGTATGAAAATTGATAACCCATATTCATTTATAATAAAGTAGATAATTTATAATAAAGAAAGATACTTAGAGCAAAATTAAGCCCATAAAAAGGGCATTTAAAGATACCTAGTAATAGTACTTTTGTGCATGCTGATCTAAAGTCCTGTTCACATGTTATTCTAAGAGTGGACGCGGTACGGAGACCGCTAACGTCTCCGTACAGCGGACCACATAAAGTTTTAGAAAGAGCTAGTAAAATTTTTAAAATATTGATAATAGATAATGTAATGTTTCGATCGATAGACTCAAGCCCGCGTATATTTTAGAAGAAAATGAAGATGACATGACAGTAGCTTAGATCAGCATAGAGAGGCTAATGTGTATACGCCTTTACAGTAATCACGTAGTGGCAGAAAAATTAAAAGACCTGTAAGGTTTTTGGACTGTAACTAGGTTAACAGTGCATTGGCATTTTTGTTAGCAAGTAAGCACGCGAAAATTGCGTAATGTCACCTCAGCACATACTAACTGTTATAAGTTTTAGTTATGAATATTTGCAGTCATTTTATTTTAGTGTCGGCCCAATTTAATTATATAAGTTAATTATATATATATATATATATATATATATATATATATATATATATATATATATATATATATATATATATATATATATTATTATATAAATTTGATTATCCAGCTCAATTCACAAAGCTTAAAGTTATCAGTTTAAAAGTTGACAGTATTAAAAGTTAAATTATATTTAACAAAATGGGAAAAACATATTCGGTAGAAAAGAAAGATGAAGAAATTGTTATCGCTCAGAATGGAGCAAGTCATGCAACAGCATCTAATGCTAATTATAAATTGGAAGTGTTGAGCATCACGGTGACTGTTATGGCAGTCATCTTTTTTGTGTTTTGTGCTATTATTATATACAAAGTTTGTGTTACAAGTGTAAGGAAGATGTTAAGGAAGGAGTTAAATTGTAATCAAGGAACTAATTTAAGTGTATTGTCGCAAAACAAACTCCCAAATGTTAATGTTTGCTAAATTCAAAATTTTTGTTTTATTGTCAATTATGTAAATATTTTTTTTTTTAGAAGGGGGTGTATGTAGTGTATATAATAATTATCAGTAATCGTAGAATGTAGAGTCAGCTTACGTTGTTATGTTATATATATGTACGTCGCAATAATACATAACTCCTACGAGAGTCAGTCGTCTGCCCCGCGCCAACTTAACCGGATGTCAAATAAAGTAATTCAGTACATCAGATATTTAATTTGAAGGCCCCAGCCATTGATCACTAAACTACTAATATTATAAATTATTAGTAAATTTGAATGTTTGTGAGGATGGATAGGTTACAGGAGGATGGATAGGTACATTGATGCATGGATGGACGGATGTTTGTTACTATTTTAAGCAAAAACTACAGAACGGATTTTTATGAAATTTGGTATGGTAGTAGTTTAGGCTCTGGATTAAAACATAGGCTATTTTATTTATTTTATCTCCAACAGTATAGTGTTCCCGTGGGATACTGTATTTACGCGGGCGGAGCCGCGGTCAAAAGCTAGTAAGAAATAAGTAAAGAATATGGACGATGGTTTACTGGTTCGTATGCTGACGTCGCGCGTTGTAACGACGGAGTACAAGGTCGGGAGGAAATGTCCATGTCTAAGAAGATCTGATCTATTCGTAACGTTTTCGGATGAGAATTCTATGAAAATTATGACAGCGCCCACACAATTGACATTCAATAACGTTACGAGTACGTAGTTGTCAATTGTCCCGCTTGGGTTAACTGGGGGCCTAGCAGGAACAAATCAAAGCAACGTAATCGTAAAGTTATCGAATGAGATTCGTATGAAAATCATAACTACTTCGTGATTACGTTGCAATAATTGGATGTTGTTTTTGGATGAAGTCAGAAGAAGTAGGCGCAGTAGCCTACAGCCTCCTCACATGGCGGGGAGACCTAGGCCGCAGTAGAAGACACGTCACTGGAACTTTGAGGGTTCACACCGAGACACGACACGACACGACACTATCTTTTTCACATAGCGATTTAAAATTGAACTTTACTCACTAGTGACACTACTGCTTACACAAAAGATACACGTTTCATTGCATTCATTGCAAGAGCTGCGCCGCGCTACGCAGCCTGCTCCAGTCCAGCTCGCAATTTGAACTCTTGCAATGAAACGTGTATCTTTTTGGTCTAGTAAATAAAGTTCAATTTTGAATCGCTATGTACATAGACGTATATATTATAGACGAGGGCAAAGTGTCTCCAGTTAAATGGTCCCACTTTTGAGATTTTTGGGGCCACTTTGACATTTGATGTATGGCGAAAACAAGATGGCTGACATTTGAAGTATGGTGAAAACCAAGATGGCGTAACTTTACGTCATAGCCTATCTTGAGTTTTGAAATCTTTGTCGCTATATGAAAAAGTAGGGGGTCGTGTGACTGAACGCTTACGCTAATTCGTCGACCTTTCTAAAAAATATATATAAATTAAGGATATCTACTCACTGGTCGGTGTTAAGGCTGCGGCGCACAGGCGGCGGGCGCGCGGACGGCAGCAGCCGCTGCGTGTCGGGCGAGCAGGCGCGCGCGAACGCCGCCGCCGCCTCCATCGCCGCGTCCTCGTCGCACGCGGATGTGTCGTCGTCCGCTATTATAAGGGTGATTTTAGTTTGACACAAAAGAACAAGTATTTGGGACTCTCCCTTACTGCGGTAGCGCCATCAGCCGTCTAATTAGTAACGAAACCAAGCGACCTTTTATTGGTAGCGCTACTGCAGTAGCTATATCCTACTACTATTATAAATGTGAAAGTTTATGAGGATGGAATAGGAGGCTGTAGTAATATGATTACATTTTAGTTCAGAAACAATCGAATTTATCTTCAATTTTGGCGAGTCGAACTATATACTAGAGAAACGAGAATTATTAGGAAATAATTTTATAATCATCAACGTAGCGCCTCTTTCAAAATGTTCTCTTCGCATAATAATCTTCAATGATTATTATTATTTTGGATGGATTTAGAAGAAAACATAGAATAACGAAACAAAGCAATCACAACATTTAGTATTTGCTCGATGCAAAGAACAGGAAACACAAAGTTAAATTCAAACCGTATGTAAACAATATTTTAACTCGTAATACAATAAAACATACGTACCTACAGATAGACAAATAAATATATAAAATCCTGCAATGCGGGCGTTATTATATTATTTGGATTGCGATAACACTATCAACATGAATTTACGTATTTTTAATTAGAACAGTGTGAGGAATGTTGTGTAATGTGTAATTTAATTAGAACAGTGTGAGGAATGTTGTGTAATGTGTAATTTAATTTAGTCTAGTCGACAAACTGAGTTTCGTGTCAAATTGAGATCCTGGTCCTCCAACTACGTATGATACTTGTTGGATTCGGAATGTCGTCAAATCAGCACATAAATAATTACAAAAGTTATAAACAAATAAAGAGGCCAAAAAGTGGGCCGGTGGTTTTTTATTAATAGTTTATAAGCTATTAATATTTAAGAAATTCAAAAAATATACCGAATAAGAGCAGGATATTTCCAATAAAAAACTCCTTCCTACCGGAACTCTATCTCTATTATTTTTAAATTTAATTTAACGCTGAAAACAGGTCTCTGTGCATTATTCTTAGGTTACGCGCGCGGCGGTCACATGAAATATATATTTTTAAAGCAGTAAATATTAATTTAAAAATATGAAAAAATATGGCGTTTTCTAAACACTAAAGAATTGATTCTCAATGGAAAATATTCGTAAAATTGCAACAAGTTGACGACATTTAATTAAAAAAAATTTTTGAACTTTCGTCTTTACGTAAACTGAAAAAAGCGATAAAAAAAATTAAGTTAGACCTGTTATCAGCGTTAAATTTAAAAATAACAGGTATCATCGAGGTATCATACATAGCTGTAGGACCAGTATCTCACTTTAGACACGAAAATCTGTTTGTCGACGCAAAATACTTTGCAACTGTTTACATCTGAAGATGTGGCGTCACCAAAAAATGAAGTGCACTGAGTGCATCGAATAGAATGTCTCCTAAAGTTTAAGGGCAAGTCGAGGGAACGAAAGTGACCAGCGACCTTGATGGACTTCGTAAATAATTATAGATGCATGAGCCTGATAATTATTGTAATATGTGGCTTAAATGGATACGGGCATCAATCAATCAATCATTTATTCACAAGATGTGGTAGTGATGGTGGTAACAATAATTATAAATAGTTCTTACACATCCTACCATAACAATGGCCTGTGAATGTCAAGTTTAACGTTTTAAAGAACGATTAGTACAAGTACAATTAAATAAAATTACATTTAAACATTAATTTTTCATCACATAATTGAAACTAAAACATTAAATTATTATTAATTATGCCAACATATAAGCAAGATACTATTTTAATTATGTTGTTACACTGTCAAAATTACATTTTCAATGTCAAACTTTTTATTTTAACTACCATGAACCTAAGAACCTATTACATAATAAGTCAATATTTTAATATAATAAATGTCAAGTAATTCCAGAATCACATTACAATAAATTATTATGGCATTAAGCCTATAGTTTGTTTTTATTAAATAAAAAAGTTCAAGGGCAACCCATACATTAGCGAATTGACGTAGCGTTCGGTCAGCGATACATTAGTCGTATAAGCAACAACGTTCATCAATCGCATACGCGGTACCTTTGCTCGAGTAGTCCCTTAAACAAATAGTCTAAACATCAACAACGCGTTACGTCCATATCTATTAGGCTGGGACTATATGATCCGGAATCCGGTGGGCAGGAGAAAATTCAGAGCACTGAAAATAGAACTCTAGACTAATACAGTAGAGTTGAAAATCGGAAACACGAGTGACGAGTTCACCGGCCTAGCGGATTCCAGACAATATAGTCCCGGTTTTATGGTTTAATTTAAAAATTGTTAAAAAAAAAAAATGTTTATGTACTGCGTATACGATATAACACACACCCACAGTGCTAAATTAAAATACCAGTTTTGAACATACTTTAAGAATTATAATCTAAAAATTATCATTATTTGATTATATTAATAGATGTATATTGTATATACAACTGAGAACCTCCTATTTTTGAAGTCGGTTAAAAACAATGTCTTAAATTAATCTATTGAATGACATTTAACAAGAGTAGATTCACAACAACACAACAACATAACAACAAACAAATCACTTACGGTGGTATTCAAAAGAATAGTTGATCATTTTTAACAAGTCATCACAAGGTACCTACACTACATTTTTACACAAAACTCTGATCTCGTTTACAATTTTAATGATGGAAAAACTTGTAATAATTAACCGAAGCTAACACCGGTTTACTCGACGGTAATTTGGTACTGAGTTTGTTCAAATAACGATAAGGGGCGTGTTACATTATACATGGCACTAAGCCGACACGTTTTTGTCTAATATTTTTTGTTATGTATTGTTTATTTTGTTTATACATAAATATAAGGGTTTAGTTACAGGAAATATTTAAAATTTGGTGCAAATAATAAATATTATTTCCTGTAATTATTAATTCACATTAGTTGAAAACAGTCCCAGTTTATTTATCAATATACAGCTTATGAACAAAACAATATATCATCTTAAAGATATGGGTAAATTAACAATGATATTATTAAAATATTCACGGGTCAAGCGTGTAAAACAATATCTTTTAAAGTGAAGGCTACATTCTATTCCAGTCGTTATATTATTTAACATACACAAATGATACTTATTATAGGTACTAGCGGACCCCGACAGACGTTGTTCTGTCTATACTATAAACAGGAATAAATAATAACTACACCTACTACCTGAGTACCTACACATACACCTATAACCTACATCTACTACCTACACCTACCTCTACAACCTACCAGAGGCGAAGGGTGTTTTTACTTCAGAGGGAAGCCCTAGTCGCTAGACGTGAGTTGTGCAAGTTTTTTTAAAGGAAATTTAGCACCATATTAAGTATGATAGTCAATGTCGTTACAAGCGTTGCTAACCTAAACTAACCTACGGTTCCTATTCCTATATTTATATATACGGTATCCTTAACTACAATTAGGTATAATTCAAAATACAAAATTCGTATGTAACTATGTACTTAATAATAAAACGTTTTTCTGTGTATTAATTATCTATTGTAAGATATCATAACATTAAAACACTTCCACGGTACTACCGCCTATTAAATAATAATATATATTATTATGATCGTCCATTATTATGATAACTACAAATTACAATTGCTAGTAGGTACGTATCCAACTTTCCGCTTACCATAAAAGTCGATTTATTCAAACGATTCATCACCAACAATAAACACAACACAAGTAGTCTCACATTCAATATTCACATATAAGTACATAAACACGTATTAGTTTAAACATTAAGATGAATTATATTTATCACTTCTCACTGCTCAATATAATTTCAAAAATAATAATTATTAACGTAAAAACATGATTTTACATCCAAGGACGCGCGACTGAGGAACCGCCGAGCTACTTTTCAAAATTCATCTAATTCAAAATCTAATAACGGCTCCTCATTGGTGAAAGCTAGGCTAAAGCTAGAAATTGCGGGTTAATGTCACAGAAAAATAGCCCTTAATTACTTCGAACTGTCATCGGACAAATCATATTAATAATATTGTTCTTTAGTTGGCCAGCCGGCTATTAAAACAAGTTTGAATTTCAACTTTATTTCTAACGAGATAAGGTTCCTATGATCTCCCACCATAATTCCGAATATATCGGGTTTTAAAGAGATCTGTGATTTCAATATTCTTGTCAAAGTTGCAACGTGCAGCGCCTATATATATGTTATAGGCGCTGTAGTACAATAGATGTGGCTTGAGTCGGTCGTTCACGTCGCGCTATCGCTTGTCCGACCTAACTTGTATAAGACATTTTTTCCATATACTAGTTTTGGCTGGATGTCTTCATGAGGTAGTCAGAAAAGGAAGCCGACAAGAGTGGAGTTCTTTAGACCCTTGGCCACTGCAACCTACAGGCGATGTGTGAAAGAATACACACATTAGAAGAGTTATTGACCACTGGGATTTTCGCTTCACGGACTGGACCTATTAACAATTGAGGTTCGTGTTAGAATGGTGAAAGTTGAGGGTTATATTTATTTTTAATGCCAAATCATAAAAAATAAAAAATGTCACACGTGTGTGACACGAGAATTTTATATTATATAAGATAGGTCATACCTACTAGGTATTAGAATAATCTATGCATTTACTGAAAAAAAAAATCCTACTTATGGTTTTAATTTAGTAATTTAAAATCACGATCGACATAACTTTTACATTACTAACACCATCGGCTGAAAATTTATGAGAAAAGAAAATCGCGAGCCTTGAATTGCATTTTTTATTAATGTCCGCTTTGATTTTCCAAAAATATGTATAGTTCGAAATACATACGGACTAGAGAGCGTACATATAAAATAACGAGTCGATTATGAATGGCCAAAATCTATCAGGATCTGCCTACAATAAAATACAATAACCCTTTTTTGCACTTTAAAACTACAAAAATTAACAAAATTAACATTAACAATAAATTTCACATAAAATGTGGTACAAAAGGCGAACTTATCGCTAGTAAGCAATCTCTACCAGCCACCTTTTGTTCTGATTGGTAATAGAAAATGAAAATGATCCTGTAGGTGTAGAAACTAAGAAAACTTCATTAACATAAACATAAAAAGACAATATACATTAACGACAGAAACAAATTTAGGGCTTATTCAGATTTTTTTTAAAATTTCCACTGGCAGTGAGTTCCAGAGTGTTGCAGTGCAAACAGTAAAGGATTTAGAATACAGGGAAGTGGAGTGTGAGATGGCCTTATGTGACTCAAGAGCCAGATTGCTGGAGGAGCGTAATGTTCATTAGTGGGTGTCACGTAAAAGGTTAAAGCTATTTTTGAGATAGAGAGGAGTGGATGGATGGAACAGGTGATGTAAAGAAGTGAGATTGTGAATGTGATGTGAATTTCACGTCGGGACCGGATAAGAAGCCAGCCAAGTTATTTTCGGAATTCTGAAACATGGTCATATTTCCGTAGGCTAAAAATGAATCTGATGCAACTGCCTATGCTATGCCTACTTAGTGTCAGTCCACACCGACACGAGATGCGGCGTTGCATTTTTAAGATAGTAGTCCAAAACTGAACTTTATTCACTACACAACAAGATACACGTTTCAGTGTAAGAGCAGAGCCGCGCTGCGCAGCTCGAAATTATAACTCTTGCAATAAAACGTGTCGCGTCACTTCTCGGTGTGAACTGACGCTTATATGGGATATGTCAAAGGCGTGAGGTAAAAGAATTTGAACCTAGCATTTGCACTGCGACAGTAATAATATTTAAACATTCGTTAGGTAAATAACTAAAATATTTGCTGCTTTACTTTGCAATAATAGTACTTGAACGACAGAGGATCCATTGTCCATTCGTCTATGTCACAGACACTATAGTCTATTCGTGTTAAGAAGGCAGTAATGACAATAGGCTAGATGACTAATTTTTTTTTATTGGATAAATGAACAGCACTCTTAAAAATGAGTAACTTCTCAGAAGAAACAGTATATCAAAAGTCAATATTTTTAAAGGTACAGCGATTTGAATACAAAATTTAGCAAGTCTCCTGAAAACACTCCATACTAAAGTCGTATCTAGCTGTGACGTCACGCCTAGGTTAAAGTGTATGAAGTATGCGGCCGCAGGAACATTTTTGTAAATATCTCCGATATTAATTGTGCGTTTAAGTTCATACTTACCATAATGAATGTTTATGTATATAATGTAAGTAAACTAATGATGTATGTTTTGTTTACTATTTAGCAAAAATAAACTTTTTTGTACTTTTTAGATGTATCTAATTAATAAACTACACATAAAATATATTTTTTTTTTACATTTACCAAGTAATAGTGCCTCAATATATCTGAGTACATGGTATATTTATGAAACTAAATAGTTTAGGTGTAATCATCATCTTGTTAGTAGGTGTGAACACGGCTCATGCGTCATTGGTCCATTTTGAATATTTTTTTTGACATTTCACGTCGTCTTAACGCGAATAGTCCGTATTATGTCTATAACTTTAGAAAACTTTAACGAGGAGCGAAGTGAGCGAGCCGTTTATTAATAATAATAATACCTATGGACGCCATCACATCACATCAATCTGGTCCCGTGATAAGTTCTCGAAGAACTTGTGTTACGGGTATCAGACAACGGAAATATATTTGGGTCGATCAACTTTTATTGGTTCGACGGTACACGCATCATGTCCCTGAACGATAATTAATAAATATTAAATCATAAAGAGTTAAATTGGTTTTAATTATATTCCTTTTAATATTTTCTAGCATTATTGTGAACAATATTTTACTTGTTTTATTAATTTGTGCGTAGTTTCATGGTTGTCCAAGAGACTAAATGCAATTTTCCAGTACTATCACATTTGTCCCCAAGCCACAATGCATTAACAAACTTCGCATCACGAAAAACATACTATCACGACCATAAATACCAAATACACTTCTTGTTTCAGTTCATAATTATTGACATCAAAACATACAAACAAATTTTTTTTATTGGATATAATACGATTTTCAGACATTTTACTTTTGTCCCCATAAATCACCTACATGGCACAGGTCTCACGGACAACCGTAATTTAGTTATGGAACCAAAACACAGGTGGCACGGTAGACTCCTAAACAACAAGCCAAACACAATAGTTAACTGTCGGGCTCAAACGCCATTTTGATTTGTATAAAATCACGGCGACAGTCGTCCGAGCGACGTTGGTGAGTGTGGGTGGCTTTTTTGTCAGTCCGTCGGACAACTGTGATTAAAACGTAAGTACTTGATGCATTGTTATCAATTATACTACACGAGATGCGCTTTCGTCTATATTTTAGTGTGAGCTGAGATTAATATATAAAATAACAATAGTATTTGCTTGGCGGCTCAAAATTTAAAAAATGTCCCGCGGACAACAGTCACTTGGACAACCAAAGTGGTTGTCCCATGGACAATAATTATTTAAAACTTACTTTAACAGTTAAATAGTTCATGTTTTGTTTATTACTCGGCTGTTTCGGGAATACATTTTTATTACGCGATTTTATGTCTAGTTTAATTGTAATTTTTACATTTTTTAGATAAGACAATGGGATTGTCGGAGAAAGAAAAGTCAAGACGCTATAGAGAAAGGCTTAAAGCAGACCTAGATAAATTGGCTGAACGGAAAAGAAAAATAAGAGAAAGTTATCACAAAAATAAAAAGTTGGTTGCGAATATGGAGCCGGAGGAAAAAAATAACTGCAGAATAATTTGGAAATTGCGCAAACAACAACAAAGACGACGAACAAAAGCTGTTCGCAATATCATTAACGATACACCTCCCAGTTCTCCATCCATTTTGCAGGAAATCAATTTACCTCAAGAACAACATGAATCCACTCCACCTCCCTCTTCTCCTGCTGCGTCTTTGAACTCCAGACATAAAAAGATAGGAAGAAAAAAAATTCGAAGAGATAGAACCAAGTTACATAAAGAAAACTTGAAACTAAAAAATGAAGCAAATAAGTGGAAGGTAAAATATGAAAAACATAAGAAAAGAGCTCATCGTAAGGCTAAAGAAGCACTTGAAGCAAAAGAAAAACAAGCCAGAGAAGAAATTAAATACAGAACCCTAACAAACGCTATAAAAGAAAGATAAAAAAATATAAAGAATAGAAAAGAAAAAAATACGGTGAAGAATATATTTGACAACATTACAAATGCACGGCAAAAGACAACAATTATAAAGGACAGTTTGGTTTCGCAAAAGGAAATTTCAAGGCAAAGATAACAGGACGCAGAGAAGATTCAGAACTTAGAAAAAAAATTCAATGTTTCTTTTTGAGGGATGACGTATCGAGGAATACCGCTGGAAAAAAAGAAACCGTAACTAGGGGCCATGAGAAAGTACAAAAACGTTACCTTTTGGACTCGTTAAAAAATTTATTATAGGCTTTTAAGGCTGAGAATCCGGGCGTCAAATGTTCATATTTCAATTTTACAAAACACCGGCCCTTCTACATACTTAGACCGACAATAAATGGAAGAGACATATGTCTTTGTAAAACACACACAAATGCCGAACATAAGTTCAAGGCTTTAAGACGAAAAAGAGTCATTAATGCAATAGATACTGGCGCACTGATAATGGAAACAGTTTGCAACAGCAATCAAAAAGATTGTATGTATGGAGTCTGTGTTCAGTGTCATGATAAAGAAATAAAAACTAACAGCGAAAATGTTAAAGGCAAAATACAATGGTTGGAATGGGTGCGACAAGAGGAAATCTATTTGAAAGATGGGAAACGAATTAAAACTATAAAGAATGTAAAAAAACTGATAGAAAACACGATACAAGATATGCTGGAGAATTTTAAAGGGGATCTGAAAACATTAAAAAAGCATATTTTTAATATGAAAACACAGAACAAGAACTTCCGGCAAAGTGTTGACGAGATTCGACCAAATGAAGCGGTAATATTGGTTGATTTTAGCGAAAACTACAACGCTAAATGTAGTGAAGAAATTCAAGCGCATCATTTTGGTGGATCACGTAACCAAATAACTCTTCACACTGTTGTCGTGTGATATGACAGTGATGAAAAGCACAAAGTTTTGCCATTTTGCACTATATCACCGTGTAATATACATCAACCGGCTGCAATATGGGCGCATTTAGACCCGATACTGAAACATATAATTGAAAATTACGGGGACATCGACACTATTCAATATTTCTCTGACGGCCCGTTTTCACAGTATCGCCAAAAGGCAAATTTTTATTTGGCTTGCACAAAGACATTTGATTATGGATTTCAAGCTTTCAGCTGGTCATTTTTCGAAGCTGGCCATGGAAAGGGTCCAGCTGATGGGATTGGAGGATATTTAAAACGAGAAGCCGACAAAAAGGTGGCTACTGGAAATGACATTATTGACGCATTTGGCTTTTACACAATTCTTCAAGAATCAAGTAAGATTAAGTTGTTTTACATCACCAAAGAAAATATTGACAACGTCCAGAGATGTATTCCGAATGATCTCATCCCTCTGCCTGGAACCAAAGATGTACACCAAATCTTTTCAAGGATTCGTGGTCAAGTAATGCACAGAAATTTGAGCTGTTTCTGCTCACGAGCATACTGCGAATGCTTGCATCCAAAGATGTACTTACCTTCACAAGCTGCAAGAAACGCTTCATCCTCTGTCAATACTTGTGAAGACATACCTGAAATCGACAACGTGGTACTGGATCCTGTGATACCTTTAAACTTAAATCTTTGTGAAGACGTTTCTAGCGATGATGACGTACCTCTTATCAACTTGAAATCTTCAAAACAAGGTGATTTTTCATACACCAATCTGCATGACACTCGACGCGCTAGTATTTACAAGAGAGTATGTGGTGAGGATTCTGATGATGAAACCAATACCACCCAGCCATCAGTTTCAGGACAAAATTGTGAATTACCTGGAAACGGAGATTCATCAGTCGATAAAAATGCATCTACTTTTCTGACCGAAAGTATGAATGATAAGAAAGAGGGCAAGGAAAATAAGGCGAAAGCTATGGAGGGCAAACGTAAAGCGGTTTTAGATAACAAAGAAAAAAAGATTGTTCCCAAGAAGAAGATAAAAAGGAATTTCAATAAAAATAATATTAATGAATATACGACTGAAGAAGAGACTGGAATTATGCCCGAACCATCTAATGACAAAAGTGCTATGGACGAAGTGTATGAAGATGATGAGGACTTCTCAGTAATAAGAGGAAATTTCGGAAAGCTGACTAGAAGACCGGCCGAAGATGATTACGTTTTAGTCATGTTTAATGCAAAAAACCTCAAGGTTTATTACGTCGGAAAGATCATTGAAATAGAGGGCAATGACTGTTATGGAGTGTCATTTATGCGGCTTCTGAACAAAGCCAATATGAAGTTCCGGATGCATTTAGAGCCAGATCTCGCAAGTGTTGAATTGAAGGAAATCAAGATGATTCTACCAGCACCTAAAATTAACGGAACAGGACGCCGAAACTCAACCTTTTGCTTCCCAGTACGAGTTGCTCCTACTATAAACTTACGTTAAGAAATTTTGTTGACTTTCTTTTTAAGCTAGATTTTAACTACGTTTTCATTTAAACAGTTTTAGCTAGAAGGATAGCATTTCTTTTTATATTATTGTTTTTTAAGAGTTAAAAAGTGTCTTCCTAGGTTTAAGTAAGAATTTTTATATAATCTCAAGTAAGTTAATAGAGGTTCTACTGAAAATATTGTGATTTTAGTTAGTAATTTAATGAAGCTCAAAGCAAATTTTGTGATTTAAAGTACATTAATGTTAACATTTGGATCTCAAGAAAAACTTAAGAGAGATTGTCTAAGACTGCTATATAATAGATAAGAGAGTAAACTATTTGACTGATTAGAAAAAGCTGTTTTATTTTGAATTCTAAATGTGGACCCTGAAAACCATATCAAATGTAAGTAAATTAGGTATCTTTATATTGTTTTTCATACAACACAATAATTACCTTCTAATAATATAATATTTCAAGGTTAGATGGTGGTCATTATCGTTTGGACAAACAAATAATGTCCCATGGACAACCAAATATGTCTTCTGGACAACTAAGATGTCCCCATATGAAAATCACATTATACTTCATTCATTCAGTTTTATCGAGAATCAGTTCATTTTAATTTAGTAAAATCAATAATACAATACGTAACAACCTCACCTTAATAGTTTTTTGTAACAAAAAATCACTATTTCCGCTTTACTTGATTTTTTTTTATATATGAAACATAATTTGGTTGTCCAAAAGACATCATTCGTTTCAATTTTAATAAAAATATTTCGTATTTTGGGTGTACATAGAACAAATATCAAAATATTATTTATTATTTAATATTAGAAGAATTTGTTTTAATTCTTAAGGGCATTTAACATTTAAAAAAGTACTACTGTGTAAGTTGTCCAAAGGACATTATTTCCCGTGAAAAGATCGGTTAGTGAAGTTAAATCCACAAATGTATTTAATCAACATCACTGCTGCTTATATAATCTTAATCTACGAAGAATCCTCTTCTAAATGAAATAGTAAAATGCTGAAAATGAAGCAAAAAAAAAAATAGGAGAAAATTATGCTCGGGCGGGACCTTTAAAAATTGATTGACCCATTTATACTTTTATACTATACTTATATTTAAGATGTTTATTATATAATAAACATATTTAATTCACATTCATAACCCAGAAACACAGAAAACTTTTTGTTCCCTGACGGGATTCGAACCCGCGACCTCCAGCTTGAGCGCCAATGCGCCACTAAACCACAGAGGTCGTCAAAGAGGCTGATCCAGCACAGGTTAGTCTGCCATTTATATTATCGCTCGTTGATATAAAAAAATAGTTTACAACCTATTCACAGACCTACCTAATATACCCAAAAAAAATCATAGAAAGCTGTCAAACCGTAGAAGTTTGGTTACAAACACTGTGACACGAGAATTTTATATATTTAAGACTAGCTGTCCCGACACACTGTCCCGAACATTGAGGGAACTATAACATGTAGTTTTTAATGCCAAATCATTAAACAATAAAAATAAAAATAAATGTGGAGAAAAATGGGGTGGACCAATCACTTAGGGGTAAGAAAATTTCATAAAAATCTGTAAAGACGTTTCGGAGGAGTTTGTTAAACACTGGGATACGAGAATTATACGACCTCTGTGGCTCACTGGTTAGCGCGTCGGCGCTTAAGCGTTTTCGAACCCGCCGAAGGAACAAAAAGTTCTTCTCTGTTCATATATTTAATACACATCCAAGAGATGTGTATTAAATATATGTATAGTATAATAAAAATCTCAAATAATAATATGTATAGTATAATATTGATAAATATATTTCCGTTGTGGTACATGGTTCATCTGGTACATGTGATACAAGTTCTTCGGATACGTAGTACAGGACCAGATTGACGTGTTCCTACTAAGGGTCCTGTACTAAGTTCTTCGGATACTCAGTACAGGACCAGATTGACGTGGTGTGGAAAGCGTTCATAGACATTATTATTATAATTTTATATATCAGAAGATATAATGGAGTAAAATATTAATTACCTTTCAATTTCGGCGCCAACTCAATATTAACGACTTCCATTGCACAATGTGGTCACCACACAAACAATGCGATCGATACAGACATGCGTCAATACACGATAATCTGCCTTATCTAAGATAACGATGTTAATACTAGGTGTACGCACTTGTCTGTTCGATTATTGTTTAAAATCAGTTATCATTTTATGATAATAATATATTCTACAGACGCTTTCACACCACGTCAATCTGGCCCCGTGGTAAGTTCTCGAAGAACTTGTGTTACGGGTATCAGATAAATATGATGAGTTGAGTTTAGTATAAAAAATATTTTTATACTAAACTCATATTTAAGATTATTATTATATAATACACATATTTAATATTCATCCATAACCCAGGAACAGAGAAAACTTCATGTTGCCTGGCGGGATTCGGACCCGTAACCACTAAGTCACAGAGGTCGTCGATTTTATAGTACACCCTTGCTAATTTTAATAAACATATTGCTTATATGATTTTATATAACTTATTATTAAGTTTTTTCAAATAAACATACATTAACTTAAGTTTCTTGATTAATGTAAAGTCCATTTTACGCTTTAGGTTTATTTGATTATTTAAATTGTGTTTTTGTAAAAAAAACATTTGTGAATAGAACTTCTTTTGGCTCCCACTGTAGAGTGCTTTTATTACATATATTTTTGGGAATACCCAAAAGCACTCTTTTAATAAGCAATCAAGATTTTGAAACACACAAATATAAACCGCTTTTTTGCGTAGATATAGTTATTGAAAAACGCGTTATCAATTCGGGCCTGTGTTCTGATAACTATGTTTTGATTTAATTAGAACTGTATCCTTATTTACTCATCGATTATGCGCATAATCAGATCCTATCGTGTAGCGACACATTTATGACGAAATGTATGTTTGTACTTAAATATATTTATCTAGGACAAAAATTACCTACCATACCATGTCTTTACCCGTTATTACATTTTTAATATGAATACTGTTATAGTCCTTTTATATTATACTAGATGTTCGCCACTTCGTACTTGCAAAAAGAAATCACGCGGGAAGTAAAAGTAAGTAAAAATTATCCAATGTCCTTCCTCATGGTCTACTCTTTTTATGTGCCAAATTTAATCAAAACCGGTGGAGTACTTTCGGAGCCTATTCAATGTAAACAAACAAACAAATCTTTACATTTTTATAATCCTACTAATATTATAAATGTGAAGGTTTGTGAGGATGGATGTATGGATGGATGGAAGTTTGTTAACTCTTTCTAGCAAAAACTACTAAACGGATTTTGATGAAATTTGGTATGGTAGTAGTTGGAGGTCTGGATTAAAACATAGGCAAATTTTTGTTTTACATAGGCAAAATTTTAAAAAGTACAGTGATCCCGTGGGATACTGTATTTACGCTGGCTGAGCCGCGGGCCAAAAGCTAGGTTTAGTATAGATTTATTGTAGAAAATCAACACTATACTCTTTGCACAGCGTATTAAAGATAGACTGTGCTCTTAGCATGTATCAGAGCCATCTAGCGGCAACATGAAACATCATGTGTTGCATCTATTGTCCAAAAATAGACAAGACGAAGTTTTTTGAGTTGAAGCTCAATGTTTTCGTTTCACGAATCAGACATTAAATTATAATCCGACCACGTGAAATTACTTCGAACGACACGTTAATTTGAGTTGATTGAATTCAGTAAAATTTTCGGCCTCCACCTCACGACAGAAGTTCGTAGTTTTGGCTTAATGTGTTGCTAACTACTAATTAAAAAAGTATTGCAGGCGTGATGACGCCTAAATTAGGTCGCGCAAGTTCGGTCTAATGTGTTTACATAGTAATGAGTTGGTGGAAAATTGTGAAATGTCAGATGTATGATAAGAATAGACTGACCATGCGCAGCGTGCGAGTGCGGGTTGTGTATGATGCGTATGCGGCGGTCGGCAGGCGGCGGCGGCGGCGGCGCGGGCGCGGCGCGGCGCGGGAAGTACGCCGGTGCGAGCGCACGCAGCGGCGCGAGTACAGGCGCCGCGCCCGCCACCACCAGCAGCGACGGTGTCGACGACCGCTCGAGGTGCTGACGGATCGCGCCTTCGAAAAAATATTTTTAAATTACATAACTGTATCCAGCAAATCCTATAACAAGATAATATAACCGTTTTTTGTAATTTCCCTATATTTACTTGATTCGCAGTTGGTAAGGTAGACAGGACGCTTATAGAGCGACAATACGCGTCTGCAGCGTACTGTATTACATGCTAGATGTTGCCCGCAAGTTCGTGCGCGCTAAAGGAATTCTCGCAGGAGCCGCACATTTTACCGCGATTAAAAGTAGCCTATGTCCTTCTACGTGGTGTAATCTATATTATATGTGCTAAATTTCATCATAATTGGTCCAGTAGTTTCAGAGCCTATTCAATGCAAACAAACATACAAACGGGTTGTTTGTTTCCTCTTTATAATATTAATATAGAAGTATAGATAGTTGAATAAATGATGACTATTTTTCATCACATATTTGTGATTGCCAGAGTCCAAAGATTTTATATTATTTACTAATAACGTTTTCTTTTTAACGCATTCTTTTATTATCTATTATAGCTACTTTAAAGCAAGACTGTTGTACTTTAGACATAACATTTAAAACTCACGAAGTGCAACGTGCGCAGCCAGGTCTGGCGGGAAGGTCCGTCGCGGTGCGCTGATGACGCACAGAGCGAGAGAGGTTACACCCATCTCACTCGCCGCGCACAGTACGTTCCTGAAATAAGATACAAAATATATTGGTGAAGATAAGTATTATAAACATGGATTCCCGTGTTTTTTTTTAAACATTAGGTTCACAAAACAATATACATTTCACAATACGTGCAGATAGGTTACTTATGTACTACATATATCACTAGAGAATGTATCTCTCTAGGAAGTTAACACAACATAAACATAATAATATATCAAGTGTTACCTTACCACTAAGCATTGAAAGTTACATCTACAAATTGTTAAATAAACTACTAAATATATAGATATCTAAAAAGACTCAAAGAGATACAGAGGGTCTCTTTGAGAGTCTTTTTAGAGGAGACGACAGAACCAGTCCGATGTGTCTTAAATCACTCTACCTATGATGACAATGTGCAGTGGCGTACTCACCTATAACAATTGTAGAGGGCGGTTTCAGCGGCGGAGCGGTACTCGGCGCGGTAGTTGGGGCAGACTGTGTGTATTAGGTGGCGGCAGCGCAGCCCGAACCCCGGCGTCACTACCACCTCGCCGACACGGCATTCTGAAACAGTAGTTGATAGTAAGTTTCGCAAAATTACGAAAATTTCGGGCACATGATGAATGTATTATAGACGTTAAGGCAGGAAAAAATATTATGAATCTCGAAAAATTATATTATTGCACTCTTAACGACACTGAGAAGGTCTTTGACCTCACACAGCTGATTTCAAAACGTAAGTTTAGTTTTAAATAAATTAAAATCAGTGTAGCTGGACAGAAGCATCTTCATCATCTCAACCTAGCGTTCGGTCGACGATCTCCTCCTTGAGGTCAGGCCCGGCGGCGTGCAGTATCCGCTCGCTGACCACGTTACACTCCAGTAGCGTCTCATCGGTCGTGTTGGTGATGGCGTCTACTTCGAGCGTCGATATGTCGCCTTGCCTGCAACGTCAGATATGGTAGGTTAGATAACAGGTAATTTATTACATTATTCTATAGAATGTAGATAAACTTAAGAGGGGTTCTAATTTCAGCCGAATACCTGGTAATATGAAAACATCTTACGCTATTTAATGCTGTTTAAAACCGCTAACTATCTGCATGGTTTATAGATGATGTTAACAAATTTACCATACAGCGCGATCCAGCTTTTTGTTGGAGTATAATAGGACCATGTACCCTTCAGGCGACTCCCGCTATTTGTTGTAGATATGATGGCAGGATAGTTTGGTGGGGCTGGGAGAACGTTAGTGGATCTTAATAGATCAGCATTATCGTACGTACAGCTAGGCGGCTCCTGATATCGTCATAACAGGGATGCGAGATACGTTTTTGCTACATCACGATTTGTCCATCGTTGTTGTTGGATCGGAGGACCATGTCTTATCGTCTTCGGGCATCTCTCGCTGTTTTTGGGTAACATGTGGGTCTTGCCCAGTTAGGACAATATTTTGAGCTGGTGTTACCATATGGCCAGACGGCTGTTGATGTCGTCGTCGCAGGGGTGCAGCGGCGGCAGCGCGGGCACGGGCGGCGCGGGCGCGGGCGGCGCGGGCTCCTGCGACCAGCGGCACACGCGCGCCGGCGCACGCATCACGCCCTCTGGAATAGCACCACGAGAGGAGTTAGTACTGAACATAATATGACAAGACTCGCATACGTATAAATGGACGATGCAGCTGATGGTGAGCGAGAACAAACTTGGGTTGCCGGTGTTTCAAACAGTTATGTAAATCATTATAAAAGTTACTACAACAGTACCATTTGTGATGATTGTGTATTTAGAAAAAAATAAGTCCTAGAAGTTTAAATCCTTACCAAATTTTGGCATACGGGTAATCAGTGAAAGCTTCTATCCTTACTAATATTATAAATGTGAATTTGAGTTCATTTGTTTGGTTGTTACGATTTCAAGTAAAAACTACTTAGCCGATCATCATTAAATTAGACCACGGGGAAGGACATAGGCTACTTTTTATAGTTGGAAAATATACGGTTCCTGCAGGAACTCGTCCTTTTGCACCTTTTTCCACCGTTTCCTTTTGCACGTACGAAGTCGCGGGAAACATCTAGTACTTAACATTATTAATATTTCTTTGTTTGCTTGTTTGCATCATTGAATTGGCTCTGAAACTACTGGACCGATTTTTATGAAATTTGGCATAGATACTGATCACGGGGAAAGACATAGGCTACTTCGTATCATAGCAAATTATACGGTTCCCGCGGAATTTCGACTTGCTCACATGATGTCGCTGGCGAAATTTTGTACATTATAAAGTCAATACAAAGAAATTGAAAAGTAATGAAAATTACGCTAATGATCGCTGATTTATTATAGTTTTCGCACAAAATAAAGTGAATTGCTTTATTATAACAATAATTATGTCATTATCATTGGCTTAAGTATTATAATAATAATTACGACTATCAATAACTTTTTACATTGATTTCATCCTTGAAGAAAATTCTTTGCATAATAATATTCTTGTTATAGTTATTTACTTTACTCGTAATGTTTGTGAAAATGTTGCAGAAAGTTTTATTAAATAAAGTTAATATAATCTATGGACGCTCCACACCAGATCTGGCCCCGTGATAAGTATCCGAAGAACTTGTATTAGGCACAGGTACCAGACAACGGTACATAAGGGTAAAAATTTGTTATTGCTATACTAAAAATCATACTTGTTATATTTTTTAATCATTTTACAGATAACTATTATCTACTTGGAAAAAACGTACTCTATTTGTTAGTTATGTAGGATTTGGTTTCATTTGGTCAAAAAATCGTCAAAAAAAAAACAGCCAATTTATGTCCAATATTATGCAAACGTGTCCTGACGACAATTCACGATTTCCAAAAATTTGAAAGATATATCTTAGTGGGGTTATTCCTTATTAGGCAGGCCTATTCGAAACACAATCGCAGTGACCTTCTAAACTCAAAAGTTACATAACCCCTACCTATAATAGTCATGGCACTAAATCACTCGCGTATTCTGCGCTAAAAATAGCACGTCCACCCCGCTCTGATGGCGGCGTACATGTGACCTCGGGACCGAAACACACCCCCAGGTGACGTGACTACCCCCCACCCCCCGTAACCCCCGCTGAAAGCCGTGACGTCACGCGGTCGATGAACCCGGGAAGTGGGTCATGGGATACGGTCGATCTACCAAGGAATTAAGGATTGAATTGGCAAACCGTGCGGAAAGTAGGTGCTTCAAAAGTGTTAAGCGTACTCTATTGTGATTGAAGAGAAAAAACGATTGGACACTCGGAAGTAAGTGATAAAGAACCAAGGAAAATTTAAATGAGGGTAAGGTAGAAGTTGGAAATATACGAAATTATTATAATAGTAGTAGAACTTACGGATTGTGTCGCGGTGCACTTTTATTTTTCCTGACGTTTCGGCTACTTTCCAGCAGCCGCGGTCACGGGAGTCCTCCCGAAAAAAGTGCAACGCGACACTGTTTGATACAACGAATAATATTCGCATAAACATAAGAAGTCAATAAATCTATTGATATTAAACGAGTAGGTGTACTAGAGTTATTTGGATTTCAATACTGGACACCATGATCACGCTACCCATTGCCTGGCAATAATACGAAGAACCAATAGTTGCAGTCACCAAGATGAAAAATAGAATGGCCATATCTAGAAACAACAGTTTAGGTATATCCTCCATCACATTGGACGCACAATGCACATTGACATGTTGCAGTCACCAAGATGAAAAATAGAATGGCCATATCTAGGAACAACAGTTTAGGTATATCCTCCATCAAATTGGACGCACAATACACATTGACATGTTGCAGTCACCAAGATGAAAAATAGAATGGCCATATCTAGGAACAACAGTTTAGGTATATCCTCCATCACATTGGACGCATAATGCACATTGACATGTTGCAGTCACCAAGATGAAAAATAGAATGGCCATATCAAGGAACAACAGCTGTTTAGGTATATCCTCCATCACATTGGACGCACAATGCACATTGACATGTTGCAGTCACCAAGATGAAAAATAGAATGGCCATATCTAGAAACAACAGTTTAGGTATATCCTCCATCACATTGGACGCACAATGCACATTGACATGTTGCAGTCACCAAGATGAAAAATAGAATGGCCATATCTAGGAACAACAGTTTAGGTATATCCTCCATCACATTGGACGCACAATGCACATTGACATGTTGCAGTCACCAAAATGAAAAATCGAAAGGCCACATTTAGGAACAACAGTTTAGGTATATCCTCCATCACATTGGACGCACAATGCACATTGACATGTTGCAGTCACCAAGATGAAAAATAGAATGGCCATATCTAGGAACAACAGTTTAGGTATATCCTCCATCACATTGGACGCACAATGCACATTGACATGTCGCAGTCACCAAGATGAAAAATAGAATGGCCATATCTAGGAACAACAGTTTAGGTAAATCCTCCATCACATTGGACGCACAATGCACATTGACATGTTGCAGTCACCAAAATGAAAAATCGAAAGGCCACATTTAGGAACAACAGATTATATCTAAGACAGTTGTAGAACAGTATGCGGATGCTACTGACACGTGCACTGTTTAATCCCATCGTACATTTGCAATTAACGTATTTCGATGTCATCAGGATTATCACTTAGCATCAATTACCGTTGACATCGCCCCGACAACGACAGCGCCAGCTCGTTAAATCCTCGTACCTGGTGAGTGGGAACATTGACGGATCAATTAAGAGCCCACGT
This sequence comes from Phengaris alcon alcon, assembly GCA_037179445.1. Taxonomy (NCBI): domain Eukaryota; kingdom Metazoa; phylum Arthropoda; class Insecta; order Lepidoptera; family Lycaenidae; genus Phengaris; species Phengaris alcon. The sequence goes on from JAYRCH010000372.1 coordinate 305,503, forward strand.
CCTTCGTTTGAGCGTCGGACGTCTGTGGCCGCTTGAGTTGCACACACAGAGAGTGCAGGTTCGATTCTGGGTTATGGCATGCTTTACCAACAAGATTTTTCTAAAGTAAATAAGCATCATTAATAGATACGTCACATTAGTGAAGAAAAACATCGGGGAGAAATTTGCGTCTCTGAGAAGACTTACAATCTTTGGCTAGCGTGGCGTGTGGCGTGTAAATAAATTACATCATAATCCCAGCAGTGGTGGTGGCAGTAGCGGTTAGGACCATGGGAACCATTGGGAACGACTGGTTAGGACCATGATCACCTTGGTCCCTATTGAGGTAGACCGGTCGGTCGTAAGGGGTGTTCTATTAGCATAGGCACAGATCCGGGACACTCCCCTTTATAGCGGCTGATGGCAACCCGCAGGTGGTTTTAGTGAGTAAAAAACCGGCGACAGCGCCGGAAGTCCCACATACCCCCGGGCCATCCATCCCGGGGGAGGTGTTATGTCCTTTCCCCTGCGAGATAAAAAAAAAGGACCATGATCACCTAAATGAATCAGCGTCGGAAACAATTTTTATCAAAATCAACATCACTTGGAATTAAATTGCAAACACTAGTAGGCACAAAACTACTTTTTGTAATAGTAGAGGTGACATAGTTCCTGGATTTACGTATTACGACTGAAACGATATAATATTATAAATATAAATTATTATTGAAAATCAACAAACTGTAATTAAGGATTACATTTTATTGATTTTCGATGAGGAACGAACGGAACGGAATATGAATAACTACAGCGATCACACTGCCATCAAAGGCTAAGAACTCACGAAGCGGTTTTCACCCGCGCCCGCCGCGGTCTTCGGACTGCGGTTTTATTTCTAAACTCACGCAGCAGCCGCGGTTGAGATTATCGCCCGCAAACGTGGCGGGCGAAGATCGCAGGACGCGCGGTTGCAAAAAGGCAAATTGATATTTACAATAGAGAGTGTCACCCCTGTGCCGCGGGTGTAAAACGCGCCGTGAGTTGTGCTTCAATTTTTTACAACTTCTGTAGAATGCAGATAGCATTCTACAGAAGTTGCGGGCCCGCAACCGCGGCGGGCGCGGATAAAAACCCTAAAATAAGAGGCCCTACTAGCCCTTTGCTAGGGCTACGAGTGACCTCCATACTTTGGCATGCGCGTGCGCAGGCAGAAATAAAGGCGCTGTTCAAACAGAATGACAATGGTCGGATTAGCGGATAAACTCTTTCGTAATGCGCCAACAATACGACTATTTGTTGACAAGGCGCATTATCCCATTTTATTGTCGCATTGTAGTTTAATCTTCAGTGCAATTTACACATCCATTATTTGAAGAGGAAAATGTACCACAGATCATAATAAGTTCATCCAAATAAAGAATCTGAGGGCCGTAGCTTTATTCATCAAATAGGGAAGATTTAAATTAAGCTGATGTCCTTTCAAATTTCAAATCCGTCGTATGTATTTTCACCGGGCACATCTCATTCAAGGCTTCAGGCAGTCTGTTGCCGTGGCCAATGTATGATATGATCTATTTAAAATGTCTCATGTTTTACTTTTGCCTGCATCTCGCGATGGCTTTTATCTACCCTTATAAAATCTCGGTTAGTATTCCAATATCAGGCGTCACAAGTACAAACATTAATCAACTTGTGATTACCGTTGTAGGTCACAGCACGTCATACTCGTGGGCCTAGGCCCTAAGGTCTTAAAGTTCAAACAGTCGAATACTGAAGAGATGCTTAAATTAAGTGGCACTCAAGATACGTTCTGTTCTTTCTTCCAAACAGTGATAGTCTGTGGTTTGCGGGTTCTTAATTTTGAATAGCGTTTCTTTCTGACACTTAAAACGTGTCACAATATCCGGTACCGGATAATGGGAAAACGTTCAATCTATTTCAAATTTGTAGATTTTCTTGGCAGATTTAGTTAATAGATTGCCTACTGGAATTAGCATTTCAATTAGCATACAATTCTATAAATTGTAAAGCTAAAAAGTTTGATAATGTTTAGTAAATATAAATTAAAAACGTGACACCACATATTATGTAGTACTCAATTATTTTGCCATTTATATTCATGTACCTATTTATTGTTTCACTTTTATTTTCTCTTAAAAATTCGCCTTTTAGAAAAAGTTTTGTACTTTTTCTGGTCAGTATTTTCGTTATAAATGCTGATATTAAAAACAATGATAATAAACTTTAAGTATTTCTTATTTTTTTTATCTAACTTATTTTATTCATTTAGAAGCTTCCCACTTTATTGCCAAAACAATATAGTGAGATTCAGCAAAATTAAATAAAAAGTTCAGGAACTCTACAATTTATTAGAGAATGGTAGTTTTAATGCGTTAATTAAATGTTTTTATTATTATTATTAATTACATCCTATCTAAGTCCACCATCATATTCCGTGTAGGCTATACGCAACCTAAATAAAAGCGCTATTAACCTAAAACAAGGCTACACTGGTGCCTATTTTGAACACTAGGGCGGTTGATACTACTACAGAATTCATGTAAATGTTCCGGCTCGGTGCAATTATTGCGTTAGGGTCCAGCGTAGCGCTATCATGTTGGGACCTTTTTAAATTATCCACCAGGTGAGTTTTACCATCATCAGTATCATTAGATTCATTATCGTCATCGTTTTCACAATCATCATCAGCTGTAACTTTAATATAATTTTGCAACCTAAAATCTAGCCTAAACTTTATTTCGTAAAAAAAAAAAACCTCCGTATATGTAGAAACCGATTAATGATACATTCACTGGGTTTATATATTTGTCGCAATACCTCGTACCGCGCATAATAATCGTAAATAACATAATGTAACAGATATATGATAGATAAGTATATAACTTTAATAATTAAATAACTTCAATAATATAATAGAACATAAGACCAATTACAATCTAAACGTGTAAAAGCCTTCGAGATTTAAACTAAAGTGAGCGATTTCCTATCTGATAATGAAGTTATTAAGTAGAGAATAAATCTGCTACATTAAATATAACTGCGAATTTCACACAAATGGTAGATGAACATTGAACATTTATACAACAACAGATAGCAAACCGTATGACAGTGGGTCAAAGACCTATAACGGTAACGTGGTTACTGGAGCCTTTCCTGTCTCTAATGGACTTTCAAACTGTGACAAACTCTGTTGCCATACTAAACATAGACGGCACTACCCTACTCCCTAGTTATATAGGTGTACAGCTGACGGGCGTAGTTATCAAGGTTGTAAGAGCACCATCTCTCAAAATTGGAATTACGTTCATGAAAAATATCGGTAGTTACGAAGGAAAGAAGCTTTTAAAACTCCGAATTACCTAACAATCAAAATTACATGCTTTACTTATAGAATATGCAAGTATTTTTAATACATGTGGGTACTGAAGTACCTGGTGTGTACTGTAACGCAGTGTAATCGACCAGGTTATTTCGAGCAACACCTTAATGTTTTATTAATATAAAGACTCGTATTAGGACTGTTAGGATGCAAACGTGACTGAACTGGCAAGCTACTTTAAATTAGCTTTATACGAGCAGAATATAGAATATATTATATATTTAGTGGCAGATAAAGGTTTCTAAAACGCTCAAGCGCAAATACGTTGTGATTTTAAAATCACATTATGTAATACAACTTGTACAAATTAATGCAAATTATCAAAGTTTAATGCACACCTGCCCTCATTTGAACGCACTGATCCAGTGAAAAGCACATAATTCTCCGAAGAAGATTAAATCCAAACATTAAAAAATATATGCTCCAAAACTTGTCGGTAGCGATCTAAACGTGAGAAAAAAGAAGCAATTACACCAAGGTTCATCTTTTAAACAAAGAAAACACTCCCCGCGCAGGGCAGGCTTGAAACAAAAAAGTGATGAGTATAATCGTCAAGCACGATCTCAACCCATATCATAGTGCTCTCTAAACACTGTTTTGTCTCGTACAATGACAAACTCCCGACAATGGTGCTCTTTTGTCTCTGACCTGAATCCGCCACTTCGGATATACTAGATTGCAAACAGCCCTGTGAAATGCGAAAACCATTGTACTTCATAATACACTCGCCAGAATTTAGTTATATGGATCAAGGAAAATAGAAGGAGGTAAGATATGCTTAGTATGATTAACTGTTATGGACTTCTTAAGCCTGTTTTTAGATTTGGACAAGTTCAGTCATATTGACCCCAACCTAAATGACCGTGGCGTATTTCTAGATTACAACGCCGAAGATAAACATCTTACACAAAAAAAGAAGAAATAAGTTGTTAATGTAAGTGTTGGTTGTTGCTATAGTTTAGGGAATAATCGAACCTATGATTTAGATTTTAAAGTCAGGCAAATCCTCAATTAATAAACAACATGCAGCAACATGACTTTAGTTTCGGATTAAAATATAAAATTTTGTTTTGATGAGACGACTTAAATGTTCAGTTATCATATGAACTGTCTCGTAGCATTGACCTCTTCTGGTTATTCGCTATCAAATTAACCTTCATTCGTATCGTATACTTTTCCATTCAATTACCATTATCAATTTGATTAAATATCGTACCGAGGCTTGCATTTCTAAACTCGAGTCCACAGGGTATATTAATGTATTCATTACTGTAACTTTCTTTTTCCATTACCTGCATTGACCTAAAAAGAAATTAGCTTGACGTGAGATCGACTATTCATTTTCTGAATAAACTGAAAATATAGCAACAAATTGGATTTAGAAAAGGGAAAACAAAGCAATGACACTAACGAGATCATAAAATTGGTACTGATTACATCGCCTATTATTTGTGTCTCATACATCTCATTCTTCTCAAAAAAAAGTGCTGGTACTTCTCAAAGTGCTGGACGTACACGTTTTTTTTTAAAATTCTAACAAAGAAGTACTTCTTTCCTTGTGGCACCATTATCATTATAGCATACTTAAAAAAACATATTGTTAAAACTCAAGCACATTTTGCTCTATGTCTATGATATCATGCCTCAAGGTTTGTAGTTAAAATATATCGTGCCGTGTACTTCGTGGTACTTGCGTTTTTATGGTAGTTACTCAATACGCCATAGGCCATAACCATCAGAGTTTGTAGAAACGTACTGTGAAGGTTTTAGGCTTGAACTTATAGTCTGCTAACTGAATACTTAAGTTTGCTAATGTTACATAACGATAAGATATCGAATTTTTGGATCGGATAGGCTAACTAAATTGTGTATATTATGCGATTGGACAAATATTTTAAATTCTAATACAATCTCCTCACACACGTTCAACTGTGACGAACCTTAAATCCCACGAAGATTATGAGAATGGTGCGTAGGACACTCTTAACCTTGCCTACACATCAACATGTAGGTCAACGTTAACTTTAAACAGAGGTACCGTCCGACTAGTTACTCAGTTAACTCATCCTCAGGCTACATTTATGGCTGTCTTTAATGAATTGGCCTTTGGTACTCTAAAGGTAGCCTGCCGATCTATGCGACCGCGACGCGAGAGTGCGAATAGCAAACCAGCGAGCCAGGTTCACTGGCCAAGCGAGATGCGGGTCGCGGGAATTGTTTAGTGCTTTATAGAAATTCATACTAATCAGTGGCTCCGCGACCCTATTTCGGTCACGGGTCGCGGTCGCGGTCTCGCTCTCGTACATCGAAACTCGAAAGGCTACCTTTAAATGTCGTGCATTATTTTATGTAGGTAATGCAATACAAGTGTCAATAAAAACTGCCAACTAATTACTCAACATATAATTTGGGCAGATTTAAAAGGTAGCCAAAACCCACTTTTGAAAAAGCTGACCTTAGGTTTCTGAAGCAATCTGCAAAATATGTTAGAGAAGAATTGGCCATAAAAGGGATATTGCGATTTGCGAATGGTCAATTATCTTGGTTAGATACTTCCGATGATATAAGAAACTATTACATAGCCTTACACTGTAAACGTGGTAAGACGTAAGTGACGTAGAAACGCGCGGTAAACGTAAATCGATTTTCCGCCTTCATAAACAATGCGACAACGTGTTTCAATTATTATTGTAATTAAACCAATGTTTTGCTTGAGAATGAGTTAGTAGTCGAGCATTTTGTCAAACAATTGTATTCTTAAGTGCGCACTTTATAACTGCAACAATTATAATATTTTATTATTTTAATAGGTCTAAACTCTTAGGTAGTAACAAAAAATAAGGAAGTAGTAACTACAGTTCTGAAGCAACAATATAGTTTTTAGACGATTGTTAGAATTTAATTAGTTGAGCTGAGTTTATTATTTAATTTAATCCTTGTTTAAAAATATATTCTTTGGTACGCGAATAAATAGTTTGAGACGATTGCTACAAATACTAATTTACCCCATTTCAAATGTCTAAGTAAATTAATTAATGTTACTTTCGTTGATAGATTTTAAACTAATGCGGGTGTATATCTAACTTTGTCATAATTTTTACGGTTCCGTACTCAAAGGGTACAAACGGGACCCTATTACTAAGACATCCCTGTCCGTCGTCGGTCCGTTTGTCTGTCGCCAGGCTGTATATGATGAACTGCGATAACCAATGTGATAGTCGAAATTTTTGACACTTGACAGTTCGATGTTCAACTCTATTGCATTAGGGCATAAATTTAATTACAGTGGAGTTTTTTTGTCGACAAAAAAACTCTCGTGGAAACGTAGTCTTATTGTCACTTTCTGAAATATTCAAAGTATTACTAAACTCCAGCGAGCGAATGTAAGTCGTATTAATTTGATATGGACGAGGCTTATCTTTGCTTTGCGGGCTTCCTCTGGTGAAGCCTGGTGAAGTTTGTCCATCTACTTAATACACCAGTGACCAGTCACCTAATAACATTTATCACCAAAGTCGCACAAAAAAAAAGATAAACACAAAAATAGAGCCTCATTTGCATACGAATTTAAAATTGATACCTGAATATTCAACATTTTTAACCTTAGTGTTTTTGGTTACAGATAAAACTTGTTTCAAAAAGACACATAGAACATGAGGAGCACACAAACAAATAACAATGCAAATCGAAATTCTAAGTGCCCGTTTCACAATCGCCTAATAAGTGACGAATAGCTTGTCCGGGAAGTTTTGTTGCTGCTTCCTTTATACTGAACGACAGAGACAAAACTTCTGGATAAGTTATTAGTCACCTATTAGGCGATTGTGAAACGGGCTATAAATGAAACACTTTAAATAAATCATGCAACGTTATTGGTGCACACTGTTTGCCAGTTTACAGGATATAGAGTGACTATGTACGAGCTTTCATCGAACCTGTGATTTAATGCACTAGAGCAGACCAGGACACCAATAATAATTTGATTTCCCAACAAGTTACAGCAATATCTACATAGGAAGTATTGAACATTGACGGATCAAAAGGGTCTAAAGGAGTCCGGAAGATCGTAGAAAATTTTGAGCATTGAAAATAGAACTCTGCGCTAATACAATAGAGTTGAAAATCGAACACATGATTGCCGAGTCAAATGTCAATGTCATAATATATGACAGGTCGACCCTCAAAATTTCAATTTTCAATTCTGTTGTATTAGCGCAGAGTTCTATTTTCAGCGCTCTGGATTTTTTTCGGCCTTCCGGATTACGGTTCATACTTCATATTATAGTCCCAGGCTAACAATTTAGTTAGCTAGCGGGCGAATACTAGAACGATAGTTAAATTATGTGACGCGCAAGTATGTGAGTTGAGCGTCACTTAATTTAACTAGCGTTCCGGTCCTTGTCGTTTCGGCTAGCAGAGACAGCGACAGCCTGTGAATAGGAATTTTGATTAGCGTTTCAGTATTCGGCCATAAGATTCTTTGGAGTTCTAAAGCGCATGTTTTGGTTTGAAACTTATTTGAGGTTACATTCGGAATTTACTACTTCCTATCATGGCCTCGATGACTCAGAGATGCTCACATTTCATCACATAAACCGCAACATCTGATATTAGATGCTATGTAAAATTATAGTAAGTAAGAACAAGGTCTTCAAATATCATATTTCAACGCGCGTCGCCGCTGCTGTCATGCCCGGATTCCGGATCGTATAGTCCCAGCCTAAGGTAATGTCAGAGCGTGGTTAGGAATGAGTTTGATGAAAATAGAACGACTATCTCCGCAAGTTCTGAAAGTAAATATGGTAAAAGTTCCTGCTATACTCCTGGTTAAACCACATACTCTTTGGCGTGAAATACTCTGGGCTAAAAAACTGAAAGTGACCAAGTATTTGAAACAATTACTTGAAAGTTGAAACAAATACAGTTTCGAGAAATTAGCATTTCCTTCATCGCTGGGTCTAGCAGGACAATATTAATACATCAAATTACATTTACTTAATATAGGTATAGAAACCACGGTCGGTCAAATGCAACCATCCTTACATAACGGTATCATTCTCGGCTGACTGCACATAGCCCAGTTCTGATTCAATATTATATTTCATCTAGTGCAGGGGTTGGCAACCTGCGGCTTTTTGGATGTGAAACCCATTAGTTCCATGCGCAAATATTATTTTATAAAAAATGGTTGTCTATTGTTTACGGTCGATAATTTTACGTGATAACGTCATCAAGCCGAACTCTTAGGCCGATCGTGCCTCTCTATCGCTGGTTTCGCGCTCTCGCTTGCACGATCGGCTCAGGCGGAACGTGACAATCAGGAGGAACGTGACAATTTTACGTGCGTGCAGTCGGCGTTCATAGATCTACAAGACGTTTTCACGTCAAAAATAAAATTTAAAAATCGTTCTGAATCAGTGAACGATGATTAGACACTATTTCTATATCTCAGCAACGTGTATTCGTTTTTCCCTGCAGCCAGACGCGACGTTAGGCGTGGGCGACCGCCTACGGCCTCGGGCCTCAATTAACCATAACTCGGATGCAATGAAAAAATTTCTTCATTATAAAACGATACGTTTCCTCCGCTCGCTGGCGTTTTACATAGAAAACTTAGCCCTCTATATCCGTTATTGGATGATTTATACCGTATTCTCCGAGCGAAGTAACCACTCTTGAAATACTGTAGTGCCTGGGACAGGCGGTTTTTTAAATGGAGTATGGTTGCCCAAGCACACACGGCACACACAGTCAGCCTAGTCCAGAGGAATGACTGGTCAATACGTCTGGGCCTTTACCTCACGGTGTTTTTCCTTCACCGTTAGAGCGTCCGTATAATATACTTGAGATCTGAAAAAGTCTTGTGGGAATTGGGTGGATGCCCCAAAGGGAGATCTCCGACCGAGCGAGGTGCTATGCTCGGTCAGGCCGAAGCCCACTTGTATGAATTTCAGATATCGTATATATAGTGCCGATCTTTGAAAACTTCGATAGCGCGATTCAGGATTGTGGCGCTAATTGGTCCGCCACAGTCTCATTACATAAACAACATAAGCGTTTTACATAAACAACATAGTGAAGCGCAGCCTTTCAGGTTTCAAAGTTTAAACAGAGTTGGACCGGTAAAATAGAAAAAAATGTATGCTCGCTAGCTCCACTCGCTCGCTTTTAACATAAACAACACATTTCTTTTGTACAGACGACGGTCTGTTTTAGACTGTTTTGTTGTTTTTTATTTCCGAAGTGCAGTCTTTCAGATAGGGTTTAAAGTTTAAACTTTAATAGAATAGAATATGACCTGACCTGAAATGGACAAAAAAAAATACTTGCATTATAATAAAGTATTGTAGTTTCTATGTAGGTTTTAATGCGCTTTCTACGTTTTATCAGTTGGTCGTTTTATTAGCCAGTCGATTCTACTAATTAAATCTTACTATAATAGTTTCGATATGTTAAAACAGCAAAATGGTGTTCTCTTAACCGTCAAACCAACGTCAAACGCGTTTTGATTGGTCCAAACTCCGAAAGCAGTTTATGATAATATCAAGACGCTACATTTATAATTCATTGAAAGTATAAGTTATATACGGGAATTGGATGGAATTATGCATTAATTTTCAATTGTTTAAAAATTCCATTAACCCAAGGCTCGTAAGTCATGGCAATAATAAAGATATGCAAAAATCGGTAAACTTTGATCAATGCCGGCATTTAAATGTTAATTAAGTATTCATAAGCCATTTTAAAATGGAATGGTCAAGGCATAACAAATAACCTAACCAAGAGTATGTCGGGACATGTCTAAGGAGGATTCCGTAACGATCAAAGCGCAATTGGTTTTCTTTGAATTACTCTAAAAGTTACTGTCCGATTTCGCTCAAAATAATTTTCCTAAAGAGTTTTTAGCATGATCTATCAGTATGGAAACTTACATGTTTAGTATCTCCTATCGTTTAGAAATGTCAGGGTGGGGCCAACTTACAAACTACTTTGGAGGTCTCAAAAATGGTCGACTTTATAAAAAAGTCACGTAGAAACGCCTTTATTTTAAAATACCTATTCAACGATGGGGTAGAATGAAAAAATATTTCTCATCCCTACTTCACATGTATGGAGAGCCATCCCTAAAATATGAATTTTTTTTTTTTTTGATGCCAAAACCGAGATCTATACATAATATATAACTATACCAAATTTCATGAATTTATATTCATAATAAAAGAAGCTAGAAGCGCGGACAGATCGACAGACGGACGGACTAAAAATGAAATTTAAAAAAAAAAAAAACTACAAAAGTTCATCGAATATTCAATTAAAACTTAATATATTTAAACATAAGTTGACAGTTAAAAAGACAAAAATTAATATTGCATAAATTTACTCCAAAATAATACGAAATGGTCACATAGCCATGGGAGAAATACTCAATGAATAAATACAATTCAATTCTTGCGCCACACGTTCATGCAAATTAATTTTTCAAAATTTATCACGAATTGTCAGTCATTCATATGTCATAGTCATTGAACGTTTGAATACAATTATATATTTTATTCACTTTAGGACGTGCAACCTTATAACATACCTCAAAGTAACGACTTCCCCGATTTAACAAATTCTTCGTAATGCCCTTGAATTGTCCATGTAGTGTATTGACACTTATAATAATAATGTAATAAAACTAATCTGATAACTATTTAAATGAAAATCAGAAGCCAAAGTATGATTTACATGTATTGAAAAACTATTACACAAACAAACAAACACAAACAAATACAAAGACAAAATTAAATACAAAGTAGTCATGTTGGGCTCTGGCCACCCAAAGCTTAGAATTATAACTTAGGTAAGCACTTTAAGGATCCCAGAGGTATCCATTACGAGGGATCGTTAGAATAAGTTGGTAGGTCTTCGGGGCATTCGTGAAGAGCATACAACTCTGCTCAGACGTGTCATAGTTAAGTCTAAATTGTAATTAACTTTAAGTTTAACTTTAATAAAATTTAATAATTTTTAAAAAAAGTATTTACCGCTCCCCAAAGTTTGACTGGCGCAGCCGGAGCGGATTTTTCCGTAAAAAGTACGACCTTCAAAATTAGGACGGCATAATTTCCTTATGTTATCCGGAACCATCAAATAAATTTTGTCAAAGTGAGCAGCGGGAACCGAAAGCGATGATTGCAGCGGCGGGTTGGTGAGTACAACTTTTCACCTTCCTTTCCTTTCGTTATTTTCGGAATCGAACCTTGTCCGTATAACGTTATCTGGTTTTAAATTTTAGATTTTAAGTGATATAAAAACGTAATTAAATAAATAAAATTAAATGAATTAATGTGAAGTAATAAATATAATATGTAATTGTGTTAAATAGTGAGAAATAATTTCCAATTGAAATAATAAATTAGCATTGAATTAAAATTATTCCTTGTTAAATTAAATGTATGCAAAGATTAGTTATAGTTACTTAATTGAATAATTATATTTTTAATTAAATTGAGTCACTACATACCGTCACGTTTTATAAAATAATTTTTGTGTTATGTTAAGAAATTTTATATTTTAATATTGTGCGAATTTTGTGTGTTAAAAATCGTTCTCGTATTTTCTTTTTACATTTTAATATTTTAAATTTCTTTTTACAACAATGGAGCAAATTACTTTAATTCCTGGTGAATTTCTAAAATTAATTCCTCTTTTCAATGGTGATAAACGTCACCTTAATCTTTATTTAAGAAAATGCGAATACGTTATAAATAAGTTTAAGGGCGGCGAGGCTCAGAATCTATACTTAATGCAATGTATTATGAGTCGCCTGATAGATAGTGCAGCTGCACTGATTAGCGAGCGCGGATTAGGAGCGAGGATATAGTTACATGGTCTCAGTTTAAAGAAATCTTAATACAACATTTTGGTGATCCTAGGAACGAAGAGTGCATTGCTATAGAGTTAGAAAATTTGAATATTAAACAAGGGGAAAGTTTTCTTGATTTTTGCAATAGAATTCAAGCCGTTCGTTCAATATTAATATCCAAGGTAAATCAAATTACGAATGCTGAAATTAAGCAGAGTAAAATCATTATATACAACCATACCGCATTAAATGTATTTCTTTATAATTTACCCGAGTACATGGTGAGAATAGTTCGTTTAAAGTGTCCGGATACATTAGAAAGGGCATTAAGCATAGTTTTAGAGGAAGTTAATTTTAACGAGCTGTACAGTGCGAAAAATAAATTATACGCTAGTACAAAACCGCAGTTACAAAATTCTAATTTTAAAAATTATAATGCAGTTAATTTTCCTTTTAATCAAAATAAGTCGCAACAGCAGATTCCTAAATTTAATTTTGGTATACCCCAGAATAATTTTAATAAGCAACAATTTACTACAATACAATAAATTACAATAAATTTACAGATGCTGCTTCTGTTATGACATACGCTATAAAGGCTTACAATAATACATTCCATAGTGTTACTAAGCACACACCATTCGAAGTAGTTTTTGGGCACACTGATTCCAATAGCACATTTGACGTAGATTTTAATAAATACTATATGCAACAATTACTCACAGATCATGCAAAAAGAACAAAATATTTGTATCAATATATTTCAAGTAAATTATTAGACTCTAAGGAAAAAGAAAGATCAAAAAAAGGTGGTGAAAAGGAAATCGAATTTGAGACAGGAGATTCTATTTATGCCAAAGCAGTAAATACTAGGAAGAGTAAGGATAAGCCGTTATATCAAAAAGCAAAAGTTAGTGGTGCAATAGAAAGAAACGTAGTTCCAATTCAAGTAGGAAATAGAAACACAAAAGTTCCTATTAAAAATATAAAACGGCCTCCACAGGTGGTGCGTCGTAGTCCTGGCGATGATGCAGGAAAACCAGGCTCTTCAAGTTACGAAAATAGAAGAAAATTCGGGGCTTCTACCACTTAAAATAGGGAATGCATACATGCAAACAGATAAGTGGGTTATTATTAAGATATTAGATTTAGAAAGAATAGCAGATAATTTAGTATATTATATAAATAGTTACAACGAATTCAGTATGTTAATAAATACAAGTAAGCCGTATCCTAATGAATTTAGTAATATAAAAGATCAAGTAGAGTATATTCGTGATTCGACAATAAATAAGATTAAGCAAATTTTTCCTTTACAAAAATTCAAACGCGGACTTTTAAATCCCCTTGGATCCGTCATTAAATCGATTACTGGCAATTTAGACCATGAAGATGCACTTCGTTATGACAGTCTTATTGAAAATTTATATAAAAAACAAAGTTCTATACAAAATAAGATCACCTTCATTACCAAAATTATTGAGCACCATGTTAATAGCACTGAGGTACTGTATAATAATTCTTTAATTTTTAATGAGCGTCTTAAGAGGATAGAAAGAATGTTAAAAGAAATTAATACTAAAGAAAATAATTCAATTTATTCTACTTATGTTTTAGGTATGTATACTACTTTTATAAACAGTTTTCGTATTTTATATGTTACTATTAATGAAATAGAAACCGCTCTAGCATTAAGTAAGGTTGATGTATTGCATCAATGTATAATTAATTCCACAGAATTATTTCAAATATTGTCACAAGTCGAAAAAGTTCATAATTTAGTTTATCCTGTATCCATGAATAATTTAGTTAAAATAGAAAGAACTATTAATGTTAAAGCTTTTATTAAAGGAAACCAGATCACGTTCATATTGGAGGTTCCGCTTATTAGTAATGATACTTACGATTTTTATAAAATGTTTTCTTTACCGATGTATGATAAGCAAAAAAATAAAACATATATCATTATTCCTGAGTACCCTTTCCTTATGGTGAAAAGTTCAAAGTACATATCACTAGTATCGCCTTGCCAGCAAATCTCGGAGAATGATCAGTACCTGTGTACCGAAAAGGAAATAGTCCCCTATGTCTCTACAACGTGTGAGGAGCAGATGATGGAGTATAGTAAGGATACGTCTCTTTGTATACCAAGGGCCGTACAAATAGAAGACTTAAAGTTACAAAAACTTCCCTCGTCCCGATATATTATGTATTCCAGAAATAAGATTGTAATTTCCGAAAAGTGTGGAAACGAAATAAACAAGACGCCTGTAATTGGTACTTATATTATAAAAATAGAAACCGGATGCGAAATTATTATTGGGAAAATTCATCTGCGCAGCGAGCAACACGCCTTAAGAGAAATAAATTATCAGATAATGCCACAACTACATTTCCCTAAACCAAAGAATGAAATTTCTCAGAACCTGCCATTGGATATAAAAGGCGTTAACCTGGATGATCTGAAACACCTGTCAACGATAATCAAATCGCAAAGTTCAGTGATAGTGATGAAGTGCAAATAATAAAAGTCAATAGTGTCAGTGTTGCAACCCTTATATTGTATGTTATAATTTTGTGTTTCTGTGTATCCCTAGTGTTATATAAATTTCGAAAAAGTTAATTTTACTTAAAAATCGAAACCCTCAGAACTCAGCAAATTCGTCTGATGGTTTAGAACTTAAGGAGGGAGGAGTCATGTTGGGCTCTGGCCACCCAAAGATTAGAATTATAACTTAGGTAAGCACTTTAAGGATCCCAGAGGTATCCATTACGAGGGATCGTTAGAATAAGTTGGTAGGTCTTCGGGGCATTCGTGAAGAGCATACAACTCTGCTCAGACGTGTCATAGTTAAGTCTTAATTGTAATTAACTATAAGTTTAACTTTAATACAATTTTATTATTTTTTAAAAAAGTATTTACCGCTCCCCAAAGTTTGACTAAGTCGATTTGCAATCAAGGATCGGTGTTAGCTAGCGTACGTCTCTCTGTCGAATAATGTATGGTTCGATCCTTGTCGTTTGAGGAAGGGAGGCGAGGGGTCCCAGGGCTGGTGGCATCATATACAGCAGTTTGTTGCTAACAATAAATATAATAAACATGCACACTCGTGGTGTCGGTGTCGTAGTGGGGGTAACTAGTCGTGTACTAGGTGGGGAGCTCAAGCTACCACTGCCATTCCGATACCGACCACCGATCGGGTGGGGCCAGTTACACGGCAGTCTAGAAGTGTTTTTGTTACCCATTCCTATCCTACAGCCCATAAGAGTCAATGTGTAATATACCTTTACATTGCGAACAATCTCTTTACAACGATACCTATAAAAATACCTCTAATTAACTAATTTTGTCATACCTTAACCTTTATATCATATTATCAGTCGCAGAAAAACAAAATATAATTAATTATGTTGACGAAATCCTACGACGAAAAAATTTGTCATAGCTAATAAGTTCGGAATACCCGCAAATATTAGGTCTTTACCTATGAAATTGCCGTTTTGTATGAAAAATTTAAACGAATTTTTTTCATGTATTTTTTATTTGTATTAATCGAAGTAATCACCCATGCAATCAATGCATCTTTCCCAACGCAGTGGCAGTTTATTGATGCCCTTCTTAAAGAAATCAGCTGGACGGGAGGCAACAAATTCTTCAAAGGCATTTTGTGCTGCCTCTCGGGTATTGAATTTTTTTCCCACCAAGATTTACGTTATCAAAGTTACCAACAAAGTTTAGTTTACGTTACCAAGAAGTTATCCCAATTCTGGAAAAAGTAGTAGTCTGTAGGCGCAAGGTCTGGTAAGTAGGGCGGATGACGGAGAGCTTCCAACCCCAGTTCTTGCAACTTGGAGACCGTCTGCTGTGCAGTATGAGGTCGCGCGTTGTCGTGCAGGAGCAGCGGAGACGAGCGATTGACCAATGCTGGTTGGAGATGTGCCAGCTTCTCTATCATTGTGTTCAGTTCTTCACAGTACACATCTGCAGTAATGCTCACCCCGTTTGGTAAGAAGCTGTGATGAATCACACCGGCGCTAGACCACCAAACAGTGACCATCACTTTTTAGGGGTAAGTTTTCGTTTAGGGCATTTCTCATCGCAGGTAACAATGCGGTTCAAAATTCCTTCATTTGTGTGTCTGTTGAGCAGTGCAAGGCACGTCTCGACGCGTACCGCATTGGCGATCATTGAGTTCGTGGGGCACCCATTTGTCAAGCTTTTTTACATTGCCAATTTGACGCAATTGGACCAATATTTATTTGTTCCCTTTTGATTTGTTATATTAAGGTTGCACTGTATTTGCCTTGGGAAACTGCAACTGGGAACGGAACATAAAAAGTTTGCCACGATAAGCGGATCGATTGGCAGTTAGCACGCTACACCAGGTCTCAAAGGATTAACTGAACAAGCAATAGAGAAGCAACGTTATCGCTCTGTGCAATGAACAAGAACATTGAACAATTCTATGGCTAAAGCTAGAGAGAATGGACGAATGGACAGCCATTCCAACTTGGTTCATATAATTACGACATTATAAAAACTTTGAAGGAAAATAAGGTTGATGTACAGTGTATACATTGGTAGTGCTTACACGTTCTATAAAAACCGGCCAAGTGCGAGTCGGACTCGCGCATAAAGGGTACCGTACAAAAGGCCTAAAAAAACAAGTGTGTTGTATGAGAACCCTACTCAAATATTTATTTTATTCTATTTTTAGTATTTCTTGTTATGGCAGCAACATGAAAACATCATGTGTGAAAATTTCAACAGTCTAGCTGTCACGGTTCATAATATACAGCCTGGTGAGAGACATACCGACTGAGAGCGAAATCTTTGTAATAGAGTCCCGTTTTTACCCTTTGGGTACAGAACCCTAAAAACGAATGATGCCTACTATACTTGATTGATTGATTGACATGATAGATTGATGAGTAAAAAGGTCAGAACTTGAAAATGGGACTAAAAAAACCAATGACGGGCAATACCCAATAGGTAAAAAATATCTCAATGAATGAATGTAAAGAATTTATATCTACCTATGTCATATAGTAACTAAAGGTAGTTAAGTAGGACCGAATAAATCCAATCAGTTGATTATGTATATTACACAACTTTTATAAATGGAGTACCTATACATATCTCCGGCAGTTATATACAGAGTCAAACAATCTAGACAGGTATTTACAGAATGGTGAAACTATTTAAATACTAAAGTTAAAACAAAGGATGAATTAGTTTTCCACGCGACTTCGTGTACTCTATGACACGCGGTTTACTAAAACACACCAGCGCAGCAACTCTTTAAATATTTGATAAGCTTTTCGTTATGCACTGTTAGCGGAGCGGGTCCTACGAGACCAAACTAAAACCACATTGCTATTGTTATTAGCGCCAGACCAGTGTCGTCGTATTCAAATTTTAATTTAATAACTTTAATGCAAGGAACAACGTAAACCGTTTTTGTGTGAAATAACGTTTTTATAAATCAGATTACTCTATAAATTATACTCTACTCTACTGTAGAAATATAAATTGAACGTCACTAGATTACATAATAGGAAACCATACATGCGACGCAGAAATCAGATATTGCAAAGAAATAACAACACGAGATGACCTAAGCATTCGTTGCACAAGTCTGCTAATGTGTGTCGTGTGATGACTCGAGATGAACCTCTGTAAATTGGCCATTACCACAATCTACTTGATAACTCCAGTCACTGCGATGACATCCAATTCCGAATGTAATCCGACAATTATAGCTGTCCTTCGATATTAACGAATCAACGGGCTGTCAGGTCTTGAATTTTAACCAGAAGATCGATTCTGCTAATAATATTGCAATAATACAGTTACGATCCAGTCCCGAAATGTTAAAACTGCAAAATGGTGTTCTCATAAACGTCAAACCAACGTCAAACCTGTTTTAATTGGTACAAACTCCAAAAATCAGTTTATGATATCAAGGCGATTCATTTATAATTCATTGAAAGTAAATGAAAGTTTAGGTTAATTACGAGAATTTGGGTTCTGATGATTGTCGTCATACCCTTGATAGCATTAATCTTCGCATCATTTGACAGTTATAAAGACAAAAGTATCCAATTCTGTCTTTTTGGATGAAACTATTATTTGTAATTCCACAGACTGTTACATAGTCTCATACAAAAATAGTAATTGTTCTATTGAATCTGATTTCATTTTTACTGTGGTACTCGCTTTGTTGTGATTTGTGACCAATAATTACATCTCTTTGGTTAGATTTACTTTTTAAATGTAAATTTATATTTCTAGACGTATGATTTATTAGCAAGGCCTCATAAAATGTAGGTTAATCATCAGATCGATCGAGCTATTGTGAATAGTTTAATTGTTTTGCTTGTTAATGTTCGGTTACATAAATAAACAAATCACGCCAATACTAGTTCACATTTAAATTTACTTAGATTTTAAATTTTATCCCTGGCATAAAACGTAAAGTAAACAAAAAGCAGGTTCATAAATTCATATTTAAATCATACGATATTAGAAGTTCTTAATAAAAACATTGAGAGAAAATGATAAAACAGTAATGATAGAAAATCAAATACTGTTCGTTGTTACCAGAAGGTCGATTATGCTAATTGAATCCTGCAATAATACAGTTACGACTTACGATCCAGTCCCGATATTTTTTTCAGTTTTAACATGTTCTGTTAAAACTGCAAACTGGTATTCTCATAAACGTCAAACCCGTTCTGATTGGCCCAAACTCCAAAAATCAGTGTATGATATCAAGACAATCGATTTATAAATTAATAAAAGTAAAATGAAAGTGTGAAAAAAATGAAAAAAGAAGAGATTTGAGGTTCTGATTCCGTCTACGAAATATTCATTTCGTCGCGTAAACTTCTATTTCTGTCACAATTGTTCACGTTTGCTAGTCATAAGAGATTATCTACTAAACAAACAGTGCCCACTATTAGTCCTTATACGTTCCAGATAAAAGTATGAGGCCATACAGATTAAGATTACTAAGGTGTGACAGTAAATACGCAACACCTTGAAGTAAACCGAAACGTGATAATTGAAAACGAAAACGTTGATGACAAATAACATATTGCGCAATCATATAAACAGGTTTATAGCTACATAAAAACTGCAAGATTATCGTTTGAAGACTGCGAAGAAGATATTATTGTTAATTGTTAATGAAATTGATAAACAAACCGTTTAAACACAAAACGATTGTATTACGTATTTATTTGTATTTATAGGGTTCAGTAGTACTGAAGGAACCCTTATTGTTTCGCTCTGTCCGACCATCTGTCTGACTGTCTGTCAGCCCTTCTAGCTTCTGTAATTATGGATAGATATGGATAAAAAGACACTAGCGTGTCTTTTTATCCATATCTATGGCCTGATTTTCCATCAAGAGCGGCCAAGTTTCAAACATAATATGTGGTTTTATAGTACTTAAAAGTTAAAAGTTATTATAAAAAGCGTAAAAGCTCCATCTAGTGGCCCAATAGATAGATTTATTTTAAATTGGAGTATAAGTTATTTTCTTTTTCTATTTTATTGAACAATAGGTTAGGTTATATTTAATCAATTATCTTTTATCCCCCGAGTTCGATGCATAATACTTTTTTTGTTCCTATGTTCAATAAGTACAACTTACAATAAATACTTTTTGTGGCCACATATTTTGATTACCAGGCAGTAAATGTATGGCGAATTGCCGGTCTCTTTTGGTACAGTTATAGATTGTGTTTGTTTCGGTTTTGGCATCATTAAATAATAATATTTTTTAATTTTAGGAGTAATTCTACCCCATCGCGTTATCGTTGAATACTTAGGCAATTTGTTCCTAAGTCACCAAAGTGGTGACCTGATGATGGAATCCATAATGAATCGAGGGAACTGTTCGAAATTAATATAGACACATATAGTGATTTCGAATTTTTCTGTAGTCTCAACCATATGCTACCAAAAAGTAAGCTTTTGTACCAAGGTATACCCTGGATCCAAAAGTACTGAACTGAAGTGCACCGATATCAATGTCTTTGAAATTTTGTTACTGCCAAATTTATATTCGTGATCATCATCATCACTATAATACACTGGCGGACACATAAACTGCATCATCAAGAAGAGAACACATTCAATCAAATTTTATTACGAAATATGCAATTTTTTTTACATTTATTGGTATTGGAAAATAAAGGCTGGTTTATAAACACAAAAACAAAATTAAATTTAAATATGGTTCTGTCACAAATGAAAGAAAATATTCTATAGAAGAAATCTTGTCAATTTACTAAAGATAAACTCGTTGTTACGTTAATGTTGTGATTAATGGTTATTTTTTTGTTTTGTTACATGTTGAATTATCATTACTAATTGTATAATTGATAGTATGTTTTCATTTTAAACACGTTTTTCTCTCACGAATATGGACGTATCGTCCGAAAAAGCACAAATTGTTGCTCTAGTGCAGCAAGGCCTAGACCAACGAACAATTGCTGCAGATTTAAATGTAAACCAGTCTACGGTTTCCCGAGTTTACAGATTTATGGAGACAGGTTCATTCAAAAGAAGACGTGGAACCGGCAGAACTCGGGTGACAACGTCTCGTGACGACAGGTTTATTGTGACAACTTCCTTGCGAAGTCGGTTTTTAACGTCTATAAGCATTAAAAATGAGCTCCACCACGAACCATAAGAATAGGGCTAAAAGAGCGTGATATCACACCTTTCAGACCCGCAAATGGAGCAAAATTGTCTGCAGCTCGGAGGCAAGCTCTACTAAGATTTGCTCGTGAACACTTAAATTGGACTGAAGAGCAATGGGCTTCCTTATTATTCACTGATGAGTGTAGGACTTGTTTGTACGGTGCTGATGGTCGCAGACTAGTCTACTGTAGACGAGGAGAGCGATATGCTCAAAATTGCATTGAGGAGAGGGTTCCATTTGGAGGTGGGTCTTGTATGTTATATTGTTTGGGGCTTATATTGGGGGTTTAATAAAGTAGTCTTTGTTCTATTCACTGTTTCATTCCAAAAAGGTGCAAAAGGAGTAATTTGATTAATTTAATGAGAAAAGTTGACCTATACACACATGAATTGATTTTTTTATCAGATTGAGAACCAGTCTTAGCATTATCATTGAAATAAATCAAAATAGTTTTAACTTTCACTAATTATATTTCATTGAAAGTTATCTTGCACTATGATGCAGTTTATGTGTCCGCCAGTGTATTTATTATATTTAATGCTAACTGCTACATTTTTTCCGCCGACTACTACAATAGATAATAATAATTGTTTCATAATATAGTATCTAATCATTATCAATTGAATATATATACGTTTATTAAACTCACTAATACTACAATATGATATACATTTTATCAGTTATGATAACAAAATCAATTGTACCATAAAAGTAGGTAAGTACTAAAAAAAAAATAATAACTACTCCAAAACTTAAAATGCTACAAAAAAAAGAAATCTCCCAGGTCATCCCCACCAGGCAGAGTACCTAGAAGGCTCAAAGAGTTTCCTCGCTGGATTGCGATACTTATTCTCTGGGCCAGGTAGGTGCCGGCTCTGGGGTCTCGGGTGGCCTCAATGAGTTTTTTGGAGATTATAATTATTATTATCATTATCATCACTTGTTTTGTTTTTAGGTCAAACGGTGATTGTTTATTAGGTCCACAGATCGGTAATGCTTATTTGGGGATATACCAGAAAACTGGCATAAAATAATGCTTTAGTTTGTTTTGCCGAGAGAGTGAGAATAGCGGAGGCTTTTTTTATTTATAACTTTCTTAAAATGCGCTAATAATAATATAATAAGTATAGCTAAAAAGAAAAAAATATTGTTTTTAAACAAAAAATTAAAACTTCGAAACTTTTATTACTTTCGAAGTCGTTAAAAAAAACGACTTCGAAAGTAAAAATGCACAAAAATATGAAATAAAACTTTTTTTTTTAAATAATTCCCCTTTTAACATCAGGATTTACAAGATACAAGTTTAAGGTAGCCTTCCGACGCACGAGCGACCGAAATAGGATCGCGGAGCCACTATTAATTCTTATTCGCTGGTTTCGCTGGTCGCGGTCGCGGGTCGCTGGTCGCGGTCTCGCGTCACGGTCGCATAGATCGGAAGGGTACGTTAAGACGTTACCGGTACTAGTGGGCAAGTGGCCAAAAATTTAAGAAATTGAGATAAAATTTCTACGAGAGCAAAAATATGTCCTTAGTTCTAGCTACAGTATCGTAGCAGGTTGGTGAAGAGAGTTCATTAAGTGTAAAACTATGTTCAACAGCTTGAGAATTCTAGGTTAACTTATGAGCATGTAGGTATGTAGTTTTTTTATTTTTTTTGAAATGTACCAGGAAACGAGCAGACGGATCACCTGATAGTGATAATTACCGCCGCCCATAGACGAGTGTCTATACTCGCAACACCAGAGGAGTTACACTTGTAACTCCTCTGGTGTAGCGACTTGCGTTCCTGGTCCTTAAAATCCCCTTAGGCCTCCGCCCTCCGGTAACATCACTCATTCGGCTAAACACAACGCAAGCGTTATTTCACGCCGGTTTTCTGCGAGGTCATGGTATTTAACCGGCCGAGCTGACCCATTCGTGCCGAAGTGTGGCTCCCCCACAGTTGGAAATTCTCGGGTAGTAAATACCAGAATCTAATTCTAAAATTATCGATGTTTATGTCATACTGACTGTTAGTAAAAGTGTATTTGTTTATTTAATATTATTACTATTGAAAATCCATATTGAAATATATTTTTATTGTAATTCTTATCATTCTATAACAATGGCGTTATGAGAATAAATATTATTAACAGTAACGAATGGTAAAGTTGATATGAGTAATGCGATATTTATTTTTAAAGAGAATATGACAACTCAGTATTCAGTGAATATCGCAAGCGAGAAAAAATCACGTTTTTTGTATGGGAACCCCGCTTAAATATTTATTTTATTCTATTTTTAGTATATTTAGTTGATACAGCACCAACAGAAATAAATCATGTTGATACAGCATCATCAATAAATCATCTCGACGACTGTGCACGCGCAGGTGACAATTTTCAGAACTTAGCTCTATTTTATACAAAATAACAGTTCTTACTTGGAATGTGGAATAGAAGGTATTTTCGTGAAGCGAAAACCTAATAGGTTTTGCTTCAGTCAGATATAGACGATTGTCGTCACGACATGGCTTCGCGTCATGTCAATGGCAAAGCCAATAAACAAAACATGTACAAGATACAACTCTACCCTGGGACAGACTTATGTTCCTCATAATCCTAGACTATATAAAGTTGTACTTTTTTTACAACATTAATGTAAAAAACCTACATAAATAGTTTAAATACAAAAATATTTACTATGGGGAGTAATTGAACATAAACGGGCAAACTTTGATAATATATCAGAAATTTTCTTCATATTAAACATTTCGTAGCAACTAACAAGCGTGTGACGACTGACGTCACCTGTCCGCAGTTTCTTTCAAAATATTGTTTTTTAGTATTATATTCCTTTTGTGAACTGACTTATTTTTAGAGCACTACACAACAGTGGCGTGGGGTTCCCATAGCCAATACAGACAATTTGCGAAATGTAAATTGTCATGCAGGATGTTGGAAAAATTAGACAAAACAATAAATAAATCAAAGCAATAAAAATTATTATTTACAATTATAACTAATATTTAACATCTTCCCTGAGTGTTACAGTTCCTGCTTCAAGTCCCATTTAAAACTGAAACAACTCGCATTCTATTTGAGATCTAAACTTCATGCTAAACTTTTCGATGAAAGCAGATAGCAACTGTATTTTTAAGTTAACGGGCATGGTGACTTTTACCACGGAACAATTAGCCACGGCGACCAAAGATAAAATTAAGTTACATGTAAGGGTCATTGCGTCTGGATTACAACGGCATATGTCGCATATCCGCAGAGGGTAGAGTAAATACTGTGATAATTAAACTCATTTCAACGAACATTTATTTAACATATGATTAACAATTTACTATCTCCACTTCTCCATGACTCTGATAATAATTACGGGAAATGAAAAATCTAATAGTATTTCGGTTTGAGGTCACCACTTATTGAAACAGCGGGTAAAAGACGCCCAATGTTGCGAGAGATAAATAGGTTCTTGAATATTAAGTAAGAGCTCCAATGGAAACACTGAGCAAGAAGAGTGCGTAAACCGCAAACCTGTATTTTGCAAGTTTCAACTGCAGCACTGTGCAGTCACGGTCACAGTATTGCAAACTAAATCATTAGATCCATTGACCTGACAATTATTTGAACCATTGTAATTTTTATATAACCAATTTGTTCGAAGATATTAGCGATCAAATGACCTACATTTTATTGAACTTTTGACAAAAATAATGTAACCTCATACATCTTATATTATATTGCAATTTGCAATACATAAAGCATCAAGAGGTCTTTGGATGGAATTTATTAAATTTATATGACTGTGTGTCCAGTTTGATATAATTTAATTTGAGGAAACGTGTTTCCTGGCAGATTTTTGTCGTATCTCTTTTTTTAACAAACTTTTAAGCGAGTTTTATGTTTTAACTCGTCATATTGGGAAATCTTTGCAAATCGCAAATTAAATTAATGGTAAGTAACATTTATATCTATTTAGGTACTACTTTGTATGCTTTTGCATTAACATCTAAATATTGACTCACAAATAACGTCGTTTACCACTTATTTGTTTGCATCATCGGAATAGACACCGATAACTAAAATGGATTGGCACAGGTTTAATAGCCAGCCATAATGGTCCGAACATCATAGCCTTAAAACTCTAGTTTATTAAAAAAAGCCTACAAAAAATTCAAGCAGATCCTACATACCATCAGCTTGGAAATCCAGTGTGATAATGTTTTCAACTGGGAAGAAAAGAAAAGATCACAAACGTCAAAACTCTGACACAATAACGACACACGTCCACACCCCACGCACGTTGAATAAGCACTGAATAACTGATCAGATGACGATCAACAAATATGCATTCCGCGTCATCGCTTCGAGGGAAACTGGCTTCTAGTTTAGTATGATGATAGAGGATAAGAGGCTATGTTTCCTTACACTAATATGCACATTGCATACGATTAGCACTTGTATTTCCAGTTTTGCCCACGCCACGCCCACATTTCATATCTGATTCCAATCAAGCCTATAGTATAAATATACAATGTACTATCGAATAAGTTGCCGCTCGACCAGGCATAAGATGAAAATGAAAATCGTGCGCATGCACATGTTATGTTTAAGCTTATATATATAAATAAGGGAATATGATGACTCAGAATTATCAAAAGAGTTACTATCAAAAAATATGAAGTAAAACACTAAAGCATTGTTAAATAGTTTTATTGTATAAAACTCATATATTATTATAATAGTAAATACTAATATAGCTTCAAGTTACAACCCAATTTATTAATTAAAATTTCCTTTTATCATAATCTTAAACCAAATGTAGGTAATAGGTAATTAAAGATAAAAATAAAGAAATACTAATGATCATATTCTTTAATAACTTGGTATTTTAATTACTTTACGAGTTATAGCTAATCAAATCACAAATTAAGAAATACTTATTATAATATTCTTTCAAAAGTTCATATTTTAATTCTGTACGAATTATAGCATAATCAAACCATTTCGTAATTCCAGAGTAGATTCAAAATATCCAAACCAAGTAATAATAAAATTATAAAATTAATAATAATAAAATAATTATTGTTATAGAATCATCAATTAAGATAATTAATAATTTAGCTATTTAGCTACAACTTATAAAATAGGTTTAGACAATGGTACTTATCTTAACTTGTGTGATTCCTTTGATGAAAAATTAAATGAGGATTAAGATATATTTTAGATAAAATTACCAGTAAGTGCAACATATGCCTACGAGGATGGATATTCTTGTTATTATATTATATTATTGTTGTAATAATTTATGTATTTGGATAAATCCAAGTGGTTGACAAGTTGTGTGATTCTCTTACCGAAAGATTACACGCTTATGAAGCTGTATATTCGAGGTTGTACCGTACATTGAGTGATCGTACTACTACCCTATATACACCGTAACAAGTATAACAAATACACAAAAACAATGAAAAACTAAATTATACTGGTAGTGCCTATATAGGCGAGTAGGGAATGTGCCATAAAACAAGGTGGACCGACCACAGTGAGCAGAGTAGCTAAAGTACACGATACCTTATCCTTTTTTTCTTCAAAAATACTTTTCGTGATTATTTGAAAGGCTTGTATTATGATATTTAGTTTTGTTTTTTTAAATAACGTAATTGTCTTTTAATCCAACCGCGATAACCCACATTCACGCGGACGAAGTCGCGGACGTAGTAAGTGGTAAGTATTTGTACTATTGTAGTG
Source organism: Phengaris alcon alcon (assembly GCA_037179445.1). Lineage (NCBI taxonomy): Eukaryota > Metazoa > Arthropoda > Insecta > Lepidoptera > Lycaenidae > Phengaris > Phengaris alcon. The sequence goes on from JAYRCH010000372.1 coordinate 332,191, forward strand.
GTGGTGATTATATGACATAATACTATATTATTATGACACAATACTATACTAGACGTAGTATTATTGTATAATAATAATAATAAAGCCATTTATTCCATATCATATACATTTGGTTTTGTGTTAGTAAGTTGTAGCTTAAAAATAAGATAAAGTACTTATAAATTAATGTTAGTACCTATAATTTATGTGATATGGACCCCTGTTTGGGTAAAGGCCTCCCTGTCTTTGCCTGACATTATCCAGTCATGTCCTGCGACTTGTGTTATGTCCGCCCACCACATCAGCCCACCGTCTTATTTGTCGACCCACATTCCTTTTCCCTTTTGGTCCTTTCCATCGTGTGGCTTCTATGGTCCATCTTCTGTCTGGGTATCGTGAGATGTGTCCGGCCCATCTCCACTTTAGTGAGAGTGCATGTCTGAGAGCGTCTGTGAGTTTAGTTTTTTGACGAATTATTACATTTTTAATTTTGTGTATTTTTCGAATTTTCAACATGCTTCTTTCCATTGCTGTTTGACTGTATCTAATTTTTTGTTTGTATATACCCAAGTTTGACAACCGTACAGTAAGCATGGTAAAAGGCGTGTATCATATGTTGTCTTTTTCATGTGCAAGCTATAGTTTCCTTTTAGGATTTCTCCTAATGCCCAGAATTTTCTCCAAGTTGTGTTGATTCTTCTTGTTACTTCTTCTTCGTTGCTTGATGTTTTAAATGAAATTTTCTTTCCCAAGTAGATGTAGTCACTGACGTATTCTATGTTGTTTCTTTTTATTACTATTGGGCGTTCACCACTGTTGGTTAATATCTTTGTCTTATTCACATTCATTTCTAGGCCGATTTTGGAGCTTTCGCAGTCAAGTGAACACATCATTTTCTCTAAATCTTTGGCAGTTTCGGCTATTATGACAATATCATCGGCGAATCTCAGATGGTTTCAATAATGCCCGTTTATGTACTCCCATTTTTTCCAGTCTAGCTTTTAAAAAATGTTTTCAAGTACTGCTATAAATAGCTTCGGAGATAGGGGGTCCCCTTGTCTTACTCCACTTTCTATTTTCTCTCTCCTCTTGTTTCTAATTTTATTTTGCTCGTATTATTAGTGTAAATGTATTTTAAGATATTGATGTATTTAGAGTTGATTTTTATTTGTTGTAGTGCGTTCCAAATTGAACAGTGACTGATGCTATCAAAAGCTTTGGCGTAATCAATGAATGCCAAATATATAGGGGTCCATTGTATTCTCTGTATTTTTCTATAATTTGTTCTAGTATCTGTATGTGGTCCATTGTGCTAAAACCTGATCTAAATCCCGCTTGTTCCTTTGGTTGTTGTTTATCAATGTCGTCGGAAATTATCTTTAAAACTATGGATGAAACAGTTTGTATATACTGGCCAACAGGCTAATGGGTCTATAATTCCCTATGTCCAAGGGGCTCCCTTTCTTAAAGAGTAAGATTGTGTCAGATGTACACCATTGTTATGGTATTTTTCCTTCGTCTAGACTCTAGTATCTTGTTGAACAATTCACGAAATGATGAATTAAGATAGGAGCTCCTATTTTAAGGGCTTCATTGCATAGTCCATCTGGTCCGGGACTCTTATCAGTTTTCAGCTTCTTTATGTGTTCATAGACTTCGGATTCTTCAATTACTTTGATGCTGTCTGTCGTATTTATGTGAGTTGATTGCAATTCTATTTCATTGTTGTTTTGTCTCTTGTATAATTTTTTGTAAGTTTGTTGCATGGTTTATAATATCTTTTCTAGATTTTCTTTCATGTGGTTTGGATTCCAGTTTTTGAATCCATGATTTGTGTGTAATTAATTCTTTGTACGCTTTTTTGACACTTCTGAAATTCGTGATGTTTCTTGAAATAGTCTCATATTTGTAGTTGTTGTAGTCTTTTCTGATTGATCGGTTAGTATCTTTGTATATCTTGCTAAGTTCTTTTTTCATTTCTTTGGTTCTATTCATTGTGCGTAGTAGTTCTGTGCGCCTTTCTATAAGCTGCACTATTTCTTGGAGAAAATTTGATGTTCTTCAGGTTGAATTTTGTTTTTAAATTTTAAGCTCTCTGTTATGTTTTTTTCCAGGATATTGTAGTATGTTTGGATGTCAATACAATCTGTTTCAATCATTTCTGTTTTTTCATGTATATTTTTTATGTAAAGTTTGGTTTCCGCTTCTGTCTTGGGGATATTTGATGCTGTTATGTAGGTTTTTCTATTCTTAATTGGCTGACTTAAAAGAAGTATTGCTTTCACCAATCTGTGATCGGAAGGGCATTTAAATTTGTTCAGTAAATTCATAAATCACCATAATTCACACCAAATTCATAATCACTTATTACTAATATAGAGGATATTAGTAATAAGTTTATGGTGATTTATCATTATAAAATCTATTTCATTTTTTGTTTTTTGGTCGGGGGACAGCCAAGTCCACCTACTCTCATTCTTTTTGAAAAATGTGTTCATTATTGACAGTTTGTGTTGGTAACCATAACTTATGAGACGTTCACCTCTTTCATTGCGCACTCTATAACCATATTTTCCCATTACTGGATAATAGTTTGTTTTTGAACAGCCTATTTTAGCATTGAAATCTCCCATGACTATAACCTTTCCTTCTGTCATGGTGTGAGCCTTTTTAAGGTCCTTGTAAAATTTATCAATATCTTCTTCTGTGGATCCCTCAGTTGGTGAATATGCTTGTATTATTGATACGGCGAAGCATTCAAATTTTAGTTGTAGAAGTGCTACTCTTTCAGAGATTCCTGTAAAGTTAGTTATGTTAGTTTTATATTGTTTCTTGATTATAAATCCCACTCCATGATGTCCTTTTGTTTCTCCGATGTAGCAAAAGATTAGGTCTCTGTGCTCTTCGATACTGCACCCTATTTCTCGGACTTCTGCTAGACCTAAGATGTTAACGTTTTTTAGAGCATAAGTAAGTTCGAGGAAACGTTCTGTTGTTGCAAGTGTTCTTACTTTATAAGTGCAGATTTTGAGAGTTGGTTTTATATCATGATTTATTTTAGTCTTTGTATTTAGTGGAGGGTTGCAGTCTAATTCCCCACGAGGACAAGTCGAGTTGGGGAATGTTTTGTTTACATTATCTTTAAGTTGTTGTTTATTTTGTGCTTTGTTCCGGTGGCTGATGACAATATCCTATGCTTTCTGGTCAGTTGGCATGTTGGCAGAAGGCAGAGAGTTGCTTCTATTCCTCATTACGTCAAAAGCATTAAGACGATGAGTTTTTAATGATGATTGTTGTTTGCGAGGATTTTCTTTTGCATTAGGCGATGTTGATACTTCTCTTTTGCGTTTCTCATTTCCTGGTTTCCCCTGTTTAATAACTAGCTTATCGTAATTTATGTAAGCATAATTGCCTTTTTTCCTTTCTTCCTCCAATTTAGGCTGTAGTTTTTTCCTCGTTTCAAGGATTTCTTTAGGGTAGTCTTCAGACACGTACAGATTTATCAATTTCTTTTTGTTTGCCATTATCTCATTTTTCTTCCAGAAGTTAACAAATGCCAGAAGGATTGGCCCTCTATTTTCCATTTTTTGTATTATTTTTGCCGATTCTGTAGATCATATTTACGTCCCTGTCTTTGATAGTAATATTTAAATCATCTTTAAATTTCTTTTTATGATTTCTATAAGGTCGATAGTCGATTTTTCGGCTTACTTTACTCTATATAAGATGAGATTGTTTAATCTTCTATGTTTTTCAAGATTGTAGATTTTTTCCTGTAGTTTTTCGTTTTCTGACCTTATTTCCTGCATTTTAAGTCTAAAAGGAACTAATTTATCTTCCATTCGTTTCATAATAACATCGGTTTGTTTTGACATTTCTATTTTCATTTGTTCGAAAAAAGATTGAAGGTTGTCCATTTTTGTTATTGTCCTTTGCGTGAAATAGAACGTAAATATTGTGAACACAGCTTTTATGTTGGTTGCACTGATCTGTTTGCGTTGTCAATGTCAAGGTCTGTGTATTTACACTTTGATGTTGGCGGAAATGGCGGATAACCTCTAAGTTTTTGCGGATTTGGAGACTGAATAATTGTTTTTATGGCACAGCGTACACTTAGATTTTTATCTTGCAAAGTAGTTTAGCACTGTATGTATTGAGTTCAAATGTTTTTACACAGGATTTCACGGTATGTACACAAATATTTGATTAAATTACGGAGCTCGCTATCACTATGTCTTTACGTCAACAAAGCCGGAAACCCCGCCGAGTCTGTTTGTCTGTATTTTCGCGATAATCTCAAAAACTGCTGAAAGGATTTTCATGCCGTTTACATTTACCGACAGTGGTTTTTGAGATTATCGCGAACATACAGACAAACAGACTCGGCGGGGCACTTAAGTATTATATGTCCGTCTCCTGGTTCTAAGCTACCTCCCCACCAATTTTTAGCTAAATCGGTTTAGCCGTTATTGAGTTATAAATAGTGAAAGTAATACAACTTATACATATATATATATATAAAAGATGTATGGACCCACCTACGTAAATAAAGCAAATTTCACTATATTATAGAAACATAAATGTGGCTTTAGTTGAGGTTTGAAATAAAGTATGAGAAAAAGACGTATGTGTTGTTTTTTTTTTATTTATTCTTCTTTTTACATATATATAATAACATGCAAAGGTTTTATTTACATTATAACAATATAATTTTGAAAAAAAACGCGTCAGCCTTTTTTCATACTAGGTAACTGTAATTTGTGTTAAATATATCTTTTTTAGGGTACCACGTGTGATCACTAGATAGCGCGCAAAAGTATCGGATACCATAAAAAGGTACAATAAATAGATACAATGTATACAATAATATTACGTATAGTATATATAGTATTGTGTCATAATAATATAGTATTATGTCATATAATCACCACCACTACAATAGTACAAATACTTACCACTTACTACGTCCGCGACTTCGTCCGCGTGAATGTGGGTTATCGCGGTTGGATTAAAAGACAATTACGTTATTTAAAAAAACAAAACTAAATATCATAATACAAGCCTTTCAAATAATCACGAAAAGTATTTTTTGAAGAAAAAAAGGAGAAGGTATCGTGTACTTTCGCCACTCTGCTCACTGTGGTCGGTCCACCTTGTTTTATGGCACATTCCCTACTCGCCTATATAGACACTACCAGTATAATTTAGTTTTTCATTTGTTTTTGTGTATTTGTTATACATGTTACGGTGTATATAGGGTAGTAGTACGATCACTCAATGTACGGTACAACCTCGAACATACAGCTTCATAAGCGTGTAATCTTTCGGTAAGAGAATCACACAGCTGGTCAAGCACTTTGATTTATCCAAATACATAAATTATTACAACAATAATATAATATAATAACAAGAATATCCATCCTCGTAGGCATATGTTGCACTTACTGGTAATTTTATCTAAAATATATCTTAATCCTCATTTAATTTTTGAATTCTTTCAATATTTTCTTTGTTTTAATTATAAATTATCAAAACTTACTTTATAAACACTATCACGAAATAGCGACCAAGAACTCACGAACGCAGAAAAGCAGAGCCAAATTTTATCACGAAATAAGGTTCAAACAAGGGTAAAGGATTAGGTATAATTTATACATTATAGTATAGGCAAAATACAAATATCCATCTACAATAATAAACAATTAAACCGATATATTGTTTAGTTATTTAATTAAAAAATCTGATAAGAGCCTTACGATCCCGAATATATGGGCATTTACCTGAGCAGCCACTGTCATAACTGACTGGGTAACGCTTCCTACGCCAACAACGAGTATACTCACGACTGACTGACACTACTGACTATGACTATCTCTCTCGCTCACCTGGCGTGCCGTTATCTCGTGGCGGCGGCGGCGCGGCGCGGCGAAACTGGTGGCAAATGCGCAGTAGCATGCAGTAGGTTCAGTGCGTTCAGAGTTATTTTACTTCTGAGATTCTATATGGGAGTGCCCCTTATGTCGTTGGCTTCTGGTTCTGGTCTGGTTCTGTCAGAGGTAAAATAACAATGTACGGAACGCACTGTACGGGCCGGCAGGCGGCAGTTCGTAGTGTTGCCACTTTCGGTTTTAAATGGTTTAATAATTAACTTGATTTTTTGAACTACAATTTACAATGAAGTTATTAATAAATACCTTTTAAATACAAATTCATTCGTTTTTTTACCTACAATTTTCTTTTGAGAAATGAACCCAAGACGTTATAAAATTTTATTCCATGTTCAAAAATCGAGTTGAAAAATTGTTAATAATAGGTCTTTACCTATGAAATTGCCGTTCTGCAGTACTGGCCATTTCAAACCAAAATAATTTTTGTTCGGCTAAGAATTCTAATTTCAAATTAATTTTATTTTAAAAACATGGAATTCTGTTTCCAAAAGTAGTCATTTGTTTATTGATTAGTGTTACATTTTCATCGCATTTCAATCTTTTTCGTCAATATGGATACGTTAAAAATTCGAGTAATTATGGAATATGAGTACCGTCGTGGCAGCAACGCGACACAAGCGGCACGCAACATCAACGACGTTTACGGAGCTAACACTACAAACCAACGCACCACCTGTTATTGGTTTGCTCACTTCCGTTCTGGAAATTTCGACCTGAAAAATTAACCTCGCAGTCATCCGAAGACTTTGGTCGACAATGACGAATTAAAGGCGATTGTGGAAGCTGATGATACACAATCTACGGCTGAATTAGCAGCAGCTTTCGACGTTAGCGACAAAACAATATTGGTCCATTTGCGTCAAATTGGCAAGGTAAAAAAGCTTGACAAATGGGTGCCCCACGAACTCAATGATCGCCAGCGCGAAGTACGCGTCGAGACGTGCCTTGCACTGCTCAACAGACACACAAATGAAGGAATTTTGAACCGCATTGTTACCTGCGATGAAAAATGGATTCTGTTTGATAACCGCAAGCGCTCAGCAAGTTGGTTGTATCCTGGTTCAGCACGTAAACAATGCCCTAAACGAAAGCTTACCCCTAGAAAAGTGATGGTCACTGTTTGGTGGTCTAGCGCCGGTGTGATTCATCACAGCTTCTTACTAAACGGGGTGAGCATTACTGCAGATGAGTACTGTGAAGAACTGAACACAATGACACACAAGCTGGTACATCTCCAACCAGCATTGGTCAATCGCAATCGCAATCTTGCAAATCGCAAGTATTAGCAACATCTTCTTATAATGTCTATGTTGAGAAGTTTTCAACATAAGTGTTTAGGTATATAGTAAAGATGTTTAAAATTATTAACTAAGCATTGGTAATTGCAGAACAAAAATATCATTCGAAATATTTTTTAATTTGTTATTTTTATTTCAAATTTTGTAATATATATATATATATATATATATAAACACACCGGCATATTTAGCGGAACACAAAAAAAAGGTCCATAATTTAAAAAATATGGTTTTATTTTAAAATCTACTTACTACACTTCTTTTGTTATTTAAAGTTTCATTTGATTTACTTAAAATGAGATCACATTAAGAACAGATTTTGCGAGTAAAGGCTATTTGTGAAAAATTGTACATTTTTGAAATTTTCATGTAACCGGGAAAACTGAAAATTAATATTAAAATAACAATTAATTAAATTAGTAAAATGGTGATTAATATCGCGTATTTCCTCCACGTGCTCTTATTAAAGTTTCTACCCGTCTAGGCATACTGAGAATGATGTTATCGATGGTCTCCTGGGATAGTCTCCACCATTCCTCAACTACGGCGATTTGCAGTTCACCCACGTTGGCTGGAGCTGGAATTCTGGACTTAACTTTTCTTTTCAGCAAGTCCCAAACGTGCTCTATTGGGTTCATATCCGGTGATCTCACCGGCCACTCCATAACAGTGATATTCATATCATTAAGATAAGCTTGAGTTACCCGAGCGATATGCGGCCGAGAATTATCCTGCATAAAAACAAAATCGTCACCGATATATGGGGCAAACGGTATGACATTTTCTTCTAAAACTTCTCTGATATAGCGGTCTGCAGTCAGACTCCCTCTGTCAATCACTACCAAGTCTGTGCGAGCTCCCAAACAAATGCCCGCCCAAACCATTATTGATCCACCACCGTATACAACTGTAGTTTCAAAATTTGTCTGAATGTATCGGTCTCCTTTGCGTCTGTATATTCTTTGCCTGCCGTCAATTTGATTTAAGAGAATTCTGCACTCATCACCCAACAATACCTTACTCCATTGGTCCGCGTTCCAAAGTCGATGTTCCTGAGCAAAAGTTAACCTGTTTCTATGATGATTTACCTCGAGCCTTGGAGACTTGGCGGGCACAAATGAACCCAAACCAGCTTCTTCGAACCTTCTTCGTACCGTACGCTCACTTACGGTTACACCCCGCACTGCTTCTAACTCATGTCGGGCTTGGACGGCCGTCAAACGGGGGTTCCTACGTACACGAAGCCGAATGAAACGATCATCCCTACTCGAAGTGCGTCTTTTTCTGCCTTGTCCTGCTCTTCTCACATAAGTAACGGTCTCCCTGAACCGTTGGATACTGCGATGAATCGTTAAAACTGTTCGACGAAGATATCTGGATATCACTCTGTAGGTTTGACCATTTCTTCGCATTTCGAGTGCCCTGGTAATCTCCGTTGGGGCTAAGTCAGGCATAATTCAGTCCTCAATTCCAAAAAGATACGCGATTAAAAAAAACTAACAAAAAACAGTATTTCAATGAAATTTTAAATCAAACTCAGAAGGAAGAAATAGTCGAAGTTCGCTCCAGATAAGGTGTATTTAAATAAAATTAAAACAATTGCATAAAATGTGATGTTCAGTTGTTTTCTTAATTTGAAAATATTTATTTTTAAATTAAATGACGTATAAACCAGCCAGCAACCTTATATGATATTGATATCAAACCTTTATTTTATGTTCCGCTAAATATGCCGGTGTGTGTATATATAACTCCGCCGTCTGTTAACCGATTCTCAAAATTCTTTTGATGTATTGAGAATCTGAAATTGGTCTCGTTATCGCCAAAGCGGTGACCTGATGATGGCATCCATGATTAATCGAGGGAACTCCTCGAAATTTATATGAACACATATTACATATTATAGTGATTTTGACTTTTTCAGAATTAACTTAAGCATATGCTACTGAACAGAACTCCTCAAGTTCATAGTTCTTTAAACAATGAGGAAATTTCCAAACTCGTATCTTCAAAGACTGAGTTCTGTTCAGTGCTTTTGGATCATATACCTTGGTGCAGAATCTTACTTTTTGGTAGCATATGCATGGGTTATTACAAATGTAAATGATTCGATAAACAAACCGTGTTACTTTATTTATCAGAAAATATCCATAACCACATTCCTTACATGGCAATCGGAATAGTAAATATATCATATCGTAAATTCGTACAGTACGGTGTACAACTACATGATATTTTTTCCTTAGGGAAACGTTTTCCATACATGGTTAGCCACTGCTATAGAAACACGAAGATTTTCGTGGGACATAATAAGAAAGATCCTGCTCGACTAGTTTCTAAACATTTTCCTTTGCACTAGGACGCCTCAAAATATTGAAACACTAAGGAAGTGACCGTAACGACTGCAGATGTGGATGAACTACGTATTTACACGCGAGTATTTGTATGTGCTCATTTAACGGTGCTGTTAAGCGATTTTCACTTATGCCTGATCGAGGGGCAACTTGTTTGATTGTAGGTACTAGGTTAAAATGAAGGGTATATGGGGTAGAAGTGTTACAATATTTAATAACAACATCGCGGTCAAGGCGTTACCTGTCGGCTTTCCCCTGGAGACTAGACTGAATGGTCATAATCCTCAAAAAATAATAAGGGCCTACACATTTTCTTTGCCTTAGGAAGGTAGTAATATAAATTTGATGCAAAGGCTACACCAACGGCAACCGATTTCGAACGTTCCCATTTTGCACCATGATGGTTCAAAAATCACCTGGTGAAATTATGGGTTATGGACACAGACTGCTAAGGGGATACTGTTATGGATGAACAGGGGGTCTAAAAAGGCCACTTTAGGTGTTTCCATATTATGTTTTTTTTTCCACATATTATGTGCGCAATTTTACGCATTTCTGTTGAAAAATGTCCAAATTGATGTTTTATGATTATTTATTAATATGATGAAATAAGATGAATCTTGTAGCCATTTTACAATTTCACGTTTTTTGTATGGAATAAAAATATATTAAACACCCAAAGTGGCCTTTTTAGACCCCAGGATAATGAATATAATGATATTGGTTGCTCGTTTTACTTACGATAACCTAACCTTAACTAAAACATTTCTGTATTTGTCTGTTACGTTGGAACTTGAAAATGTCACTTGACAGACAGAGACTGGAACATTGAATGCTTATACGTTGTGTAAATATTTTTATTAGTAATAGGGTAAATATTATTTAACTTAACAACAATTATTTTTGTACGATTTATAATTTGCTAATGGGTCCCGCCTGCTACCAAACAATGTCGATTATTTCACTTAGACTTTCAGCTCATAGTGTTGTCATTCTCAATCGTGTTTCAGTCTTTTTAGTGCCTTGATTAGGTATCTACCATTTTTTGCAGTCGGGTTTTTTTATTATTTACTTTATTTTAGATTTTTTAGTTTATGCAAAACACACTTGATCGATTTAAAGCAAAAATACGACTATTTGAATGCATTGATTGCAAAGGACCATGCAAAAAATCGCCCCCACCCATCAACAGATTTCAAACCTATCTCAGTTAATAGCTCTTAACCACGCTGATTATTATTTAGTACGGTGATATTATTTTATAATACTTTAAGCTCAAATTATTGTCAAAACCCCACTCCTGAGGTGAATGTCGCCATACTAAATAATTATCAGCGTGACAAGAGCTATTATCTGAGATAGGTTTGGAATCTGTTGGGGGGTGGGGACACTGCCCATACAGTTTTTTGCATGGTCCTTTATTCGAATGATTTAATTAAAATGGTTGTAATTATTCCTGATTAAATTTTAATACATGAAATAATTATTACGTATGGATCCAAAAATACTGAACAGAACTCCTGACTCCTTATTATACATGTTTACATTTCTTAAAATGTTTTAATAATAATAATATAATAAATATAACTAAAAAGAGAAAAAATATTATTTTTTAACAAAAAAATAAACCGACTTTCGAAGTAAAAATACACAAAAAAGTATGAAATAAATCTTATTTTCTTGATAATTTCCCTTTTAAATTCGGCTAAAATTTTAACTATATCTATCTCTACACAATCTTCGTTATTTGGAAGTCGGTTTTTTAAATAGAGCTACAAATACAAACCTCATATCTGGCGAACCACCCTATTCAATCTTTAGAATCAATTGTCAATCTACGTCTGCCTATGTCGAGAAGATAAAATTATTCGACTCGTCTGTACAACAACGGCTTAATCTGAATATTAAACATCGTCGCGTTGGTATCGGTCGTCAATTTGGAGTAACGTAATTGATATCGATAGGGGCACAACAACCGTTTACCATCGTATTTCATTTCATATTGTTCGTTTGTTATTTATTACTGTATCATCCTTACAACCTTACGTCTCCGCTGGAGCTCGGCTCTCAACTTAGTGTGAGGGCTAGACTGTAGAGTGTAAGTCTACGACGCTAACCGACCGATGGGATTATATGATTCGGAATTCGGAAGACCGGAGAAAATTTAGAGCACTGAAAATAGTACTTTGCGATTAATGCAATAGAGTTGAAAATCGAAAACACGAGCTTTGAAAACTCGACACTCAAGTGCTCAGCGCTCTGAATTTTCTCTGGCCTTCCGGATTCGGGATCTACTAATAAATCATATGGGCTGTAACTAACTATCTGAAATAAAGATTTATTTATTATTTTATTAATATTATAAAGTCCCAGCCTTAGCAAAATCTACATAATATTGTCATCTGCGATATGATGGTTTCCCGCAAGTTCCCGCACTTTTTTACCGACTTCCAAAAAAATGAGGCGGTTATGCATTCGGCTGTATATATCTTTATATATATAATTCTACTGTATTGCGATTTGAATGAATTTTATTGTATGCGTTTGGGTGGCGCCCTGGATGGTTTAGAGTTTAGACTTTAGATTCACAAATCAACGTCTGTCGGGTCCGCTCGTATATATAAACACACCGGCATATTTAGCGGAACACAAAAAAAGGTCCATAATTAAAAAAATATGGTTTTATTTTAAAATCTACTTACTACACTTCTTTTGTTATTTAAAGTTTCATTTGTTTTACTTAAAATGAGGTCACATTAAGATCAGATTTTGCGAGTAAAGGCTATTTGTGAAAAATGGTACATTTTTGCATTTTTCATGTAACGGGAAAAGTGAAAATTAATATTAAAATAACAATTAATTTAATTAGAAAAATGGTGATTAATATCGCGTATTTCCTCCACGTGCTCTTATTAAAGTTTCTACCCGTCTAGGCATACTGAGAATGATGTTATCGATGGTCTCCTGGGATAGTCTCCGCCATTCCTCAACTACGGCGATTCGCAGTTCACCCACGTTGGCAGGAGCTGGAATTCTGGACTTAACTTTTCTTTTCAGCAAGTCCCAAACGTGCTCTATTGGGTTCATATCCGGTGATCTCGCCGGTCACTCCATAACAGTGATATTCATATCATTAAGATAAGCTTGAGTTACCCGAGCGGTATGCGGCCGAGCATTATCCTGCATAAAAACAAAATCGACACCGATATATGGGGCAAACGGTACGACATTTTCTTCTAAAACTTCTCCGATATAGCGGCCTGCAGTCAGACTCCCTCTGTCAATCACTACCAAGTCTGTGCGAGCTCCCAAACAAATGCCCGCCCAAACCATTATTAATCCACCACCGTATGCAACTGTAGTTTCAAAATTTGTCTGAATGTATCGTTCTCCTTTGCGTCTGTATATTATTTGCCTGCCGTCAATTTGATTTAAGAGAATTCTGCACTCATCACTAAACAATACCTTACTCCATTGGTCCGCGTTCCAAAGTCGATGTTCCTGAGCAAAAGTTAACCTGTTTCTACGATGATTTACCTCGAGCCTTGGAGCCTTGGCGGGCACAAATGAACCCAAACCAGCTTCTTCGAACCTTCTTCGTACCGTACGCTCACTTACGGCCGACGAAGATCTCTGGATATCACTCTGTAGGTTTGACCATTTCTTCGCATTCCGAGTGCCCTGGAAATCTCCGTTGGGGCTAAGTCAGGCATAATTCAGTCCTCAACTCCAAAAAGATACGTGATTAAAAAAAACCTAACAAAAAACAGTATTTCAATGAAATTTTAAATCAAACTCAGAAGGAAGAAATACTCGAAGTTCGCTCCAGATAAGGTATATTTCAATAAAATTAAAACAATTGCATAAAATGTGATGTTCAGTTGTTTTCTTAATTTGAAAATATTTCTTTTTAAATTAAATTACGTATAAACCAGCCAGCAACCTTATATGATACTGATATCAAACCTTTATTTTATGATCCGCTAAATATGCCGGTGTGTGTATATATATAATAGACACTTATCATAGTACACCGACACGGATATCTTTGAACATTAGTTATTACTTTGCCGTATGTGAACCTGTTTGCAAAATTGTTTTGTTGTTGTAAAGGCTATAATTCGAAATTTGTCCCTTAGTCACCAAAGTCTTCGAAATTCATAAGAACACATAAAGTGATTTCGACTTTTTCTGAAGTATTCCGAGCATATGGTACCAAAAAGTAAGCTTTTGTACCAAGGTATACCCTGGATCCAAAAGTACTGAACAGAACTCCTGAGTCCTTATAGATACATGTTTGGGGATTCCGGCGTTGTTTAAAGAACTGTAAGCATTTGGCATCATACCACTTACAGTAATCATCATCATGAATCAAGATGGTGGACATCTTCACAAGAAACATCAACATATTATTATGATGACATAGGTACTCACTACTGTTCAGAGTTTTGTGTTTCGATATCAATGTCTTTGAAAAAATTATATTCGTGATCATCATCACCATTATAACATATTTATTTAATGCTTATGCAACATTTTTTCCGTCGACTATTACAATAGATAATAATAATTATTTAATAATATTGTATCAATATTAATAAACAATTATTAACTACAAATCAATATTATGACTGGTTCAGTAGGTTCACAGGTCGGTAATGCTTATTTGGGGAAATACCACGGCCTCTCAGAAAACTGGCATGAAATAAATGGCTTGAGTTTGTTTTGCCGAGAAAGTGACAATAGCGGAGGTTTTTTTGTATTTATAACTTTCTTAAAATCCTACTAATATAATAAATGTGAAAGTTTGTGAGGATGGATGGATGTTTGTTACTCTTTCACGCAAAAACTACCGAACGGATTTTGATGAAATTTGGTATAGTAGTATTTTAGGCTCTGGATTAAAACATAGGCTACTTTTTATTCCGGAAAAGTACAGTGTTCCCGCGGGATACTCGATAGTATATTTACGCGGGCGGAGCCGCGGGAAACAGCTAGAGTGTTGATAAAAATAATTTCATAAATATAACTAAAAAGAGAAAAATTATAATAAACTTCTCTAATTTCAGAAAATCATTTAGGAAATAAATTTATTTCATACTATTTAATAATTCTTTCAACAATCACATTGATCTTTGCTATATACGAGTATGTTACAGTGATAGTCCGTGCCTTAACTCGTACGCTCTCAAATGCAAATTGCGGTCTTCGGTCAGGTCTGTCAGGCCATGTACGCTTTTAACAATATCGTCTGTCTAACTACCATTAAAATGTTGTTTAAATTGCTATTTAAATTTTCGCAGGGAATTCTCTCAATCTCTTTGCAACTAAGCCTAAGGAGGCTTCAATGAGGATCGATCAAAATCCTAATCCTTCATTTTCACTTCTACTACTTGCCAAGAAAAGTTTTCCAATACATAAACGAATCTAGCTTAGCAAGTTTATTTTTTTAAAACCGAAAATTATAAATATACTATGAGACAACTTACAAACTAAACCTCTACAAGGGTTAAAACTTAAGTCTATTTGTAGAAATGAATGGAGTTGTATCACTAAAAATAGCCAGCTATTTGCGGCCCCAATCTGAATGGAGTTTAAAATGGGTCAGTGTGCCGGGATGACGTCACAGTGACGTCACGCAGACCCGGAAACTGGGGCGCTGCAGCTCAATGGGAGCTGCGATTAGCGGCTTATCTCGTATGGAGCTTACCTATTTATAATCGGGTCTCTCCAAGACATTATGCTATCCTATTACTTCTTTATTTTTAGTGCATTTACCCCCTGGTAAAGTATGGGAAGTTTTATTTCGATGAAAGGTTTAAATTGAATCGGTGATGAAATTGAGTGCATTAAAAAAAAAAAAGATATATTATTTGCATGTAAATTTTTACGCAGAAATAATGCAATGCGAGCAAAGATCTTAATTGAAGGCAAGTTGATGTCTTTAGATATGTGTGATTCTGATACCAGGCATCGAAAGCTCAGAACATATTACACGAGACAAGGCGCTTACATAAAATACTTTGTTCTCAAAACTTAGTGCAGACGAATTTTAAACGAGCAATTGTAATATTTATTTCGGAAACAATCGCCGTATTTCTACTGTTCATAATACTACAATAACAGTGTTATTTAAATTGTACAGTGATTTAACGAATATGGACATTGGAAAGGAAGTCAAGAGTCTCTGACACAGCTTGAGTTTTAGCTCAACAACTCTCATTTGCATTTCCAAACAGCGGAGAACAATTCTTTTAAAATAATAACGGTCATATTATTTTTAAAACAAGAAAGCCCAGGCCATTTTAATGAGGTGCTCTAATAAAGAGGATAGAGCGAGAGCCAGTAAGCCCCAGACCTTCGTCATTTTGTTAAATCGGCTTTACATGTTGCCTGAGCGTTGCCGAGCGACGCAATGGCCAACGCCAACGTGTAGACAGCCGATATGCCATGCTTTACCTTATTGCTCGGTGTCACTCGCCTAGTTGGCCGAGTGCAGCCACCATGTGTAGAGCTCATTTGGCGCAACTTGTCTTCGCTCGCCGTCATTTATGATCACTTGCCTCACTTCGAAGTTCGAACTGGTGTCGGTTTTTTATACACAAATCGAAGGTGCTCGCCGGCGCTCGGCCAATGTGTGGGCAGCTCGATAATACACTCGTCTACATTGGCCGCTTGCATATGCACGCGAGGAACTTGTCCAGCGTGTGGACATTAGCACTTGCCTTGTTCCTTTTTGCCGAAGCTCGCATTAGGCTACACTAGACCAACATCTATAGCCCACATGTAAGGCTGAAAGTTTGTCGACGCATGATCCCAACAATATAATAATAATAATAATAATTCTTTACTGTCTCAAAGTACAAGTAGGTTCATATTAGTGTAGCTTTGCTACATGTTATAATACTTTGCATCACAATGGTATAAAAATAAACAAATATAGAATGTTTTGCTGGTATTTAAAATAGGAGATCCTGTGCTTTAAGTACACCGATGACTGAGCACAGGTAACGAAGATGGCCTTCTATGATAGTGACTTTGGCCAGTACACGGTACTTTATTCGAAAAGGTCCAGGAGGCTTTATTTGAAAAACTATAAATAATGATATTTTTTTCTATTTCCTAAAGTTCTTTTTGCTCGAACTTCTAACATAATATATCTACCTGGATAAACCCGAACTACAGAATCGTACTTAACTATGGAATAGTGGATCGATCGTTTTGTGTTCCTAAATGACACAAAAATTATTTTGAAGCATACAGTTTTGGTAAAGCAAGTTTTATCACACATACATAAATGTAATGCAAATAAAGTATAGACTCAAAACACGACAGTGTCTGACAGACATGCAGACGACAAACCGTACAGTACGAGGGGAGGTCCAAAAGTTCGCGGAATGGAGGGGATGGAGTGGGGATAGGGTAGCTCGCTTAGTGTCATACTAATTGAGCACTCATAATTAGTATATATATAAAATCTCAACCCTATAGCGCCATTCGTTTACGAGTACTCGCCTGCTAAACAAGTCAATCCGGAAGCAAACTGCAACTATGGAGAAAATTGAACATCGCGCTGTGATAAAATTCCTTACCAAGCAAGGAAAAAACGTTCAAACCATTTTAAATGAAATGGAAGCCGTTTATGGAGATCAGTGCCCTGGTAAAACAATGGTTTATAAGTGGCATGGACTTTTCAAACATGGTCGAGATTCAATTGAAGACGACCCTCGCTCTGGGCGGCCAGTTGAGGCCACCACATCAGACATCGTCGAAAAAGTCGAAAAACTTGTACTGGAAGACACACGTTTAAAGAAAAAACAATTATCTGCATTTGTTGGAGTATCAGATACAACCATTTTGCGGATCCTGCACGACCACTTGGGCATGACAAAAGTCAGTGCAAGATGGGTGCCGAGAATGCTCACGCCGCTTCAAAAACAGCAGCGCATCGACGCGTCTAAGCACTTTTTGGAGGTGTGTGGAGGAGACAACCCTGTGCAGATTTTGGAGCGGATTGTTACTGGAGATGAAACATGGGTTCATCACTTTGAACCTGAATCAAAACAGGAGTCCATGCAATGGCACAAAAAGGGTACACCACCTCCCAAGAAATTCAAAGTGTCAGAATCGGCTGGAAAGTTGATGGC
Source organism: Phengaris alcon alcon (assembly GCA_037179445.1). Lineage (NCBI taxonomy): Eukaryota > Metazoa > Arthropoda > Insecta > Lepidoptera > Lycaenidae > Phengaris > Phengaris alcon. Next base: position 349,917 of record JAYRCH010000372.1, read on the forward strand.
CACTGTTTTTTGGGATTGTGAGGGAATATTACTGATTGATTATAAAGAAAAAGGTACCACTATAACCGGAGAATACTACGCCACAATATTGGAAAAGTTAAAGGAGGCAATTAAAGAAAAACGTCGTGGAAAATTGGCCAAGGGTGTGTTGCTTTTGCAAGACAACGCGCCGGTTCACAAGAGCCGAGTTGCCATGGCTGCTCTTCACACGCATGGATTCGAACCACTTGTTCACCCACCCTACAGTCCAGACCTGGCCCCTAGCGATTTTTATTTGTTTCCAAATTTAAAAAAAGAGCTAAGGGGAAGGAAATTTTCCGACGATAACGAAGTGAAGGAGGCAATTTCGGCGCATTTTGAGGCCAAAGACAAAAAATATTTTTTCGATGGTTTAGAAAAATTAATCCATAGATCAAATAAATGTATTACACTTAAGGGTGATTATATTGAAAAGGAAAAATAAATTTATTGTTATATTTTATTAACAACCCTTTCATTCCGCGAACTTTTGGACCTCCCCTCGTATATGGGCTACTTATGCCCAGTTTCTGAGGACTTTCGTCGGTAGCTTATCTATTCAATAGCGCTTTTGATTGGTTAAAGCGTCGTCCAATCAATAGCGCTATTGAATAGATAAACTACCGACAAAAAGCCTCGGAACCAGGCAGGAAGTGGTCAACTTCAAATACGCTTCAAGCTACATAAATGATTACCTCTAATAAGCGACGCGCACGCGATCTTGAGTTATTGTGAAGATGTAGATAATATACCCTAGTATTTAAATGTTTAACTGCTTGTAGTAAATACTTTTTATGTTTTATGTATTTATGTTTATATATACTAGCTAGTTCCCGAACCGGTGGGAGGCATCATGTAGATCGACGTTCAGAAAGTGTATAGAAATACCTATTTTGAATAAAAATTTTTGACTTTGACTTTGGAGTAAATTTTCTTTGCTATTAAAAACTATAGGCCACACCTACACTGCCTATTATATTTATTCAATGAACACAAAAATTTGTGGAGAAAATTAGAGGCATTGCTCAAACATAAATTTGCACAAACATACATTACACAAGGGAACAGCATTTTTGTTGCATGAAATATTATACCCGAATAGAGGACGCCCTGTGGTCGAAATTAGCCCATACTACTTAATTCATATATTAATTTTGTTTGAGTTTAAGCTTTATAAGGGCTTTTTTGCCTCTTAGTGTAATGTGTAACAAAATTGTATCTATCAAATGTAGTATCAAACACACTGAAGTGTGTGTTAAAAGTTAATAATCAGAGGTAGTGTGAGTTGTTGCTATTTTTATTAATTTTATGTATTTCAAAGTATTATTTAAAAACATTAGCTTTCTTCTCATAAATCTTCCTCCGCATAAACTTTAATATACAAGCCAAATTTCATAGTGCTCCAGGTGCACACTGTATTGAAGCTTCACATATTCACATAATAATATCAGTACCAGTACCTGGGGGACCGAGCTTTGCTCGGAGTTTTAGTACAACAATAAAATAAAAAAATAAAAATAAATATAAAAGAAATAATAAGAATCACAAAAATATTTATCTTACCAGGATTCGAAATCACCACATTCCAAATTTTCAAACAAAGCAAAAAATATATGAAGGTACGCATACCAAGCCGCCGACCAGACTGACATAGACGTAAGAGAGTCGAAATTATGTTGTATATATATATATATATATATATATATTGTTGCATGACGTAAGAAAAAAAACATATATTGCTCAAAAATGTGCAGTTTCTAAGGGATAAGAACAAGCTAGAAAAGTCCCTGCATGCCTATTAAATTTCATGGTAATACTCGTTAGCCGTTGCCGAGATAGCGATTTAATCTATATACAAGATTGTCTCGTTGTAGTATAAGATATGTTTTTGCAGTGCTGATTTCAATCTGTGCTCACTTTTTACTTAGCAGCCTTAGTTTTTGAGATATACTCAGACTATGGAGGAGCTATACCAGGATTACTGAAATACACATACATATGACTTCAGAAAACTTCATGAGCAATAAGCTAAGTTCCTGTAAACCGAAGCAAGACAAAAAAATATCATATAAATGGTTTGTTTTATAATACTTCATGAAACAAAAATAGATTATTTCTTTGAAATCACTCAATAATTAGTGCTGATACAAAAAAAAACTGAGTACAGAACTGAAAACAGCAATCTTTGATTAGTAAAAAATGATCACAAAAATTCCTCGCAGCGAAAAGATTCTAATTTGTCCCCTTGTGTTATTGACAACTCCTGCGGCTTAGTGGTTAGCGCATCGCCTTATAGGCCTTAATACTTTTAACCCAAGTTGTCTCCTGGCAACATGCATTTATATAATCAGTAGGGCCATATAAATGAATAAAATAAAAAAAATTTGGTGGACAGTTTTAAATTCTCAGCTGCCGATACAATCTGGTCTAATGCAATCTAGAAGCTTTAATATGTGAAACCTACTGTCACCAGAACTTACTAGGACTTTAAGGTAAAAGGCTTTCAGTTACCTTAGTTCTACTAATGCAGAATGCCTTTTCATTCCGATCCTTAGATAAACACCCCCCTACTAAGAAAACTATGTATGCAAATATTAAGCTATTTAATGCTGCTGACTTTGTCTAATACATTGCAAAATTCACTTAACATACAAAGACAGCAACATTGAATTCTAATCAGTTGTGTAAATATTTTTATTAGTATAGGGGACAGATCATACCCTTGCTTGATAAGTTATACCAACATTATTATGAGGACGATAAAAAGCCCTATCCCCAACTAAAGTTATTATTGCATAGCTGAATTTGCAGTTGGCTTAGATAAATCATAACAAATAGTATAACTGTGACCAATCTAGGAAGCCATCAGTATTATCTGGTAAGCTAGTGATTAAAGGATATCATTAAAATGTTGTTTTATAAATGATGAGAATTTCAAAACTTTGATTCTGATCCTTAAAAATAACGTCAAGATGTGTTTAATCAAACTTCTAAGAATAATAATCGAATATGTGAAGTTCGCAATTGCATTAAATAACTTAAAGATATAAATTTCATAAGAAATGAGCACTTCAGGTAGATACCCTAATTCGCTCCGGTATTTTAAAGAACGTTTGACATTGGCCTTCCAACTATGGAGAATCAATACGAGTCCTAATATAACTAGAGATCAAAGTGTACTCACAATATAACAGCAAGAAGGTCAAAAACACTCCACGGTGTTTAACACTGAGGTAATTGCGGTTTTAACAACGTTGTTTTATACATTAATTTTAACAACAAACAACATAAAACATTGACATGAAAGTAAATTTAGAAATAAACTGGGTAGTGGGTTGCCAGTTCCGGAAAATCTTTGAAAATTTTATTACTAAAATACGTTGAAATACGAGGAAAATACCAATATTTGAGTTCATGCAAATACAAATAAATTATGTTCTTTATTTGAACTATACGAAATATTCCAATTTCGGTTTAAATTAATTTTATCAATTGATTTTTAAACAAGTCAATTTTTTATAAATGTGCTGCCAGATGAAAAATATAATATTTAAGTGACATCTTTTGTCGTGCGTTTGTACTAAATAGCACTAACTAATTTGCAAATAAAATATAGATGTCACTACTTAAATTTTTTTAATACACGGTAACGACAAAAAATATTATTTACCAACTGTAATTTTTGTTATATGTTCGGAACTAACAATTCTAAGGGTAAAATTTTGTGTCTAAATTGAATTAGTGAATTCTAAATATTTATTTTACATGTGAGTGCAGCATTAATTTCTATTTTATTTTTTGTTTTAGGTGATTCATCGCCATCTATCAATAATATTTTGAACTATTATCATTTTAACCTCCAAAGAAAGATGCAGTTGTTTTGGTATAGATGTCTCTGAACATTTTAAATGCAATGCAGAAAAATACTTATTAAAATATTATTTATTTATGTACGTAAATTAAGTATAGTAAATATATCTATGACTGATCAAAAAGAAAAAACAATGATTTAGTAAGGTACTTACTTATTACCTATATACGTTAGTTTTGAAATCTTTGCATAAACAATTAAGTACCTAACTTGTTTATTTTGATAAACTACTTTTGTATTAATTTACACAGGCGAAAATAGACCGTCTAAATGGAAATTCGGCTAGGACCGCGAGTTCATTTAGCATAGTAAATACTACTAGATTTTACTGAAATTTCCTATGAAATAACATCAATTCTCATCAGCTACATTAAAATTTATACACAAATAACAAGCTAAATAAACGTCACGGAATCGTAATCGTCACATTTGGTAGTATTTTGTACCAGACGCCGTATTTCCTTGCCGCGCAGTAGGTATCGTATTGTTCGTATAGGAGCTTTACGGCCACGAAGGAGAAGGCGAGGATCATCACTATGAGCAGGGCGCAGACCGCGGGGCACAGGATCGCCCCGATCTTGCTCACGTCGCGGGGCCACTCCTCCGCTTCTGAATCCAAGTCATGCCCCGACACTTTTGACATCACTACAGGAATAATAAGTCGTAAGTATCCACTCACTAGCTTTTGCGCGCGGCTCCGCCTGCGTAAATACAGTATTCCACGGGAACACTGTACTTTTTCGGGGAAAACATTTGCCTATATGTTAAAGTTTCCAGAGCTATATGTTAATACGGAGCTTCGTGCATCAAAATGCATTCAGTAGTTTTTGCGTGAAAGAACAAACATCCATCCATCCAACCTCTTAAATTTCCACAGTAAGTAGGAGGATTTAGGGTCCTACTTCCTAGCCCCCTAGGGCACCAGTGATTAATAGGTAGTAGCTGGTAAGCAAGCGACATTAGCTGGGCGACCCTCCAAGCTTGTGGAGGTTTCATCAAGAACATTATCCTAGTGGGCGAAAGTCCTTTTAGTATAATAAGTATATTGTTGTTGTTATAAACACATTGTTTCATTTGCTGCATATTACCTGCAATATAATTTTTAATTTCTTTGTTTTAACAGGTTAGATATGAAATATTTTGTTAACCCAATTGCTCGTTTGTAAAATATGACATATTCAAAAGACTATAAAGCGAAATTAAAGAAAGAGGAATATATATTTTTTTTTTTTTTTACTCTGTGCTATATAGATTATAGAAGCTATTTTGAAGCTATAGAGATATAGATATTTTCTGATATTATTATTCTTAACGGCCCGTTTCAATAACATATCTACCAGTAGCTATTTGAGACGCAAAAGACTGGCAAATGTTACCAATGGTGACATTTTTAACAAATAATTATCGGAAGATACTAAATAGGTTATTGAAACCGGCCGTAAGAAGCGTAGGTACTATGTAGCATAACATACATACGTGTAGGCTCTTAACGTAATTAGTATAAAAATAGGAAAAAAGTTAACGTAAAAAGTTGGGGACATAAATGAAATGTTTATATTGTGCTTTCACTTGTATTACGTACGCACAACGCGACGTTTAGCTTAATGTACCATTTACATCGGAGATTAAGGACGAGACTGACTAACTAGTATTAGAATTAATATAATAATGAAATAACTTGCAACCAAGAGTGCAAGCGTGTACTTTTGTGTGGTTCCTACACTAAGTAATCTTTATTTATCTAAACTAATATTATATATAAAGAAAAAATATTTGTTTGTTTGTTTCATTGTATGCATTGAATATGCTCCGAAAATACTGGACCGATTATAACGAAATTTGCCACGGATATAGGGTAGATCCCGGGGAAGGACCATAGGCTTACGGATTTTGATGAAATTTGGTATGATAGTTTAGACTTTGGACACATAGGCTACTTTTAATCGCAGTAAAATGTACGGTTCCCTCGCTATTTCCCTTTGCGCACACGAATTAGCGGGTAACATCTAGTCTTTTATAAAATAATAGAATTTTGACTCTACCTATAGCTTTTGCTCTTTCTCTACCTTTTATTCTAGTTTTTTTTAAAAACGCAATCTGTCAAACTAATTGGGCTTAGACATTAGAGAATTTGAGATAATATTAATACTATGATGTTTTTGAATGTGTCTTCAAGCATCTCATATAACTCTAGTCTATAATATGGATAAAAAAACTGTATTTATCAATTATCGTTTTATTGAGTCTTTAATATGAGCAAAAAAGCTATTGTTTTCGCGGTCGGGTACGCCATAGTCCTGTGTGTGCTGTGCACCACATTCCTTCTCCTGTTGAGGGCCTTGGAGCCGCGGATACCAGTACGAGTGGAGACAGTGGCAGTGGTTCCGCCACCTGTGAGTATGAAGTCGGTGGTTTATTAAAAATATTATACCTAACCCAGTTTTGTTAGCAACTTATTATCTCACAAGAACCGTTAATTTTCGTGGGACATTTGTAGCTTAATATTGTAATCTTGTAGTGTTTCGAGTTCTATACCCAGTGGTAAAAACAGGACTGTTGAGACTCCGCTGTCCGTCCGTCTGTGTCAACACTCACCAGTTAATACATATTATACTGTCTAGCTGTCAAGGTATATCACAAACATACGGCTGTAGGTACCTCGTGAACCTGTGGGAATAGTGGAAGCCCCAAAGGGAGATCTCCGACCGAGCGAGGTGGTATGCTCGGCCAGGCCGAAGCCCACTTGTATGCATTTCAGATGTTATATGTGTATTTAAATCACCGAGCGGTGAAAACATCGATACTCGAGTATCGTTCAGGATCGCGGCGCTAATTGGTCCGCTGCAAACCGTTTTCGCTAGACGGTCAGAATTATCAAAGATGATGTATTTATGTTGCCGGCGCCGTTGTGACAACAACTGCCGACCCATCAGACCCCACGCGCTTCAATCTTACCAAAATGTATTATTCCTGTGGGATAGTAAGTGCCTGCCTAGGTAATATAATTTAGATATTTGCCGAAGCACAGATTAATGATGTGTACACTGTACAGCCTTTAAAGGCTATAGATTACCACATACATACTCCGTAACCTAAAGTCAAGTTACAATATATTTCTACGTCTTGCCATTATGTAGGTACCTACGACCACTTTTAGAACAATTTATGACTCGTATAATAATGTTAGTAATAATTCAGGCTAATACTATTTAATATTTGCATAGGTAGAAGCAAAAAGGATTAGGGAAAACCTTGAAAACGAAGAAGAATTCGCAAGTGAGCGTAGAGTTTTAGTTACAAATCGTAGAGGAAAAACTAATATGAAAAACAGCTTTGGATCCCAAAATTTAACAGCTCATGAATCCAGAAGTACGAATGTTTTGCGCGAAATAAAAAACCAGGAAGAGGATAAAAATATTATCAACAATACCGATATCAGACAGACACAGATGCAGTAAAAGAAGATGTCTCTGATTCTCAAAGCTTAACAAATATTTTGAAATGTAGAATTTTGAATATATCTTTTCAAAGAAACGTTTTGGACGTAAAATAATACAAGGCTTAGTCTCGGAATAGACGAATTATCGACAAACAAGACGTATTAGTTACCTGACATTAAAATAATTTAGTAACCAGAAATAAATATTACATATCTACCTATTAAAATCACACAACAAAAATTACAATGCTTATGTAAAATTGAGTCTGATTGTCTGCCTCCTTTAAAATAAAGGCGCATAATCACCATGTGATTTTATTTTAATATTCTTCGCCCTTTATTTGACCAGTTAATTACTTACAATTACAAGAAACGCGAATGAAATGACGAGCATTAGGCTCAGACCAAATAAACAAGTGAAGACAGAGTTCTGCCTCAATGTATGATGTTGAGAGTGAGGCCGGTCTAAACAACGCCTCGTCGTGTCCAATTATACACATAATAAATTTGTAACGGGTCGCTGTCTGTACATGGAAGATAAATAAGAAAAACTATTACAGGGGAGCTTTATGAAAGGTATTGAACCTAATACTCGTATAATGGTTTTTAGAATTTTAGTCTGTTTGTCTGTACGTTTGTACGCGCTAATCTCAGAATCTACAGAACAGATTTTGATGAAATTTGGTATGGTAGTAGCTTAGACTCTAGATTAAGACATAGGCTACATTTTATTGCGAAAAAATGTACGGTTCCCGCGATATTTGTTTTTGCCCGTACGAAGTCAACGGCTTAAGCATTTTAAATGCGGTTTTCACTAATGCGTTTTGGTTTGCTCTACTAAAAATTTTGTGTTTGTTTCATTTCAATTGGTTCATAAATATAAAAGTTATGTCGGTCTAAAGAATATAACATATAAAATGCTATAGAATAACTGATCAGTTGAACTGGCTGAAACATAACGTAGGTATTACCTATACATTGATGTATATTAATACCAGGAGGAATAAGTGAGAAGTTCTATTATGGTCGTAGCGCTAACTCATGTTAAGCAACGCCGGTCGTGGATACAGCTAGGATGAGTGACCACAATCCCAAATATTTTTAAGATCGAAGTCTTTACGCTAATACCTACTAACGTTTTCCTATTCAAGAGATTTTCTAAATCATTAAAACACGCCGACGATCATATCCTTACTTATTATAAACGCGAAAGTTTTATGTATGGATGCATGAATGTTCGTTACTCTTACGAAATAACAGCTGAACGGATTTTAATGAAATTTGATATGGCAGTAGTTTAGTCTCTGGATAAACAGTTTTATAGTGACTGCAGAAAATATAAATGGCATCGTCCCGCGGCTTCGCCCACGTGAAATCTTTATAACTATTTTAATCCTAAATATAAAAATAAGTTTTATCCTCTATTTTAATTTCTTAGGGGTTGAATATTAAAAAATGCTAAAATACGTAACTCATTATTTTTCCGTGCTCAATTCATACGAAATTTCATGCGAATATGTCCAAGGAATAAAAAAATTCATACAAACTTTTATACTTTTTACCTACCTATATCTCACTACCTTGGGGGGTTGAATTTTAAAAAAGCCTTCCTTATTGGATGCTTTCGTCAAATGAGAAATATGGCACACTTTTTGAAAGGTTAAAGAGATAATTCTGGGGCTATATGATCCTTAATCCGGAAGGCCGGAGAAAATTCAGAACGCTAAAAATAGAACTCTGCGTTAATATAGAGCTAGAAATCGAACACACAAGTGTCGAGTCAAATGTCAATGTCATATATTATGACAGTTTGACACACGACACTTTGATTTTCAGCTTATTAGCGCAGAGTTCTGTTTTCAATGCTCAGAATTTTTCCCGGCCTCCCGGATTCCGGACAATATAGTCGTAACTCGTATTAACTAGCGTGGGCGGGTCAATACGCACACTTTCCACTTTTTTATAAAATTTATTATAAATTTAAGTCCCCCGCTGAGTCTGTCCGTCTGTATTTATTTATTTTATTTAACAGTTTATTGTACATATAAATAATAAACAGAAATATACAACTGTCTGTATGTTTGCGATAATCTCAGAAACTATTAAAAGTATTTTCATGCAGTTTACATATTTTACCGATAGAGTGGTTCCCTAGGAAGGTTTAGGTCGATAATAATTAGTTTTGTGGGAATTGTTTGATTTATGACGATAAATGTTTCGAAAAAAAAATCAAGCCGTCTGGGAGCTTTTATCGAAAACGCTGTCTTACCTTACCCGTTGGAGATAATTTATAACAAAACAATGTATTAGTGTATGTATTCTAAAGGTCTACAAAAAAGTTCACGATGGCATATAATATTATGTCTATCTTTTAAGGATAGGTTTCTATACCTATTCTAAGTTTTAAAAAAATCACAAAATATAATGTGGTATTCTCAAAAGCTATTTAGACGGATACAATATTAATCCTTATCTAGGAGATTTTATCTAGGGGATATATATTTTACTCTGTGCTACAACTACACACACCAGCATATTTAGCGGAACATAAAATAAAGGTTTGATATCAGTATCATATAAGGTTGCTGGCTGGTTTATATGTCATTTAATTTAAAAATAATTTTTTTGAAATTAAGAAAACAACTGAAATTCACATTTTATGCAATTGTTTTAACTTTATTCAAATACACCTTATCTTGAGCGAACTTCGAGTATTTCTTCCTTCTGAGTTTGATTTAAAATTTCATTAAAATACTGTTTTTTGTTATTTTTTTTTAATCGCGTATCTTTTTGGAGTTGAGGACTGAATTATGCCTGACTTAGCCCCAACGGAGATTGCCAGGGCACTCGGAATGCGAAGAAATGGTCAAACCTACAGAGTGATATCCAGAGATCTTCGTCGGCCGTAAGTGAGCGTACGGTACGAAGAAGGTTCGAAGAAGCTGGTTTGGGTTCATTTGTGCCCGCCAAGGCTCCAAGGCTCGAGGTAAATCATCGTAGAAACAGGTTAACTTTTGCTCAGGAACATCGACTTTGGAACGCGGACCAATGGAGTAAGGTATTGTTTAGTGATGAGTGCAGAATTCTCTTAAATCAAATTGACGGCAGGCAAATAATATACAGACGCAAAGGACAACGATACATTCAGACAAATTTTGAAACTACAGTTGCATACGGTGGTGGATCAATAATGGTTTGGGCGGGCATTTGTTTGGGAGCTCGCACAGACTTGGTAGTGATTGACAGTGGGAGTCTGACTGCAGACCGCTATATCAGAGAAGTTTAAGAAGAAAATGTCGTACCGTTTGCCCCATTTATCGGTGGCGATTTTGTTTTTATGCAGGATAATGCTCGGCCGCATACCGCTCGGGTAACTCAAGCTTATCTTAATGATATGAATATCACTGTTATGGAGTGGCCGGCGAGATCACCGGATATGAACCCAATAGAGTACGTTTGATACTTGCTGAAAAGAAAAGTTAAGTCCAGAATACCAGCTCCTGCCAACGTGGGTGAACTGCGAATCGCCGTAGTTGAGGAATGGCGGAGACTATCCCAGGAGACCATCGATAACATCATTCTCAGTATGCCTAGACGGGTAGAAACTTTAATAAGAGCACGTGGAGGAAATAGGCGATATTAATCACCATCTTTCTAATTTAATTAATTGTTATTTTAATATTAATTTTCAGTTTTCCCGGTTACATGAAAAGTTCAAAAATGTACCATTTTTCACAAATAGCCTGTACTCGCAAAATCTGTTCTTAATGTGATCTTATTTTAAGTAAAACAAATGAAACTTTAAATAACAAAAGAAGTGTAGTAAGTAGATTTTAAAATAAAACCATATTTTTTTAATTATGGACTTTTTTTTTGTGTTCCGCTAAATATGCCGGTGTGTTTATATTGCAGGTATATTTGCTATAAGAGTTTTTAGCCACGTACACTCTCTCACGCCGGCGAACCTGCGGGCAAAAGCTATACTTAATAAAAGTAGCTGCCCGTGCCCATTTCATACTTATTATTATGTATGATATTTTCAGAAGCTATTTAGACGGATACAGAATGATCCTTATCAAATAAAATACGTTACTCACTTTAAGCATTTTATACACACTTTAAACGTTACAGTTTAAATGAATATTTAGAAGATATCGTAAAATTTATATTAAAGCGCGAAAAAATTATATCAAGCGGTCTCGCACGTCGCGTCGAGGTGATAGAGTCCCGTTTTTACCCATTGGGTACGAAGTCCTAAAAAACAACATTTTCAATATTGTATACTGAAGTATATTGCAGTGAGTAGAGTTATTTGTATTCCACGCGGGCGAAGCCGCGGGCAAAAGCTAGTATTACATAAAACACGCGCTACATATATAAATCCGGCCTCAATTTTTGTTTGACCAAGTCTTGTGACTTTTATTTGGTCTGAGTCAATAGGTATTGTATATTCTATATATATATATATATATATATATATATATATATATAGAATATACAAACAATACCTATTGACAAATAGTCAATTAAATAATCAAAGTAAGTTTCGGCACCTATATTTAAAAACTCTTAAATTTTAATACAGTAACCCCCTTATTATTAATAATAATTTACACAATAGATAAGGTATACAGTGTTTTGTCCTTGTATGCCTAACGACTTTTCCAACGTATCAGACAAGGACAAACCATTGTACAGCTTGTTCATTGTATGAATATATTTATTAGTACGTGGGTTAGTATTTCATGGTAAGTATTTGGAGGCAAAATGGTAAGTAGATGATAGGTGATTATCGCCAGCAAAAACTCGCAACACCAAAGAACTTTTATGTGCGGTGTCTCTCGTCACTTGTCAGCCTTTCGAAAACATTACATTGTTGACGAGTTACAAATATTGATTTATTCGATAGTACGAACTACTAGTTAACGTCAGTTGTGAATAATAATTTAATTAAAAGGTTGGCAATAAACTGTGTATGAAACGGTCTCGGCTCGCCTGTTGGGAGGTGCCACGCCGCGGCGAGTGTCGATATTTAGCAACAGCAGTATGTCAGTGCGGTTGACATTTGTAAAATAATAAGACAATCTGTGATTTTCTATCATACAACTATGCCCGCGCGTTATGCAAATCGCCGTAAGTTTTCGTAACACGGCAAAACTGCAAGTTGCATTACCTTTGTAATCTCTGGTGCTATTCTAATCTTTTATTACCTACTATATAAAAGAGGATGTCCCCACCGACTGACGTATAGACGCTCGCACGGCCGTCATCGCTAATAGTAAAAACGTTACGGCTGTGCAAATTATGGGTATGAAAAAACCGAATATGGAATACTAAATTACCAAGTAGGCGTGAGAATGTAAGGAACAAAAAATTCCAAATCTTGCGATTAAATCATACCAGTTTTGTTCACTGAATATTCCAAACTGGCAGACAGATGGTTATTTTGGCGAACAAATAACCATCTTGGTTTCAATTGAGAGCACAATTATTAAAGAATGGGCACATATATATATATATATATCCTGATGTAGGAAATTAAAAAATAATAGTAAGCAGCAATACGAGCGTATAAAATTCCCATTTTTCATTTTTTCGGTTTCGAAGGCTGTAGATTAAAAAAAAAATCATTCATTTTGAAATTTCAAAATGGCAAATAATTATTTTTCATAAAATTGATATGGGTGCCATTTACCAGGTTTTGGGGGTGCTGGATACGAAAATGACATTCATTTTGAAATTCCAAGATGGCGGGCATATTTCATTTTATTAAAGTTAATACGGGTGTCCTTTTGTAGGTTTCTGGGGGTGCTGAGAACAAAAATTCATTCATTTGGAAATTTCAAAATGGCGAATATTCGTATAAAATTCCCATTTTTCATTTTTTCGGTTTCGAAGGCTGTAGATTAAAAAAAAATCATTCATTTTGAAATTTCAAAATGGCAAATAATTATTTTTCTGTAAAATTGATATGGGTGTCGTCTTCGAGATTTTTACGGGTGCTGAATACAAAAATAATATCCATTCATAATTTCAAAGATGATTTTTAGTAAAACGAATCTAGGTGCCCTTTTCTATGTTTAAGGGGGTCTTAATTACAAAATAACATTTATTTTGAATTTTCAAAATGGTGGATGTATTTTAATTTCTGTAAAATTCTTCTATCTCAGAAACGGTGCGACAAAAAAACTGAAGAAAAATTTAAAATAGCTCCCCCTAATTAACCACATATTTTCTTCATGATGGGAGAAAAATTAATTTAAAATCCAGAATTTTCCAAAATTTCTATAGATTTATACATCATCACTCGTATCACAAAAAAAAAACAAATTACAAAAAGTTTTATTTCCATATAAGTTACCAAGCTACGCTTACGGAATTGTCCCTACATGATGCCTACCACCGGTTCGGGAACTAACCCGGCGAGAAGAAACTCACACGTCGCCATCTTTTAGCAAAAAGCTGGAAAATTGTACTTTAAAAAAAAAATTACAATATGTAAACATAGTCTATATGATATTGACAAAAGTCAGATACATATAGTACATAGAAGCAGTCATGCAGGTGGCTATCTTATTTCCATAGTGTGCGATCGTCAATAAAATCATTGACCCTATGATAAACTTTAGCACACAAACGTTCTTTAACTACTTTTTTAAATTTATTAATGGAAAGATTTTGAACGTGTTCTGGGATTCTATTGTATAGGCGTATACCAGTGGCGTGCACAGGATTATGACACTGGGTATGCGGCGAAGTACTCGGTCACAAAAACTTTTTCTTTTATAAATTTTTAGCATAGCTACAGCCAAGCGACGGATCTCTAAGTCGAAACCATGCCAACAGAGCAAGTCTTAGATGTACTACTATTCATGTACATCTTCTACGGCAACGCAGACAAAACAGCGATCGATCGTCGCGGCGGAAGAAATTCTAATAAGTAAAATAATAAGCATATTTTAAAATATTATAACTACTCACCAATCAGTCAGCTTCAATTTTCACATATTCAAGGTTCCGGTTACTTGAGATTACTATATCCCGATGTAAATTACTAAATAATATGCAAGGAAAACAATATAATTTAATCTTGTGTACACAACCACACAGCCAGTTATACGTTTCATAACTTTTAACGTGAAATTTTCGAGTTACATAATTTTTTTGCTGGTTTAATTGTTGTAACTCGGGTACACACCTACCTTTAGACAGAATTTGAATCTTTTCACTGAATGACAATTGTGAGAACTTGTTATTTTTTTATTAACAAGTTCTTCATTATAAACACACTTTTTCAAAACCTCACAGTCAAATAACATTAAAAAAAAATCGACTAACTCACTAGTAAAAGCAAATCACTACAATTATTATAGAAACTCAGTAATAAACTGTTAAATGTACACACTTTCAAATGTTAAAATGAGAAATCTTTTAAGAAAACTATAAATAAACTGGAGCGATTAAATTGTAAACAATGCTTATCACATGAAATATGCAATATGGCCCCCGCGAAACACAAAACGTTTCTTTTATTTAAACAAATAAAACCTTACTAAACAAAAATGCATAATGTGCATACGTGATTTATTAGATTTCCGACTATTCTTTTTACCGAATATAATATTTTTTTATTATAGATTATAGGCAACGAATAATTTCCGACAAGCCTGTGCGGCGGTTTTCGGAAGCGATCGGATAGCCGAGGCCCGAGAGCCATCGCCTGCCGCGGGACTTGCCGGTATATAATCATGTCGATATTCATGGGTGTGTGCGTTTGCGAAGTATGAAAATTACACATACATGCGATGATTTGTCCTGCAGTACGCACCGGCATGTAATGAGTTGCTATTTATAAAATATTAGGCGTTTTAAAGTTATTATATTTTTTAAATTAATTTATTTACTATTAATTAATTATTAAAGTCATCTAAACCGTACGAACGTTTTATTAAAATATCTGTGAATGACAAGTAAAGCACTGCATTTCTGCCTATATGGAGCGCACGCCCCTGGCGTATACATTGACCTTTAAAGGATTTGCTTACTTTACTTAGTCTGATCACCGGTATATCTAGCTTGTGCTGATTTCTAGTGTTTCTACAGTGATTGTTGATTTTCGTTTTAAAATTACTAATATTATTTCTAACATATAATACATTATCCAAAATGTATTGAGAAGCGACGGTCAGAATACCTATTTCTTTAAACTTTTCTCTCAGAGATTCAAAATAGGACATTTTGGGAATTTCTCTAATTAGTTCATTTTTTCAATTTTTTTCATTCAATTAGTTCATTTTTTCATCATTCAATAGTATATTGGTTTGTACTTGCCTAACATTGGGCAAAGTAAACTTTAAACATTTTGTTTTATTTAAAAGTAAGTTGTTAAACCAATGTACTAAATATTTTCAAGAGAGCACTATTTATCTCGTCATAATCTGACTGTTGACTGTTATTCACATTAAAAATTAGTGAAGTGTCATCGGCAAAAAGTACTATCTCATTATCATTATCTTTAACAAAATAAGATAAGTCATTTATATAGATGAGAAAAAGAAATGGACCTAAAATGGATCTCTATGGGACACCTAATTCTATTTTGGTCCCAGTGGACCTTTTACTATTTATCTCCACCCTTTGAGTTCTATTTTTAAAGTAAGAACTCAAAAGTTTGAGTGCGGAGTCCTGAATACCATAGTGGTGAGAGGAGGAGAAGAGGTCGCAAAACAGTAATAGTATTAATAGTAATAATATCTATGGACGCTTCACACCACGTCAATCTGGCCCCGTGCTAAGTATCCCAAGAACTTGTGTTACAGGTACCAGAAAACGGGAAGTATATTTAATACTTTTATACTATACATATATTTAAGATTTTTATTATATTATACACATATTTAATACATATCCATGACCCAGGAACACAGAAAAACTTTTTGTTCCTTCGGCGGGATTCGAAACCGCGACCCCCGGCTTGAGCACCAACGCGCTGAACCACTGAGCCATAGAGGTCGTCAAAATACACACCTAATGCATCCTGTAACCCCTTCCAAGCATCAAAGATACTACAAAGAAGACCTATACCAGCATCCGTTGTGAATCGACCCATAGTAAAACCGTATTGAAAATTATGTAATAAATTGTTTAAATTAAAGTGCACTAATTACTGTGTGAATGTTTTTTTTAATATTTTTCTAAAGGTAAAATAAATTTTTCGGTAGAATCGATATAGGCCTGTAATTTATTTAATTCCAGCTTTGAAAGTAGAGCATTGCCATATTTTTATTCTATAATCGCTTCTATCTCGAAAACGGTGCATCCTACTGAAAAAATAATAATCATTTCCTCCCCCTAAGTAACCGCGTAACCACGTGTTTTCTTTATGATAAGAGATTTTTTTTGAAAATCCTGAATTTCCAAAAGTTTCTATAGCCTTAACATAGTTCTCACTATGTCTCGAAACTTATATCTCGAACTACATAACATACTGTGATAATAATCATTAATCCTAATCAGCATACCCAAGAACTTTTAAATTAGTACTCATGTGATTTTTAGCGAAGAATGAAAATTATCCATTTTGGAAATTGAAATTGGAAGACAATTTTGTTATCAGCACCCCCAGAAACCTGGAAAAGGACAGACAAAAACCTTGAAAACGACACCCATACCAAAGGAAAACAAACTCCCAATAAACTCCCAAAAAACAGGATCCAAAAATGCGATTTTCCGTAGCCTGTAAATTGAATTTTTAGCAGCCATTAATTTATTAACCCAATCTGGTTTTATAGCTGCTTACATCGTACTATAATGGTCGCCAACTCGGAAATTAAGTCACCAACTTATAAATTTCGGTGCCAGTTTGGATTAAATTTCGCCACCTTTTATCTGCCGATTTTTGTAATTATTTTTGCCTGAGTGGTTTCGCCAACTTAATAATTTAGTCGCCAACATATTAATTCGCTGCCAAATTCAGTAATACAGTATGCTCATTTGCATTCGCCAACTTATTTTTTGTTCGCAAGATTAATTATATCCCTAACACTATAACGTTAAAAGTTTGTATGGAAATTCTTGAAATCTGCAACGATTAAGATGAAAATTAAGATTCATGTTCATTAAAAACGTGTTTTAGGGTTTTTTAGAATTCACCATCTGGGGGTATAGAATAAAGGTTGAAATTTCGTACGAAAAAAAAATTATCTGTCCCGACTTCCATGAAATTTAATATAAGGTAATAAATATAATAAATAATATTATTATTAAATATATTATGTAATAAATATATTATATTAAATAAGTATGTTATATATATTTTTTAAATACGTGTTAATTTGGACCCACAACTGAATAACGGATGGCGTTGAATTTTGGCCCGCTTTTAGTTATTATGACGTAAAATTCCTTTAAATAGAATTTTGCGAAATACGTACCCACGGCATTGCACCAATGGGGAAACACGCGGACGAAGTCGCGCGTAAAAGCTAGTAAAATAAGACAATCTGTGATTTTACTATCACAGCCTATCCCTGCGCGTTAAGCTAATCGATCTGCGGCTTGTCGCCATAAAGTTTCGTAACACTGAATTACTGCAAGTTGAACTCTTGCGATATTCTGATATTTAAACCAGGGCTTAATTTTACCTTGTAGCACTTTAAAAAACTTAACTTTACTTGTCGAACAAAGAAAATTATAATAATATCTGTGGTCACTTCATACCACGTCAATCTGGTCCCGTGCTAAGGATCCGAAGAATTTGTGTTACAGGTACCAGACAATGGTAAGTATATTTATAACTTTTATATTATACATATATTTAAGGTTTTATTTAATGATACACATATTAAATAAACATCCATGACTCAGGAACACAGAAAAATTTGTTCCCTTGACGGAATTCGAACCCGCTAACCATTGCCTAACAAGCCATGACAGAGGTCATATTATATATAACATAGGTATATAGTTTTTCTACATGTCATTGGTATAATATAATTAAAGTCAAGTTAGCTACGATATGGTCGTTTCGGCGTTCCCACGTGCGCGCCGGCCGCCGGCCTGCCTTGAGCGGCCTTGTCGGTTACTTTTGCTTACCACACTACGTTCTATGGAATTGGGAGCACCCTATAACAGATTAAAGAAAGAGGAACAGATAAACAGATACATAGTTAGCTTTCGATTTGATTGCACTACTACGGTGTGTCCACGATTGCGTGGAAAATTTGTGGGCTGTTGAAGGGGACGTTAAAATTTTCAAATTTGGATCGATTTAGATCGTTCTATAAAAGCTGTTTCTCTGTATAACATAATATATTTTCTTCTCTGTGACCCTACCAAGATATTACGCATATTTATATTCGTTTTATATTTTTGCCATATAATACCAATATAATAATAAGACCATTCAGAGCACGAGAAACAATAAAAGCATGTGGAACCACGGTCCGTGTTTCTCCTTCCTTTCTCACTGCCGCGCTGACATCTCACAAAACCTTGAAACGGTCGATTTCTCATCGTAATTAAATTCAATTCGCAGCCGATACTGCGCGGCGGGCCCGTGACCTTCAAAGCCGACGCGACTTACGAGAGTGTCCATGCGTAGTGAGAGGTGTCAGGAAATGTTAATCTTGTTATTTTTCTGTAAATTACGCAAATTTATAGTTACGCACACTGTCATTACTTACGTAATATTGTAGCCTAATGCTGGGTTAAATATTTCATTCCGATAAAAATTCAACCTGTTCTTCACCTCCAAGAATATAGCCGTTAATGGTTTTTCAATTAGTTTCTCAACCCTCCTGGCCACTGATCAAGCAATCGTTGTAACTTTTAAGATATTTTATAGACAATTTCTTAACATCGCACACACATTTAGCGAGCACACAATGTTTGTAGCTAGCATTGGGCCCACTATTGCAAGCGACCCCGTTTCTCTCTCCTTTTTAATCTCATATTAATAAAACACTACAAACGTTTTTGTACCGTTTTTGTACTGATTTATAAACCTTCATAATTTTAATCACTTCTCGTTAACAACACCGTTTAGATTAAAATATCAGGGCAACAATATTATTAATTTGGCATAAGTGCAGGGAATGTAATAACCTTCACATTTTTAGGACTCATTCGAATTTATTTTATGGCATAATTTATCTTTCTCATATTATGTAATTGCTACATGTGTTACTTGTTACAACTTGTTAGAATCTTTTCAAATTAAAATATTTGTTAAGAAAATATTTGGGTAGTCAGTATCTACCAAGAGCTACCTACGCGGTAGGTGCAGACACGGTTCGTGGTACAGGTACAGTATTGACAAAGTTCCTGCTCCACCAGTTATTAAACAATTTCGTTTGCACTAGGATGCCTCAAATCAAATCAAATCATTTATTCACGTGAATGTGATTTTACAATGGTGCTTTACAGTTACTGATGAGAGTACATGCACATCCTACCATTACAATAATGTGTGAATATCTAGTCAAATAAGACAATTAAATTACTTAAAAGAAAAAACTAAACTTAAAAAAATAAATTTAAACGTATCAGCCAATAACTAGATTACAATTAAAATATGTCAATTCCTAGTATATAATTACCATATTATATACTAGGAATTGACATTTATATTTATATATTTATAAATATAAATGTCAATTCCTATTTATATATAATATATATAATTATTTTATATAAATAGGATAGTATAGTTAAAGTAAGATAATTAATTCATCACAGTACAAATAAAAAAAATTAACCTTATAATTTAACAGTTCATAAATAACAATTTAAAAAATAATAGTGGAAATAATAATAATGAACTGTCAAATATTTAATTACAAAAATTAAAGCTAAAATACGTCATAAAATGTTAAAAATTACAAAAAATATTTATAATAAATTCATCTTTTTATCTAGAAAAATAAATCCATTAAAATCTTAAAACTAACCTATCCTATAATATCTAAAACTTCGAATCATTTAGAAAGTCTTTAACCGAGTAGTAACATTTTTCTGCTAAATAGTCTTTCAGGAGCCTCTTAAACGATCCTAATTGTAATAATTTAATTTCTTTAGGTATTCTATTAAATATTTGAATTGCTATGCAGAAAATACTTTTGTGCATTAATTCGGTATTTACTTTTATGCTTCTTAGTCTACAGCCTACACCCTTCGATTGCGTCGTATAGAACCGAAGGTCTCAAAAAGTTCAGCATTATTTTTTACGAAAACTGCGGTCTCGTATATATTATAACGATGGAGTTGTCAGAATTTTATGCTTTTTGAACCATGTTAAATAGCTCTTTCGTTTTTAATTTCAACATAGCTCTGATGCACCGTTTTTGGGTTTTATATATTGCGTCGCGATGTGTGTAGTTGCCCTAGTATTTAATTTCGTACCGTAAACGCTGAGCGAGTCTGAATATTTTTTTAGTGTTGTGCTATACCGAAGATATTTTAATTTATTTAGGGGGTTAGGATTTAGTCTATATTTCCAGAGTAGTTTTCTTTTGTTTTTAATGCATATCTTAATGCCTTTAGATACCCATTATGCTTTGATTATCGTCCTTATAATCGCAAACTTCAACGGAAAACACAAATCGTAAAAGTTTGAAATCGTCAAAAAATGTGTTAGAAGCCAAATTAGACTCGTTGATCTTATAGATTGCTTTAATCGACAGACTGGACACACATTTTTTTTAAATTGTTAATATTTTCTTTACTAAAATTACGCTGCTTAATTCTCCAATTTTGTAGTGGGCTCTGTTTTACTGGTACCTGCATAATCTGTGCAGTATGATCTGATAATGATAATTCAATTATTTTAGACTTACAACTTGTATTAATATTATGTATGAAGTTGTTTATACAAGTTTTACTTTGCAATCTAGTCGGACTATTTAGTTCAAATTTAAAATTATAATTTAAAAGAAGGCATTTTAGATCAAACGTCACATTATTTTTAATCACAATATTAATGTTAAAATCACCAGCTATAATGACGTTGTATTTATCAGTTTTGTTACTTAATAATTTCAATAGTATTTCAAATTTGTCGAAAAATTCGTTTATTTTATTTGCTTTGGGCACTCTATACACACATACAATAATAGTATTAAAGTCCACCAATTCAATGCCGCCAACTTTAAAAAATGCCTGATTTAGAAAGATTACATACTTCTAACAGGTACAAAGTAAATGTACAAAGGAGTCCTTTTCTTACCAGAATACACGAGCCGCCACGTTTTTCGTCGTCTCTACCAAAAAAAGAGGGTATGTTATAGTTTATTAAGTGGAGTGAACCCTCCGAACCGGCCTTATAAAATGTTCGGTAATACAAATACGATCTACAGATATATTGTTATCATATAGTTCTTCTAGGCAGATTGTTAAATTATATGATTTGTTTAAGAGCCCTGCTATGTTTTGATGTAGTAAAGTTGTATAACGTTGTATAACGTTTATTGAAACAACTGGTCACTTTTGTTATTACTGTCGTGAATTGAGTAGTCAGTGTGGCTATAGTAATCAATGTAATATTGTACATTTTTAACAATAGTTTTCTGTCCATATTAGTTGAAAACTCCGTTAAACTTAGTAAACACTGTGCTATCGTAAGACAAGTCATAATTTGCATCAAACAATAAAGCATGTTTATGTGTATCGACATCAAAATAGAGCAGATTACAAAAGTTTTCGATTCTCCAATTAAACGTTGTTCCGTAACCGAAGCGTCTGAACGTCGGCGCACAAATAATAATATTAGTACGGTTGAGAGGTATTATATACGTTTCGCGTATTTTCTTAATTATTTCAAAATAATAGCTTGTTTTAACAAAATCCCCATGACCAATCATAATGACGCAGTAATCATCTAATGTGTAATTTATGACTTTTGACTTCAGATTTCTGATGAGATGTAGTATTTCGCCGCCTGGAGAGAGATAGTGACATATTTGTTGATTTGGGAATGTTTGTTTTGCCATAGTCAATATGTTATTAATTTTATTGCTGCTTATAAAACATATTTTATTTTGGCGTTCATGCTTAATCAGATCGTTCCTTTCAATAACTTCTGCGTCTGCGTGATGTTTAAATATTATATTACATTTTGTAGGTTGTGTTGTTTCATACTTTGATTTATGTGGAGTAGGCGTTTTAAGTTACCTTCGATATTCTATGAGGAGAGTTGAGTTTTATAATATTATGTTTATTCGGTGAAATCTGATAATTGATAATTTTTTTTGTAGCTTTTTTTAGCAATTCATATTTAAAGTTAAGGTCGCTAATCGTCTTTTTTAAATCCATATTCTCGATTGACAAATTATTTATCTCTTCGTGTGCCGAATTCAACTCGGAAGTAAGTTTTACTATTTCGTCTTTAAGATTTTGAAATTCGTCAATTATATATAATTATATAATATATTAATATGTTAGGTAGCTTAGGTCCGTTACTTGTCCTTCCTTTGTGTTCACTTAACACTTATATTAATTCTCATTTTATCACTTTTTAACAACCACCGTTTGTTTTATTTATTTAATGTTAGTTGGATCTTTGAAAACTGTATAAAGTTGCTTTGTTTTCATAAATTTTATCGAATTATTATATGTTTACGTATTGTTCTATTCACTTTTTTTTTTTTTTCTATTACTGTTCTATTCACTTTTTTTTTTTTCACATAGTTCTGAGTTCCGTAGTTTGTTTACTAGGATAACATTGTCACATAGTCACTGTACATTTAGTTACTAAATAATAGATTTAAACCACAAAAACACTTTATTTTTCTATTTTTAATTACATAAATTATGCGGAGCTGATACGCATAGGACGGCTGCGCCATCGGCTCAAAATATTTAATCACAACGGAAGTGACCCTAACGACTGCAGACGTGGTTGAACTACGTATTTACAACGTACACGTGAGTATGGGTGCGTGCGCACGATTCAACTGCGCTCTTGGGCTGGGACTATGTGATCCGGAATCCGGCAGGCCCGGGAAAATTCAGAGCATTGAAAATAGAACTCTGCGCTAATTCAATAGAGTTGCAAATGCAACTGTCGAGTGTCGTGTTGTCATATATGACATTGACATTTGACTCGACACGTGTGTTCGATTTTCAGCTCTATTGTATTAGCGCAGAGTTCTATTTTCAGTGCTCTGAATTTTCTCCGGCTTTACTGATTCCGGGCATTATAGTCCCGGCCTTAAGCGATTTTCGTCTTATCTGGTCGTACTTGTTCGGTAGTACATACCTAAACTTTAGGATTTTTATAAAAAAATATGCAAGTTTGTATACTCTGTAGTCTGTTACCGACAAACAGAACTAGTACGGACATTCGCAGCACAACAAGTGACAGAAACAACAAGTGCGTTGTCGACTCGTTTCATATATTACTACTTTCAAATTTTAAACATTTTCTTTTTAGCTTATTTTATACTAGATGTCGTTTGCGACTTCGTACGCGCGTAAATAAATCTTGCGGGAGCAAATATTAGCCTATGTGTAGGTAATTCCAAAGCGTAAATCGTACCAATTTTCATTCAAACCTGTTCAGCCCTATGGGCGTGAAAGACAGTCAAACATACCTACATAAATACAGTACCCCCGGCTGTACTTTTTAAAAGTTAGTTCTGGATAAAAAGTAGTAACTACTCTGTGTTAATTCAGAGTTTAAACTAATACCATACAACATTTTATCAAAATCCGTTCAGTAGTTTTTGATTGAAAGAGTTTCATATGATATTTACATAGATAATATAAGTTACAATACTTTTATTGATTCATCTTGATACAATATTATGCGGTTTAAGATCGACTTGCAAATGGTGCGACTGAAGCTGTAAATATTTTCATACACTGACCTCAATATCGTTAGGGAGGTCGTTGCACCTGTACAAAAAAACATTCACCTCTATTGGTAACGTGACGTCAATTTGACGTATCTGAAAAAACACTAAATATCTTCGAATGATGTTCGAATGACTTTTTCCTCGTTTATGTACACAAGTGAGTAGGTAGAGGGTACCTGACCGTTATTTGTTGTCATGTCACCAATAGTTGCGGATAAATCCCACTTCTTATTAATAAAGTAATTACTTTTACCAACAATGCTGCTAATCTCATGAATTTTATATTTTTAGCACTACGTCAAATTGACGTCACGTCACCAATAGCAAGACTCTAAGTCATGTCACCAGTTAAAGGTTAATTAACTAGTAATAATGTCCCCTATATGATCTTCTTCCTCCTACTATTCCTCGCCTTATCGATTTTAAATCTGTTTTATGTTTTGTAAACACTTCATTTATGTCTTAAGTACATTGTAACATAATATATTACAAGTTACAACTAACAACATAAAACTGTAATAAAGCTATTATTTAGTAACCCCTGAATGTTTGTGTTTGTTTTAGGTTTTTTCAACAGATCCTGCTATTCATCTTACGTACCCTTCTACTTCTTTTGGCATAGCCTCCCCTGTAATAGGAGTTGCCAATGTCAGAGTGCTGGAGCAGATGCTCAGTGAAAAGCTGATGTTTTGTCATAAGACTTCCTCAATTAGCAGAGTTTCTGTCACTCACTCTGACATTGGCGAATCGCTACGGAGCCAAATATAAAAAGAAGAAGTAACAATGAGGAAACTGATACTGAATTACATAATTCGGGTGAAAAAGTATACCCAAGTTTAATAAATTACTACAGTAATTATTGTTAAGCTATTGAAAAAAGTCTTATCAGAGTTTTAAAGGAAGCTGCTGCACCGAATTTCGTGGTGAGCGGCGCGGCGCGGCGCTGCGGGCTGTGACGCCCACGCAGGCGGATGCCGCTTATCAGAAGTGCACTTCTGTCTAGTTGGGTGGTGAGTGGTGACTTTGCCGCCCGCCCCTGAGGTTCGCCGCTGCACTGTCGCACCGCCCCACAGTGTTCGATTTCACTCAAAAAATTTCCTTTTAAAAAAAATAATCGCATAAATGCATTTTAAATGCAAGACTAAAACACCCACGTGTCTATTTTAAATACTTTTTTTTATAAAAAATAATTTATGTTTCGTGACCTCGACGTAAAATAAGATTCAATAAATTCTGTAGGCGTGTGTGATCAATATATATTTATTTGATTAATATGGTTTGATGAAGGATATTTAGGCGCATATTTTCCAGTTTTATTTTTTGAAGATCACTTCTGGTTACCGAGTTATTAATTTTTATTCAGATTTATGTTTTTATTTTTTTTTCTCCCAAAAAACTCAAAAGTGCGACTTGTGACTGGCACTGAAAGATTCATCTTAAATCCGTCTATCATTGATAAAAAATTAAGTTGCACTATGGAAGCGTTTTCGAGTAATCGAATTTCAAAATATTATGGTAGGGGTGCCCCACAGAGTAAAAATATAAATAATAGCTTTTGCCCGCGGCTCCGCCCGCGTATACATACAGTATCCCACGGGATCACTGTATTTTTTAGGTATAAATTTGTGACCTATGTTAATCCCGAACATAAACTTATCTTAAAATTAAAATTTTATCAAAATCCGTCCATCCATCTATCTATCTATCCATCCATCCATCCATCCTCACAAACTTTCACATTTATAGTAGGAGAACGTACAGAGGAACAGATTTTATCGATCCAAATTTGAAAATTTTGTCGTCCCCTTCAGCGGCCCACGATTATTCCACACAATCGTGGACACACCGTTACTTGTAGTAGTGCAATCAAATCAATAGCTAACTATGTAGCTGTAAATCTGTTCCTCTTTAATCTGTGCCGCCGCGCCGCCGCGCAGCTCTCCGCGAAATTCGAGGCAGCGGCCTAACCATCAGATTTTACCCGACTTCGGCGAAGCCAAAGGGAAGGGTAATGATTTTTGCAGTAACTAACCTAACCAAACCTAGCCTAAAGTACTAATTCAATTCGATTTGAATGAATGAGGTGTCATATATTGACACCTCATTCATTTCGTGATAATAGCCCGGTTAACATAGGCTATATAATTTACGTAGTCGGGTTATAGTTTTTTAAAATAATTGTAGTCATTACTAAAATAGAAGCTTGCGTAACGTCCATAAGAAAATAGAATTTCTATATTTTCGGATTTGAATAAAAGTATTCGTTACATTAAACATAATAATATACGATCTACAGTATAAGAAAATTCCACGATTTTCTAACATTTAAAATGTTGTTTGTGAGACTGATTTTAACATTAAACCTTTTTGAGCGTACATACTACACTTATCTGCAAAATAGTTCATGTATCTTTTAAGTTTGAACTTTGAAGGCTTCTTTTGCCTCATAGATAGAAAAAAAAATTGAAAATGTTGTGACAGATAACAAAGACAGTTGTGATAAGTTCCCAAAGCCTAAAACAGAAGAGACAAAAAAAAGTCAACGTGTAACAAAATTGTATCGTAGGCTGGGACTTATTATGCTCCGGAATCCGGAAGGCTGTAGAAAATTACGAGCATAGAAAATAGAACTCCGCGTTAATACAATACAGTTGAAAATCGAACACACGAGTGTCAAGTCAAATGTTAGCTCGACACTTGAAACTTCCATTTTCAAACTCTATTGTATTAGTGCAGAGTTCTATTTTAAGTGCTCTAAATTTTCACCAGCGTTCCGGATTCCGGAGCATTAAGTCCCAGCCTGAGAGTTTTGCCGGAAATGGCATTGTGCGACGTTGTCATTTTTGTATTTCTTGCAAAATTTGTGTTATTTCGGTTCTAAATGAAGAAACATATTATCTATTAGATATTCGTTGACCACTTACATCTACCACTTTACTGAATTGACTGACTTGACACATTGACTGCACTGACTATTTATTTGAACTTTGACTTGACGGTGTTAAAAACTTAAAGGAGAATTCTATTTTCAGCCTTTTTAAGAGCCCTATTATAAATCTTCACTCTGCGAGATTAGGTATTTGAACAGTTCCCGACATTTCGCATTTTGTAGTAATTTTGCAGTTGTATTTATCGTTTTTATTGAAATAGGTTAATAAATTCATGCTTTAAAATTATAAAATCTTTATTCCTCTTCATGAGGAGTAACAATTGTTCTGGTATAAATTTTGCTTAGTAATATTATCGTAATTCACAGTTAACTTAAAGCTATTTTCGAAGTTTTTTTGGCTTAGAATAAGATTTTTTTCTATATTAAATCAAAGAAATTTCAAAATTATAAGGCCGCTACGAACTATACGACTATATAGGAGATAACATTCTCATTTTATTATTTCATTTGCTTAGAACAGTAGTTCAATCCAGGAGCTCAAAAACGTGCCATCGCGCATTTTATGAAAATCTTTCTCTGCAATTTTGGATTTAATTAAAAAGTTAAGCAAAATTTACAAAAAGCGAGGCCGCAAGGAACTAGGCCAATAGCTATTCTGCACTATTCAATATGTCAAAATTGTTAATGTGTCTTTGTTTCTGAGATCAAGAACGCCATAATTGGCCATTTTACGCAAAAACCACAGTCGAGATATAATATGCCTCTTAACTTGACACTGGCAAATGGTTTTAAGCCGAACGCCATATAAATTAAAAAAAAAAATGTATCTATCAAACGCATGGTAGTGTATATTAATAATCTGAGGTAGTGTGTGTTGTTTTTATTTGTAAAAATTATGTGTATTTCTAAGCATTATTTAAAAAAATTAGTATTCTGCATGCAATTAGCATTCTGATCTCCCAATAAACTTTAATTAACCGTCTAAATTTCATACATTTTCGGTTGCGCAATTCTCGTAAAACTGTGCTGAAAGTTTTTGCTTTACGTAGGTATATAAATATAATAATATCAAAGTGACATACCATTGACCGATAAATTATGATTGCGTATCGTCATTAAAATGTCAATCATGAGAACACTTTACATGCATAAAAATTAGATTAGATTACTATGAAATCTCATTAACAGATTGACTGTAGTATGTTGGTACTGTATAAGCCGATGACGCAGTTTACAATATTGAAATTCAGACGAGATCCGCTTATAAACAAGTAGCTGGTACGAAGTTTTTAATTTAATTTTTTTTTTCAAAAGGCAACATTTGAGAGAGTGGGTGAAGGGGGGAGGAGGAAGGGATGGTTATTAACAAGTTTTTCAATTTTCCACTGCGGTATTACTAGCGATAGGGCTGAACATTATTTTTTTAATAAACCTAGGCTTTATGGGCCTGTTTGACAATCTCCTGATAAGTGCCAGATAGCATATTGGCAAGTTTTGTCTCTGTCGCTCAGTATAAACTAAGCAGCGACGAAACTTCCGGATAAGCTATTTGTCATTTATTGGGCGATAGCGAAACAGGGCCTAAATATAATTTAACTTGAGAAACCGCGATTTTCCCTGACGTCCGAAGTTATTTATTATTTATTTATATTAGAAAAGTTACCGAATATACGCTATATTCGGTAACTTTTAGTTAACATGGAGAAGGGTATCAAAGAGTAACGGGTGTATGTCCAGATAAGAAACTACATTATGTATACAGGCGATCGTAGGATTGTAAACACTGCACAGTGTACACCATGTCAATCCTGGATCTGTGGTACTTTGCTTGACAAAATTTCTTACAACTCGAGCTAATTCACTTGACACCAGGGCCTTTAGTCCAAGATGTATTTGATAATTTCGAATGCTAAACGACGGCTAAAATGTTGACTAAGGGCCGATATCTAACATGAGTTACTGTGTCATTCTGGTCCACCAAGCTAGCTGACGTCGAAGTTTACCAAGTAGATCATGCTTTTGACCGCAGATTAACTGTAAACGACCACCACTTTGACTACTTATCGTTTGTAGACGGCCATTTTGTGAAATTAACTACCTCATTTCGGCAAGACTCGCGCCGGAAACTGCGTGAATTGACGAGCACGATTTTTCCACTTCCCGGCCTGGTGCCAGCGGCGTCAACTGCCCGGCAGCCGGGGGAGCAAAAACTGCACTTATGCTGGGACTATATGATCCGGAATCCGAAAGGTCGGGGAAAATTCAGAGCATTGAAAATAGAACTCTGCGCTAGTACAATAGCTAGTATAAATGAAATCTTAAAACTAGGATACATTTTAGTACAAATGTACTACTCATCCCAAGATTGGAATTTCTTCCAATAGACCTGATACAGGAGAAAATAAAGAAAAGTAACAGTATCTGGTGCGTACAATTATTAACAATAAGAAAAAGAGATTAAGTTCTTTAATATTATACAAATACTTGCTTAAAAATATTAAAATATAAGTACTAATATATACAATAATGTATAATAAAACAATATATTAATAGCATAAATTAAGCATAGCAGCTTCACCTGATAATTATGATACCAAGTATCATAATTATCAGGTGAAGCTGAGATAGTGCTCATGTGTTCTAAGTAAGAAGAAACGAAGGAAAGTAGAAACGCTCATTTAAGTAAGAAGGAGATGATATACTACATACTAAGCAGAGTATTGAAAAGAAGATAGAGGATTCTATATTTACTGCGGAGACGAATAGGGGGCCACTGCAACTGCTTTTTGTATTGAGACATGTGATCTTCAACTCTATTGTATTAGCACAGAGTTCTATTTTAAATGCTCCGAATTTTCCCCGGTGTTCCGGACTCCGGAGCATATAGTCCTAGCCTAAGTCCCAGCCTTGCCTGCCCGGCGGGCGGCACTAGCCCGGCTGCCGCCAGGGTATGACGTCCACAACGCAATGTAATTTTTTTAGTATAATTATTTATTTTTTCGAAATTCGTAGTTATTTGTCGTCCTAAACGTCATTACATAAGCCGGAGATCGTACGCCCAAAATATCCGCAGTTGATCCTGTACAACCTTAAGTATATTTGGAGAGCATTTCCCGTTAAAGTTCCCGAAAACAACATCTCCAGGTAAAATGATGATCTGTAAAGTACTTTACACTTTCATGTTTTCCTGAGTCCGATACATAGTTTAATATTAACGCAGTTCAGGTTCAATGTTCGTTTTCTGAATAACTTGAGTTTCGGGAGCGCGTTTACATAATCGTTTTCATATTGTATTAAATGAACAGTCATGGTCACAATCCGCTTACGAAGAATAAATGTGACGCCCAGGCGTTTGCTAGTTGGGACACATTTTGGGGCACAAAAGCGCCTCACTGATCGTCCAGCCTGCAGGTCCAGCGCCAGCTGGTGCATTGGTGTCAATAGTGTCAATCATTTATGATTTTTGTCTACGAGCCCGCTTTAAGGCCGCGGCAATGGATTTGCAGGCTGGACCGGGAGTACCTATGGCGCTAAACAACTAAACATTTATTTGAAAAATCCTTATCATGTATGTTATTGATAGCGCATATCTTGTGTCGTTAATTTTTTTTACGAATTTAGCACATATTTGTTACTCCTACAATCTACCTGTTGAAGATCGCAAATCAGAGGTGAAAAATTAAGAAATTAAGATGGACAAAGAATCTGAATTATGAATATAATATTTTGGACTTTTCAAGGTCCCTTCCTATACAATTGTAATATAAGTATATACTTTCTAAAAATTATATACAAGAAATAGAAAGTAGATGATTTTTAGAGTTCCGTACCCAAAGGGTAAAAACAGGACACTATTACTGAGACTTCATTGTCTGATCCGTCTGTCTGTCACTAGGCTGTACTCCCTAACCGTGATAGCTAGACAGTTGAAACATAGAAGAAATATTTTTACTGCCGCTATGACAGAAATACTAAAAACAGATTAAAATAAATATTTAAGGGGATCTCCGACGATACGACAAACGTGATTTTTTTGCGTTTTGTACAGATCTCGTCGTGCGCGAGTCCGACTCGTACTTGGCCGGTTTTTCATCATATTTTCAAACAACTAATATTCGAAATTTCAGTTCACTTTGTAGCATAGCTACATTTTTTAACGTATCGTTATAACTAATAACGATGCGTATAGCGTCATCTTTTGGCAGTTGTCGATATTAATAATAGCTAATTTGTGCTATACAACGCCATCTATTGGAAAATGCTTCTAACTAGAGCTTCATCTCTAATATTTCTTTATTGTGGCATTTGTATTACGCATTACCGCTAATTGTCGGTTAAAAAAAAAAAAACAAATGTCAGTAGGGGTATAAAAGGGTTGTCGCGACAGGACAACGCCCTTGGCTTCCCAGGCCCTAGCTCGGACCCGCGCCTGGATATCTCCGGCATCCAGAAGCTCCTATTATAGGAGCCGACTGTGATTGCCGGAGATCCACGACGCGCGTCCCGGACTCGGGACACTCGTGTGCTATGCACCGCCCCCCCGCGCTCCTTGAACGCGTTAATTTTTATCTTTAGTTGCAGGATCACCTGTTTCTATGAGCGAGCGGCAGCCGCGTGCCCGGTCAACTGACCTGCAGCCGTGGCATGCCCGCTCGCCCGCAGCAACCGTTCTGACGACACCAGACGCAGGGAGCATCCCGGAGCCACGCGACCGAGACGCCCCCATGCGCGGTGCGCCTCCGAAAATGCACCGTTGGATCGATGCCCCCGCCCCCCTTTACCCCGCGCCGGCTCAAACCGGCGCATAGCTTCTTTTTGTGCGCCCGGAGTGTGATGTGGGGCAGCCCTATTGCCCACACGTCAGCCCCGTGGCAGCCCCTTTCCCCCCCGACATAAAAAGTCTGGGGCTCGGGAAATACCCTTTCCCCCCCCCCCCCTCATTTCCCCCTGGTCGGTTGTGTCCGTGGTCGACAAAAGCGGCGCGTGTGGGAGTGGATCCATACACGCTTCCTGGTCCCCGGACCAGGACCCCACGCGTCGTCGGAGTCGACCGCAGGTCTTGGCCGCCCACGGCCCTTGCTACCGCGTCATTCCCTCTGCCACCTCGGGTTTCCCCCGCGTTCTGCCGCGGGGGGTCTTCCCTTAAAACCGACTTTTTTGCGCCCAGTATTCGTACTGGGTGCGTCGTCCACCCCAATTAGAGGGGCTTAGCCCCTCGTATTGGTTCCCCGCCCAAGGCCCTTTTCAGGGGCCCGGCGTGCGAGGAGAAGTCTCCCTCCTTCCAACAACGCCCTTTTTCCCTGCCGAATTTTGGTTGTTCAACTTCTTCTAGATACAAGTTTATAATAATTATAATATTTTAACCCCGTGTTCAGGGTGAGTAATTTGAAATATCTGTGTTGTGAATGTTTGCTAAATCACGCTGGTAATTTAAACACATTATTTTTTCCTGTGAATTAGCACCATTGTAGAATTTGTTGGCAAACCTTTTGATTGGCCACGTGCTCAATTTGTAGTTTCATTTTTCCGATCTTGCATTGTTAGATATTATTAGGATGTTTGTATCAAATTAATTGTCCTTTATATCATTTTATCTTTTATCTTTTTTTGCTTATCCCTTATTTTGTGATGGACACACAGCCCATGGTTGGATCGTTAGGGGCTAGAACCATGGCTGCTGTGGTCCACACTCTTCACACGCTGGTATGAATATTTCCAGGGAACTTTGTTACGGGCCCAAGCACTGACAGCTTTGTTAAGGGCACGAGCACTGACGACTCCGTTGCGGCCACAAACACCGCCCACTTTGATACGGGCTCGAGCACCGCCAACGACGTACGGGCACTAGCACCGCCAACTTCTTGCCTTCTTGCCACGTGCCAGACCCCTGGACTCAAGACCTGGATCCCTGAGCTAAGTCCCCACGTGGTTTAGACCCCCTACGTTACCCTTCAGACACCCAGAGGCTAGACCAGACCGTACGGCCTTCTGCCCACGACCCCTATTTCATTAATAAACTCATTGTCACGGGAAACCTCGTTTTTATTTTAATTTCCCCCGTAACAACTTAAGTTTCATTGGATAGATCGTGGGGCCAAAGTCTAAACGAAGTTATACCTACATACTCCGTTCAGATTCAATATAATCTAAACGTAACCAAGAGACATAGGTATAGCTATTGTTAACAAATTAAATGTCACTTATGTACAGTGCACTAAATAAATTATTGAGTCCTTACTATTTTTTAAATTTTACAAAAAGAATTTAGATAGAGTAACTATTAGTTTGTACAATTTTCATTCCCATTTCATTTCCCGTAATTATTTTAATTCAGATCCATGGGCAAGTGGAGATAATCGATGTATTCTTAATAATATTTTATATAAATATTCGTTGATATGAGTTAAAATGTATGAGAATTTATCCCACATCTTGCAAACATGCGACCTGTGTCGTACCTTGTGGTAGTGAAGTTTTCTTAGATTGGCGGTATATATACAACAGCTGAAATAACTACAAGTGGGCTTCGGCCTGACCGAGCATACCACCTCGCTCGGACGGAGATCTCCCTTTAGGGCTTGCCTCCCACAACCTAATCAGATGTGATCCAGGTGTAATTACGCTTGCGTCTATCCTAACTTCGTCTTTCGTCGCCGTAGCAAATTGTTCCATAGAAAATGCCCAGTTATTTACAAAGCGCCTGTAGAAAATATACAAAAATATACATATTATAAAAAAAACGTCATGTCATATTACTTTGGTCTAATTTAGTTTATTTGTTCTCGATTAGATCAAGTACATCGGATCTGAATTGTGAACAGAGTTCAACCAACGCGGCAACGTAGCAACGATCGGGGCTGGGCTCGGTTGCAAAATATTGGGCTAATTGTATAATGGCTTATGCTAATATCGGTAATAAGGATGTATGCTAACTACGATACGTACTAATGTTCTAGAAAGTTCGGGATTCCGGTACACCTGTATCCTGTTATATTTCTAGTTTTAGACACCTATTATTCCCGCGTTTCATCACTGAATTCAAATTAATTTTTAACCGACTACGGCGAAGCTAAAAGGAAGGGTAATGATTTTGGCGTCGATGTAGATGATGATGATGTATGTAGCGCCTAAACTAATGATTCGATTTTAATTGATGATGTGTCAATCAAAGCTATAGCTTCGTAATAGCAGTCCAGGTAACATGGGCTATATAATTTACGTAGTCGGGTTATAGTTTTTTTATTAACTCATCGTGGAGGAGAATAGAATTGCGAAAATGGAATAAGTAGGTAGAGATAAGTTGTTATTGTTTATTAGATATCGAAGTTAATTTTGGGAAAATTATTTTTTTATAAGAAAATTATAAATACGCGGTTTTGCTCGCGTAAATACAGTATCCCACGGGAACCGTATATTTTACCGCGATAAAAAGTCCTTCCTCGTGTCTATTTTATATCTCAGCCAAATTTCATGATGATCGATAAAATTGTTTTTGCGTAACAACCAAACTTACAATCACATTTACAGTAAGATGGGTAAAACAGTAGGTACTTATGGATATTATCATGAACCTAACAATGTAAGACATAGTTTCGAAGAAGTCATAGTTTGTTCAATAAAACGAAGATGAAGATGATATGATTTTATTCACTAATATGATTCCTATGTACTATTAATAGTGAGTGAGCCCTTAGGAATAATTTATTATTATTTCCATGCCTTAAGGGCTGAAATTGTGATCAAATTATAATAATGTAAGCATCTATGTAACCTATTTCATGGATGTAAAACTTTGCATATTCTTATTCTTATAAGGTTTTAATACAAACTTTACAGAGCAGCAACAGCAGAACATTGTACAGAGTATGTAACACTACTTAGCCCATTAACATTTCCAGTGCAGCCCTGGTTTACACGCGTAGCATGACCACCGTGCAAAATGCCTTATGTCCACACAAGAAGTACTGACAGATTGTATGGAGACATAAGAGATTTTCTTTATCTGTCTGTCATTTTGTCTAAGAAACCATTTCTACGGTGGTCGTGCTACGCGTGCTGTGGGTCCGTTCAAACCTCTGTCATCACTTACGAGGTATTTGAGTCTGTTCCCGTATTGAATTGCGAATTAAACAACAATTTTATTTAGATTAGTCAACATTGTTCCGCTATGATCCGACTATCCAACACATAGAAATAATTAAATGAAAGAATTAAATTGAAGAATCAGGTAAACTTGCCAAAATCGGTCTAGTAGTTTCGGAGCCTATTCAATGCAAACAAATAAACAATCATCGTTCCTCTTTATACCATTAGTATAAGCTGTAGAAGAGTGCCACACATAATGCTCACATTAAAAGAATTCTGTTTGTCCTGCACTAAATATTTGTGTATGAATATTAGTGTTAGTGAAGTCGCACTGAGTTCGTATAAATCCTGTCTTATCTACAGATTTTACCTAAGGTAAACGAGAGCACGCATCAGCCGACCTTTTGACTGAAAGCAAACAGATTATTTACGCAAATTAACTAAACTAATAAGCAACCACGTTTTGAACTCTACGCCATTTGTAATAAGGCGCTGCGTAGCACAGACACAGCAATAATAATTGCAAGTGCATCGACTGAAACTTGCCCTTGCACGCGCATAGATATGTGATATCACAACATCTTTAGCAGACTGTGCTTGTATGTGACACAATATTATACTGTGAGCATACACCTATATAGACAAGGAATGTCGAGGCAAATAGTGTCCGCAGTCCGCACTTAAACTGCCCTACTTTTAGGGTCGCTCGTTTGGGGCAGTCAATGTTTGACATATGGACATTTGCTTTCCGCATTATAATCCACAGGTTAAAGAAAGAGGAACAGACAAACAGTTACATAGTTATATAGCTGTTTATTTGATTGCACTACTACAAGCATACGGTGTATCCACGATTGTGTGAAAAAGTTGTGGGCCGTTGGAGGGGACGGAAAAATTTACAAATTTGGATCGATTGGATTGTTCTATGAAAGCTCTCTGTACGTAAATCGTCTACGACAAAATCTTCTGAAACCAAGATGGCGTAAGATTTTCTTGAATGAAGATTTTTTTTGTCAAATGTACGTCACAGGCCTTAGTTTTGAAATCATTGGCTTAAGTACATTCTAGCAAATAAACGATTGTGAGCTTATGAGTATGATTGATATTCTTGTCTTGTCTATATTGAATGTTGTGGACTAATAAATTATCTTCGAAACACAATGCTACTAACAAGACTAAAACAACTCATATACGTAAGTATATAATATAGACGAGGCATGTTGAGGAAAAAATTGTTTCCCGTTAAATGGCCCCACTTTTGAGATTTTTGGAGCCATTTTGTCATTTGAAGTATGGTGAAAACAAGATGGCTGACATTTTAAGTATGGTGAAAACCAAGATGACGTAACTTTTTATGGTATGAAGATTTGTTCTGTCAAATGTACGTCATAGGCCATAGCCTATCTTGAGTTTTGAAATCTTTGAAAACAACTCCTGATCTTTGTTCAATCAAAAACAAATGTAGCTAAAATACTGCACCTGCCCCGATTGCGAAACAGTAATAATTATTGTAATTAGCATTTTTAATTGTTCGTTATAATATTTAAGGTCTTAAATCTAAACATAAACATAAAAAGGTTCGTTGACTGGCCTTAACGTTGATCTTATCAAGGCCAAACACTCTAATTCCGATTACGTAATTCGTGTTGCCTATATCAAATAGTTTCATTTAAACAAAATTAAATATTATGATAATTCTATTTTTCACAACAAACTAACAAAATACTTTTGCAGATCCATTTGAAATGCATATAATAGACAATAGATAGTTATAATAGATAATCAAAATCTCGGGAAATATTGAAACGAAATTCCCCAAAACAGAACCCTAATAATTGTCGTTTTATAACTTACTTTCAATTTACTTTTATTGAATTATAAATGAATCGTCTTGATATCATTAACTGATTTTTGGAGTTTGGACCAATCAAAACGTGTTGGACATTGGTTTCATGTTTATGAGAATACCATTTTACAGTTTTCACATATATCGGGACTGTATCGTAACGATATTATTGCAGGATTTATTTAGCAGAAACGACCTTCTGGTTAAAAACTGCTGAAAGAAGTAGTAAAATGGACGACGATGATGATCTAATAACATTTATATTTGTTTAGAACTGTCCTTCTTCTGAAAACTAAATTCTTTCATCGATCTAGGTGTTATTTGAACTGTCAAGTTACGACTAACACGAAATACTAAACCGCAAGATCAGTCTGTGCGTTGGCGAAATAACAATATATCAATACCTTGTTCAACTCTTCACATCATCAATTCACATACTTATTACATATTACTCTGTATTTTTTTGTATTATATGTTGATATCATAAACTGATTTTTGGAGTTTAGACCAATCTAAACGCGTTAAACGTATTGGTTTATATAAGTAATAGTAATACCATTTTGCTGTTTTATCACATCTGCATCGACACTATATTATTGAAAGATTAGCAGAATCGACTTATTGGTTGTAAGCCGATGATTGAAATGGGAACAAAACGATAGTCTTCATTTCCAGTAATAACTAATATAAAAGTAAATACAATATTCCGTTGTAAATTAAAACATGGTTTTTATCGCGGTTCACGTTCATTTATCCTGACATTTCGGCTACTTACTTTATAGCAACCACTTGCCACGGAAGGACTGAGGTGTCAAGAGAGTTTAAATAACTCCAACAAATATGTTGGAGTTATTTAAACTCTTGTATTAATGATCGAAGTTACACAAGATTATTCAATTATAATTTGTGTTCCGATCCACGCAGAAAGTGTTTATATTATCTTCGTTATGTTTATATAACTAAATGATCCTAATTATATAATCCTATCTTTTTATAATTATATATCCTAATAAAAAACTTATCTATTAATCTGATGCTTGCATATCATCATCATCATGATGACAAAAGTAAAATGGAACTGTGTGGTAACATTCAGCAAGTTCTATTTTGCCTTTATTCACACTTATAATCTATATAATACTAATATTAGAAAAAGGAAAGATTTGTTTATTTGTATTGAATAGGCTCCGAAAGTTCTCAATAGATTTTGATGAAATTTTACACAGACATAGAGTAGACCACGGGGAAGGACATAGGTTACTTTTTATAGCGGCAAAATGTGCGGTTCCCGCGAGAACCTTTTGCGCGCATAATGTCGTGGGCACCATCTAGTAATAAACATTTTTATGTTCGTAAAACATACATTTATTACATACATATAACCTACCCATAAAAATAAAATTAACTGCATGTTGCTTATAAAAATAATCTTGTCATGACTCAAGATAGAAAATGTAGCAATAAATATTTAAGAATATTCGGTCATCATTTTCCAACATTTCTTAACCAACATTTACAAAGTAGCACCAGCAGTGATCCTTGAGGTACGCCCGAGAAATATTTCATGTAATTTATTTAACTGCTTATCAGATTAAGGTAGCATAGAAGTGCAAATAAAAGTTTCAAAATAGAACTTAAAGGAATAGTCTGTTAATTTAGGCTTATACATTTTTACAGCTTATTTCTGCATCACACACTATGATAAGTCTTATTAAAAGCTTTATAGAAATCTAAGCGTAATTTTGAACGTTAACTGTATATTGATTCTCTGGTATCCAGTACAGTCATCATGTTACTCAAGGTGATTCGTTTGATTAAAAATAAGAAGTAAAGTTTTAACAGGGTCCACACTCCACATACCTACTTTTCAATTGTTTAATTTCAGTTCATATGGAAAACTCAAAGGAATTTTTGAGTAAAATATTAGATGGGTAATAAAGAAAATACCAAAGCACTGTTTATCACTTTTTATAATTTATTTTCACAACACTTTTTTATTTAATTTTCTGTAAAATTTACAATACCTTAAAACTCTTCACAAATATATAGTTCATTAGACCAACAACAGCGTTCGCACGCATGTTCCACGAAACAGGCAACTTGGAAGAGAAAAAATTAACTATAAATGTAAATATATTTGATAAAACCTATTCAATAATCTTATACAACGTAAGGCTTTATACTAGCATCCCCTTATCTAGAGAGTCAGCCGGCCTGGGCACTGCGTAAACATATGAGCGGGCCCAGGCACCGCGTTGACACTGGCTGGTACCGGCGACACACGACGACCGTTGTCGACGATACCACATCATAACGCCGACAACCGACGACACGCAACGTCTGTTGATGACGCTACCACACCAGTCTACAGAAATATTTAATGATAAGAACATAATTGATAGTGGATCGATTCTAAGAAGTATTATCGTATAGCAACTTTGTTATTCAGTAAAAATGGCATAATAACCATGAAGTACAAAAAACAGGAAACATTAAGCCATCGATAAAACGCTACAGATACTCTACCGTTAACTGTAACATGATTTAGCAATTTTCGTAAGAATAATTCAAACTTCATTCGTAGTATGAAGTGTAAAAAGAAAAACAACATTAGATGTCAATAATGTTTCTTATCGGTTAAGTAATTCCGTCGACCAGTACCGTGATAAACAACAGTAATCCGAGCAAGGAATATTCATTCGTACTTACATGTGTTTCTTAAATCAGATTACAACGTGAGCATACTGAACTGGCGTACATTTGTAATTAGCTTTGTGATTAGTGTCTTCTGAAATTATTCTATTTATAGTTAAGACTTTAATAGAATAATTGTTCTGAATCATTTCAATTTTGAAATCTTTTTCATTAATAATTCTGACTCAAGAAGCAGTAGGTACTCAGAGATAAATTTTTGGTCGAATTTCTGTTACATATTGTATGATGTAAGTATCAACGCACATTTTCGACGCTTGTGATTTTTTTTAAATTATAATGCCTCGTGAACATACTAAACGTTACAAATTTTCAAACTAAATACTAAATACTGCAAAAGATTAACCGATACGAATATAATAATTTTAAAAAGCACACAAGCGTCTCGCGAATTAAGATTAAAATAAACATAAACGTAAGGCTAGCTGAAACTGATGGTAACTACAGAATATAAAAAAAAAAACCCTAAACTACCTGCAATGTCTCTCTGTTAATATAATTAGACCGTTACATGGAAGCGACCGCGTACACAGGAAGAGCGATACAAGACTTAGACTGACATCCGTATACAATCGTTACACTAAAATAATATATTCCATTATATAAATTAAATTTAAATTCACGAAATTTACTTTATCAATTACAGTCAGACCATAAAATACATTTTGACTACTATTTAATTCGTAAAGTAGGTACCTTGTTACGTTGGCCCAGCTATAACGATAATATAAGTACATCAGAAATAAATTATAAAATTTCAAATTGTATAACGGACTTCATAGTTGAGAGGAGGTAGTTGTGAGACACAGATAGCGATACAACAATCACAGTAGCGATTACTGACTTTGCAAATAGTATATCGAAACATAATCAATTTTATGTCCAAGACAATATAGACCCCTTAGGCAAGGAATAAATGCTAACAAACGAAATCAGAATAGAACAATGTGTAGGAATGTGTTAAATTGATAAA
Source organism: Phengaris alcon alcon (assembly GCA_037179445.1). Classification (NCBI taxonomy): domain Eukaryota; kingdom Metazoa; phylum Arthropoda; class Insecta; order Lepidoptera; family Lycaenidae; genus Phengaris; species Phengaris alcon. Next base: position 390,604 of record JAYRCH010000372.1, read on the forward strand.
GCTAATACAATTATCATCGAACAATTCCACACAAAACTTCTATTCTGTTACATTTCCTAAGCATACAAAACATTTGTCTTTACTTTCAGTCCAGGCGATAGAAGCCTAATAGATGCTTACAATTAATTATACTTCTTGCAAAATAAAGTCTGGAAAAGTGACAAAATAGATTGTAAAACTTGTCAGAAAGATAAACGCCTGTCTCAGTCAAGCGCTACTACTGCATCATCCCTTAATTAATGTAATAGCTATATCCCACTATTATGTACTTAGAGTAATTATAAGTACGATACTTGTAGATATAGTAACAACAATGCTACTCGTAGACTCGTTCGGCCCATATTCTCAAAAAACGACCTACGCATCGGTCTTGTAAAGACATCAAAAATATTATATCTCTGTAGAGCAAAATTTTTTAACAGTAACAAAAATGGGCGAATCGTCTCAAGCTAACGATTTCTCGAAGAATTTTGCAAACTAATAAAAATGAGATCTCAAATTTTGGCTGCATAGTGATCGGCCAGTGTGCTGAGCGCGAGTCTTAGTCGCTACTCGCCGTGAAGATACGAACGAACGTTTGTATGTCATCGAATTAGTTACCATTGTTTGCCACTATTATATTTTTAGTGCTCTGAATTTTTCCCGGGCTCACGGATTCCGGACAATATAGTCCCGGCCTTAGGGAGATAGTCCCGGCCTTAGGGAGAATAAAGTTCATTGTATACATTAATAATACGCATTGGCAAAACATACATGAGATGGCCGGACACACTCATTCGTATAACTACAATATATCATTAAAATACAACAATATTATATAATTCTATTGAATTTATCTAGATAATTGTATGTAAGTATCGTCGATAACATTATAATAATCTACAACAATTAAATCACAATTTTCCATACATCTACCGACGTAATGAGAAGACTACGAGAAGTTCTAAGTACTCTGTTAATATATGATTTCGCTACTTGTAAATGTTCCTAAAATATTTTATCATTTTATGGTGTTTTTAATACGTCGTATTTGATACTGTACACGTCCCGTATTTTTTTTATTTTTCAAATGTTTTTTTTTTTTTTATATTTTGTTTATATTTAATCTTAACTTTGTAGCTATCAGGCCGTGTACAACACCAGACCGACCGCGACTATTGATACAATCTCTCGGAATAACGATATTAAAATTTGTTACAGTTTCATAGAGGAACGGAACCATCGTCTGACCATTTATAAACCGATATAAATATACATCGAATCTTACAATAGATATAATGCCATATTTGAATGCGACTCGACGGAGTAAAATAGTGTATAAACATGGATACTACTTTAGTACGTTACAGATACACAGATAAATGGATAAACTCGCTCAGTTAGCGCCCGGATAGTCCTCGTTCTCTGCCGCGTGCGGAGAGAGACATGCCACTATATTACGGAGACGAATATACGAATTATACATACGAAGCTTAAAAATAACTAGCTAGTCTTTTTATAGGCTGACAAACGAACCCGGTCGCGTCCGTCGGGACGCGAAAATAATTTTCGTACTGCTGACATATTAAGGCATCAATACGAGAGGAGTACGATTTGAAATTATCCCACGCCCCGACGGAGGGTGTAGCCCGACAAGCGAATCGCTCCCGAATTGACGAGACTTGATCCCGGTGATCCAATTGACGTCGTCCGCGTGGCGTTATACTATATACATTTGGCACTAAATTCATGAGAGGAAGGGGCAGGGTCACGCGGGGCAGACGGCGGGCGGCGGCGGGCAGCAGTCGCAGCAGGGCGCGGGCGGCGCGGGTGGGCAGCACGCGGCGCACGCGCACACGCACACCACGTACGGCGGCGGCAGCAGCGGCACCAGCACGGCGCGCGCGCACAGCTCACGGCACGCCAGCCCCGCGATCAGCGCCAGCGTCTGCCGCCGCTCGTGCCCCATTAGGCATACCGTGGACTCGCGCACCACGCCATGCAGCAGCGTCAGGTACCTGCCGGGGAACATGATTACAACTCCGCAAGCAAAATGGTCATAAATGTAAAGAGATGAAAGTAAGCCTAAAATAGGAATAGAAATTCTATCTGGTTCCAAACTGTTTTTATTGATTAATATTCTCAAAAATGTACAAGTACCTACCTACTAGTTGGTAGTTTGGGTAAAAATGCACAAAAAAGTATGAAATAAAACTTATTTTCTAAATAATTCCCCTTTTAAATTTGGCTGAAATTTTAACTATTTCTCTACTGAATCTTCAAAATTTTGAAGTCGGTACCAGCCAACTTGAACGTGTGTTCTATTTTAAATATTGTTTTATCAGGATTTTGTTCGGGCTGGTATCGACAAATTTATGAAGATTGAGTAGTGAAATAGTTAAAATTTGAGCCAAATTTAAAAGGGGAATTATTTAGAAAATAAGTTTTATTTCATAATTTTTTGTGCATTTTTACTTTGGAAGTCGGTTTAATTATTTGTTTAAAAATATTATTTACTGAGTAAGTAATAAAATAAATAATTTAATAGTGTAATAAATATTCTTAGCAATATAATGAGATCATTTTGATATGTGTATGTTGGTCATAAATAAAATTAATTCCGCGTGGATCCAAATTGCAATCCCGTGGGATATGTATTAGGTCCTTACATATGAATTTGGCGTTATGTCGTACTTTGATCTCATATATATCTTCTTTGGAATTCCAATTTCAAATTTATACCGTTATGTTTCGAAAACCGTAGTTTATTTGTCTTTTCCTTTTTTGGTTTTTTTTTGCGTCACTCTGTTTACAAAATGGAAAACTTAAAATATTATTTTCGAGTACGAGTTTCCACCGTGGCACCAGTGCTGCAGAAACGGCTCGAAGGAATAATGATTTGTATGGCGGGCGGTGTGGCAAAAGAAAACACAGTGCGTGGTGAAATAAATTATAACATAGCTCACCTATGCTTTAGCGCCTCCTCCTCCCGCCCCACGAAGTGATTCCGCAGGTACGCTTCTAGCTTGGCACGTTGTTGCCCGAGTTCCGGGAAGTCTATGAAGAATCGGGAGCACATGTAGCGCTCGAGGATCTTGATCTTATCCGGCCGCGCCGGCCGGTAGCCCTTCGCCAGCAGCGCGCAGTATTTCAAGAGGCCGCCCCCTCTTATCTCCTCCGGCTGCCGGGTGGCGATCAGCTTCTCCGCCAGGTGCAGCAGCGCCTCGCCGAAGTCACCGTACACGGACTCGCCGACCACGGTCGGGTAGAAGTTCTCGCCGATCGGCAGCTGCGCGCACTCGTGGAAGGCGAGCAGGGAGTCGAGGGCGATTTGGAATGAATCAACGGAGAACTCGAACTGGCGGCGCATGGAGTCCACGAACTTCAGCTCCACCGACTTGTGGCCCCGCGAGTTCCCGAGGGAGATGAGCGACCACCGGTCGCCGTCCGAGTTGACGCGCACCATCTTAGAGACGTAGGCCTCCTTGAGGCCGGCGGGCGTGGCGCGGCGGCGCGGCGTGGTGGGAGGCAGCAGCGTGGCCAGGTGGCCGAGCACGGCGGCTTTGACGCGGTCGCAGTGGCGCGCGGTGGGCAGGTCGGCGGTGAAGATGAGGTCGATATCGGAGTAGGGCTGCGGGCGGTCGGCCAGCACGTGCGAGGCGGCGCCGCCGTTGAGGCGCACGTCGCGCACGGTCACGCCGGCGCCGCCGTCGGCCTGCGCGGCCATGAGGCGCGCGCGTACGCCGGCCACTAGCTCGCGCAGGCGCACGTGCAGCGTGGGGAAGTTGCCGCGTCCGGGGATGGCGACCACCTCGTCCATAACGTCGTTGAGCCGCCGCACCTGCTCGTAGCTGAGCACGGCGTGTCGCTCGCCGCCGCAGCCTTCTTCAGAAGAGGTGTAGCTCGATTCGCTCTGCAACAAAAATATAATATCATTAGCATCTTAGCATTCACAAGGGGTTATCCATTAACACCGTTTTACGATAAGAAGGAGGCAGGCAGACAAAAAAAAATACGTTAGGTACTGCCTTCTATTTAAGCAAGCGCTTTCCGAAGTTTGTTCTAGATAGAAAAAAAAGTAACTATCACACTGTGTAATTTTTTTGTCGCAAAGGTCGATTAGTATAATACTAAAATACCGTTTATACTCCTATTTATTTACTTACTATTTTAGGTTTTATCTACGGAAAAATTCATAGTGAGCTGCCTTTTGACCTTGACTTAACTGACTGACTTACTGACTTAACTTTTTTAGCCGGCACGATATCGATGTCGATTTTTCACATATTCATTACAATATGTAATAAAGGTGTATGCAAAAATTCAGCTCACTAGGAATTTTCCCACAGATTTGGGTAAAATGCCTAAAATTACTGGGCTATTTACAGTTCTTTCTGTGCAGCACTACGTAAATATGTCAATTTAAAAGAAACTACGTAATCACTGGTAGACAGAGTTACCAAAACGCAACATTACGCATATCAAAGCCGTGCATTTATTAATGAAATTACGCCTTATATGCTGGACTTGTTAAGAGAATCAACTTATTTATACTTAGTTAGATATAAGTAAAAGGTAAATAATTTTAACAGCCCATATTATCACAAAAAATAATTAATATAACTATTTAATGTACGCACTACGCAGTAATGACTAGGAAGAAAATAGTATTTTACATTACTAAACAACAGTGTCAATAGAGCATCTCTGAGGTTTTTGGCACAGATCCAACTATTGGTATTGTGTAATAGATAACATGTTTCACTTTCATCATTCATATAGTGAATCACGTGAGAACTATCACGGGTACATAATCATGTGTAACAAATAAATCAGTAGCATTCAATTTAAGTCCAATTTCTCTACTTTGGGATATCAAAACTCGCACATACATAATCAACAGATCGGTATGCGTATAACATTATTTAGGTATGCATATATAATGTTTGAGTCTCATCATAGTCTATTCGTGTAAGATACAAAACGTCTTTTAAGTTGGAAGAAACATCTATTATATCAATCTCAAGTTATATTCATGCGTACATTTATTTCATAGCTTTAACATTGAGAAAAGGGCGTCGATTATGATTATTGCTGTATCCTGTTCCACTTAATATTATTAATTCACAGTTTCAATGGCAATTGACAATTCTATTGTTGTGTAATTGTTGATGTCAATTTCTCTCGACCTTGTCGAGTTACCGTTGCATACGCGCAGGAAAACTTGTCCAAATCTTACTGGGTCAATGCAGGTGGCTTATTTTTATTTAATTCGATTTAACGAGGCTTACTTTTTGCGACATTGTTATTGTCTAATGAATTCCATACACTATAGACTCTACAGTATATCGTCCAAGCGACTTCATCAGTTCTATATTGACATGAACAGTATAGACCAAAGAACCGTCACGTCATGCCGATCCACGCACATACACTGTCAGTTCTAAATTATCAAGTCGATTGGACGATAGACTGTATGGTGTGTGGCTATCATTACAATATAATGGAAAGACTTTATTCTTAAGGTGTTTTTTTTTTAAAAAGCTTAAAAATAGACGCAGACAGTTTTAAAGATACATTTTAAATAGGAGGTCAAAATATGGTTTAATTGTAATTAACTATGGATTTTAAACTACTTAGAATAACTATTAGGAATTTTGTAAGTAAACAGAATCTGAAGCAATATAAACATGATAATTAAAATACCGGCGATAATAAAATAGAGCAATCAATATTCAACGCAGAGTAAATTAATATCAGATTAAAACGATACTGATAAATGTAAAAGTGTCAATGTCATTACCAATAGTGCGACCTTCTGGGCGGATTTTGTTGGACCGTTTTCCTTGTGACTTAAATCGATGGCAGAGGTCGCCACTCGCCACGCAATACGATGCCTTGCTTATGTAATTTAAGATTAATCACTGGCAGTTATCGTATTCTTGCATCTTGGTCCGGTTTTTGATAGATAAGGTCCCTCCCTTCTAATTATTAAATTATAGTAGGACGGTCGGAATTATTTCTTATCCTTGATACTGGATAGGTAAGATTCGATATTACTGATATTAGATAAAATAACTACAACTTAGTCTGTGACGTAGGCAGTTACTGTAACTGACGTGAAAGAAAATATGACATAAATACAATATTTAGGAAGATAAAATATTTGAAAATGCTATAACAATTCTAGAAAATACAAACGATTTTGTTAAAAGTATAGTAATAGATAAGCTTGCTCAATTGCAACATCCAAACGCATAAATTTTTCATTAAAATCATCCGATGTGAGCCTATTTAGATTAATTAGATCGTTGGCTTAGCTAGGTACTAGACGTCCTGTCTGTATGGTCTATTAATCATAAGACCTAAGGACGGAAATCCACATTTTTTCGACATCTAAAGCAGTTTGTAGAAATAGAGAACAGAATTACGTAATTATATCTGGAGCAATTTCTTAGATTTTGGTGGATGCGTTACTTTTGCTTCAACTTTTGAACAGACCGATTTTGACCCTAGGACTCATGGGGTATTTTATATTAAGTATACGTCGGTAGCAGGTTTGTTTAGTTACAACATTCTTCAGCAATTAAGATACATACTAGCACAAAGCAATTTCAACTCGATTAATGGCCTAAAGTGAGTGTATTTATATCATATCCGCTTTCTCTTTATCATGCAAGCATGCATTAAATTTTGATACTTTACCTACATTTATTTAATTTACATTCTTTATTGTATGATCATTTCTGGTTTTAGTGACAGTAATATTATGTTTTATGTCGTGTCCGAGAATATAATCTGGTAATCCTTTTTTGTTGGCATCACTTTCATGAGGCGGGTCAATGAACCAGCAGTAAGTGTCCATCGCGTTGTTTGGATATAAATCACTTGTGTATCCGTGTTCAGGCTTACGTTCGACACGCGAAAAACATTACGATCGATTTCAGTCAATGTATCAGTTATTTCTTTACTGTTTATACTTTGTATAGTGTAACCGCTTAGTTCGAGCCAGTTTAAATTTTTTGCCCCCATAATAGCATGCCATTTCTTTGTATATACACACACACAATCATTATGCCTAAATCGGTGGTCAAAATATAACATGTTTTGCTGATTTAGTAGGGATTATTGTATCTATTGTAGATATAATTCAAGTCATGTTGCTGTGCAATTTGTTATTAACAAATAACATTTTTTGTTATTTAAATTAGAATGATTGACGTATGGTGTTTTCATGCGGTAATAGTATGCATTATTCAAACAGAACTTCATAGACAATTAATATGAATATTCAATCGAACAAAAGGTAAATAACGTCACAAGCAACTGAACAAACATGTTATGTTTCGGTCCAATTGGGTTTTTATTCGCCCGATAAGCGGAGACCTTCGCTGCAAGATTTCTCGAGCAAAGGCCGCTGATTTAACCTACATACTTGTCTCACCGCTTTGTTCATAATCTCCAACTAAATTACAAATCTTGTACTTAGGGCCTGTTTCAGAATCTAATGACAAATCTTAGACAGGATATTCGTTGGTTTCGTCTCCGTCGCTTGATATAAAGTAAGCAGCGACAAAACTTCTGAATCTAACTATCATTCAAAAGACAAGACACAAAATTTATTCTATTTCTTATCTTTCTATTCTAAATTAGCGTAGAAAAAGGTGTATTCCTTATTCATTTTGGAGGCAGCAGAGAATATATTTCATAAACATTTCGTCCTTCTGTATGTGAAGTGTGCTAGTTTATTAATTGAATGATTGCTGATTGAATCGGTGTTGAGTAAGTCAATGTTGATTGTTAACCGTAGCGGAGAACTATGTCTAGTTCTAGGGAGTTTAATATATGTTTTATGTATTAACTTATTGTTAATACCTTTATGGAATATTTATCAATAGCATTGATTTAAGATTCAGTTTATGGTATATTACTTTATGCAAGATACGGAATTTCAAACGCTGAATTTAAGATCTAATTTAAAAAGCGCATTTGCATCAAGTCTACGCACTACGAAACAGCTCGCAAAAAATTTTAGAGCGATAGGACCGATTTTCAGCTCTATTGTATTAGCGCAGAGGTCTATTTTCAGTGCTTAGATTACCCCGGCCTTACGGATTCCGGATCATATATAGCTGGGACTATAATTACCTTTAATTTAAATTTATTTGTACAAGTTACGATGGGGTTGTCATATTATACTTTAGTATAAAAGCCTCCAAATAAACAAAGATATAAAAAAGACACAACAACGTGTGTCGGGACAGCTAGTTTAATAACAAAATATTTTTTATTTTAATATGTTAGGCATGACATAATTACTGACTCAACCTGTTTACGTTACTCAATCGCGCAACTCACACTCGAGCACGTCAACAACGCCGATACAAATTCTTCGAATATTCTAGTTTTTGACGTACTACGTTCAATTTATTATATAAGGACACTTTCTGTAGTAAAAGTGACTTGAATAACATTTATTTATTGAATGTGCCCTTGTTTAGACCTTTTCAAGTTTCTTTGTATTTAACGAATTTTTATTTTTTATACTAAAAGCTGTTAAAAATCTCAGAAATGTGTTCGCATTCTTATGAATAATTCGGTGATTTAATATTCAAACTAAGACTGTACCTAATAAAGGCGCACATACTAGATAATAAATAATATGCTAATAATTTATCTATATTTAGATAAGGGTTCGTGTATTTTTATTGTTATATACATTCGCAAATGCGCAGTCGAAATTTCATTGTTTTTGTGTATTTTGCCGCTGATAAGACTTGATAATATGTGATATGTTTTTCCATTAAAAATACGCGTTATTTATTAAACTTCTTCAAATAATTTAGCTTAAGCATATGCTCAAGGGAAGAGAGACTAACTTGCTAAAAACACTTAAGGTTATATCCAGCATCTACAATTAACAAAACAAGTTTCGGTTTACAAGTGACCTTTTCATGTTGTTCAGTCGCTTTGAATAGGCTCCGAAACTATTTTGATTACATTTGTCATAGATATAAAGTACGCCACGGTGGAGGAGTACTTGTCCTGCGGGAATTCGCAGGCAACATCTAGTCTGCTATATTTTCAGGAATCCTCCCCTAATATGAGCAGTATAGCGGTTACGGCATGGAACTTTCCGTGTCAGGTTGTCACGGGTAGAATACTTCCTGCACGAAACCACAAGGTCAGCCATGTCTTGGAGATTGATACATTTGGTGTAATGTGTGTGTTAGCGTTTCATCGGACTGATGCAATAGTTAGTCAATCTATCAATATAGTATTGTTTGTAAGGTATTAATAGCATTTGATAGATGGTCTAAGTGATATTGCAAGAATTTAGGCATAACATCGAATATCAAAGAAATTGACACTTCTATTGCTTGTAATTCTAAACAAGCATTGTTGTAGGTATGTGATGCTTTCAACTTCATAAAAAACATCATCATCAGCATGGGCCTCAATTTTTGCATTCAATGTAGCTACACAGTACCTACCGATACTGAAATTCTATTCTACCTTATACCGAAATTCTAGCTACTAAAGGCATTGTTCCAATCTTCAAAGGATCGGTAACCTCAGCATACAACCTCGGTGCTTTCGATTTCATCAGCGCATTAACGTCAGTCGTGACGGCGTCTGGTGTGCTGATGAGAAAGGTCAGTCGTTGATGATAATTCGATGCACTAGCGATGTCTGTGCAATTTTATTGCTAAATTAGCGTTAGTGGCGTTAATGATATCAATTTGGTATTGAGGTTACTTTAAAGAGGTATTTTAGTGCCATAGTTACGTCTGGTCCTATAAATGTTTATAATACAAAAAGTTGTTGGCAGTGTCTGATAAATTCGTTACTCATGAAAAAGAAGCGACTTGTCGTGGGATATATTTATTTTACTTTATTTTCATACTTGACCTTAGGAGCTTAAAAACGGATGAGCACACATGAAGCCGATAGTTCCATTTATCAAAAAGTATTTGCTCAGGCAGGTCAGGCTAAAGAAACGTCAGTTAAATCTTCATTTGTCATCGATTACTGTCGGCTTGGGTCTCTCTCTCTCTCTCTCCAAGTGATACCCTCACTTGGAGAGAGAGAGAGAGAGAGCGACAGCCTACTGCTGGGTGGCAGACTTCATGAGCTTTCGAAGACTTGAGAAGGAAGGGTTCCTACATCATTTGAGCAACATTCATTCAACCTATTTTAATTTATGAATTTGCGTAACATCCGTTTAGTTCCGTCCGCATACGAAGCACAGGTGCGTAATCGCTCCATAGTCCGTAGATACGTTTCTTTACGGCCGAGATCCAGAGTGGTACTTTCGATTTCGTGAGGTCGGTGATTAGCATGGCCTCGGCGTGCGCGGCGGAACCGCGACGCGGCGCGGGGGTCTACGCGCGTTTTTCACTTTCCACTTCCTAATTAATTTTTTACATCAACTAGTTACATCATAGTTGTATTGAATAAGTGATGAACTTTATCGAAGACATAAAAAAAAAAAAAAAAAACTTTTGAATTTCTATTGTGGCGTTGTTACAGAAAATCTACTTAAAATCTGCTTCACAAGCTTTAGCACGAATTACAGGAGACATTTTTTTTATCTGATAGAATAAATGAAGTAATTTATATGCAACTCAATAAAAATAAATAAAATAGAGGGTCGTGTAGGATTTGATCCAAAAAGTAGAAAACTGAAATTTGACGCGTCTTTGTCAATGAAAACAAATAATAATAAATTTGTGAAATCAAAACAATTTGACCTTCATCACAGTTAGCAACGACCCGCCATAAGGAAACCAGATTGTGTGGACGTTTCGACGTTTTACGACCGAAGTTATAGCACTTTTATTTTGGCAAAGAACTGTCTGAAGTGATATAGTTAATTTACATATTATGCTTGATGTTCGTGGGTTGTCACCGACCACTAATGTCCCCGAGGTTTTCTCTTCAAGAGTAAGGAAGATTAGGCCAAGATCACTTGAGTGTAATTACTTTAGCGTACGGCGCGGGTTCGCAAAACTCTACTCACAAAGTAAAAATTCCATGTGTTTGTAACGCGTAGTTCCACTTTCGATCATATCTAAAATTAATTACAATGCATTAATAAATAATGGATTTACATAATCAGATTATGAATGTTGTTTTAACAAATAAATAAGATTTAAGCCAGGTTTTGGGCATTGTTTTAAAAAAATACTAATGAATTCTATTAACAATAGAATTTTTGGAAGTTTATTGTATGTTTTTTTTTACATTATAAAGCTGTATGTAAAATAGACGTAACATTTCGTGGTGAATGTGATTAACCTAAACATTTGACCGTCGTGTCAAGGTTACTGAGCTCATTTCGATATTTTTTAATTAAATCGTCTAATTTGAACAAAGTTTTTATATTTTACGCATTTTTTGAGATTTATTTTTATGAATCTGCATTTCAAATCACATAATTTAGTCGTAAATATAAAATAGCTAATATATGATAGGTATATAATAAGTAATTAGTTACTGCATATTAAACACACCGGAAGCGGAACACAAAAAAAAAGGTCCATAATTAAAAAAATATGGTTTTATTTTAAAATCTACTTACTACACTTCTTTTGTTATTTAAAGTTTCATTTGTTTTACTTAAAATGAGATCACATTAAGAACAGATTTTGCGAGTAAAGGCTATTTGTGAAAAATGGTACATTTTTGAACTTTCCATGTAACCGGGAAAAGTGAAAATGAATATTAAAATAACAATTAATTAAATTATAAAAATGGTGATTAATATCGCGTATTTCCTCCACGTGCTTAAACTTTCTACCCGTCTAGGCATACTGAGAATGATATTATCGATGGTCTCCTGGGATAGTCTCCGCCATTCCTCAACTACGGCGATTCGCAGTTCACCCATGTTGGCAGGAGCTGGAATTCTGGACTTAACTTTTCTTTTCAGCAAGTCCCAAACGTGCTCTATTGGATTCATATCCGGTGATCTCGCCGGCTACTCCATAACAGTGATATTCATATCATTAAGATAAGCTTGAGTTACCCGAGCGGTATGCGGCCGAGCATTATCCTGCATAAAAACAAAATCGTCACCGATATATGGGGCAAACGGTACGACATTTTCTTCTAAAACTTCTCTGATATAGCGATCTGCAATCAGACTCCCTCTGTCAATCACTACCAAGTCTGTGCGAGTTCCCAAACAAATGCCCGCCCAAACCATTATTGACCCACCACCGTATGCAACTGTAGTTTCAAAACTTGTCTGAATGTATCGTTCTCCTTTGCGTCTGTATATTCTTTGCCTGCCGTCAAATTGATTTAAGAGAATTCTGCACTCATCACTAAACAATACCTTACTCCATTGGTCCGCATTCCAAAGTCGATGTTCCTGAGCAAAAGTTAACCTGTTTCTACGATGATTTACCTCGAGCCTTGGAGCCTTGGCGGGCACAAATGAACCCAAACCAGCTTATTCGAACCTTCTTCGTACCGTACGCTCACTTACGGTTACACCCCGCACTACTTCTAACTCATGTCGGGCTTGGACGGCCGTCAAACGGGGGTTCCTACGTACACGAAGCCGAATGAAACGATCATCCCTACTCGAAGTGCGTCTTTTTCTGCCTTGTCCTGCTCTTCTCACATAAGTACCGGTCTCCCTGAACCGTTGGATACTGCGATGGATCGTTGAAACTGGTCGACGAAGATCTCTGGATATCACTCTGTAGGTTTGACCATTTCTTCGCAATTCGAGTGCCCTGGCAATCTCCGTTGGGGCTAAGTCAGGCATAATTCAGTCCTCAACTCCAAAAAGATACGCGATTAAAAAAAACTAACAAAAAACAGTATTTCAATGAAATTTTAAATCAAACTCAGAAGGAAGAAATACTCGAAGTTCGCTCCATATAAGGTGTATTTGAATAAAATTAAAACAATTGCATAAAATGTGATGTTCAGTTGTTTTCTTAATTTGAAAATATTTCTTTTTAAATTAAATGACGTATAAACCAGCCAGCAACCTTATATGATACTGATATCAAACCTTTATTTTATGTTCCGCTAAATATGCCGGTGTGTGTAGTTTCCCGATACATGCGTGCTTTTTAGCTAAAATTTATTAAGTGTTTATTGAAATTTAAATAAAACTACTATTATTTTGTTGTTTCATTGAAATTTCTCGTAGTATGATAAATAATGAAGTCTTTGACACGTTATTTTTGTTTAAATAATTTTACGCAATAACTAATGAAGTTTTGATGAAATTTGGTAACGCAGTACTTAGTTTGAGCTCTGGATTAATAACACATAGGCTACTTTTTTTCCGAAAAAGTAGTGTTACGAGGGCGGAACCGCAGGCAAAAGCTAGTTTCCCGAAAAAAAAGTATCAATTTCGATATTGGTAAACCTACCGCGTTATATTGAGTGTTGTGTTTCACAATGAAAATACCCTTACGTGCGAAGTCGAGGGCTTCTGGAGGAAACACTCGAGGCTGCTATGTCCAGTGCATACTAACAACGTTCTACAGTGAGGAGTAAGGCCGCTGCCGCGAATTTCGTGGTGAGCGGCGCGGCGGCGGCGCGGTGGTGACAGTTACAGCGCCAACACGCGCAGGCGGAAGCCATTAACTTGAACTCCTGTCAAGCGGTGACTATGGCGCCCGACCGTCCCCGCACCGCTGCCGCGCTGCTGTCACCGCACTCCAGGCAGCGGCCTAAGGATCTCATCTACGTTTTAATATTGTGATCATGTGTGTACGAAAATATCAACATGTGGTTCTTTGGTGGCGATAAGGAACCGTCAAATGATTGCCTAAACAGAATTTTATACAAAGCTTCTCTTGGTGATAAATAAACGCGAGCGTAAACGAAATTGGGAGTTTTTTACCCGATTTAATAAAAAGTCGCGACTACGAACCAAAATACTATTAGATTGTATAGTATTCATTCACTTTTTATTTTCTGTAATTATTTTAATTCAGATCAATGGAGAAGTGGAGCTAATCAATAAATCGTTGATAATGTTTTATATGTTCATATTGAATATTCGTTAGAATGAGTTAAAATAGCCCAGTACGTACCCCACCTCCTGCAGACATGTGACCTCTGCCGGTTTAATTGTATTTACAACTTACCTTTCTCCTTGGCCGCCGTGTATAATTGTTCCATATTAATGTTCTCAATGTCCTAAAGTAGTAAGAATGTTTAATATTCTTACACGCCTAAGCCACAGAATGGACTTGAATGAAATTTAGTATACAGATAGATTTATATCCTCGATTATAAATGGATATTATGCCCACTCGTCGTACCCGCAAAATGGACGGTTACTATGCAATAGGTACATAGATTTCCTTCGTGCGCGAACTGAGTGGCTACAAACATCTAGTTTAAATATAATCGCAGTTATATCCTCGACTGATTAAAGTTTTACTGTCTGCACGAGTATATTAGCGTGCATTCTGTACTGGCACCGCGTTATCAGGGGTCGCACCACGCACGTGATCCACAGATATTGTTCGTTGCGAAGATGTTGACAATCACTTCAAGTCATATTTATTTACATCCATATAAATTGAGCTAGGCATTATCTATATTCTCTAACTCGTATCTATATTTTAAGAATTTGTTAAGTCTAAATTTAAAAAAAAACCTAACCAAGAACATGTTGGGACATGTCTAAGGAGGGTTCCGTAACTCGATAGTTACGTTTTTTTTTTTCAAATTACTTCAAAAGTTAGTGTTCTATTTCGTTCAAATTAATTTTCCTAAAGAGCTTTTAGCATGATCTATCAGCATGGAAACTTACAAGTTTCTATTTCCTATAGTTTAGAAATGCCACGGGGAGACCAACTTACAAACCACTTTGGGAGGCCGATTGCTCGAAAATGATCGACTTTGTAAAAAAACCTAACCAAGAGCATGTTGGGACATAATGTGGGAATATGGAAGCCCCAAAGGGAGATCTCCGACCGAGCGAGGTGGTATGCTCGGTCAAGCCGAAGCCACTTGTAAGCATTGCAGATGTTGTACATATTGTACCGATCTTATAAAACTTCGATAGCGCGATTAAGGATCGTGGCGCTAATTGGTCCGCCACAGAAACCTTACCTTTATTTTAAAATACCTATTCAACGATACTCCACACCATGGGCTAGAATGAAAAAATATTTTTCATCCCCACTTCACATGTATGGAGAGCTACCCCTAAAATATAAAATTATTATTATTTTATGATTTCAAGACAGAGATCTATACACAATCTATAACTAAACTAAATTTCATCCATTTATATTCATAATTACATAAGCTAGAAGCGCAGACAGACATACAGACGGACGGACAGAGCGAAACTATAAGGGTTCCTTGTGTATTACGGAACCCTAAATTTTTTTTTTGTTTGTTGGTTGAGTCAACAACTAAGAGCAAGACTCTATTTTTGCGTTGTACTCGTACTGCATTTCATTGGATTGTCGCAGCGACGACGCTGCGACGCTTTTCTTAGATTTTTTATATTAGATATTTACCTATGAAATTGCCGTTTTGTATGAAAAAATTTAAACGAATTTTTTTCATGTATTTTTTATTTGTATTAATCGAAGTAATCACCCATGCAATCAATGCATCTTTGCCAACGCAGTGGCAGTTTATTGATGCCCTTCTTAAATAAATCAGCTGGACGGGAGGCAACAAATTCTTCAAAGGCATTTTGTACTGCCTCTCGGATATTGAATTTTTTTCCCGCCAAGAAGTTATCCAAATTCTGGAATAAGTAGTTAACGTATCCATGATGACGAAAAATATTGAAATGCGATGAAAATGTAACACTAATCAATAAACAAATGACTACTTTTGGAAAAAGAATTCCATGTTTTTAAAATAAAATTAATTTAAAATTATAATTCTTAGCCAAACAAAAATTATTTTGATTTGAAATGACCAGTACTGCAGAACGGCAATTTCATAGGTAAAGACCTATTATTATGTTATAAAACCCCGTTGCATTGCGTCATGTCGTCGCAATACAACGACGCGACGGCATAGAACGCGTTCATCCATACCGACGACGCGACGCGACACAACGCAACGCACCAATTGGGCCTCAGCATTAAAGACTATAATATTATGATCCGAAATCCGGCGGTTCCGGTAAAATTCAGAGCACTAAAAATAGAACTATGCGCCGATACAAATGAGTTAAAAATGGAAGTGTCGAGTTGTCATATATTATATACATGTCATATGTCATATATTATATGGCATTTTATTTTCAGCTCTATTGTACCAGCGCAGAGTTCTATTTCCAATGCTCTGAATTATTACGGCCTTCCGGATTTAGGATCATATAGTCCCAGCCAAACGCAAAAAAACATATGGCGCGTAAAAAGCTACGGTTTTTACAAATCGCTTAAATAAGGAAACAATATATGTTGTTTTTTTTTCTTCAGAAAAAGGGAGTAGTGGCAAAGTCAATTAGAGAAATATTTTTTTTCGTAATTTTACTGGCCATGTAATGTAAATTATGCAGCAAATTATGTACCGTTTTTTATATTTATTAACACGTACACATTACCCAATTAAATATTAAAAGTAAATGGTTTAAGAGCGCATCAGAGCATGAACAAAGCATTGAAAGACGAGACAGTATCTACAGTGTGTTGCGAAATGACCTACATACTGCATTCCGCCGAACATCCTGTATAATGCACCCACGGACGCGCTTACTGCGGCCAGATTTAAATTAAGGTTTAAACTTTTTAGTACAAATGTTCTTTTTTTGTTCTTTTTTATTTTTATGAAATGGATCAGGAAACGAACAGACTGATCGCCTGATGGGAAGCGATAACCGCCGCCCGCAGACACCGGCAACACCAGAGGAATTGCAAGAGGGACTTGGGACTCACTGGCAGATAGCTGATGCTATGAGGCATAACATAGACTACTTTTATATTAGGGGGTTCCATTTGAACAATAGGGTTCCGTTACCGTTAGTTCTACCTACGATGTTGCGCGTACCAACTAGTAATACATAATCCTATTCTTTTATTAAAATTTAACTAACTAACTAACTAATTTGACAGTCAAAATCGATATAATTCGGAGGCTAATATATTCGTCTTTCACCTATGACATTTGCTTACTTTTATATGCCAGCAGCTGCGCAAATGTTTTTTTCAGAATTAACATACCGGTGCTAGTTATTGCCGGTGGACTTGACCAACGCGGGCAGTTGCTAAATCTATTAACCATATACAACAGTGATTTACTGCGCAAAAACCAATTCCAAAAAAAAAAAATTTCAAACAAAATCTTCAGAAAATAAACATGGCCGAAACAGTTTTTTCAATGATTTCGAAACTAAAGATGGGCTACAACGTACATTTGACAGAAAAAACCTTCGTTTTAGATGAATCTTAATTTTAGAATATTATGTCAAATATCGTGGTCTACTCTATGTACATGCACAATTATCATCAAAATCGGTCCAGCAATTTCGGAGCCTATTCAATGCCAACAAACAAACAAACAAATCTTTCCTCTTTATAATATTAGTGTAGATTACGGCTATTTGACACGATAGGGAGCGAGGAACACGTCAGCTAATTGTCATAAAACTAAACAGCTGTTTATACGCCGGTTTGTCACATTGTAATTACCTTAACCCACTCGATTACAACTTTCTTAATCGATGAATTTGAGATTTCGTTATAGAAAACGTTAAATAAATGCATGATCATGAATAAATCGTAGAATCCGTCGGACGGAACACAGGCGAGCGCGCGCGTCGCGTGCGCGGCCCCACTGGAATTCGCAGATACGATTGCCTTGGAAATTCGATTAGATATTTCGAATTAGTAGACTGAGATCTGTCAATTTAGCTAGTGTGAACAAAGCAAAATCATAGGAATGTTTTCAGATTGACAATAAAAAAAAACAACGATATCTTGGAAAGAAAAACGATATAATGAATGGCCATTATATTTTACAGTTGCCTAGACCGCAAATATTGAATTTGAATCAATTCATCGAATAAGGAATCTATTCACGTGATAAATAGTTGTTAGTAAGTTTGTTTAGTAAGTTTAGTAAGTTTTAGTAAGTGGCGCTCAGTTTATCGTCGAGTAACTAATTGTTTGTAACTCTAGGCGGCGCGGCGCTTGAACCGTCGCCAAAATGTCATCTGACCAGGATATGTGTTATTAGGTGGCAGATGATAAATTATAATCGTCAAATACTGTTTAAATACCTATACAGTTCTAGCATGATTAATGTATATCCTTCGATATAAGGTGTAAATGTGTATCCGTCGATATAATGGATAAATGTGTATCCGTCGATATAATGGATAAATGTGTATCCGTCGATATAATGTGTAAATGTGTATCCGTCTATATGTGTATCATGCTCCTTCTTCGTGTTTCTTACGTGCAAGTCCATGGTCCATTGGTCCATGGTATAAGTTACCGAGAACATTGTTTAATATTTTTTTTTACATATTATACTAGAGATCGCTCTGTGGTCGAAATTCGCCCATAATAATTCATATAATTTTTAAGTTTTAACTTTATGGTTCTTTTGCCTCTCAGATAGAAAAAAATGGTAATTGTTATGACTTGTGACATATTAATAAACGTAACAAAATTGTATCTATCACGGTAGTGTGTGTTAATAATCTGAGCTAGTGTGTGTTGTTGCTATTTTGATTAATTTTATGTCTCTTCTTCTCTCGTTTCTAAGCATTATATAAAATAATATTTGCTTTCTGCACACCTCACTCAATATAACCTTCAATTTACCGAGATAATTTCATACTCCTCCGGTTTCACAATTCTCGTAAAAAGGTCCTGAAGTTTTTGCTTCACGTTTTAATATAATAATGAGAGACCGTAGTCCGTATTAATTATAAGACATTAAAGACCGTATTAACTATTAGACACTATAGAGCGTATCAACAATTAGACAATATAGACCGTATTAACTATTATTCACTATAGACCGTATTAACTATTAGACCATATAGACCGTATTAACTATTATGCAAATTTCTTGTTATTGAACTTAAGTGATTCTATGAACACGGACCGTGTTCATAGAATTTAACCCGCTTTAAGTTAGCGAATGTAAACAAAAGTTAACGTTTAGTCTCAGCTCGTCTTGTAAATTTTGTGTGAGTTTAATCTTTGTTTAACTTCTGTTTAAACTTGAATGTATAAACAGCTGGTATAACAGCTGGTATGATTTTCTGAAAATTACATTTTATCATAAACGATCTACGACGGACTGCTATTTGTTTTAGATGCGTATGATAACGTGGCGTGTTATTGATATCAAATTGAAAATATTGTGGTGTTGTTGTGTTAAAATAAATATCATAGCTTATAAAAGACACGCGGAACCCGACTACGGCGAAACCATACCGAAGGGTAATGATTTTTGCAGTCTATGTACGTATGTTTGTTCCACTGTAGCCCCTAAACTACTGATGCGATTTTTATTAATTAGTTGTCAATAGATTCGTAACACTAGCCGCAACATAGGCTATATAATTCAGGTAGGTTACAGTTTTTTTATAAAAATGTATGTTCTCATAGTTCAGGTTCTGTATACATGACAATCTAAATCTTAGGCTTTTCTTAACTTAACAAATGTACTAGTTTTAATTCAGGCACCAGCTATTGCCATTCTACGAGAGTGAAATGGTCTAATTATAAAATACTAAATTATATAAATAAATAAATAAAAATATATTTATTTCATAAAAAGGAATAAATTACAGAAAAAAGACAACTTGTGCTCTGAATCTCTAGTGAGATTCTTATATACAAAGAGTTGTAGATACGGTGAGAGTGGTGTAAACTATCTAAATAAAAAACCGACTTCCAAAGTAAAAATTCACAAAATAGTATGAAATGAAACTTATTTTCTTAATAATTCCCCTTTTAAATTCGGCTAAAATTTTAACTATTTCTCTACGCAATCTTCACAATTTTGAAGTCAGTACCAGCCCGAACAACATCCTGATAAAACAATATTTAATAGAACTCACGTTCAAGTTGGCCGTTTATTTAACCAATCATGTTATATTTAGTAATGAGAAAAATGGTCTTATAGTACCTACTAACAACCTTTGAATGTAGGACCGGAATGACCCACCACGCAACTTGTAGGGCAATGTGGTTATTAAATTATATAAAAAAAAATAAGCAACTGATAAAAAAGAACTGGTAAGTAATAAATGACGTTATCGATACATGTTGGAAGCGGGGGGACTCTTTCATCAAACCATACAATTTGTAGGACTAATATAATTTCGTATAGTTTAGATATTTGTCTGGAGATTAAATAAAAAGCAACCTGTTAGTAATGAACTTTTGAGAGTCGTTAGATCGACATATATATTATACCTCTGTTAGCTACCACCATCCAAAGTTGTTGTAAGAGGAAGTTGGGCGTCTCATCAATATGAAATCACTCACGAAAAATTAGCTTGATAGTAATATATAAAAATATTCCCCGTACCCCTGACTAGATCCTGTATAATTTAAATATTACTGTATTCTTAACGCGAACAGGATACAGTTATTTATTGCTCATTTGCGCAATAATAAGTAGATCTTATCACTGCATACAACTCGAGAATTTTCTTTGAACAGATAATAGCGATATCTAGATGTCTATAGGTATAAATACATTGGAATAACTAAAGTACTAACGCTGAAACTAATTAAAAATATCTACTACTGGTCGACAAATATACGAAGTTGTAAATTTTTGTAGTTATATTTACTGTTTTATTTACTACTAGATGTTGCCCGCGCTTCGTGCGCGCAGAAGGAAATACTGCGGAAACCGCCATTTTGCCGCGATAAAAAGTAAATGTATATGTAATAAAAAGTATATGTCCTTCCTCTTGGTTCACTCTATATCTGTGCCAAATTTCATCAAAATCGGTCCAGTAGTTTCGGAGCCTATTCAATGCAAACAAACAAATCTTTCCTCGTCATTATATTTGTATAAATATATTATGCACTCATTGTGAATTAAATTAGCTATCAATTGTTGAATAATTCCTATCTAAGTACTCGTACATAACGTGCTTGTGTAGAGAAAGTAACTTCACCTTGATAATAAAACAATGATAAAAATAATAAATAATGCAGATAAGTGAATCGAATTCATAAAAGCGATTATAACACCACGCGTCGTAAAGAGTTGAAGAGCCACCGTCC
Organism: Phengaris alcon alcon; assembly: GCA_037179445.1. Classification (NCBI taxonomy): domain Eukaryota; kingdom Metazoa; phylum Arthropoda; class Insecta; order Lepidoptera; family Lycaenidae; genus Phengaris; species Phengaris alcon. Next base: position 411,801 of record JAYRCH010000372.1, read on the forward strand.
GTAAATGTAGTCTTATTCCATAGACGTCCATAAATGTAGTCTTATTCCATAAACACCCGAAAATGTAGTCTTATTCCATAGACACCCGAAAATGTCGACTTATTCCATAGACGTCCGAAAATGTAGACTTATTCAATAGACGTCCGAAAATATAGACTTACTCCATAAACGTCAAAAATATGCGCAATGGAAAGCGATCATTATTATTCACGATGTTATTACTTAACACCGACGACAAAAGAATAACATATTGTTCGATTGACGGCACATTTAACGTCGTTTGAATTTAAAAATGATTATGTATCGAGTCGTAATTAATGTCAATTTTGCAGATAAAAGCAATACATTTTAGGAATATAAAGTTATATTTTATCTCTCGCGTGATTAAAATATCCGAAGGGAATACCTATTGTATTTTTTGTGAGAGTCACAAACATCCATCCATCCTCTCTTTCACATTTATAATAGTAGTTATAGTAGTAGGGTAGACAGGGTGAACTAAACCTAATTTCTACTAAACCTTCAAATTGATGGGAGATGGGATGGATTTCTTGCTCGACCAGTTTCTAAACATTTTCCTTTGCACTAGGACGCCACAAAATATTTAAACACAAATGAAGTGAGCGCAACTACTGCAAACGTGGTTGATCTACGTATTTACACGCGAGTAGGTATGTTTGCGTGTGGACGATTCAATGCCGCTGCTAAGCGATTTTCATGTTAGGTCCGGTCGAGCGGCAACTTGTTCCATAGTACCATAATGTCAAATGAAGTTCCAGTGGTATCAGTGACATTCTCACGTATGGTTTGGGTCTGATAAGGTGACCACTTCCGTGTTGGTTTCGCTGCTGTTAGAAATCGTTCCACTTCAAACGTGCTGCACTCATCACTATTTTGTGATAGGCCAATTCATCATAATCATCATCAACGTGCACTAATAAATAATTTGAATGACACATCAATGAAAACTCCAAGAGATTAGTTTGGCAATGCAATAAGATACTTTTTGAGGCATTTTTGCTTTAAAAATCAATAAAAGATTAGTTAGCATAAATATTATGTATGATTATTTCAAGTATGTGGGTCTTTTATAATTTATACAAGCTACCTACTCTGACTTCATTAAATATTTATTTTGCGATAACGCGATAAAACATTGACGCAATGGCCTTGAAAGTAAAAAAATAATTTTATTTTGAAGTAGGTAGTAGATGCTTGGGAAAGGTGTGTTATGGACGCTTCATACCACGTCAATCTGGCTCCGTATCTATATTTAATACTTTTATACTATAGGACATAGGTGGATATATATTTAACATTTTTACTATATTAAACACACATTTAAGACACATCATTAACACAGGAAAACTATTAGTTCTTTGGGCGGGATTCGAACCTGAGCACCAACGCGCTGAGCCACAGAGGCCATCAATTGAAAGCGATCATTTGATTTTGGCCTTGGGTTTTTAAAGCATATACCTATTACATACTCCATTAGTCCATTAGTCCATAGTCCATTAAATTATTTTTCATTCAAATTGTACAAATTTTGTAAATTCAACAAAATAACATTCCCATGTTAATCAAACCCAATAAAACTAAACACTAGCAAATGTCGCGACCAGAACGGAAGTCCATACAATTAAATATCTTAGATACCTACCCACTTGTTGCATTTTATTCACTTTCTTTTACTAAAAAAACATATCGTGAAAAGGCGAGTCGGTGCTTCGTTAATCAGAAGGAAATACAATTTAACATTCAACATGAACGTAAATACTTTACCACACTTTACTACACTCTTACTACGACAATTTAATGTAACCAAAAATATTAAATTCGACGAAAATAATATGTCATTGTAGGTAATTGTTAAATAAGTGACATTTAAATTGGTAGGGCTATAGCATTGTTTCTTTGTTAACATTTAAATTGAATTAAATCTGAACGGAATAAAGTAAAACTCGTTAAAAACATCAGCGGCAAAACATTCCAAGACGTCATGTTTCTTTGCGAGGAATTCGTCTCGCTACAAAATCTTTGCATTACTCACGACTCACGGGCTTGTCACGTAAAATGTCTCTTACGCGAGATCCCGTGACGATGACGGCCCACGCGCGCTATATCTGGCGCCGGAAACCGACATCACATTACATGACACTCACCCTCATGTCGTCGAGTATGTCACACGCCGAGAACAGGTAGTCCGGAGACACTTTGATAACGCCCATGTTGCACTTCGGGAGTCACAGACCGGCTGGACCGTTTACGTGATATATCCCGGATCGTTTATGTCTTGCGAGTGACGCGTGGTTCTATGCGCGAGCGTGCTCACGCTGTGACCGAGCCGCGCGGACTGACGGCCGGACTGGCCCGCGACGCGAGTGAAAGGGTCGTGACGTCACGACAACGTACCCCCCCGCGACTTGTTGCTTACCTCCCGTCTCGGCCGCACCCACGCCCAATCCGTATTCACGTCTCGTTCCCGATACGACGATCGGTTTGAGTCTTTTGCGTATCGTTTACTCTATTTATCGTGCAAACTTCATTTGTTCAAACAAAGAATATGGAAAAAAAAGTGGTCGCGCAAAATTTGAAATTAATAGCGGAGAAATAGTGCCGGAGCTTACGCAAGGCTTACTGCGTAGTACGTGATGACGTCACGCGCATCCTGTGCTACGCACGTAGCAGCTGCTACACGGGACTCGCGCGGCGTAGGGAGCGCTACGAAGCCCATTTCTGTGGCATGTGCTAAACATTTTGGGTTTGAGTAGCAGAATAATATTCGACTATACTGCCAGCAGACAGAAAACCATATTAGCATAGTGGTACAGACGGTACGAGGAACATATTTCGTTTTTAATTTATACTCGATGAATATGTCTTCGGCGACTATGATAAACTTAAATACATTTTAATGGTCATTTCTTGTAATCTAAAAACTTGTTATGTATATGGAAAAATGTTTAAAACGTGTAAATAATAGATTATTTCCTTTTGCGCACTATTTTTTTAATGACAGTTTCAGTCAAATTATCTTTTGTATATTTTGTTGTATGTAGTGAACTTATAAAGAGAAATTTCGCATTTAAATAACCACACTGGATATATCCATAATGAACCAAACTGCCTGCATCCTAAATTTTTATAATAATAATAATAATAATATCTATGGACGCTTCACACCACGTCAATCTGGCCCCGTGCTTAGTATCCGAAGAACTTGTGTAACAGGTACCAGAAAACGGGAAGTATATTTAAAACTTTTATACTATACATATATTTAAGATTTTTATTATATTATACACATATTTAATTAATTTATTATGCATATTGAAATTTGTGTCGTAACGTAAAAAATTGAATTTATTTTACAGAACATGAACAAATTATACACAAACTCATATATTACATTACTAGCTCTTGTTCGCGGCTATTCTATACTATCTGACCAAATTTCATCAAAATCTGTTTAATGGATTTGCGTGAAGGAGACACAAACATCCATCCATCTATCCGTCCATCCTCACAATACGTAATACGTAGCGTAATTGACGTAGAACTTACTATATACGTAAAATACGTCATAGAAACTAAGTAAAAAACTTTTGATTGCTTCAATGCAATTGCTACGTAATTTCTTTCGGCGTATAAGCGACTAAATGTTTTCCGCGACTCCGTACGCACAACAGGAGTTCCCGTCGGAACCGTACATTGTCTCGCGATAAAAGTATCCTACGTCCTTCCCCGTGGTCTACTCTTTCTACATGTCAAAATTGAAAATTGCCAAATTTCATCAAAATCGGTCCAGTAGTTTCAGAGCCTATTAACGGCAAACAAACGAAGAAATATTTCCTCTTTATGATATTAGTATAGATAGCTAGGTGTGTTCTATATGTAACTCTATAACGGCACCTGGTATCAGCAACCAGCGACCTTCACCTTTTTCACCATCACGAGATGCGCGAAATTTCGAAATGATTCAAATTAGCATCATCATTATCGTTATTTTCAGGGTTAAAATCATAATCATCATCATCATCATCATCACCGTTATCTATTATAACGTGGGGATCGCACATTTTTCCCGGATATAAGTAGCTTATAATTTTCAGTCTTAACAATAAGCTTAACTGAGGCATAGAATAGAAAATATATACACTTACGTACTGATAAACAGCTTTCATAGAACGATCCAAAACGTCCCAAATTTGAAAATTTTGACGTCCCCTTCAACGGTCCACAATTTTTCCCCACAATCGTGGACACACGTATGCTCGTAGTAGTGCAATCAAATCGAAAGCTGTTTATCTGTTCCTTTTTCTGTGATTAAGATAAACTATTTACGTTCTCAATCTTTATCGAAATATTTCAGCGGTTTTAGATTAAATGTGTTTCAAAACTCACGAAATGTTGGGTGCATTGTTTAGACGTTTTTTGTGCCTAAAGATGACATGATGAGTATATCATACGCCCAAATTTTCTGAAATTGATTCACATAAAATTAAATACATCCAAGATCCAACCTACACACAATAATATAGTAGAAGTTAGTCAACTAAGCTACGAGTTAGGTGAAGGCCGCATAATTAGTCACATATTAATTAAACCAGTCATTCCACGTCCAATTTGCAGGGATCGCTTACATTTTTAAATGTGAAACGTCCAGCGATTTATGGCAGCACGTTAAAATGTATCGCATTTTAATACGCTGTTTTGAATAAAATAAATTATGTAGTCAAATCTAATGTAGCCTAGGAATTCTTACGATAAAATTAAATGACTACAAGTTGTCTATATGCCTATAGAACAAATTGAACAAATAAAAAACGCACTGATTTAGATTTTCAAATATTTTTTAATATTTTATTTTTAAATTATGCCTCAATCAACGAATAGTTCATTCCATCTTCCATGTCTTTGAATAACTTCGCATATTCTTTTGCTACAAAGTGAACAATGATTTCACGCAATGCTAACTTATCTGCTATTAACCTAACAAAATATCAGTATTACATGACAAACGACATCTACCAATCACCATACACATGGCAGCCTAGTTTCTCGACTACGCACACTCACCGGACAGATTCGATTTACAGAAGATACGTGCGTCAGTAAAAAAAATAATACGCGCGTAGCTTCTGAACGCAATGTATGGGGGCGTAGCAGTGGCGTGGGGTTCCTATAACTCCATTCCTATCAGCTTCACTTGCCACTTAACTTTTGAAGACCCTCATCCAAATCCCTACCTATTATACAGGCTGGGGATTCTCTATGAAGGAGAACCAGCCTCCGCCACTGGAGCCTAGTACCTCGAATCGCGCGAATGCTTTAAGTGCGTATCATTTCGCGGCTCTTTCTGGACTTAGTTTATCAGACACCTCTACATTAAGCAACCGTCGTCTGTGGTCTGTGACCCACCTTCAGACACTTGCGTCCATCACGACGGGGCACCTACTGGAGGTTGGCTAGTGAATTGTTGTGGTTATGAGCTACCAACTAATATGCAATTAAATACTATGAACTATAATATAACAGTTAACTGTAGTATTTAATAAAAATCTACATGATATTATTCCTGCTACTATTATAAAATTTTAAAGTTGGATGAATGCATGGATGCAACTATCCAATCCATCCATCCATTTTATTTTATTTATTTATTAGTTATATTATCCTACAATGACTTAATTATTTTAATATTAGCTTGTTCCCGCGGCTCCGCCTGCGTAAATACAATGTCCTACGAGAACATTGTACTTTTTCGAGATAAAAGTAGCCTATGTGCTAAACCCGACCTTAAACTACTAACATACCAAATTTCATCAAGATCTGTTAATCTGTAGTTTTTGCGTGAAAGAGTAACAAAAATCCATCCATCCATCCTCACAATCTTTCACATATTTTATAATAGTAGTAGGATGCATAGTACTAGCAATTAACATGCTATTCCGGCGTCTAGATTATAATAATTTATGACTGGAAAACTTAAATGGGTTATTTGAGGCTTCTTATAGTAAAAACTAGCTTTTTCCCGCGGCTCTGCGCGCGTAAATATAGTATACCATAGGAATACTGTACTATTTCGGGATAAACAGTAGCCTATGTTTTAATATATAGTGAGAGAGTAACAAACAAATATCCATCCTCACAAATTTTACATTTATAATAGTATTAGGATATTAGGTTTAGTAATTAATTTCATAACTGAAATCAACTATTACCTAAATATATCGATGGTTAATTATGTACTCAACTTCGTATTGATTTGAATCCCTAGAATTAACTTCAGGGGTACAAAACCTTTTTCCTGTTGCCTAGCAACAAAATATAAAAATATAATTTAACGCACGTTTATTTCACAACAAGATGAATTACTTACAAAAGCGATAGGACTCAGTACAACTCTTATCGTGTTGACAGCACAAACATGTGTTGTTACTTGTTGTGGTCCGGTATGTAGTTATTTTCACAACAACGATAAACAACGTTTCGAATGAGCACGTCATTCTCTAGGACATTGTGATATGCAAAAGTTCTGAAAGATAGGCCAGTTTTATTCTAAAAGAAGAAAAAACAAAGGAAATTTTAAAGTAGCGAAATAAACGCCGACGAAGCTCCTGAGACTCCTTTGGTGGTGAGTGTTTATGGGTAATGTCCTACCATCCGGAAATCTGTTTCTTCGTTTGCCTTCTAAGCCTTTAAAAAAGTGTTTATAAAACAAAACAAAAATATTCGGTTAGCCATATACTATTTTGTATTATGTTATGTCTTCAGAATGTCGTCAATTAAAATTTAAAGCTTCCCATATAATAAAAATATATGCGGCAACGGACGTTATTTTTTTATTTTTAGAGACACATGACACCGACGAAATGACAAACAAAGTGACCTTACAGAACAGACGGCAGGTGGGCTCTATAATATTTATATTATACCTTATACTTATAAGGTTATAACATAATAAGGTATTTCATGCATAAATATTAAAAAGTTGTTATTAATTGGGCGATAAGATATCGAAATGGATTTTCCATGTCACTTATCAATCAAAATTCACAAAAATATTTTTTGTTTATGACGTGGTTTTTTTTAATCACATGTGAAAGTATTTCTAATTATTTTCGACCAACTAAAGGTTTGTTTCAATAAAAATGAGATTACCGACACCTTTCAGTTCTTGAAAAACAGAGAGCTTCTAAGAATCATTATTTCAGCCACAAACTAACGAAACAAACACCGAAATACATATATAATATTTCAAAGAACCGCGAGCATTTACTTAAGGCGCGTTTTTGACCTCAAGAATCGCAGACGTCGCGAGATGGACGCGCGTAAGCTTTCGCGTTATCTAACTGAGTCCTTAGATTACTAAGGGTATATATACTCAGTAGTGCCAGCGGATTTTGGTATTTTTAAGACGTCTACTAAACTTCCGAACTCGGCAAATCTTTAGTTACAGTCCGTTCACAGTTATTTCACCTCGGAGTTAGTTAGAAGAAGGCGTCTTCTAACCGCCGCCGGGCCCTTGAAAGGGGCCTTGAGCGGATAAACATGGTCAGGGGCAATGCCCCTCTACATGTGAGATTCCTTTTTTATTTAATTTTTAATGATGACACGCCCAGTACGAATACTGGGCGCAAGACGTCAGTTTTAGGGGAAGACCCCCCGCGGCAGAACGCGGGGGAAACCCGAGGTAGCTAGGAGGAAGAAAAGCGACGGCCGAGGGCGGCCAAGACCAGCAGTCGACTCCGGCGGAGCATGTGGGTCCCGGTCCGGGAACCAAGGAAACGCGTATGGTGCCGCTCCCACACACTCCGCATTTGTCGGACTGCGGACACAAACCGACCTGGGGAAAAGGTAGGGGGAAAAATATTTGTCCCGGACCCCAGACTTTTGATGTCGGGGGGGAAAAACACGCTACGGTGCCGACAGAGTGGCATTAGGGCTGCCACACGTCGGACACCGGGCGGGTGCAAGAAGAGTGCGCCAGTATTTTAATTACTGGCGCGGGGGGAGGGTTAGGGGGGAGACAATCCAACGGTGGACGGGGTGGCAGAGCGCGCTAACGCGCCGAGGCTCCTCCTCTTCGGGGGCGGGGCGGCAGGCGAGGCTCTGCGGGGTCCCCAGCTCTGGTGGCGTCGCGGGGCAGCAGTCTGCGGTCAGGCGGTCGGGCGTGCCAAGGCGCCAGGTCGGCAAGCTCGACCAGGTCCGAGGCATCAGCTCGTTCAAAGAGATTTGTGGAGAGCCTGCGAACAAAGTCTTCCACGCTCATTATGCGGAGGTCCCTATTTATAGTGGCGTTGCTCACGTACCTCGGTGCTCCGACGATGCGGCGCAGCACGCGGTTCTGCGTTCGCTGCATCTTTGTTTGGTAGGACGCAGCGAGCAGGTGGTGCCACGCAGGAGCCGCGTACGTGAGGCGCGAGCGGATGTATGTTTTAAACAGGGCCAACCTCATATTGAGCGGGACCTGGGGAGCTGCATAGATCGGCGACAGTTTGGCTGCTGCGGCGCTGGCGCTAGCAACCGCGGCGTTGCACTGGGGGTACATGGTCAGCCGCCGATCTATAATGACGCCTAAATATTTAGCTGTCTTACCCCATGGTATCTCCTTCTCTCCTATCCTCAGGGCGGGCGGGTATCCCCTCTTGCGGGTGACGGCGAGCGCCTGCGACTTACCGGCGTTGACGGCGAGTCGCCATTTGCTCAGCCATGCCGGGAGGAGGTCGAGGGTCCTCTGGAGTTTCACGGCTGCGTGAGTGAGGTTTTGGGAGGTGCAGATGTAGGCGGTGTCGTCAGCATACAACGCCGCGGTAGTGCCAACGTCAGTGGGCACGTCGCTGGCGTAAAAGTTGTAGAGGCTGGGCGACAACACTCCACCCTGCGGGACACCTGCAGTGATGGGGCGTTCCTCCGAGAGGACCCCGTCGACTTTGACCCTGAAGGTCCGGCCCGAAAGATAAGAGGAGAGGAGTCTTACCATGTGGCTGGGGACATTTGCTTGCAGGAGTTTGTGGAGGAGGCCTTCGTGCCACACGCTGTCAAAGGCCTTCTCCATGTCCAGGAAGACTGCCACACCAGAGGCTTTCCTGTTTGCGGCATCCGTGAGGAGGTGCACCACGCGAACCAGCTGAAGGGTAGTGCTCAGTTGGGAGCGGAACCCAAACTGTTCGCGCCGAGGAGGAAGAAAAGGAGAGAGGTGTTTGAGGAATAGGATTTCAAGGGATTTAGATAGGGTGGAGAGAAGGGTTATAGGGCGATAGCCCTCCGCCCGTCTCAAGTTTTTGTGGGGCTTGGGGATGGTAATTACCAGCCCCATTTTCCAAGGCTTAGGGAAGTGACCTGTCCTCACAATGCCATTAAATAGGCGAGCGAGAGCGGCCACTGTCCGAAAAGGTAGATGGCGCAAGGCAGCGTTTGTAACCCCGTCAGCGCCGGGGGCCTTGCGGGGCTTGAGGCGGGCGAGTACTTTTTGAACTTCTCTAGGGGAGAAGGAGAAATTGGGACGTTCTAAGGAGGAAGGGGGGGAGTATAAGAATTTTCTTACCTCCTCGGATACCCTGGCTATATGGTCGGTCGCAGTAGACGGGAGGGGCGAGAACTGCCGCTCCAGGTGGTCGGCGTGGATCTCGGCACGGTCCTCAGCTCGGTACCTAGGATTACCGTCTGGGTGGATCAGAGGTCTTGTGGGGACGGTGGCGCCGGTGAGACTGCGGCACGTACGGTGCAGGGAGGTCCAGTCCTCACCTGCATTCGTGATGCGCCGCGTCCACAAGGCCGCATTGTGGTCCTGCAGTGCCTGCTTCACCTCTGCGGTGAGGCGGTTCAGCTCATTCTTGAGTCGGGGGCATCTAATTAGCTGCCAACGCCGCCGTAGCTTCTTCTTTTTGGCGATCAGCTCGGCTATGTGGCGTGGCAGCGGAGATCTTTTCGGGTGGGGACTGGGCGACTGCTGAGTGGCCGCCTCCATCGCAGAGGTGATAGCAGCGGTGATCTGCTGTGTCATGCGCTCCACGTCATCCACAGAGACCACCGGAAAGTTGGGCGTAGAGCCGTGCAGCTGCAGGGCAAAGACCTCCCAGTCATAGACCGGGCGAGGGGGCAGCGGGGGAATGCTGGAGGGAGCAACTCCTATTGAGGCCAACACTGGGAGATGGTCCGAGTCTAGTGCCACATCCAGCACCTCTTGCTGGAAAACTCCAGGGAGGCGGTGGATGATGGCAATGTCCAGAACATCGGGGGTATGGGTGGGACACTCGGGGTAATGCGTGGGGGCATAAGTGCCCACCACAGAGTATCCTGCGCGCTCGGAGTCCGCGAACAGCCGATTTCCGTCCGCGTTTGGTGTGCGTGAACCCCAACCCGGGTGCTTGCAGTTTAGATCTCCGGCAATCACAGTGGGATCCTCTGATAGGAGCCCGTGGATGTCGGAGATATCTAAACGCGAACCCGGGTGTTTGTAACACGCATAAATGCGTGTCCGGTGCGAGCCTAACATAAGCTCAACACCAAGGGCGTAGAGCGAGGTCACCGAGGGAGAGGGGAGAAGTTGGTGGAGTAATCGCCTGCCAACGAGTACGGCGAGGCCTCGACTCGCGTATCCACCTCCCAGGTAGTCCTGTCTATAGATGTGGAAGCCCGGGATGGACAAGCGGTCCTGGGGAGACAAGTGGGTCTCGCTGAGTAGGGCAACATCTACCTCGTACGTTTGTAAAAGGTAGCGAAGTAGTGCTGCCTTACCACGGACCCCCCGGGCATTCCAGTGGACAATGGTTAATTTTGAGGGTTGGGCAGCCATTTGGAAACGAGTTGCGCGACTAGAGCGGCACCTTCAGGGAGGGCCTGTAAGAGGGTGGCAAATATGTCCTCCCCGGCTTGGATCTTAACATAGATGCTCATAGCCAGGGAGAACAGGGACTGGAGGAGCTCGGCTGTGGTGGTAGGAGCCTCTCTGCGGGTGCGGCGTTGAGGGCGCGGCGCGCCAGAAGAGGGCTGGGCAGTGACAGCCGCAGGGTCCGAGGGCGCCGTAGCCACCTCGACTACTTCGGTAGTGGTAGTGGCCGTCTGAGGAGCACTAGATGCACGAGAAGTGCGTGGGGGACGTGGGACGCGCTGGGGCAGTGGAGGTGCCGCCAATGAGGTAGCGGGCTGGGACAAGGGGAGCGCAAGCGGCTCATACTCGGAGTCGGTGGCGGCGGCAGATGATGTGGCCGCTTTTCTCCTTTTCCGGGGTTTCCTTTTCCTCTTAGGAGGCTGTGTGGAAGGGCCAGCTTCCGAGACAGGAACAACCCGCGGAGTTGGGTCATTTGCCTCGGCCATAAGTAAGGTGGCAGTGGGCGGGGGAGGCGGGACCTCTTGCTCCGGGATGGGCGGGTCACGACTAGTGCGGGGGGGTCTAGTGCGGGCTACTGTGCCTGCGTATTTGTTTTTAGCCTCTTGGCGATACACTGGGCAGTGTCGGCTATTCGCAGGGTGAGCCCCCTTGCAGTTAGCGCAAGTGGGCTCCTCAGAGAGGGGGCGGGGGCAATCCTGCGCGCGGTGCTCTTCGGCACATCGCACGCATGCCAGCCTGCGGTGGCAATTCAGGCTCGAGTGCCTGAATTGCTGGCAGCGGTGGCATTGGGCGGGGCTCTTCCTGCCCCTCCAGGCTTCAATCCTGATGCCCGGCATATTTAGGATCTCATTTACCTTATATATGCCGGGTACAACATCCGGGGCCCTGGTGATAAGGGCGAAGAAAATGCATCCCGGTTTATCCGGTCTCGCCGCCACCTTCGATACGTACTCCGCTACGTACCCGAGCTCGGCGAGTCCAGCCGTGATGTCGTCTGGGCTGGTGCAATTGGGTAGGCCTCTGATACCTACCTTGATAGCTTGTTCTTGTGGCAGGGAGTACGAGAACCAGCTGATGTGCTCGGTCTTCTCGAGTTCTGTAAGGTACCTCTGTATGGCCCTATATTCCCCCTCGCTGTGAGGTCGGAATCGGACCCCATTACCATGTGGCTTGGCATGCGGGGCGTAGCCCAGGATCTCCCGGAGGCGACGAAAATGCCTCACCCAGTCGTCTAGTTTCTCTACGACCAAGGGCGGGTATCTCGGGGTGGGCGGCGGCGGCGGGGAGGCGCACGCCAGTGCTGTGGAAGCATCTAGGGGAGTGCTTACTATGTCCATCGGTGTCGGTGAAGAGGCCGAGGACTGGGTGGCAGCTGTAGGGGGGGTGGCACTTACCTCAGCGTAAGTCACCTGGCGGTCAGTTCGCTTCGCCGGAGGCGAAACAGTCGAGGCTACTGCCTGTCGGGTGCGCTTGGTGGCCTGCACAGGGGGTGCGGCAGGCGGGGTAGGAGGCGGGGGCATGACACTCGGCAGGTGGGCCGGCGGCAAAACTTGCGGCACCGGGCAGCGGTCCACACTTGGCGGCGATGCCGGCGAAAGAGGCACGGCTATCGGTCCGCGCGGCTGGCGGGCCTGCGCGGGGTCTTGCGGTAATTGGGGCCGCAAAGCCTCGTTGGAGCGGCGCGCGGAGCGCGGCGGAGAGACCGAACCCTGTTCGGCTGGGCGGTGCGGGAGCCCTGACTCGCTGCGGGCCGCCGTCGGAAGGCATTGGGGCGAGGGGGTAATAGTACCGCCCCGCGAGAATGCCGAAGACGGGCCGGGGCGAGCGGTGTCCGTGCCGCTCAAGCTGGGCTCGGTGGCAGATAGGTAGGCGCGCTCGGACGTGCGCGAGCTCGACCTGGATGAGGTAGAGCTGCGCGACGCACCAGAGCCGGCGCGTGAGTGGCTGGGGCGGTCGCGGCTATGTGGCCGCGAACCGCGGTCGGCCATGGTAACGGGGCACTAACTAGCGTCCACCGTATAACATGGTAGACATGTTCTTAATGACACAACACTAACAACATGTACACGCACACAGAAATAGTAAAGTAAATAAAAGTAATCACACAGAACACGGTTAAAACTAAACACGAAACACGTATCTAGTGTCAAAGTAGTCACGGTAGTGTACTTACTTGCACGGATTAAAACTTAGAGGAGGCTGGCTCCCCGTGACCCAACGTAGGAACAAGTTCCTACGGGAGGCCAAAGGCAGAGCAACCCCTCAGCAAGGCGGCAATCCGCTCGCTATTCTTACGAATAACGAGAAGATTGACGATCGCTATTGGGGTAAAACGGATCTGCACTAGAGCGGGTCGGCACGAGCGTGGAGTGAGCGAGTCACTCGACACGTTCCGAGCGGGACGGCACTACCGCGGAGTGAGCGAGTCACTACGACGCGGATAACGCGAGACGGCACGAGAACGCGGAGCAACTGAGAGAGCACTAACACGCACGAGAGACAGGACGATCCTCACCTCGGAGTTTCTATGGGATCCTTATGTTGTCAGCATAAAGGTCCCATCAGACAGAGGTAAAATTAACTCTGAACGGACTTTGGCTGCTCGACGTAACTAACAGAAGCAAGCGAGAATACATTATAACCAGCCATAATATATCAATGCTCGCGTTTGTACAATTATGTCATAGATTCATTATATATCATTAAAGCGCCTTACTAATCGTCCAGAAAATCTAAATCTAAAATCCAGAAAAATCAATGCCGCGGCCTTGAAGCGGACTTGTAGGCAAAAATAAAAAACGTATAACACTATTGACACTAGCGCTGGACTTGCAGGCTGGACAGTGAGTGTGGCGCTTAAAGCAACTTAAAGACTATTTAGTATATAAAAAGACAATAAACCACCAAACAAACCGACAAACAGTCAATATCAACGTAACAATCACGCGATTAAGGCCAGGCGGATACAGGCCGTCCTTGGCGAGGTCGGTATTGCGGATCCGGCTCGCTTGTGAACTAATAAAAGTACTTTAAATATCCTACTAATATTAAAAATGTAGAATTTTGTGAGGATTTTCTTTCACGCACAAACTACTGAACGAATTTTGATGAAATTTGGTATGGTAGTAGTTTCTTTTGGCTGGTACTGTTTGGCTCTGGATTAGAACATACTTTTATCCCAATCCTGAAAAAGTACAGTATTCCCGTGGGATACCAGATACCGTATTTACGCGGGTTTTATGATATTACGTAGTTATAGATGTAATTGATACTAGTTTTGGAAATTGTGAACTTATTTGCTTTATATTTATAAATATCACATTTAGTGATACTTCGGTTCGGCAATTGTAGTCTACTAGCTTTTGCTCGCGGCTCCGCCTACGTACATACAGTATCCCACGGGAACTTTTTCAGGATAAAATGTAGCATATGTGTATGTATATATGTAATGTAGCTCTGGATTAACATCCAGAACCATTGTACATTTGCCATACATGCCGTACAGCCATTGTACTACCATACCAAATTTCATGAAAATTCGTTCAGTAGTTTTTGGGTGAAAGAGTAACAAACATCCATCCATTCATCTATTCATCCTCACAAACTTTCAGATTTATAATAGTAGTCGGATGTATATGTCATGTGATAGAGCTCACAATAGCTGAAAGTCTGTGGTTTCTTAATACCTACTCGTTCGGAAATTCGGCGCATACACAACATAGCTTCTATAATCTATATTTAAGTGGGATCGTCCCATGAGATCACGAATCACTATTAAAACGTTTAGTCATATTCAGATCAGTCTGAATACCGTTATACTATATATATATATATATATACTAGCACTCGACCTTGCATTGTCTCGTAAGTCGTATCCTGGTTTTTCTATCGCGCGTAATACCGGCACGATATCCGTCAACATGCTTTGTTTTTCTTTTTTTTTGTTACACATTTGCCAGAAAGGAATCCATCATGATCGAGGCGTGGCGGTCAGTTTAAGGCGGTAAAAATATGTAATCAAATTAGAAGCGTGGTAGATTTTATGGGCATGCAATGGTGGATGTAAATTTTCATGCTCAGTTTGAAAAAGCAACGGGACTATAATTTCCGGAATTTCTCCGCTAATAATAATTTCTGGGCTAATAAAATGTAGTTGAAAATCGAACGTACGACCGTCGAGTTTTAAAATTTTAAATATAGGCAAGGTAATTTTTCAAAATATAGCCCAGAGTTTTATTTTCAGCGCTCTGAAATTTCTCCGGCCGGAGAAATTCCGGCTAATATAGTTCCAGTGCTGATTCAGCTACGAACTATTTATGAAACACACAAACTGACAACAAAAGGGTTGTCTTGATCCTCAAGTAGGTATATTATTATCAGAAGACTGCACTTTTATGAAGGTAACAAGAAACCAAGCCTACAAAATATATACAATTCTAGATCAAAAGCTTTGTAAGATCAAAAGTTTGACGTGTCTGCCTGTGTGTTCCAGTGTGTGTGTATGTGTGTGGCGTCGTAGCTCTCAACGGATGAACCGATTTTGATCTAGTTTTTTGTTTGAAAGCTGACGTGATTAAGAGTGTTTCAACCTTTCAACCTTTCATTCATTATCATCAGCTCGGTCACTGCTTGACAATTCGGGGGTTACTTGAAATTTTTTAATTTTGTTTTTCGTTATTACTGCAATATTTCACTATATACGTGAGAACTGGTACATAAATTCCGGAACTTTTTAGTATGCACGGCAACATCTTCGTAATTTTGTTACGAGAAATCGTTTCGAATGTCTTTTTGTTTGAATAATTTGAGCGGGTTCTAATCCGGTACCAGTTCCAGCCACTTTATGTTCTCATTCAGGATATAAATCGTCTGTTGCTAATACCCACTTTTTTCTTATAAACTGTCTGCAACGCAAAACCATCTTTGTATCCTGTTTTAATATAGTACCTATATGGTAACCGCAATGTCGAAATCTTCGTTTTAAATAAAGTTGTGAAGGCCTATAGTATATGTCTTATGGTCGCAAGCTTAGGGCTTAGAGAAATGGTTCAGAATCTATATTAAAGCCATGTTGCTAATGGCCCGCGGCAATCATCGATTTTCCATGGAACGTCAGACGATATATGAAAAATGAATGCCATTGAGATAGTGGTCGTACTCGAACTACAATTTAAAATTCATTGAAACCTTTAAAGTGTTTGTTCAAAATACAATTAAAATCTTTATCAATATCTTACAAACAATTTATTTTTATAACGAAGTCTCGGAGAACCTGTAGTTGTTTTAGCGAGTAAATTATGTGTGGAAACTGAACCGTACTGAACCGTACTGAACCGTACTGAACCGTACTGAACCGTACTGAACCGTACTGAACCGTACTGAACCGTACTGAACCGCCGGTACTCGGAGTCGCCAATATCTCGTTTGAAAATGTCAGAGCCCGGCGTCGGTTTACCCGAATCTCTGTACCGGATAACACATTTATTTTAATCTCTCGAAAGGGTATTACAAGTGTCTGAGGTTCATCATTATCGTTGGATGTGTTTGGCTATTTTAATTTGCGAATCATTGAGGTCAAAAGTTTGATACTTTGACAACATTAAAACTGTTTTTGTTTTTATTATTTAAATATATGGCGTCGGCTTAAAACCATTTGCCAGTGTCAAGTCAAAAAGGCGGGAAATAGAATTTTCGTTTCAATTTTCAACACCGTATTCCTAAATCGTCAAGTCTAAAGTCAAGTCAAAGTCCAAATAAATAGTCAGTGCAATCAATGAGTCAAGTCAGTCGATTCAGTAAAGTGGTAGAAGCTTTACTGAAAGTTTCTAGGGAGTTTTGGAGGGAACACAAAATAGCACGTTTTTTGAAATTGCCACTTGCTCAGACTTGTGCACGTTAACGAATATTTAATGATTAGTATTCTACCAATATTACACATTAAGAACCGAAATAACACAAATTTATGAAAGAAATACAAAAACCACAACGTCACTCATTGAATTCCCCGGCAAAACTCCTAAAACGGTATTTCAATACATTTCTTGTTTTTTTTTAGATACAAAAAGGATGTCTGGACACGAAAGATGTGCATTTAACGTAAGCTTCACACTTTGCCCATGGGCCGATTTTATGGACCAAAAACTAAAAAGTAGATCAGAATAATAATATTAAAATATTTAAATAGGATCTGTTGTAACTAACACAAATAGCATACAAAATTTCATGCATAGAAAAGACGCATTCAAAACTAGTTTACGAAAAAAACGTGATACGAAATGTGTCAAAAAGTGCGCGCGAACGCCCACTGTGGATGGCCATGACTCTGAATCGTGCCCGGCTGATAAGCGGTAAGCTGATAAGAGATAAGGTGGTAAACACACACACACACCCATTACGCAGGACAAGGCTGTTGGAAAATTTGGCAGCTGATGCCAATCGAAGGACGGAAAGTTGCGAAGGACATAGCCCTAATCACAAACCAAGGACACAATTTTCCGTATTAGAGCTTTAAAATGTCCTCACCTTGTTTCAAAGTTCTTATAGGAGAGCCGTACCTACTATGACATGAATAATCTGGCTCAAACGGAGTGATGCCAGGATCACACATAGATCCGATGTAAAACAGCGCTTGTAAAATACCAATATAAAATCTGGTGAGCTATCTATTCTGAATGTCACTCAATTAAACTAATAAACTCCACCAAAGCGGCAAATTTTCAGAAGCTATTGCAGGTTTAGGATCACAATAATATAATTGGATGTATTAGTATATTATATTGAACACACGTTTACGTTTAATTATCATATTTTATTTTTTGAGAGCGTGTTCTCTGTGAAATTTATTATTTCACACGCTTATGTTATGTTCATGTGTGTGTACTGTGTGATCGGTTTCAATTTGTAACACAAACATTTCGAGAAATTCCGAAACATACATTGTATTTGTCTTTACTGAAGGATGATCAGTATTCACTGTTACTTATTTGTTATACTATTACTAACTGTTAACTGTTACGTATTTATTATTCAGTCACACACTTATTATTCAATAATGACAAATTACAGTGCTACTATTTTCGTAATGTCCCATGGCAATAATTTTTGTAGTGGGAGTTTCATACGCCGCAGCGTATAAAACTGCGCCACAGCGTTATTGGCGGTGGTAGCTTTTTCTGTTGGCTTTCCGAAAAAACTTGTTAAGTTTCATTTGGAAATATAATTTATTTCATTTCATCAATAATATAACTGACAATAATATAAGGACATACAGGGCTTTTTTTCAGCCAGTGGTCAAACTTTCAAGAGTGAATAAAGTCTTGAATATAAGTAAATTTACTATTTACTATGGAATCAACTTTCCTACTTGAAAAAAAATCTGTAATTACCTATAATTATAAGTATATTCACTTTTGAAAGTTTATTATTACAGCCTTGTTACACTACAGTAAATGCACCACTATCTCTCGAGATATATACCTAAGTGTAACAAATAAACACTTACATTTAAGTGGAGTTGATATCAAACAGTGAGCCGATTTTGATAAAATGATTGCGTAATATGTGATTACGGGTCACCTTGACAGTCATTACCATCGTCCTCACTGCTGGCAAGCGTGATATGAGAACTAGCTTATAGTGCACCACGTTAGCCTTCTGCGGATTGCCAGA
This sequence comes from Phengaris alcon alcon, assembly GCA_037179445.1. NCBI lineage: Eukaryota > Metazoa > Arthropoda > Insecta > Lepidoptera > Lycaenidae > Phengaris > Phengaris alcon. The sequence continues at coordinate 430,309 of JAYRCH010000372.1, forward strand.
CTTCGCCTTCGAAGTAGAAGCACAGAGTATAATATGTATATATATAATGCTTACGTACAGAAATACAGTTTTATAGAACTATCCAAATTTGAAAATTTTCACGTCTTCTTCAACGGCCCACAATTTTTCCATACAATCGTGGACACACCGTATGCTTGTAGCAGTGCAATGAAATCGAAAGCTAACTATGTAGCTGTTTATCTGTTCGTCTTTCTTTAATCTGTGGTAGAAGTCTTTTCAGAGTAGGTTTTCTCACGATGTTTTATAATATCATATTTTGAGTGAGTATAAAATATACGCAAATAATATAATAACGTTTAAGGGGCGATTTTCATCCAAGTCAACGCGTATTTTTTTTTTTTAAGTTAACAATATTCAGAACTGCCATATTTTAAAGTTTAACAAGAACATAAACAACATGCAATGCAATGCAAATAATCCTTTATAATAATCATAAAACAAAACATGCAATCAAAAGTCGAGGGCGTTGTCTAGTTTTTTCCTTCTTGCCCTACTAACTAAAACAATATTAATTATTTCGAGTGAAAGGGCGCCAAGGTCCACCGGGTTTTGTGACAAACAGAACAAAAGCGGATACGAAGGGGAACCGGCCCACAAGGTATTGGAAAACTACTCGACTCATGCGCATGCGACGCTCCAGGGACATTTAAGAAACTTCTTTTCGGTGAAATAACATTCTTACCACAGCGTTGCATACCCACCGTAGAAATACGTTAGCCTATGGAGGAAAAAACCTTTTTCATCCGTTATTGGATGAATTATACGGTATACTTCGAGCGAAGAAACGACTCTTGAAATACTGTGGAGCCGGTTTAAAGCTGGTTTTACTGTATAGTTGGTTTTAAATGTTGTATGGTTGCCCGAGCACATACGGCATTCTCAGAACACAGGACTACAGACACAGCCTAGTCCAGAGGAATGACTGGTCAATACGTCTGGTACCAACCATGTCCTTCAACGTTAGAGCGTGCCTATTCTGTACTTGAGAACTGTACTAAAAAAGACTCAGGTACACGCCACAGTCTGGGAATCGAACCTGGACTCTCTCGAGTGCAAATCAAACGGTCTACCCACTTAGATAGATATCTATGGAAAAATTTAAAAAAAATATGTGAGGGTTGAGACTCCCAACTGTTGTCTTTGCCTGATACGTTGAATAAGGCACTTGACAGAGGCAGCAATATTGAATAGCTAAGCAGTTGTGTACAGCAAAACCTCAGCTTAACGTAATATAATATTATTTAGTCTGTGGTGAAACCGAATTACTCATGGTAGTCGGAAATTATCGTTCTACGAAATGGAGAAACGTGGTACGAAAAACGACGATTCTGAAAAGACAATAGCGCCTGCACATGTAAAGTTCGGACCGCGGATGGGACTGCGCGAATGTGACTGCGCTCCAAACCGCGAAGGAATATGTGAGGGTTGGACGACGTCGGACTGTCAGCCTCGCGCGTTCGTTTCGGAGCGCGGGTGGAACGGCGCGTTCTGTTTCCCGTGGTCAGAACTGTACGTGTGAAGAGCGCTAATGAGATCGTGGCCGTACTGTAAATATTTTTATTAGAAGACAGATGAGAGAGTCTATCCTACTACTATTATAAATGTGAAAGTTTGTGAGGATGGATGAATGGATGTTTGTTACTCTTTCAGACAAAAACTACTGAATAGACAAAAATTACATGAGTTATTATGGACGAATTTCGACCACAGAGTGACCTCTGGTTAAGTTAAAAATACATTGGACACTTTTTTAAGTTACGACCACAAAGCGAAATACATTGTAGGTATCATTTTCGACTATATATATTGAGATATGCGACATTATGTCCTTGTTATCCAGATGCAATTGCGTTTACATCTATCCTAATATTATTTTTGGTCGCCGTGGGTAATTGTTCCGTAGTAAAATTTCTAATTTTGATAAGAATATTGATAAAAATTTAAAAAATTAGAGTTTTCGTTAACATTCAGTTCACAGTAATTGTCAGGATTGTTGATTTCCAACGGTTCCCTAGTGAACTGCCAAACTGGCTCAAAACAGAGTTCAAACTTAATTCCTCGAAATATCAACCACTGAGCTACCGCGGTATAATAAAGCAATTTGAGTTATTATGCGTTTTACGAGGCGTTGCGTTGCGTAAACGCCGCGTCACATCCTTACTTTGTATGAAAATTGCTAAAATTGTCGAAGGAAAACAACGTTGCACTCTTTGGTCGGATGTTAGCTAACGTATTTAAGCCACTATTAAACCGATCGATAATTAGCTGAATAGATTAATTACTTCTGAGTAGCGTGTAGCGACAACGTAACTACAGGGTGAGTGTTTTAAGCCACTGGTAACATTTAGCGCGCGACATGTTTCGCAGCATGTTGAAAGATTCAGCGGGGAACTTTTGGGTAACAACGTTGTCTGTCTACGTATAACGCATATAGACAACTAGCTTTTTCCCACAGCTCCGCCATTATACCACGCGAACACTGTACTTTTTCGGGATAAAATTTTTCCTATATTTTAATCCAGAGCCTAAAATACTACCATACGAAATTTCATCAAAATCCTTTATGTAGTTTTTGCGTGAAAGAGAAACAAACATCCATACATCCATCCATCCATCCTACCTCACAAACATTCACATAAATAATAGTAGAAGGACTAATAATGTAGCACGCCAGCTGGCAACGTCACGTCACGAAACTATGAGGAATATCAAAAAGTATGTGGCGGACTAATTACCGCAACGATCCTGAATCGCGCTATCGAATATTTAACTGTTCAAAGCTATAATTCTAAACGAGATCTGAAATGCTTACAAGTGGCTTCAGCGTGACCGAGCATACCACCTCGCTCGGTCGGAGATCTCCCTTTGGGGCTTACCACCCCACAAGTAATTCAAAGATTTAAAAGCCCTATTTCATGTATTAAACAGATTAATCGGAAAGGCGAAGACGTTGAATTGCTAATATTTAAAAAAACAGAGTCGTTGGATTCAGACTGACAGTGAAAACACGCGAGAAAAAAAACCATGGTGGTGACCCTTGTCTTCCAGAGAAGGTCTCCAGGCCGAAACGACGATGACAATGACTTGCGCTAAATTATGGCTAGCAAAAGCAAAAAATCGTATGTATCAAGTATACATAAACAAAATTTAAAAAATTAAGTAACCTCCAAATAGTCATGCAGTACGCGAGCTGATGATGATGAGTTATAGCTAAGAACACTCTCGATCATGGTAGCTTTCAAACAAAACAACTAGATCAAAATCGGTTCATTCGTTTGGGGGCTACGATGCCACGGATATACACACATGCAGACACGTCAAACTTATAAGCTGGTACGGATAGACACACATACAGATAAACAGACAGACACGTCACGCTTATAATAGGGAGTTACACCCCTCTTTTTGCGTTGGGGGTTAAAAAGTAATTCAGGAAAATGACCTACTAAAACACATATACTACTATAATTTGCATAACTATTATTATTACACTATATAATTTGTTTTGGTTAAAGGTACAATCTATACAATAACGCTATCTACAGGTTAGGTTCGTTATAATTTAAGTAATGGGGTCAATGACACCTTATCACTGCGACTAGTAACAGCTGTTTCTACGAAGCTGTTAAAGGTAGTTCCAAACTATACCCACAGCAGTTTGTTATGTAAAATATATAAAATAGAAAAATATAAAAAAAAATCAGGCTGTCCGTCTGTCTGTCTGTCTGTTCCGGCTAATCTCTGTAACGACTGGACCGATTTTGACCAAACTTTCACTGGCAGGCAAGCAAATTTTTTATCTTGGGGTTCCGTTTAAAATAAATAGCTTTCCGTTTCCATTAGTTCCACGCAAACGAATTTGCGGGCACCAGCTAGTGTAACATACAACAGAACAGAAATGTCTGCACAAGTAGGTGAGTATCTATTTCCATTCAAGTTATGACTACTAATATACTTTTGTAAGATTTTCCCAAATTTAGACTCACAAGTTCAGTTCTGCGTTGCCTGGTCTTTACACTCAATTGTTAAAAAATCATCAAGTTCACAAAGAATAAAAATATTTAGTGTAGAAATATTATTTTATTTTATTTACGTCAGTCTGGTCCCATGATAAGTATCCGAAGAACTTGTGTTACCAGACAGTGGAGATATATTTAATACTTTTTGTACTATACTTATATTTAATATTTTAATTATATTATACACATATTTAATACACATACATGACCCAGGAACACAGAAAACTTTTTTGTTCCCTGGCGGGATTCGAACCCGCGACCTCCGGCTTGAGCGGCAATGCGCTAACCACTGAGCAACAGAGGTCGTCAATGTACATTTGAATATTATGTAATAGAAAGTTATAATAATTACTACTATTATAAATGTGAAAGTTTGTGAGGATGGATGGATGGATGTTTGTTACTCTTACACGCAAAAACTACAGAACGGATTTTGATGAAATTTAGTATGGTAGTAGTTAAAGCTCTGGAATAACATATAGACCACTTTTTATCCCGAAATAGTGCAGTATTCCCGTGGGATACTGTATATACGAGGGCGCAGCCTGAATAATAAAAATAATTGTTCAAATTATACTCATGATTGGCGCCCTACTGATCACAAATCACACTACAATGACTAGTACTACTCGTAGATAAATGACAAGCGTATGCCCGCCTTAATCAGCAGCTGCTTTCGTTATCTTATAACTCATATTATAATTAAACGAGTTGCAATTAGTTTATTATTTATGTTTCGAATTGATTCAGCGAGTGGTTGGCGCCCCTTTACGGTGAGCCTTAGAACCTTGGTAACAAAGCATAGACTATAATGTTCTAGTACCTAGGCAACCGAGCTTTCCAAAGATTTCACTTAAACTATGTTTATTCCTTAGGGTCAGCTCTCACCGCGACGTGACAGGGCGCGCACTATATAAGGTTCGGTAAAATCAACTCCGGATATTTTGGGCATATCATCTACTGCTTATGTATATACTCGTACGTATAGGCAGAATAACAATTGTCATACTTAAGCAGTAGATCATATGACTAAAATATCCGTGATTGATTTTACCAAACCTTATATAAGACAGCACAGCGCGGCGCCGCTCGTAATCCGATCTATGCAATAAAACGTGTATCTTTTTGTGTAGGAAATAACGTTCAAAATTGAATCTCTATCTTAAAAGGAGCGCACCGCGTCACCTCTCGGCGTACACTTTTTATTTCTTTTATTTTTATGAAATCAACCGGGAAACGAGCAGACGGATGATGGTAAGCGATTACCGCCTCCCATCGACACTCGCAACGATAGTAATAATAGTAATAGTAATTATATATAGAGTTTACTTATAATGAGTAAATACACCATTTAATGCGTTAAATGATGGTAACAATAAAGCCGATAATGGCCAATGCCGTGAAACCCATAGTGTGGGCACACTACGTCACTTTGGTGGAAATCGTTAAATATTCAAAACGTTCAGTCAAATTCTAATACTATCCTGAGAAAGTGTTTTTTTCTAGTATCACGGACAATGCGCGGATATTGTGTTCCGGGACAGGTGACGTGTGCGTGTGTGTGAGTATGTGTAACCGTGATAATATATATTGATAGTCCATTTAATTAGTTACTCAAAAAAATTTGTAACCGTATGTGGAAAATTTTATTTTTATAATTTGTCATAATATGACAAATTATAAAAATAAAAATATTATTATTAAATAGTGACTTGGCAATGCGCACGTTTTATCTGGGAAAAGTACAATATTCCCGCTACTATACATACTACCCTTTTAATCACGGGCCGTCACTGTCCCTGCTTAGCAGAATGACAAAGACAGCATGCAACTTGAGAGCTACTAAATTTATGAAACGTTTCAGTTTTCGGCAGTTAGTTATTCCAAACATGTATGTAACTGTATACTGTATAGTGATTTATTTTTTTGGTTAAAATACCAAAGTAATTTGAGTAATTCCACACGAAACTAACAAAGGGAAACGGTTTGTGATTTTAAAACGTACGAGTACATATTATACTGTGTGTGTGTGTGTCCCTGTTAATGAAAGTAGATACTACCAACAGTTTTAAGTATATTTTTTCAAAACTACAGAAGTTATAAATTTTTAATGAAAAATTCTACTGGTTTCCGAAGGCATATAAAATTGGCTATAAAACTTTTCTTATTTTAGATCACTAACTTCTATAGTTTTGAAGGACCACAATTTTTATAAAAAAACTACAACCCGACTACGTAAATTATGCCTTTGTTACCCGGGCTATTGTTACGAATCTATTGACACTTCATTTATTAAAATCGGACCAGTAGTTTAGGCGCTACGGTGCAACACACATACATTATACTGGCTAAATCATTACCCTTCCTATCGGCTTCGCCAAAGTTGGGTTTTTTTTTTAATTTTTGGCCCAGTGTATTTATAAGTAGTTAAACGCGGTCGAGGAATTAAAATGTTTCGCAGATTGACATACCTACTTCTGAAATTCGACAAATAATAAGCATTAATTTTCCCTGACTGTACAGTGCGAATTAATATGGGCTTACTTAGCAACTGAACTTTACAGACAATGTTGTTTTACAATCGAAACTTTAGCACCAACCACCAAACAGGACTCGGTTGAAAAATAACCGTTCGCTTTTTGAACAAAAAGTTTTTATTAATTTACCTCAAGTATTTAATATTTCTTAATAACAACAAGATCCGAACTCGAAACAAAAAACGTTTACATTTTTAATTATTTTCATTTATCAACCGACCTTTAAATTGGGATTTTTTATACTTTTAAACGGTCCTAATGGCACCTTTGGTGCTGTACAGTAAAACCATGTTGCAAATGTACTTCGGAAATCTTCGTTTTTAGGGTTCCGTAGTTCACGTTCCGGAACCCTTATGGTTTCGTCATGTCGGACTTCGGATGTCCGTCCGTGCTAGAAAGAAAACCAAGAAAAACATTTTCCTGGGGTACAAGTAAAGTGCGGATGATATATTTTCTTGCTTCCACCTCATATTGTGATGTGTCATTGGATAGGTATTTTGAAACAATTCCGAGGTAGCTAATACTATTTTCTGATTTAGGTAGCCGTTTGCGAGGTATTCAACTTTAAAGCGCTTTTTTTTTGTTAAAATATCCGTCCGTCCCCCTAGGGTTCCTTGAGTGCTACGGAACCCTAAGAATGGGGTCCAAAGGTGAGCATTATTCACGCGAGCAAAGTTCGCATAAACAAGACGCGCTAAAGCTAGATTTACCAATAAGGCCTGTAGACCATGAAGGCATTGCGGGATATTCTATACGACTTTCCCGGTTTTTCACCTTGGCCAGAGTGCCAAATTACGACGAAAGTCGACACCTTTTCGCACATTACGACAAAAATCGTGAAACTGGTTTGCAGACTTGCAACATAATGGTGTTGTCGACAACAACGCGCTGTAAGTTGTTGTGTTGCTCTATAAATAGCAGCCAAATGACTTCCATTTATGAGCTATTTAGTTAATAGGATGTTTTGCTTGTTTTTATTTAATCTGTCGATCTGTTTTGCCAGATTTTATCGGTCAGGTTCGCCAAGTTCCGTTGCCAGAGAATTGCAGAGATTAATGCGGTGTAAAATTTAAAAAAGTCGAACGTTATTCCAGCATTCATAAATTACTAGAGGTAGTTAGAGGGGGGGGGGGGGGGGGTAGGGTTACTTAATAGAATATATAACTACAGCAGTAATATCATGTATCTGTCACAACAGTCTATGTAATGAGTACACGCAACATTGTCGTGTTATCAGAGTGTAGTAAACAAGCAAAGAAGTAAAGATACTTTAATGGTTGTAATTAACTGCGAGCTATAAAGGAATATATTTTTATGTTATAGATATGTTGCAGGTTTTACGTCACTATTTATCAGAGTCAGCTAACTGTATGTCAATGTCAATCCAATAATTGTAGAAAATTTCATTAATTTATGTTCATAATTACAGAAGCTAGAAGGGCGGACAGACAAACAGACAGACGGATGGACAGAGCGAAACTTCGTTCGTACCTTTCAGGGACGAACATTTCCTGTAATACCCAAATTTTCTGTAAACAATTTTACATAACGTTTTATAATAAAATGTTCCAAACCTATCAGGGACGAATATTTCCTGTAATACCCAAATTTCTGTAAACAATTTAACATAACGTTTTATTATTAAATGTTCCAAACCTTTCAGGAGCGAATATTTCCTGTAATACCCAAATTTTCTGTAATCGATTTTACATAACGTTTTATTATAAATGTTCCAAACCTTTCAGGGACGAACATTTCCTGTAATACCCAAATTTTCTGTAAACAATTTTACATAACGTTTTATAATAAAATTTTCCAAACCTATCAGGGACGAATATTTCCAGTAATACCCAAATTTTCTGTAAACAATTTTACATAACGTTTTATAATTAAATGTTCCAAACCTATCAGGGACGAATATTTCCTGTAATACCCAAATTTTCTGTAAACAATTTAACATAAAGTTTTATAATTAAATGTTCCAAATCTATCAGGGACGAATATTTCCTGTAATACCCAAATTTTCTGTAAACAATTTTACATAGCGTTTTATAATTAAATGTTCCAAACCTATCAGGGACGAATATTTCCTGTAATACCTAAATTTTCTGTAAACAATTTTACATAACGTTTTATAATTAAATGTTCCAAACCTTTCAGGGACGAATATTTCCTGTAATACCCAAATTTTCTGTAAACAATTTTACATAACGTTTTATAATTAAATGTTCCAAACCTATCAGGGACGAATATTTCTTGTTATACCCTAATTTTCTGTAATCGATTTTACATAACGTTTTATTATTAAATGTTCCAAACCTTTCAGGGACAAATATTTCCTGTAATACCCAAGTTTCTGTAATTGATTTTACATAACGTTTTTTATTTAAATGTTCCAAATCTTTCAGGGACGAACATTTCCTGTAATACCCAAATTTTCTGTAATCGATTTTACATAACGTTTTTTATTTAAATGTTCCAAACCTTTCAGGGACGAACATTTCCTGTAATATTCAAATTTTCTGTAAACAATTTACATAACGTTTTATAATTAAATGTTCCAAACCTATCAGGGACGAATATTTTGACGATGAATGTTCCAAACCTATCAGGGACGCATATTTTTTTTTTTTTAAATTTTGACGACCTCTGTGGCTCAGTGGTTCAGCGCGTTGGTGCTCAAGCCGGGGGTCGCGGGTTCGAATCCCGCCGAAGGAACAAAAAGTTTTCTGTGTTCCTGGGTCATGGATGTATTTTAAATATGTGTATAATATAATAAAAATCTTAAATATATGTATAGTATAAAAGTATTAAATATACTTCCCGTTTTCTGGTACCTGTAGCACAAGTTCCTCGGATACTTAGCACGGGGCCAGATTGACGTGGTGTGAAGCGTCCATAGATATTATATTATATTATTATATTTCCTGTAATACCCAAATTTTCTGTAAACAATTTTACATAACGTTTTATAATTAAATGTTCCAAACCTTTCAGGGACGAACATTTCCTGTAATACCCAAATTTTCTGTAATCGATTTTACAGAACGTTTCATAACTAAATGTTCCAAACCTTTCAAGGACAAATATTTCCTTAAGCCACAGGACGTACGCCGTAAGTTACCTGTAACAAAATTAAATCCATTATGAAATAAGGTTCTAATATTTTGGTAACTGCTTGAAACTTTGTTCACATTGAACCAAAATATGTATCTAGTTATAGTATGTTTCTCAAGGGAACAGCGTGCAGGGAACAACATGCGTGCAGGGAACAACATGCGTGCGGGTAACAACATACGTGCAGGGAAATACATGCGTGCAGGAAACAACATGCGTGCAGGGAACAACATGGGTGCATGGAACAACATGCGTGCAGGGAACAACATGCGTGCAGGGAATAACATGCGTGCATGGAATAACATGCAATTTGCTGGGTAAAAGTTAATTCATACTAAATGAAATGATGTTTATTTAGTAAAAATATGGTTTCAATAGGTCTTACAATTTTTTATAGTAGACCGCATATTTTGTCGTATTAACGATGTCCATATGCTTATATTGACATGTTCATTTAATAAATTCTAAAACGTGTTGTGAGTTGTGAACATACGTAAAAAATGTTCACAACTCACAACACGTTTCAGTGTTGCGAGTTGTTGAACTGTTGTGAATTGACACAACAGTTTTATTATTTTATTAGTATCTTCGCCATCTGTGACACCCTTAAATCTAAAATCTAAACAGATATTAGCGTTAAGTAATCGATTTTGCCACTACCTCCCATGGAGTTAAAGCTAGGTGTAACAAATATTAAAATTAAAATGTATAATGCCTAAGCTAATAAACTTCCACACGCAATAAATCTTACTCGAGTCTCGACTCTCGAACCAAGTTTATGGCAACTCCCATAACCCCCCGGGAGCCGTTGTCTAAATATAGAACTCCTCGAGACGCGCTATTTTCAGTGACGCAAAAATAAATTTTGCACAAAGGCCTTCAGTAGGCTTTGTCAAGATACAACATTTGCATACATATCCGTAATTTTAATTGATTACGGCAAGGTTTATGTACTAGGTCAACAGCGAGAGTTCATCGAGCAAGTATTTTTTTAGTCTGATACTAAGTAGTAAGGTATTTAGTACCGAGCTTTGCACGGAGTTTTAGTAGAACGATAAAATAACTAAAATTGTTTAAAAAAATATGAAAGAAAAAGAAAAAAAAAGAATCACAAAAATATTCGCCGGACTGGGATTCGAACCCGAGACACCGATTTGCCAACAACACAAACCATGACGCCAAACGTAACCGCCAATTTGACATTTTGAAATCAAAATCATTCATAACTTATGATAATACATATCTTTAAAATGCGCAGTTTTCCAGGGATAAGATCTGGCTAAATGGTTTTTTTTCAAAAACTTCCTGCATACTAAATTTCATGGAAATACTTACAGCCGATTTCGAGATTCCGATTATATATACATATATATTATACAAGATTAGCCCGTTTATAGTTGAAGATAGCAAAGATTCAAATAAGTATTGATTTTAATTATAAATTGTGTACCTTGTGTAGTTCCTTATTTTATCAAAGTGGTTGCGGTAGGCCGAATCCAAAACTACGACAAATAAAACTTCTTAAAATCTTAATATAAGTTCAAGTACCTATTACTTGTCCGATACAAACGTTACTAAATACAAAAACATTCACAAACTAAAATCGGTGCCATGTTTGTTTATCAATGGTCAGTCAGTCTTGCAGTTCATTCAGTAACAGGTGCGGATCGATGCACACGGAAGGTTGCGCCGTGACCCCTGACCTTGAGAAAGGTTTATTTTGCAAAAAAAATAAATGTAGCGCAATAATGAATTCAAGAAGTTAAAAGTAAGATCTAAAAACACAACGTTTGAAATAATAAGAAGTAAATTTTTAAGTGAAAATATTATGATTCTCCTCGTTATAAAAATCAAAGCTACAAATAATTACAGGGTCATGAAACTTGAAACAATTTAGAAATTAGAATAGACAAAACCTGAATACTAATGGAAACAAGAGATTTTACATTTGGTATTTTATGTTTAAAATTTTAGATTTCCAACTCAATTTAATTATTTTGAATAAATAGTTCAGAGCTTAAACATAGATATGTAAATACAGTAAAACCACGTTGGTAATGTCTTTCGGGGTATCGTATCGTTTTTCATATATCGTCTGTCACTTCCAAAACGATTATTTGTCAATGTGGTCGTACTGTAAACGGCTGAAACGAAATATTTCGTTTGTTAAGATATTCAGGATACATTATGACTTGGCATTTGGTGTTTGTAAATAGCACAGCATGCTTAGCGTCAGCTCACACCGAGACGCGCCGGGCGTGCACTTTTTAAAATAGCAATTAAAGGACATTGGGATTTTACTATGGAACTATAAATATGTAATCCACGGCGACAAAAACTAAAACTAGGTTAGATGTAAGCATGATATCGTCCGGATTATAACGGCACCGGTCGCACATCTACGGGAGGATCATCTTCGAAATACTGTGGGGTAATAAATATTGATATAAAATATGATAAACAGATCTGAACGAAAATTATTACTGAAAACGAAATGTGATTGAAAATTGTATAATATAGTAGTATTTTGGTTTATGGTTGTGTTTAAATTTTATTTAGTACACAATTAATTAGAACACAAAATGATACACGTTTCATTTTTCGTTCGAATATCGAGGTGCACAGCACTGCGCGCCGCGGCGGCGCTCTTGCAATGAAACGTGTATTTTTTGTTTAGTGAATAAAGTTCAATTTTAAATAGCAGTCTTTAAAAGTGCGCGCCGCGTCGCGTCTTGTTGTGTACTGACTTACTGATGTATTACTTTAATTTAAGGATTGAATGATTATTATTTTAATTTATCCTCAAGAACACGTGATTTAATGTTCTGAAACTACTTAATATTAATAATAAAACAATATTTATAAACAAATAAAAGTTTTCTAATACGCGAGTAAAATAGCTGCTAACAATCATATCAATACAAACATCGAAAGACCTATATCAACACGGATGAACAGACAAAAGTATATTGAATACTGTGTACAACATAAGCCACAATCTGAATGAGGGCTGAAGGGGTCCGAGGGGGGCACGATGGGGTGCTGAGACCCCCCAGTTCGTGGGCGGGCGGCGGCGTGGGCGGTCGCCCACGTGAATGAGTGACGCGCTACGCCAACACTTTTATGCATGTAAATACAATTTTTCATACGCCTTTATTGAAAATGGTGAAAAATCTTTTTTGAAATAGTAAAAAGTTTGTTATCTCAACGCTTTGTCACGATGCTTTTACGAAAAGGGAATTTTATTATAATAAAACATACATTGGGTTATGTCGGTATTTGTAAACAATTTTGTTTACATTCATACATAAATAAAGCTTGTCTATCCTGTCTATATTTACCTGTCGATCGAGATTTTTAAGTATTTCAGATTTTATAATTTTATAAATAACCGTGTCTACCTCAAAAATCAGTTTATGGTTTTCAGGTGTAGTCAAAAATATACACAAATGAAACCGCTATTCCTAAAGTCTCTGTAAGTATGCTCAGCTTAACAAGCATAACTTGGCATTAATAATAAACAAAATTAAAAAATGTAACTAATACCCGAATTGTTTAGCAGTGAACGAGCTGATGATGATGAATTCATAGCTAAGAACAATCTCGATCATGTCAGCTTTCATACAAAAAAAACTAGATTATAATCGGTTCATCCGTTTGGGAGCTACGATGCCACGGACAGACACAGAAACGTCAAACTTATAACACCCCTCTGTTTCCGTCGGGGGTTAAAAATTAGTACATAAATATTATATTTAATTAATCAACCAGAAAGATGTAACTCAGCCATTAGTATTTTTACTTGCTCTCCTAGGCTTAGGCTCCCTAGCGGTATTTTGCATCGACGTTAGTAAAAACAGCCTTGTAATTTTTAGATCTCTGCGCTAATACAATAGAGCTGAAAATCGCACTCACGAGCGTCGAATTGACAAATTGCTGCCGTGTGTTCGATTTTCAACTCTATTGTATTAGAGTAGTGTTCTATTTTCAGAGCTATTTTACTAACGTCGACGGAAGAAACCGCTCGTGGAAACGTAGGCCAAGGGGCCACAGTCAAGCGTAAACTGCGTTGCGGAACGCTACGAAGCGCTACGGCGTAGCTCGTAGCGGGTGAGAACTGGAGTGACGTAAAATGGAGGAGTAACTTGAGTGTGTAAACACTTCACTTGCAACTATGATAAAAGCATGCAGTGACGAATCTATTCTGCACAACCTGTGTTACGTTCTTCGTTCGAGTTTAGATTACCTAGTGTAAAGTGTGTTTGTAGATTTTAATACTTAGGTAACTATTTTTTAAGTAAAATAATGGAAACAGAATGTTCTATTTTCAAGAAATACAAAGATTATTTAGCGTTTATCCGTTTCATAAATAATTCAGGGCTTCCTTGATTTATTCCAGAGTTAACGTGAATTATTTACCTTATCTACTAACCACAAAGGTACATCTTTAGACACATAGTGAAGGTTAGAACTAACATAACTAACACATATACACAAATAAATAATAGATACATTCCAAAAGAAAATAAAAGACGTTTAGGACAATCCCGACCTGACCTCACAGCCTCACGGGATTATGCGTCGTATTCCCAGGGCCGTAGAATCTATTATCTCTCGTAATTGGCAATTTGTGCGTAGTCCGCTCGGGGGTTGTCCCCCTGTCAGGGGGTACTGTGACCTCCTGGGGGGGGGACCAACGTCACGGGCCCGCCCGTTCACGTCATCGAGATGCGCGGACTACGCATTATTTGTCTCTGGCGTGGGTGGAGCTCATCGTATTGTTTTTGAATATTCTCGTATAAGGATTTCGACAACATGTTTAGTCGGGTGTTAACCGCCTATTTAACCCCCGACGAAAATAAACGGGTGTTATAAGTTTGACGTGTTTGTCTGTTTCTGTGGCATCGTAGCTCCCAAGCAGAAGAACCGATTTGGATATAGCTTTTTTTTGTTTGAAAGCTGACAAGATCGAGTGTCTGTCGAGAGTGAGATAATTTATCATTATCAGCTCGCTCTTTATACTTGATATTTGGAGGTTACATAAATTATTTAATTTTGTTATTTTAGTCTCCGCGTAGTCTTTACTATTTACTAGTTACTAGCTTTTGCCCACGGCCTCCGCCCACGTAAATATGGTATCCCACGTGAACACCGTTCACGGAAAGCCGTTCAGTAGTTTTTGCGTGAAAGAGTAACAAACATGCATACATCCATCCATCCATCCTCACAAACTTTCACAGTAATTATAATAGTAGTAGAACAACATACAAATGTCGGTGTTCCCTCCAACACGCACCACCCTACGACATCCGACCACACAACTCGCATGTTGGCTGAGCTGGTTACATCGAAGAACGATCACGATTACGCCACACCACCACATCCTACAACATCCTACAGCATCCCACGATCCTACTCGCTTGTTAGGTAGCTTGTTGCATCCTACAGCATCCCACGATCCTACACGCTTGTTAGCTAGCTTGTTTCATCCTACAGCATCCCACGATCCTACTCGCTTGTTAGGTAGCTTGTTTCATCCTACAGCATCCCACAATCCTACACGCTTGTTAGCTAGCTTGTTTCATCCTACAGCATCCCACGATCCTACACGCTTGTTAGCTAGCTTGTTTCATCCTACAGCATCCCACGATCCTACACGCTTGTTAGCTAGCTTGTTTCATCCTACAGCATCCCATGATCCTACACGCTTGTAAGCTAGCTTGTTTTATCCTACAGCATCCCACGATCCTACTCGCTTGTTAGCTAGCTTGTTTCATCCTACAGCATCCCATGATCCTACTCGCTTGTTAGGTAGCTTGTTTCATCCTACAGCATCCCACAATCCTACACGCTTGTTAGCTAGCTTGTTTCATCCTACAGCATCCCTCGATCCTATACGCTTGTTAGCTAGCTTGTTTCATCCTACAGCATCCCATGATCCTACACGCTTGTTAGCTAGCTTGTTTTATCCTACAGCATCCCACGATCCTACACGCTTGTTAGCTAGCTTGTTTCATCCTAAAGCATCCCACGATCCTACTCGCTTGTTAGGTAGCTTGTTTCATCCTACAGCAACCCACGATCCTACACGCTTGTTAGCTAGCTTGTTTCATCCTACAGCATCCCACGATCCTACACGCTTGTTAGCTAGCTTGTTTCATCCTAAAGCATCCCACGATCCTACTCGCTTGTTAGGTAGCTTGTTTCATCCTACAGCAACCCACGATCCTACACGCTTGTTAGCTAGCTTGTTTCATCCTACACGCTTGTTAGCTAGCTTGTTTCATCCTACAGCATCCCACGATCCTACTCGCTTGTTAGGTAGCTTGTTTCATCCTACAGCATCCCACAATCCTACACGCTTGTTAGCTAGCTTGTTTCATCCTACAGCATCCCATGATCCTACACGCTTGTTAGCTAGCTTGTTTTATCCTACAGCATCCCACGATCCTACACGCTTGTTAGCTAGCTTGTTTCATCCTAAAGCATCCCACGATCCTACACGCTTGTTAGCTAGCTTGTTTCATCCTACAGCATCCCATGATCCTACACGCTTGTTAGCTAGCTTGTTTTATCCTACAGCATCCCACGATCCTACACGCTTGTTAGCTAGCTTGTTTCATCCTAAAGCATCCCACGATCCTACACGCTTGTTAGGTAGCTTGTTTCATCCTACAGCAACCCACGATCCTACACGCTTGTTAGCTAGCTTGTTTCATCCTACAGCCTCCGTGGTCTAGTGGTTTGGAGCTTGGCTCTCGACTCGGAGGTCGTGGGTTCGATTCCCGCATTGGAACAACAAAAAATCTTGTTTCCAAGTTTGGTTAGGACAATGCAGGCTGATCACCTGATTGTCTGACAAGAAAGATGATCCATGCGTCGGATGGGCATGTAAAAAGTCGGACCTGCGCCTGATATCTCACCAGTCGTGTCGGTTATTCGTCCCACTGGGTTACGAGAGTAAAGGAAGAGAGAGTGCTCTTGTGTACTGCGCACATACTTGGGCACTATAAAATAACTCCTGCGTGGCTGGCCTGTTTTCAATTTAAAAAAAAACCGGCCACCGTCACTGAAATCAGTGTGGGGAGCTATTATTATTATTCATCCTACAGCATCCCACGATCCTACACGCTTGTTAGCTAGCTTGTTTCATCCTACAGCATCCCACGGTCCTACTCGCTTGTTAGGTAGCCCTTTTCATCCTACAGCATCCCACGATCCTACACGATTGTTAGCTAGCTTTTTTTATCTACAGCGACCATGATTACGCCTCAGCTAACTAATCGACTCACGTTTCATTGATTTGAAATTTATATTCCATATCGAGTTTCCAAGAACAGCCGTAACGAATAATTCATTTGTTCTGTTTAAAGAGAAATTTAATTTTTTAAACAGTTAACTGATTTTCAAATCGTTACAATAGTATAATATATTATATTTACGTGTATGTAGTAATTAGTCATATAACTTTAATTTTATTTCTTATTTTGTCTGGGAGAAACTTCTGTAATCAGTAAGACCGCTTATTTGTAGACTTCCTTTAGTTTTGTAATTATTGTTACGTGTATTTATTAAGAGTGAATATAAAGAGTTTTCTATTCCAGTCTATATGACGCTTTTAGGGTCACTATAATTGAATTGCTGTTATAATGTATATTTTTTTAATCGAGTTAAATGTTCACAAGGTAAATGTAAGCTAATAAAATAGAATATTTTTCTTCAAAAATGTATGTTCATTTTGGTTTTCACTACATCCCAAGAAGCTTTGGCTTCATACACTCTGAATAAGGTCACTACGCCTACTGGAAAAATTTTGCTCGTACATGAAAATGTTCGAGACCCACGCGAAAATATTCACGCCGATTGCTATCCCCGACTCACAATACTAACGCATAATATATAATATTTAATTACAAAATAAAAATTGACTTATATATTCTAAAGGAATTCCAGTTACTCACTAATATTGTTATAATGAAAATATCTATTACAAGTTTAACGAGTTTGGGGGTTCAACAGCGTTTTGCATTGAATGAAGATTATCAAGATGTTTCCTCCGCAAACCTCATTGTGTAAAATAATATTCAGGCTTTGTTGTACCTTGCAGGCTTTTAAATTTAGGTCAATGTGGTTTTTTCAAGCTATAAAAGTGATTGTTTTCATTTAATAATCATAATTATAACGTCCGCTACATAACCTTTATATAACATTCCATTACGACAATGTTAATATGGTTTTAAATTAACAAGTAGCCGGTGTTCGCGACTTCGTGTGCGTAGAGCTAACGGAAACGGAACCCTATTTTTAAACATCAGCTAACTGCCAGTGGCGGTCCGGTCGAAATCGGTCCGGCCGTGTCAGAGATTAGGCGGAACAGACAGATTTTTTTTTATTTTTTATTGTAAATACCGTATATTATATGCATATAGTTACAAGCTGTTAATTTAAAATTACAAACATACACTGCAATTTTATTTATATGGTTAGATTAAGTGGTATAAAGTAAATAGTGGTAACTAATAAAACACTCTAATGTCCACATCTTATTACCACTATAAATAGGCTTAGAATACACTTTATTACATTTGAATATATTTTATTACATTACTCATAATTCAGAGTATAATATATTTTAGTACAGACACACAGAAAACACTGACGGTATTTTGCTTAAAATACCGTCAACGCACTTGTCACCTCTCTACCATACCCGGTATATGAGCGGTAATAATAATCGCTTACGATCAGGGCCTTTAGTCGAGATGCATTCGATAACTTCGACGGCGAAGTTCGAAAACGAAATGTATGGGATTTGACATAAGCATCGCAAGCGACATGTCACATAACGCATCGCAAGCGACATGTCACTGATCGATTTCTTATGTCAAATCCCATACATTTTTGATTTCTAACTTCGCCGTTTAAAATATCGAATGCATCTCGACTGTTACGCCCAGGCGATTCATCTGCCTTTTGCCGGTTTGCACTGAAAATCTTAAGTTACTTTTTCTTCCAAATGTGTCGCTTGAATTAGGCTTGAAGTGTGTAGGAGCCAGGAGGTACAGCCTGGGACTTGAGAGGGCCGACAATATGTTCCGACGGATTACTGTCCTCCCGTTAGGGAGGGGAGTTACCGATATCGATAGTCGAAAGAAAGAATATTTGTTTATAAACTGGGGAAACTAGCTCATAGTTAATGAGAAATGTTAAAATATCGATGCTTAAGAATAGTTTTGTTAAGGATATGTATGAGGATAAAGTAGTTTTATTAAATTGTACTTTAGTATTTATTTGACACACCAACAAGGAAATCCATTATAATACAATCTTACAAAATGCTATTGTATGTATTGTATTTTACCTATTTAGGTAAAATACTGTAACAGGGGTTACTCACGAAAATTTAAAAAACAATGTATCCATGGCAACCAACAAAAAAAAATAGAAAAAAATGCACTTTTGTAATCAAAAGCTTACATCATTAATAAGATAATACACTTTTAACAGTAAAATCTATTAATTAATAGAGTATACCTACTGTTAAAAGTGATAAACTGTAATAGAAAAAAACACGCTTAGCGCCACTTTCTCGCTCTTTGTTTAAACCGAAATTATTTTGAAAGGGATTTATTGGGCGTTTTTTCTGGTATCCCATTCATTCTATTCTGGAATTTAAAGTTTGTAAAATAGACGCAAAAATTACGATAGTTTTAATTCGACAAGTGTCGTTGCACTTCCCTATACTTAGTGGTGTGGGGTTCTATTTTAGTTCGCGAGCCCACTCGGTTTTTCCATTCAGTGACGAAGTTGGCTGCACAACTGTTCGCGTACTCTACGACTTTCATTGGCCATTGCATACTTTTATATTCTGCTATATTTTGTATGCGATTTAGACTCCAGAAACTTTCTGATAAATTCTTTTTTCATTATTTTGGGGTTTCATAAACTGGAAAGTCTAAATAAAACTAAGAGGGACTATTATACAGGTTGTGTCATTTGTCTTTTTTTAAATCATTCGTTTTTTTGGATGCAAATATTTTCCTTCAGCCTTCACTAATATTCTACCCATAGTTCCATTTGCTACCCAGAGAGTCCTGAAATGACGCGTAATGATATTCCTCATAGTTTCGTATTTCGCCTACTTCACCTATTTAAAGAATTCAATTTATTTGCATCAAACGTATGTGATCAAAGGGAGGATCTTCTCCTATCTGTTAAGGTATATTGGCAATATTTTTCAATAAATTCTGAGTCCTAAACGAGATTTAATTTTGTAACGGCACGGGCACACAATATGATAGTAAAAGAAGAAAGTATGCCTATATGTATTGCGCACACACTGGGTCACTTTAAAAGTAACTCCTGCGTAGCTAATCTGCTGTCAATGAAACCAGCCGCCGTTACCGAAATCTGAAAAATTGGGCAGCTATTGGACTCGCTCGTACTGTTACTTGTCGCCATTTCGAGATCAATTCGATGCCTATTCAGTATTAAATACTTTCGTGTCCTATACATACTACATAATCGTATCGTTTTATCGAAATACATCACAAGTTCCTGTCAATTTGCTCAAATACCTCAACTGTGTGGCAGCAAGTCTAAAGTTCTTCAATACTTCGTAGTTGGAGACTTCATACAATGTTTACTGAAGTTTACACAAACACAAATCGCTGGGAACGCTCAAAGTGCATTCATCGCTCGCGGGGAATTCTGAGAAAATGCCGATTATGTAAAAATACTCGCTGAATATGCTCAGAGTACTGTCAGTACGACAGGTACTGCTTTGTAAAGATTTAAACGCAAAGGAGGAGTACTCGTAATAGAAAGAAAATAATATAAATATATAGTAGAATATAAAATTCTACTAGATGTTGCTCGCAACTCCGTTTGCGCTGAGATTAAAAGTAGCCTATTCTATTCCCCAACAAAACAAATTTCATCAAAATCCGTTCAGTGGTTTAGGCGCGATTGCGTAATAGACAGGCAGAGTTGCTTTCGCACTTATAAAGTTAAAGTATGAACTTACAATATTATTATTATTTCACTTCAGTAATAAGGTTACTTTTCACCGTCTTAAAATCAGCCAAAAATAGCACTTTCTACAGGTTAAAAGCTTTCGTATGTACGTCGTATTAGCATCAGTTCACACTGAGACGGGACACGGCGCGGCATTTTTTAGATAGCGATTCAAAATTGAACTCTATTAATTACAAAAGAAAATACACGTTTCATTAAAAAAGCAATAATTTCGAACTTATGCAATGATTGAATGAATAAATTGAACTCCTTCTAAATTAATGGGCCGATTTTGATGTTTTTTAGTGTCTTTCAGTGGATTCGATAATGGCTTAGATCCTTAATTTGTTCCACATTATGATGTTTTATTTATTCATTTTTTAATAAATAAAATAAATATTAAATATATAATAAATAAAATGTTTTATTTATTAAGTTTTGCGCCCAACGAAACGGGACAGCTAGTAATTAATATAAGGCGTAATAATTACAAGCGTGAATTTGAATGCCGAAAAAATCTTCAAAAATCTACAATTTACAGGCATTAAGGGCCTAACTCTACGTTAGGTACACAAATATCGATTACACTAAATACCAATTTCACCGACGTCGTTTGTCTAAATATCACACCTTCTCTTTCATTAATACGAATAATGAGAGAGACAACATGATATTTAATCGACGATTAACTTTTATAGGTTTTGGTTAAATTGTCACTAATCTCTCAATCACAAATGTAACAATAAAAAGCATTTCGCTGTATTCATTCTCGTCCTCGGCTCGGTAGGCCTCGGTACCCGCGTGGGGGCATTTTGCGTGGGACATTTGGTGTATTCGTAGTGAGGGCCCCGGTGGAATGAGGTTCTATTTCCGAGCCCGTGGGCGTCTGTCACCCCCATTAGATATGCCGCTTCAATGAGGTGCGGTAGGTACTTAGTTTTTAATATATGTATTAACGAACAAGCTGCCGCTCGGTCAGGCATAAGATGAAAATCGCTTAACAGCGCCGTTTAATCGTACGCACGCACACATACTCACGTGTCAACCACGTGTGTCTGTATAATATTTTGCGACGTCTTAGTGCAAGGAGAATGTTTAGAAACTGAACGAGCAGGAACTTTATCGATATTACACGTCTTAAATTTTACAGCTTAGCTGCTTGTCGACATGACTTACGGCCGCGGTCGCGCGTCGCGTGCATCGGAAGGCTACCATTACCCTCTGTATAACCGATAACGCCGGTGACCTTGCGCGTCTCATCCCATACTCATCATGTAGGCGACATGGGCGTATCGCGCCGACCGGAGGGTGAAAACGTATAAAAAATCGCTATAAATATTTGAGACAAAACTTGGAAAAACTGAAAGGTTTGCCTTTTGTTAAAAGAATATATTATATTAGGTCTTTACCTATGAAATTGCCGTTTTGTATGAAAAAATTTAAACGAATTTTTTTCATGCATTTTTTATTTGCATTAATCGAAGTAATCACCCATGCAATCAATGCATCTTTGCCAACGCAGTGGCAGTTTATTGATGCCCTTCTTAAAGAAATCAGCTGAACGGGAGGCAACAAATTCTTCAAAGGCATTTTGTACTGCCTCTCGAGTATTGAATTTTTTTCCCGCCAAGAAGTTATCCAAATTCTGGAAAAAGTAGTTGTACAGACAACTACTTTTTCCTACAGAGGCGCCTACAGAGGCGCAAGGTCTGGTGAGTAGGGCAGATGTCGGAGAGCTTCCAACCCCAGTTGCAACTTGGAGACCGTCTGCTGTGCAGTATGAGGTCGCGCGTTGTCGTACAGGTGCAGCGGAAACGAGCGATTGACCAATGCTGGTTGGAGATGTTCCAGCTTCTCCATCATTGTGTTCAGTTCATCATAGTACATATCTGCAGTAATGCTCACCCCGTTTGGTAAAAAGCTGTGATGAATCACACCGGCCCTAGACCACCAAACAGTGACCATCACTTTTCTAGGGGTAAGTTTTCGTTTAGGGCATTGTTTAGGTGCTGAACCAGGATCCAACCAATTTGCTGAGCGCTTGCGGTTATCCAACAGAATCCATTTTTCATCGCAGGTAACAATGCGGTTTAAAATTCCTTCATTTGTGTGTCTGTTGAGCAGTGCAAGGCACGTCTCGACGCGTACTTCGCGCTGGCGATCATTGAGTTCATGGGGCACCCATTTGTCAAGCTTTATTACCTTGCCAATTTGACGCAAATGGACCAATATTGTTTTGACGCTAACGTCGAAAGCTGCTGCTAATTCATCCGTAGATTGTGTATCATCAGCTTCCACAATCGCCTTGAATTCGTCATTGTCGACCAAAGTCTTCGGACGACCGCGAGGTTCATTTTTCAGGTCGAAATTTCCAGAACGGAAGCGAGCAAACCAATAACAGGTGGTGCGTTGGTTTGTAGTGTTAGCTCCGTAAACGTCGTTGATGTTGCGTGCCGCTTGTGCCGCGTTGCTGCCACGACGGTACTCATATTCCATAATTACTCGAATTTTTAACGTATCCATGATGACGAAAAAGATTGAAATCCGATGAAAATGTAATAATAATCAATAAACAAATGACTACTTTTGAAAAAAGAATTCCATGTTTTTAAAATAAAATTAATTTAAAATTAGAATTCTTAGCCAAACAAAAATTATTTTGATTTGAAATGCAAAGCTTGACAAATGGGTGCCCCACGAACTCAATGATCGCCAGCGCGAAGTACGCGTCGAGACGTGCCTTGCACTGCTCAACAGACACACAAATGAAGGAATTTTGAACTGCATTGTTCCCTGCGATGAAAAATGGATTCTGTTTGATAACCGCAAGCGCTCAGCAAGTTGGTTGGATCCTATTTCAGCACCTAAACAATGCCCTAAACGAAAACTTACCCCTAGAAAAGTGATGGTCACTGTTTGGTGGTCTAGCGCCGGTGTGATTCATCACAGCTTATGCAGTGCATACTACATATTACTCCAGATGTGTACTGTGAAGAACTGAACACAATGATGGAGAAGCTGGAACATCTCCAACCAGCATTGGTCAATCGCTCGTCTCCGCTGCACCTGCACGACAACGCGCGACCTCATACTGCACAGCAGACGGTCTACAAGTTGCAAAAACTGGGGTTGGAAGCTCTCCGTCATCCGCCCTACTCACCAGACCTTGCGCCTACAGACTACTACTTTTTCCAGAATTTGGATAACTTCTTGGCGGGAAAAAAATTCAATACTCGAGAGGCAGTACAAAATGCCTTTGAAGAATTTGTTGCCTCCCGTCCAGCTGATTTCTTTAAGAAGGGCATCAATAAACTGCCACTGCGTTGGCAAAGATGCATTGATTGCATGGGTGATTACTTCGATTAATACAAATAAAAAATACATGAAAAAAATAGTTTCAATTTTTTCATACAAAACGGCAATTTCATAGGTAAAGACCTAATTCGACAGTCAAGTGACGAATTGAACACAGTGAACAATTAGTATTTACTATATATACTACAATTAGTAGTAAATTCAAACGTCGTTTTTAGTATTTTCCCCGTAATTGTTCCAAAATTTCTCACCGTTTAAGCCTCATTTAAAGATCAAAATAAGCCAAATCGGTTCAGCCGTTCTCAAGTTTTAGCGAGACATTCAAATTGCAATTCATTTTTATATGTATGTACGAAGAATATAAGAGAAAAGATATAGCTATTTTGTGGATATATCTATATAGAAAGAGATAGCTAGTTCTACCGATATTTCCACAATACATTTAAGAAAACGAATTTTTAGTTTGAAAGTTAATATATTTTCATTAACTAAATAACTGCTTCTACGTTATAACATAACACTTACCGAATGAAACACAATCTCAAATTGCCAGGCAAAGTTTAAATTTCATACTAAATTAATGTTAAAATTTGTGCTGGCTCGGTCACTTTTGACCGGCGGCCGTTTTAAAGAAACACCGTTAAAGGGAAGATTTGTTTACATTATGTAAATTCATTGGTGTATTCTGCAAGTCAGTTGTTGTCAAAGTTAATTAAATTATTTTTTTATAAGCTTTATTTATAACTGTTGTTGTAGCGGTAAAATTCAGAAACGTATTTTTTTTAAATTAATACTTTTATATAGCATACCGTTGTATACCTCTGTAGCTTCGTAGTATAAACAACAAAATCAGCCACATTTGAAAACGCGCTTAATGCTAAACTCGGATTCTTTCTCCCTCTCTCATTCATTGTTGGAACGGTATAACCAGATACAAAACCGTAGCTCAGCGTTAAGCGTCGTTATAATGCGTTGGTGAAATTAGGGCTATCTTTGGTCTGGTCAGAGTTATCTTACTTCGAAGTATCTAAGAGAGTGATCCTTATGGCGTTGACATAAAGGTCATGTCAGAGGTAAAAAAACTCTGAACAGACTAAGGGTCAATTCACACCCAAACGAAACGATACGCGACATGGCGCTACATTTTTAATATAGCTATTCAAAAATTGAAATTTATTAATTACACGAGAAGATACACATTTCTTTGTAAGAGTTCCAATGTCAAGTTTTATGTCTTATGAAACAGGTATCTTTTTGTGTAGCGAATAAAGTTTAACTTAGAAATGCAGCGCCGCATGTCGTCGCGGTGTAAACTGACCCTCGATATTCTTTGTTGATTATATGGCTATAAATTGGGAATATTTGGTAAATTGGTCTAACAATAAGAACATAATAAAATTTGGGCCCATGAAACCTGCTACTGTCGAACTGTTCTACCCATCAGCTGTTAGAAAAACTCGGGTAAAGTCGGCTATGCTTGGCTTCTGCCGATCGCTGACGATTTACATGATAGCTAGTACCAGGACAAGGGTAATAAAGTATAATTGATGATGATTACTGCGTAATATCACACAGCGACGAGCGATGATATAAGGTGATAAATATTTATAAGGAAGCGGTCGGTCGGGTCACCGGGTTGCTGTGTGTCCGGGAATACCGTCCTACTATTAGTATAAATGAGGTGAATAATTTAAAAGCTATTAACTATATTTTTTATAAAAACTATTATCCTAACTCGTAAATTATATAGACTGTGTTATTATTACGAATCTATTCACACCTCATTCATAAAAATTGGACGCAGGCTCTACGGCGAAACAAACATACATACATAGTTACATAGACTGCCAAAATCTTTACCCTTCCTTTTGGCTTCGCGGTTGTCCGTTAAAAACTATACGCACTTGTATGCCAAAGTCAGTATTCTCAAAGCCAGAACGTACGAATTAAAAAAAACAATCATAGTTTTTAATTCAACAATTTTAGTTTTGTTTGTTCTTAGGGGCTTTGCCACGCAGCCACCACGGTGGCGTCTCCAAAATTTTTGTATGGGCGCTGTCAAATTGGCGACGTCACCAGCGGTAACCAGATGAGCTACTTCAATAGCTATTATTGGTAGCAATAGCATTACTGGTAGCACCACTGATGTTTCTTTGAGTAGTAAAGTGTGAGTTTAGACGTATGCTTGCCTAACTTTTACGGAGACATTGAAAACCTTACATAGCAGTAACCATACACCATACAGCCGATCAACCGATCGGCATGATACCGATTGGACCAGTTTGAACTTGCCTTGAATCCACGCCCATACACGGTTCTATACACGGTCTAACTTCCGATCGGACGATAGGCATTATGATGTACGGGAAAAATCCCGCGACTTCGTAAACGAAACCGTACATTTTAAATAAACCGCGACAAAATCGGTCCAGTAGTTTCGGAGCCTATTCAATACGATCAAACAACCTTTTTCTCTTTATAATATTAGTATAGATGACTATTGGCTACACTTAGGAAATTATCGAATAACAGTTATGACAGATACGATTTGATTTTGTTGTTACCACGGCCTCACAGAAAACCGGCGTGAAATAAACCTTGCGTTGTGTTTCGCCGAGTGAGTGAGGTTACCGGAGGCCTATTTTATTATTATATATATTAGGTTGGGGATTTTAAGGATTAGGAACGCAAGTCGCAACACCAGAGGAGTTACAAGTGAAACTATTCTGGTGTTGCGAGTGTCCATGGGAGGCGGTAATCGCTTGTCATCAGGCGATTCGTCTGCTCCTTTCCTGGAGCCTTTCCTTTCGTTCATTTTATTAAAAAAAAAAGAATGGATCAAATTAGCTAATTATATCATTAGCAACTTCTCCATTAAAAAGTGATCGATTGTGTACACAACGCAACTGGACATCAGTGCAAATGTCATAACGCATTGCTTGCACCCAGACACGAGAGAGGCGCAGAGGAATTTCAAACCTATCCCCTTAAATTACGGCTCAATATGGAATGACCACGGCTGGTAGTTTCAGCGTGTCCCAATTGCAACCTTATTGTATGGTGATAAGGTTCAGTATGTGGGTGTTTTGGTGGGAATGTCCAGGTAGAAACCTACGCATACTACGCTCGACAGTGGACAACTGGACCAGGTCGAGTGCCTGCATTGTTGATGTAAAGTCTATTACGGAGGCTGTATAATTGTATATAGTATACAAGTGACCACAAATGCGTGGTATCAAATTTTGATAAAAAATACATCGAGACATTAATTTAGTGACATTTCATCTGTTTGTTAACGTTTGGATGAAATTGAATCTAAACAGAGTATATTTATTATGCTTATATACATAGAGCTCAAAGTAGGTAATCTATAATATGTTTTTTCAAGATTTTTAACCATTTTAACCACACGATGACATGAATGATAAATAAATAACTGTTGTGCTATGTGATTTTTATTTTAAAACACTTCCATTCAGTTAAACCTTGTTTGTTTGTGCATGAACACGACATTACTCGCAATGAACCCAAGAATCAAACTCAAATTAACTTGTCAATAATTGTAAAGAAACGTGTATTTTTATCCCGACACTAATAACAAAGACAAAACAAGAAGCTATAGATCAAGGAGAAATCATTTTCATGTCGGAAGGGCGCTTTTATAAACCCTGACATACTGTTATTATCAGCAATCTAATATTACAAGATGTTGAAATATAAACCGACCTCCAAAGTAAAAATGCATAATAAAGCATTAAATAAATCTTATTTTCTAAATAATTCTCCTTTTAAATTGGGATAAAATTTTATCCGATTTTAAAAGGGGAATTACTTCGAAAATAATTATTATGACGTAGAAATCCGTTACAAAAGGATTTTTCTAAATAATCGGGATTAACGCGGAAAAGAAACGCGCGCAAAAGCTAGGTCCTAATATCCTAATAGATCTGACCTGCAAAACCACCTGCGACCGCTGGCACTTCTTTTATTATGTCAAAGGAGAATCAATCAGTTGCAAATTGGCATTTGTGGCAATCATTACCCAACAGACGGTACGTTTACTACTGCGAATGAACATTTAAATGCTGCACGGTCGCCGAAAAACCCTCGCACTTATGAACCTTATCGTCAAAGCAGTAAGGTCGTCAAATGACCGGCTTCCCGGCGGCTGGACAGTGTAGGTACATGGACGTAACACCAACCTCTGTGTTACAAAATTGTAGGATAGTTTGCAGGTAGGTTCTGAGGTAGATAAATGTGTTTAAAAGTCTCAAGCCCAAAATATGTCAAAACAATGGCTATTTTTACCCGACTGCGCCAGAAGGAGGGTTATATTATTCGAGTGTATTTTTTTGCATGCTCCAAGTGTAGAGCCTAAACGGGTTGTCGGATTTGAGCTTGAGAGGTATCATTGGATTCGTCAATAAGTGGTGAGAAAGACACTGGGTACATCAAAATGATTTGTAAAATAGGCAAAGATATCGTGCCAAATTTTCAAAGGACAGGTCATCACTATCAGTAGGTACATACCAGGTAGTTAAAATATAATAATTTGGGATTTTCTAACATAATGCACTACGATACTTCATATCGTGTACATTTTTGTAAAATTCGTCCAGTAGGTCGGTATTGAGTTCTCTAAATCACCGGTTTTGGGCTTGACTGTACACTAATACTCCATACTAATATAAGAGGACAGATTTTATTGTTTGTTTGTTTGTCGAAACTACTGGAGCGATTTTGATGAAATTTGGCACAGAAATAGAGTAGACCACGGGGAGGGACATAGGCTATTTTATGGCGACAAATTGTACGGTTTCTGCGGACATCATAGATTATCAAATAAACAAAGAGCTTTGTTAAACATTTCGTGATAACCTCTACACCTCACGCGAGCTCCTTTTGTGATCACTTGTATTACAGATCAATTAGAGTTATAACACACTGCATATTGCCCGCGACTTCGTGAATCGTGCGCGCATATCGAAATCACGCAGTAACCGTACATTTTTCCGGAATAAAAAGTTGCCTTTATCGTTTCCCGTGGTCTGCTCTACATCTGTGCCGAACTTCATTAAAATCAGTTTAGTAGTTTCGGAGCCTATTCAATGCAAAAACCAACAAATCTTTTCTCTTTATTATAAGTATTAGTGTAGTAGACAACAATATTAATTACTACATTCTATACCTCAATACTCGAATCGGCACCGATATCGATGAGAATTGGGATTCATGCTCTTGAATACATTTCATTAGATAGGTGTTTCAGGATTTTTTAGAAGTTATGTGAGAGTGTAAAATAAGGGTTATAAGTTTGTATGGAAAATATTTAAAATCTGCCCCGATTTTATGAAATTTATTATCCGAGCTAATAAATATAAATTATTGAGTACGTATTTTATAGTTTTTTTTTAAATTCGTCCCCTAAAGGGGTGAAATGGGGGTCCGAAGTATGTATAATGAAATATCAACGAATTTTGTCACGGAGCCAGTTATTATGATGTAGAAATCCGTTAAAAATGGTTTTTCGAAATACATACCCCACGGGGGTGCACTGGGGACCCACGTGGACAAAGTTGCGCGAATAAAGCTAGTCTATCTACCTATATATCGATCTGCGAGATATTGCTTGTTTCTCAGGATGTTGACATCATGACTCGTATTTTTTACGATAAACTTAATAACATTCTATGTAAACACACTCCCTTCATGAATACTAAGCACAAACACTATCTATCATGGTTTTCCCCATCATTAATACGCGTACCTAAGGAAAAATCTAAATATCATAGGCGCTATCCCAAATTTAATAACCCCCGCGATTATGACACGTTTTCTTTGTTGCGCCAAAGGTGTAAAAAACTAATGGGTCATGACTATAATACCTATACTAATTCAGTAGAATCATCATTACAGTTTTTTTTTTATACAATGGACGCTTCACACCACGTCAATCTGGCCCCGTGCTAAGTATCCGAAGAACTTGTGTTACAGGTACCAGAAAACGGGAAGTATATTTAAGA
The DNA here is from genome assembly GCA_037179445.1 of Phengaris alcon alcon. Classification (NCBI taxonomy): domain Eukaryota; kingdom Metazoa; phylum Arthropoda; class Insecta; order Lepidoptera; family Lycaenidae; genus Phengaris; species Phengaris alcon. Next base: position 460,357 of record JAYRCH010000372.1, read on the forward strand.
TTTTTATTATATTATACACATATTTAATACACATCCATGACCCAGGAACACAGAAAAACTTTTTGTTCCTTCGGCGGGATTCGAACCCGCAACCCCCGGCTTGTGCACCAACGCGCTGAACCACTGAGCCATAGAGGTCGTCAACAACAGTTAAACAATATGAAAAGTTTTTGGAACTACGTCAAGTTTAAAAAAGGTTCTTCCTATTTTCCACTTACAATGAGAAACGGTGACCGTGTGGCCACAAACGAATATGAAGTTTGTGAGCTCTTTTCCGACTATTTAAGCTCAGTTTTTGAACCATCATCATCGGTCATCGGTACCCATCAAACGTTTTAAGTAATCTCAAATCAACAATACACGATATTAGACGTAAAATAGCAAAACTTGATGTTAACAAGGGGTGTAGCCCAGACGGCATACCACCTGTAGTGATTAAAAATTCGTCAGCTGAGTTATCTCTACTCCTCGAGATATTATTCAACGTCTCTTCGTTCTGGTGTCTTCCCCTCTATATGGAAAACTGCTTACATCGTTCCCATTTTTAAGGCAGGTGACAAATCTTGCTGCAACAACTACCGGCCAATCAGTATATTATCTTGTTTAGGCAAGCTGTTCGAATCTACTGTTTATGATGCACTTTATCATCATATATATCGGCTTATATCGACCAAGCAGCATGGTTTTGTTCGCAATCGCTCAACCACTTCCTAACTTGCTGGAATATAAAAATTATATATGTAATTCATTTCCCAAAATAAATCAAGTAGACTGTATTTACACAGATTTTTCTAAAGCATTTGACAAAGTTAACCATAATATTCTTATCAGCAAATTATGCTCCTATTATGGAATTCATGGCAGTTTGTAGAGATGGCTAGAATCATATCTGACAAATCACAGTCAGCTGGTTGCAATCAAGGGTTTCCTATCCTCTCCGATATTTGTAACCTCGGGTGTGCCACAGGGCTCCCATCTCGGCCCCCTTCTTTTCATTGCCTTTATCAATGACCTAATTCAAAAACTTTGTAATCCATATTTATGGTATGCAGACGACCTTAAGCTTTTCTCAACTATACAGAATATTCTGGATTCTGAAACATTACAATCTGATATTGATATCAGATTGTAATGTTTCAGAAAATTCTAAATAAATGGTCGCAGGATAACGGTGTGGTGTTAAATGTTGAGAAATGTTTTATATATATATGAATATATATATATATATATATATAAAAGGAGATGTCGGGACTGACTTATTCACTGACGTATAGACGCTCGCACATTCCACCTTTAAAGGGGTGAAATATTTTAAATTCGCATTTCAAGTTTTATTATAATTTATCCTGAGGGTGTCAAAATAAGGTTTGATTGCTGTATGAAAAAAATTAAAATCTATCCCAATTTCCATGAAATTTAATTTACGAGGAAATAAATACAAAATATTGTATGTAGTAGGTATGTATTTTTTTGTTTTTAGAATTTCGTTCCCTAAAGGGGTGCAATGGGGGTCCAAAGTTTGTATAGTGAAATATCAACAAGTGGTCGGAATACGTTGAATTTTGACACGCAGTTAGTATGACCTTGAACTATTATATGTATTCTGTGGTATGACGTAGAAATCCGTAAAAGGATTTTTCGAAATACATAACCCCCCGTGGGTTATGTATTTCGAAATGTGTGCAATGGGGGGTGTAATCTAGGCGGACGAAGTCGCGAGCTAAAGCTAGTAATAATATAGGTATAAACTTAAAATTGATATAAAATATTATATTTATAATCAGTTTCTGAGGATGTGCGATTAAATTATAACAATAATAAATAAGCCAATTATAAACACTATTAAGGATAACAAAAGTAAATATGATGAAATCATCCATTTAACAATTTACAATTAAATAACTAATAAATCTGTATTTATATTTGTTTAATAATAATTCTCAGTCATTTTATTGTATATAGCAGAAGTAACTATGGACTCTATATACTGATAACCTTCCTCAGGGGGTACTTTCATTTATCAATAGTCATCTATTATTTTCTGACCGTTCTTGTACGTTACCAAAGTTACTATAGCTATTCCAAGTTATTCTAAATGTCATTATAACAAACCATACTTTTTAAGGGTTTCGTAGATGTAGATTGTAGAATGTAGGTATATTAATTAATGTGATATTCGACACTAGGCAACATTCCTATTATTGTCTATTACGTCGCACACATTAGCAACACAGTTGTATGTATGAATTATGTCGGCAACTATACCTGTTGTTTAACATATATTTTGCATAGATATATGATTTAATTACGACAAGGAAAGTAAAAATTGCTTAAGGTCAGTAACAATGTCCGAAACAATGTCAGTAACATTCGATGAAATATTGTCAGTTTTCCTACGGTTATCTTACAATATTTTACTATAGATAATTTAGTGTTAGAAATATTAATTTTATATGGATCGCAATAAACAAACTACGTGGTAGGTACGATTATGATTTTATTTTTAGAGTTCCGTAGTACTACAAGTAACCCTTAAAGTTTCCCTCTGCCCGTTCGACTGTCTGTCTGTCTGACCGTCGCGTCTGCCTGTCCGCCCTTGCCGGCTTCTGTAATTATGACCATAAATTGATGAAATCTAGTACATTTAGATTTCGTACAGATTTTAATTCTGGCATCATAAAATAATAATAATTGCATATCTTAGAGGTGACTCCCCATACGTGTGAAGTGGGGATAGAAAAATTCTCATTCCACCCCATCGTGTGGGATACCGTCCGCGACGAATAGGTATTTTTAAATAAAGTCAAGGTTTTGTATATGGCATTTTTATAAAGTGACCAATTTTCGAGTTACCGTTAAGTGTTTTATAAGTTAATCCCCCCTGCCATTCCTAACGTATTATAAGTTAATCCCCCCTGCCATTCCTAACGTATTATAAGGGGTATAAACTTGTAACTTTCCATGCTTGGTGTGGCGCTTGTCAAATACTCTCGAGGAAATTTATTTTCAGCGAAGTTGAATCATAGCTTTTGATGCAATTTGAAAAAAAAAGGAAACATAGTTACGGGGTTCCGTAACTATGTTTTCGTTTTTTTTTTAATTTTGACTTTAGACTTATGTTCTGATTTTGACATGTTGTTAGTTAGGATTTAATATATAAATAAATAAAACATATATCTGTCTCCAATAAATAATACATATATAACAAATAAAGAAAGAGAAGTGTATTTACTGACTGAGATTACGAGTATAATTTGTACCTACTGTAGTATGTATGACAGCTGATATTATCTTGTAATAGTTTTACTTAAGTAAACACAAACGAAGTAGTTATATTTCTTTTGTGTTTCAACTTTCAACATCAGGAAAACTATTACAAGATAATATCAGCTATCATACTAATAATAATTAAATTGTTAATAACTAAAAATAAAAGTCATAAAATATTACGTTATAACCCAAAACATTAAATATGATAATCACATTAATATGTTATATTAAATAGAAAATGTGATAAATACAGCTAGCCTTCCCAGAATGGCAGGGCCTTATCCCCCTTAAAGGATATAAAGGGATGGAACTTAAATTTACTTACAAACAACAAAGTAATAAATTCAACCAAAATTATATTTATTTCTTGCACGGTTAATATGTGGCATTTAAATTGGTAGCATTATAGAGTATTATTGTATTTTCGTTCATCTTTAGATTGAATCGGTTCCTAGCAGAGTATACTCGCAATATTCAGTGAAAGCAATGAAAATATGGGTTTTTATGGCACGGTTTTAAGTTTCAACGGCGGCGTTAGGAACGGTGATAGTTAAAGATTTTATGCTAATTTAATATGTTAAGTTTTATGTTTGAATAACAGTACCTACCACAAGTTAAAACGTAAAGCCTCTGTTAACATTGAGATAAGATCACTTGTCAACCTCATTCCTTCGGTAGGCAATCAGAAGACGATAAACATGGACCTAAATGGTTCCAATACTCTATTGACCTTATGTCCATAGACATAAGAGCGAGAATAACGCGTGTCGCAATAGTGAATGTGACGTACAGTCGTGTGATAAATTACATAGCTGGAGCACTTGTGTAACTTTATATATTTTTGTTTACGACCCTGTAGATACTTGTAAATACATAGCAGCGAATGTTACAAGCTAGAAATCCTAAAAATCCTGCATTGCATTCAAATTGTTCTTCTCTGTCAACATTTATTTCATCGGTAATGTAGAGAAATAGTATTCTGTCCTGCGAGTAGCGAATGTTTTTAAGATGCATGGGTGGATATTGGCTTTGTTATTGCAGAATGTACGGTTCCTGCAGATATATAGATCTTTGATCGAAGTGGCTGTCTAAAAAAATACTTCTTTGAATTTTAATTAGGCACTTTTGACGGAACCTGATTTTTAATTGAATATATTTTCTGCTGACCAATTTAAGCATGTCAACATGTTTGAATTAAGTTTTAAGGTAGCAACGCCATAAAAAACAAATCCATGTCACGCATAATGTTAGACCTATATTTGTAGCCCTGTTAGGTTATATCTAGTGACATAGATGTATAGATGTATAGATGTCGGACAAACCCTTACTTAGGTATATTATTTATAAATGCGAACGTTGTTACGGAATGTCGCCTAAACCACAAAACGCATTTTTAAGTTTAGCACGTAGATTGTTGATACGGCGTTAGGGATTAACTAATATAGAATTTGAGAAATGTATGCCCTAAGAGCGTCCAAGTTTATGTTATAACGCCCAATGCATATGAGCGTTATAAATAGATAATCGGATGCCGGACCATAAAATTCCGTAAAGGTAAAATAGGGGACCGAAGTATGTATAATGTAGTATAATGAAATATCAGCCACTGAACGGATTACGCTAATAGTTTTTATACGTAGACATCCAATAAGAAAGTGAAATGGAGGTAAAATTGATTTGTCTTGCGCGAACGAAGTTGCGGCCAACATCTAGTTAATTTATACCAGAGAACGTGTGTTTTTATAGATTTGAGAGTAAATACCTACTGCGTGCCTTGGCGGGGCGGGGCAAGGCCGCCGCTCACATGCATTATGCAAGTTTTCGACCCGACCTTTTCCTTTAATCCGGTTTGATCTAATCTGTTCAGAACCAATTTAATTTAAACTTAAACAAAAGTATTAAATTTGACTTAATAAATATGTCAATTATTGCACGGTAGTTATGTGACACTAGCAGGTGCCCGCGGCTCCGCCCGCTTATATGCCAAAGGAACACTGTACTTTTTCGGGATAAAAAGTAGCCTATAATTTAATCCAGAGCCTAAACTACGACCAAACCAAATTTCATCGAAACCCGTTCACTAGTTTTTGCGGGAAAGAGTAGCAAACATCCATCCATCCATCCATCCATCGTACTTACTAATATTACAAATGTGAAAGTTTGTGAGGATGGATAGATGGATGGATTGATGGATGTATGGATGAATGTTTGTTACTCTTTCACGCAAAAACTACTGAACGGATTTTGATGAAATTTGGTATGGTAGTAGTTTAGGCTCTGGGTTAAAACATATACTGCTTTTTATCCTGCAAAATTACAGTGTTCCCGAGGGATTCTATATTCACAGGGCGGAGCCGCGAGCAACAGCTAGTATCCATCCATCCATCCATCCTGACAAACGTTCACATTTATAATATTAGTATGAGTTAAATTGGTAGCATTATAGCACGCTCGCGTCTCGTTGTTTACGTTCACAATAAATGTCGGTTTTTAAATTCGTGACATCTGACAGCTTTTTTACACGACAAGGACCGTCGGGCTACCAAGCGCCGCCTGGTGACAGAAAAATAATCGGAAATTCTTATTGACCGGTTTTGAAACCACTTACGCCACCATATGACGCTTTGTGTGTGGGTCTGCCACCTAGCGGCAAAAAAATATCAAACACCCTCATTGGATCTGAACGGAGTTTACAGCGAAAATAAACTTTTTTAATGTGCGATCTACACTTACCCCCTTACTTATAAAAATATTTACTCAATGGATAAGCTATACAATGTTTGTCCTTCGTCAATCTGATACGTTGGAAAAGTTTCTTGACAAAACAAGGACTAATGTCCTTTATATAATATAGCTTATCCATTGTGTCACTATTAGTAAGGGGGTAAGTATGTAGTGCATGATTACTGTAAGCCTTTTATTAAAATTGAAAAATATAATTTATACCTACCACTTTATTGCTGTAAATAACCCTTTAACAAATTATTTAATAAAAAAAGCCAATTTTGTATCATCCTACTCAGACGATTCATTACTATATTCTTTAAGACTTAAGGCCTATTTCCCTAGACACGTTTTACGACCGAAATTATTTAAAAATCTTAATCTCACTTTAGCTATATGAGATCAAGATTTCAATACATTTCAACGATCCTAGGATTAACTTCACGTCAATTTACGTCAATTTTTGTTTGAGAATCTGAGATTGGAGTCAATCTAAGATTTTAGATACGTTATTAATTTCGGGCGTTAGTCGACGTGAATGACGTCAGAAACAGAACTCATATCGAGATTCGAGGATAATATTTTCCAATAACCATCCTCCATTACACTTCCACGGTGTAGGTTAATGTGGTGTAAAATGACGGTTTGACGATTTTCCTTATCAGTGAGACGCACGTGGTGGCCTATTTAGTATTTATAGAACCTTCTAGGGTTGATCTGATATTTACGGAGCCTTTAGCCAAGTTGACACCGCTATTTACGACGACAAAATTCGAATAAAAAATGTAGGTATGCGATTTAACATAAGCAAGTATAACTTATGTCAAGTAACTTTTTGTTTTCGAACTTCACTATCGTAATTAACGATGGCAACTTGGCCAAAGGACAGGTGTCTTTTAAACATAAATAGATACTCAAAGAGCGTGATAAGTTTTCGATTATGGTTCGAAAAAATTTTAGTTATTCAAAACCACGCGGCCTATACAGCGTGACCTTTAAAGCCGGCCCGTTGAAAGCAAAGGTCTCCATGGGTAAATAGGGTTATCAGGAAATGTTAATTATTTAATTTTTATGTTTCTCTTATTTTAATTTACAATTGCGCAAATTATATTAGTTATGCATACTATCATTACTTACGTTATTTTTTGTAGCATTTACTTCGGATAAAAATACACCCTGCATTGGTAAAATTTCAATCCCTGCAAATTAATTATTAGGACCCAATATGTTTGAGGCTTTCTTCCGACGAAAAAATCTCTCCGGAGGGCCGATAGAAGATCAGGAATTATTATTTAACATAGGTAACTAATTAAAAAATTGACTATTATAAACGAATCATAAGTGGAAAACGATTAGAAATTTGAGGGGTAAGTATTTATAAGTAAGTAATTATACGCTTTGTTGTACGTGTACTGCGGCGAGGGGAAGGGAGGAAAATTCAATACAACTCTCGCAAAATTACCCCCGAGACTTACGCGAGTCGGAGGTTTTATTAAAAATGTTATTCTGTTATTTCCATTAAATAAAAATAGCTCCCACACCGTTTCGTTCAAACCAGACGGCTACACAGGAGCTATTTTATAGTGTCCAAGTGTATGCGCAGTGCACAAGATCACTCTCTCTTTCTTTTCTCTCGTAACCCAGTGGGACGGATGACCGTCACGACTGGCGAGCGATTAGGCGCAGCTCCGACTTTTTACATAACCTCCGACGCATGGATCATATTTCTTGTCAGACAATCAGGTGATAAGCCTATATTGTCCTAACCAGACTTGCAAACAACATTTTTCGTTGTTTCAACGAGGGAATCGAACCCACGACCTCCGGAGTCGAAAGCCAAGCTCTAAACTATGTTTATTATAGCTTATTTATAATAAACATAGTTTACTATGTTAACTAACTTATAATCTATTTTTCTCTTTTTTTTATGTGGTTAGACAAATGTCCATTTTATTTCTGTTATTTGTAATTTTATCGTGATTGTTTGTGCTTAATGTCGATTCTTTGTTGATAATGTAGTGTAGTGTGAGCGTGTTTGTTGAATAAATATTATTATTATTATTATAAACCGCTGCATATATCCTACTCCTTTCTTTTGATTCTTCCTTTTTGAGCTTTTTAAACCCCGACGAATTTAGTACAAGTTAAAACACGATGAAAACTGAGAGGTGTTATATGTTTGACATATCTGTCTGTGTGTCTGTCGGTAGCATCGTTGCCCCATAACGGATTAACCGATTTAGATCTAGTTTTTTTTTGTTTGAAATCTGGCATGATCGATATTGTCCTCAGCTATAATTCATGATCATCAGCTGGCTCACTACTTGGCGATTGGAGGGTAACTCAAAATTTAATTTTGTTCATTCCTCTGAAGTACCTAGTACCTACTTGTACCTAACAAAGGCACATTATGTCCAGTGGAAGAATACAAAGTAATAACTCATAATTAAATAGCTCTGTCGGTATTTTCCCTTATCTGCGTGTAGATGGTTTGATAAAGAAAATTGTTTCAATGCTTCACAATACATGTCCTAACTACGCAAGTGTCTGTTTTATGTTCACCGATAATGACGTCAATTGGCTGTAATGTTGCTTTTTTAAATAAAATTTTTCAAAAAATTCAACCTACCGATCTGCGTTTAACATAGCCCAGCAGAACGCTCAGGATAGAAACTGATTTCTTGAACCGCCATGATATTACTATTTAACATTTTTTTGAGTAAAAACGTTTCTCCCAGATTCATATCTGTTTTCTGTATCCTGTATCTGACGTTTTTATCCGTAGCTGTCAAAAGTAGACTATAAACGACTGTCCTGCGAGGTCGTACTACATCGTCGATGGAAGAAAAGAAATGTTGTCTTTTCTTTTCTTCCATTCTTTCTAAGTTATTATATCTATCTACTATCTAAGCTATTTATATTCTATTTTGCTACGAACGGTATTAATTTTTTTACAACCAGTCATTTTGTCTATTCTTCTATAGTGAATAGAGACTCATTAGCATGACCACCCTGGTCATGCTAGACCCGCTGGTTGACATCACCTTCCATTGGTTGACATACCTAAGCTTCCAACCATTTGAACACTGAACTATTCGTTATTACGACAGACGGAAATAGCAACGACTTTTCAACTGGACCATAGATATTTTTAAGTAACCCCCGAATTGTGAAACAGTGAGTGAGCCGATGATGATAAATTATAGCTAAGAACACTCTCGATCATGTCAGCTTCCAAACAAAAAAAAACTAGATCCAAATCGGTTTATCCGTTTGGGAGCTACGATACCACGGACAGACAGACAGACACGTCAAACTTATAACACACCTCTTTTTTCGTCCAGGATTAAAATAGCTTTTACTTTTACGAGTAAACAAGAATCTTTTGTATAGAAAAGTAAAATATGTACGATATACTTTTTCTTGCAGTTATCTTTGATACATATGTCTTTTTACAGAATACACCAACATGATTTCAGTAGGTAGGGTACATAACTTATATAATTTGGGTATAGCGTTCGACGTTCTCCCTCGGGATCCTATTATGGAATAGCAATTTTTAGACTCATTGCCAAAGATATAATATTTCAGTTGAAATGTATATTATGTACACATACATATGTACAACCCAGACAGATAAGTGATGACACACTTTACCCTCCTCACTAATGTTAAAAGTTAAACAATTTGTTTCTTCGTCGTAGCCTACACTAATAAAGAGGAAAGATTTGTCTGTTTGTTTGTATCTAATATTATAATAGTATCTATGGACGCTTTCACACCTCATCAATCTGGTCCCGTGGTAAGTTCTCGAAGAACTTGTGTTACGACTTACAGGTACCAGACAACGGAAATATATTTTACTTTTTAGTCTATACTTATATTTAAGATTTTTATTATATTATACACATATTTAGTACACATCCATGACCCAGGAACACAGAAACTTTTTGTTCCCTGGCAAGATTCGAACCCGGAACCTCTGACTTGAGCCCCAACGCGTTAACCGAATCCGAATTTTTGAACAAAGCAAAAATTATACATTATGTATACCAAACTGCCAACCAGACTGACATAATAGAGTCGAAATTTTTGATATAATGTTGCAAGACGACAGAAAAAACACATGGATAGACAGCTATATCGATTTTTCTCCCCCAAAACTACCTGCATACTAAATTTCATGGTAACACTTGCAGCCGTTTTAAGATTACGATTATATAATTATACTAGCTGACCCGGCAAACGTTGTTTTACCATACAAAAATAGGGGTGGACCACCCTTAACATTTAGGGGGATGAAAAATAGATGTTGTCCGATTCTCCACCCTGGCCGATATGCACGCTAAGATTAACGAAAATCGGTCAAGGTCGGAGGAGTTCAATCACGCACACCGTATAAAATATTAAAAGAGAAGATAGATATATACATTATACTAGAATATCTCGTTTAAAGTATAAGATAATACAGAGTTATTAAATAATATTTACCATGTCAATCTAATCCGTGCTAAGTTGAACTTCTGTTACGGGTATCAGACAACGGATATTTATTATATTTTATACAATAGAATATACATTTTTTTACTAAGTATACAGTAAAAATCAGTTATAATTACCACTATAGGACCGATTAATTATGGGCGTAATAGCCGATATTCGTGAGTACCGATATTAAAATGTTAATATAGAGGGCTACAACCTCTTAGTCTTACATATCCTCCTTACGCTTGAGTGGTGATAATAATAATACAGAAATAATTCTTATATTCTCCTTTATTGGTGCTTAACACAGATACGTATTACATATGAGATAATATGTCTAACACAATTACGTCTACACTAAGTATAGCCTTTTGGCTAACTGAAATAAACCTAACTAAATAGGCTGTACCTGTGACATCTGTCAATGTGATATTGACAATTATACTTCTTAAAATACTGTTGACATTATGCAACAGTTAATATTGTACCATGCCGGACTTCAAAATATCGTCGCCATATCCGGTTGGTCGTTATAAAGGTTTATCACTGTAGTTGTATTTTAAGTGGTCTTCATGGCCCAGTAGTTTAGGGCTTGACTGGTGGCTCTCGACTCGTAGGTCGTGGGTTCCATGTCCACGTTGGAACAACAACAAAAAATGTTGATTACAAGTTTGATTAGGATAATGCAGGCAGATCACCTGATTGCCTGACAAGAAGGATGATACATGCGTCGGATGGGCAAGAAAACAGTCGGCCCTGCGCCTGATCTCTCGCCAGTCGTGTCGGTCATCCGTCCCACTGGGTTACGAAAGTTAAGGAGAGAGAGTGCTCTCGTGCACTGTGCATACACTTGGCACTATAAAATAACTCTACGTAACTTACACCTACAACGTAGGTTGTAGATGTAGGTGTAGAACGTAGGTGTAGATGTCAACATCTATGTTGGTAAAGGTTTTAGGTGTAGTTATTTATTTATTCCAGTTGATGTTTAAGTCAGAACAACGTGTGTTGGGTCAACTTATAAGTTATAGTTAAATAGTAAGTTATAAGCTTTATATTTGATAACTTTGTAAGTTATTTATTATAATTAATGGACAGAAATTCTGGGACCGTTGTGCATCAATAAAATCGTAAAACTTAAAATTGTCTGACAACTTTAAACAAATATTATATTATATACGGAAGTACAAAGATAATATAATTAATGATAGTCACATATTTGCAATGGGCGTGGCACTTCTGTTGTCACACACATTAGGCATGCACGAAATCGTTCACGCGCTAATAATGATGAGCTAACTAGTTAGGCGGGTTTCGACAATCTTTATACCTGGAAACAGGGTTGCCAGCGTCCAAACATTATAATAGGAGAATTTTGTTTGTGAATACGCGCTATAATCACAGGGTAATAAATATATACTTACGTACAGAGGAACACCTTTCATAGAACGATCGAAATTTTGTCAGGGTTGTCTCAGAAGATGGGGTAAATTAAACTAAGTCTAGCGGCAGTAGACGGTTATTGAGAAAGTCTGATTGCTTCACACCACAACCCTGGATCGAACCTGCGCGATCTCTATTCACTAGGTCATGGATGCTCTTATAATAAAGCAAGTCATCTCCTAGAAAACGAAATATTTACTGACCTGTTATTATTATATCCTTAGGATAGGAGATATTAAGAATAGGTAAAATAATATATATTTTCATTAAAATCATGTGTATTGTTCATCATACACACAGCACAATTCATAACGACTTTTTGTTTGATATTATTTCTATTTAATATTCAAATATTATAAAGTTTTAACATTCATTGGACACAAATTTATATTCAAATTGTTATTTGTCGTCATGACAACCAAAAAAACAATAGCACAATTTTCAATGTCACATGATATAAAAACTCAAACACGAAATTTGAAAATTTGGACGTATAGAGAGATGGAATATATATTACTATTAATATATTACTTTTTATATTTTTTAACGGCACACAATCTTGATGGATTTTTGACACTATTGCCGTGTACGCGATAGGAGCATTGTGCACACGTCGTATGCTTGTAGTAGTGCAATCTAATCGACAGTTCACTATGTAGATGTTTATATGGTCCTAGCTTTCTTTAATCTGAGCTATAATGCTGACAACTTAAATGTCACTCAATTACCGAAAAGAAGAAAGAAATACAATGACCCATAATGAATGCGGTAAAATTTAATATATTTCTTGTTCACGTTTAATTGAAATTGAATCTGAACAGAATATCTGCTGCGGGTAGTGAGCTATGAATAACAGTCAACCGCAGCACAGCTACTCTTTTGGACTGAGAGCCCAGGCTAGAAATTTGAAATTTTGCACACGTATTCCTCATATGACGTAGGCTAGGCATCTACTAGGGGGTAAAATAGGTGATAAAAGTTTGTATGAAACTTTTTATTCCTTGGACATATTTGCATGATATTTCGTATGTACCTATTGAGTACGGAAAAAATAAAGAGTTAAAAATTTCAGCGTTTTCTAAAATTCAGCTTCTTCTAGGTGGATAAAATAGGGGATGAAAGTTTAAAACCTGATTTCACACGGGAGAAGCCGCGGGTAACTAATGCTAGTATAATATAAAAGGAGATGTCCCCACTGACTGACTGACTGACTGACTGACTGACTGACTGACTGACTGACTGACTGACTGACTGACTGACTGACTGACTGACTGACTGACTGACCCACTGACGTACAGACGCTCGCACAGCCGTAACCGCTAATGGTAGAAACGTCAAATTTGGAAAGTAGTTTAAATTTAAAATGTAGACGTACACTGAGAAGGGGTTTTTAAAAATTCCACCCTTAAATGGGTATAATATGGGTTGAAATTTTGTATGGAAAATCTTTAAATCTGCACCGATTTCGATGAAAACTGAGATTCATGCTCTTAAGTACATTTAATTAAATACGCCATTCAGGATTAATTAAAATTCACCCACCGAGGGTGTGAAATAAGGGTGGTAAGTTTGTACGAAAAAAAAACTGTCCCGATTTTCATGAAATTTTTTGAAACTTTGAAATATGGAATTTAATATCAGAGAAAATATTTAGAAATCATTGAGTAAGTACATATTTTGTAGTTTTTTTTTAATACGTCCCCGTCTCCCGTAAAGGGGAGAAATCTGGGTCCAAAGTTTAAATACTGAAATATCAACAGATGGTCTGATTATGTTGTATTTTGTCACGCAAATAGTTATTACGACATAGAAATCCGTTAAAAAGTGTTTTCCGAAATACATCCTCCGCGTGGGTGCAATGGTGATCCACGCGGACAAAGTCGCGCGCAAAAGCTAGTTAGTGTCTACAATGAACGTTTGCACACCCGCTAGTTTGCGCGGTGAGCCAATAATTATTTCAAAAGATTATTCGCTTATTACGATCCGGCGATATGTCTACTTATTTCCCGGTCTATTCTTAAATAAAACCGACCTAGTGCTACTCAGACTCGCGCACGAAGGGTTCCGTACAAAAACACGTGCGTTGTATATTTATTTTAGTCTGTTTTTAGTAATTGTTTATTAACAATATTAACAATGCCGCTGTATTCAGCGGCAACAGAAATACGTCATCTGCGAGATACAGCCTGGTGACAGACAAACAGACGGACAGACAATGAAGTATTAGTACCCAGTGCCTACCTAATAGGCCCGTTTTAGCCTCTGGGTACGGAACCCTAAACAATGAAGTCATGTTGTTTCTACGTCATCCAATAAGTACTAAGTTTCACTAAATAAGTTAAATATATCCTGGGTCAATCCTTAAGTTTTTGTAAGGTTTTTTTCCTTTATTCCCAATTCTAGTAATACAAGAGCGGAGATCACGGGCGTAACGAAGTTACTGTGTGTAATGTCAACAGGATAATAGCATATCTGGTAATTCTGTTATGTGCCAGTACCCATATCAAGAACATACACCCTTAGTCAAAGAATAGTTATTGTTCTTTTTTTTTTCATTTATTTCAAAGAGGCTTAAAACCTATGTCAGTCTCATCGTACATTCACTTTATTAACTACATAAATATTCTATTGAGCTCTTAATTTTAAGCAATTATTAACAAATGTAACTACGGTCTGAAAATCAGTATGCGGCAATCTTATAAAATAGTTATTGTTATTTAGATATTACTTAACATGTTACGGAGACGCATCGGGGGACGACCGGAAATGAGTGTCTTAGGCCTTAGGCCCACTTGCGCAGATCTGGGTTAATGTTAACCCTGGTCAAATATTATGTTATCTCTCTCGTTCTTCGTATTTATGAAGGAGAAGGCACGATGTTTTAACCCAGGGTTAATTTTAACCCAGATCTGCGTAAGTGGGCCTTATAATCCTAACACAATACTATAAACTAACCAACGAAAAGGTTAAAGTAACTGATTAGCTATACAATGTTGCTATATTTGTCTATGAAGTGACTTCTCCTACGTACCTATCAGACCTACCCCCGGTTTCTGAAAGGCTAATCAACGCTAAAATCAACTAATCAGCGGTGAAATCTCTTGTCAAGTGTAAATTGAGTTGCAAAAAGCTTGATCAGTCGTTTGATTTGATCAACGTCTTAGTTAACAAAACTAATATCAAACGAATGGTCAAACACATGTCAAGCGCTGTTTTCGGTTTCTGGAAAGCTATTTAAGGCTTGTATGTGCTTGTTGTGTCATGTCAATTTGATCAATGATTAGTAATTTTTTCACTAGTCAGCGTTTCAGAAACGGAAATTTATTTAACAAGCCTGTTAACTCGACAACGTGTTAGTTCATCAACTATTTGATTAGCCTTTCAGAAACCGGGTGTGAGACAGCAACATTGAATAGCTAATCAGTTGTGTAAATATTTTTATTAGTAGGATAGATTTTATAAGAAGATAATACTTGACAGGATTTTAAAAGCACGATTTAACTCATTATTATAGTTACTATAATATTGCTGTCTTTGTCTGATACGTTGAAAAAGTCACTTGAAAGTCGAAGACAGTAACGTTGTATGAGTTACTCGTTGTGTAAACATTAGTAAAGCGGTTAAAATTAAGAACCGAAACGTTGCTAGAATTATCTAAGTTGTTCTAGAAAAGGTCAAGCCAACTTGAACAGGTCAGAATTTAGGACAAATTGCTACTTTGACCTTTCCGTGAAGGCCTGGTGTCTGGACGTCGTTGTATCCAGTAGGTGAAGTGTAGTTTAAGGGGTAAAAAGTTTTGAGGAAAACTAAATATTGAATTTTGAAAGTGTAGTTTTGTATGGTAGACGTCGAAAATTTTACATCTATACAAATAAATAAAATTGAAGTGTCTGTTTGTAATTTTGTATAAGTAATACGGTACTTACCTACCAAAAAAAATAGTTTTTGTCTGTCCGTCTGTCAATCTGTTTGCTCCGGCTAATCTCTGAAACGGCTAGACCGATCTTCACGGGACTTTCACTGGCAGATAGCTGATGTTATAAGGGGTAACTGAGGCTACTTTTATTTGGGGGTTCCGTAAAAAATAGGTTTCCATTTCCTTTAGTTCTACGCGAACGAAGTTGCGGGCTAGTTCTTATTAAATATTATGTAGTGTAAATTAGTATTTGAGTGAAAATACACCGTACCGTAACCATAGTTCCTTTTCTGACTAACCTTAAGTCAAAAACTTGTAATAGACTAAATTTCAGTTTACAAAATCCGTGGGCAAAAGCTAGTTAAAATAATGAGTTGCGTGTTAGCGAACATAATTAGAATCATTATTTACTTATTACCTTATTCATAGGATATATTTCCAAAGGTAATTAGTAACCAGCTGAAATTACAAACGAATTGAATTATCGTATCTCTTAATTGGCACCTACCACATTATATTCAATTGGGGCGAAACATTATAATTTAGAGATTAGTACATATTATCCAATATCAATGTTGTGTCACCTATAAAGGTGCATGTATCAGGAATATTATATAAATTAATTTGTAACTTGCGTGTATAATACATGCGCTGCTGGTGTCCTTTCTAAATAAATAAATAAATATCATATTAAAGGTAAATATTGTATGATATTTACTTTCCTTAATCAAACATTTTGAAATCAGCTGTTTGACCGTGCGAGGTCAACGACCTTCTAACCGTGTGAAGTCAATGACCTTAGCATTCATACTAGATTTTTTTCTGCCTAATTTTCTTGCATATGACGTAGCGTTAACTTCTGACCTATATTGTATTAACTAGTCAAAATCAAAAAAGTTTTATTTCCAGGTAGGTTACTAAGCAACGCTTACGGAATTGTCCCTACGTGATGCCTACCGCCGGTTCGGGAACTAACCCGGCGAGAAGAAACTCACACCATCGCCATCGCGATCTTTTGGCGCAAAGATGGTTTTTTTTTAAATCTATGGACGCTTCACACCACGTCAATATGGTCCCGTGGTAAGTTCTCGAAGAACTTGTTCTGCGGGTACCAGACAAAGGAAATATATTTAATACTTTTATATTATACACATATTTAAGATTTTTATTATATTATACGCATATATTTAATGCACATCCATGACCCAGGAACACGGAAAATCTTTTTGTTCCTTCGGCGGGATTCGAACGCGTGACCACCGGCTTGAGCGCCAGCACGCTCAACCATTGAGCCACAGAGGTCGTCAATGATGATTTTAATCTAACTGCTTAGCCAAAGCAATCCGATCAGTTATTTCTAATCTAAGCTATTTTAAATATATCTACCCAAATGCCACAATTTGACCTTAGATAAACTGAACAGCGCAAAAGCATAATAAATCAATTTTCATCTGTCAATAGCAATTATCACTTCATCCGGCAAATAATTACCGCGCAAATTGCTGTTAGATACCAATACAACGGAAAACTGCGTGTGATTCAATATTATAAGTTTATTACATTTAAATACTGTCCTTGAAAGTAGATCAACCGAAACAAAGGCACAGTGCGTTTATGCATGTGTTATGAATTATGTTATATGATTCATTCAATATTTTAATCAGAAGTGATTAGTTGAGATTTCGCGTACAGTCTTAGGTTCAGCTGATAACGAAACGAGACGATACGGGACGCGGTGCAGCATTTTTAAAATACTGATTCGAAATTTAACTTTATTCAGTACACAAGAAGATACGCGTTTCATTGCAAGAGCGGCCGCGGCACCGCGCTATGCAGAGCGGTCTAGTTTGACATTCAAACTCTTGCAATTCAACGTGTATCTTCTGAATAAAGTTCAATTTTGAATCGCATGCTGCGTCGCGTATCTCTTCGTTTCAGTGTGAGCTGACCCTTACTGTCGGCTTACGGCCGCGGGACTTAATCAGTTTGAAGATAATATGTAAAACTTTTAAGGCCTTTTCATTGGTGACTAGATATACCATCTCTAGTACATACAGTATTCTCCGAGCGAAGTAGCCCCTCTGTAGTAGGTACAGACTGTTTTAAACTGCCTGCTTGCCCAGCATTAAATATATTTACGCCATTTTCATAACATGACCCAGTTCACATGAGTGTGTCTTGAATATGTAGATTGTTGACGAGTAATATCGAATATAAATATAAAGGCATGTTTCACAATCTATTGATATGTGTCAGTGTATTTGCACGTTTTACCTCTGTCGCTCAATAAGCAGCGACAAAACTTCCAATTGTTAGACGATTGTAAAACAGACCTTAAAAGGGACTCCTAACTGTTGGAAACAAAACACTTTACACTTAGAACTTCACGAAATTCTAGGACTCTTAATGTGTGTTTTACTGAAAGGCTTGCATGTGAGACGTAAGTTTTTACCCACGGTTACGCTCGTGTTATACCCATTCTTTTTCTTCATAACTTTTAAACCTTGTTTCATTTTGGGCAATTAGTTTGTAATACTTAGGCTTTTTCATCCGTTATTGGATGATTTATACAGTATACAGTATTCTCCGAGCGAAGTCACCACTCCTGAAATAGTGTAGTGCCTGGGACAGGCGGTTTCAAATGTCGTGTAAGCACATACGCCCAAGCACATACGGAATTCTCACAACACAGTCAGCCTAGCCCAGAGGAATGACTGGTCAATTCTTCTGGGGCCAACCATGTGCGGATTTCCTTACGATATTTTCCTTCACCGTTAGAGCGCACCTATAATGTACGTGAGATCCGTAAAAGTCTCATTTGTACATGCCAAATCCTGGGAATCGAACCTGCACTCTCTCGAGTGCGAATCACACGGTCTACCCACTAGGCCCCGGAACACAGAGTTTGCCGCGGGAAACAGCTAGTCAGCCATATTAATGCTGACTAGCTGTTTCCCGCGGCTCCGCCCGCGTAAATATACTATCAGGTATCCCGCAGTAATATTGTACTTTTCCTGGATTAAAAGTAGCCAATGTTTAAATCCAGAGCATATACTACTATCATACCAAATTTCATCAAAATCCGTTCAGTAGTTTTTGCGTGAAAGAGTAACATCCATCCATCCTCACAAACTTTCACATTTAATAATATTATTAGGATAGATAATATGATGTCCATTAAATGTATCAATTATACGTTTGGTCGTGTACACTGTGAATAGATTCACCTTTGGCTCCAATATTCGGTTTGAAAACAGTGCTGGCCAAATACGGGAGTATCGCTAATAGTCAATTCGGAACTACTCATTCGATTCAAACAATACCTATTTCTCTAGCTAATAAGTCGCATATTAGCTTGAGAAACATTATGCCCTTATTAGGTTTGACTTGATCGCTTCGCTTAGCCCGACAGCCAGAATGTATAGTTGATGTTAGAGTTATAAGCGTGTGTTATTCTTTGGTATTAATTGATTCTAAACTTAACTTACATATAAATTCACTATTTGTGACTACGCAGTACGTACTGTCGAATATGTTGCCGCTCGACCAGGCATAAGATTAAAATCGCTTAACAGCGCTGTAAAATCGTGCGCACGCACACATACTAATGCGCACGCACAATACGTAGTTCAACTACGTCTGCAGTTGTTGCGGTCACTTCCTTAGTGTTTAAATAATTTGAAGCGTCCTGCAGGCGTGCATAGCAGGAACTTTGTCGATATTGAACATTATTAAGATTACGTTAAATTATGCACTTTAACCGCCGAATACTGGAACGATAGTTAAATTAAGTGACGCTCAAGTCACATGCTGTCCTTGTCATTTCGGCTAGCAGAGACAGCGACAGCCTGTGAATAGGAGGGCTCCTAATTTTGATTAGCGTTCATCTCGATGGGTTTCCTTAATAAAAGTACAGTTTTTGACTTTAAAACCCAAACAGACGGCTGACGGAGACGTATACAAGATATAATAAATTACTTGAAGTCGCCTGCGACTTCGTGCAGGTACCGTACATTTTAACGCGATAAAAACTAGCCTATGTGGTGCCTTCCCGTGGTGTACTCTATGTCTTTATAAACCTGTGCAGGCAAACCTGTCAGGTATACCGCTACGTGTGTGGCTAGCATTAGAGAATTGTCTGGCTGACGTCTCGGCTCATCTGACATTGCGTAACCTAAACACTAATCAGCCTTGGGCCGCAGACATTTGAAAGTGCATTGTCTATAGTCTATACTCATAGATAATATTAGAGAGCTTAGGTCTTAGGCTGGGGCTATTTGATCCAGAATCCGGAAGGCCGGGGAAAATTCAGAGCGCTGAATATAGAACACGATAGAGCTAAAAATCGAAACTCGAGTGTCGAGTTGTCAGATTTGACATTGACATTTGACTTGACACTCGTGTGTTTGACTTTCAGCTCTATTGTATTAGCCCAGCGTTCTATTTTCAGTGCTCTGATTTTTACCGGTGTTCCGGATTCCGGATCATATAGTCCCAGTCTTAGAGAAAGAAGTCTAGAAGCTGAGTCATTAATAACTATATTTTTTATAAAAACTATAACCACACTACGTAAATGATAACATCATTGTTATCTATGTTACCCGGGCTATTATTACGAATCTATTGACACCTCATTCATTATAATCGGAAGAATAGTTTACGGTGGAACAAACATACATGTATACATGTAACATAGACTGCCAAAATCTTCCCTTCCTTTTGGCTTAGCCGTAGTCGGGTAAAAATCGCAAAACTCGCTTGCCATGATCATTATTATTTATGTATCTTTTGGGGCACTAATTTATCTTCGACTAGCGGTTACGTTAAAGAGTAACAAACATCCATAGTTTGGTAGGATTATCTAACAGTCAAGTGCTAAAACTTCTCTGTACTAAATTTGTACCTAAAGGGTAAAAATGGGACCCTAGTACTGAGACTCCGCAGTCTGTCCGTCTGTCTGTCACCAGGCTGTATATCATGAACCGTGATAGCTAGAGAGTTAAAATTTCCACAGAAAATGTGTTATGGTTGCCGTGTATTATATTTTATAGCGGATAATAATAAATAAAAAAGTACATATAAGTGGGACTTCCATACAATAAACATGAATTTTTAGCCATTTTGTACGACACCCTTCGTGCGCGAGTCCGGTTCGCACTTGGCTGGTTTCTTAAAACTTTAAGCCAATATAAAAGCTTAGTTCGCTATGAAATAAAAGTTGTATAATTTTACTTTTGCACTTTACGGGAGTGCCAATAAAAGTGTAGAGAAATGTAGGGTTATTTTTACGCATTTGGATAGTATTAAAAATTCTAAAAAGTCATATCATATAGATTCGCTTAAAATTTCTGTTTTAGAAGATATAAAAGATACATGTTAATTATAATTGGACTAAAATCTACACTGATGGGTCCAAAAGAAATATATACTTGGGACAGCCTTCTTTGAATCTAAGAATAATATAAGTCGAGGTTTTCAAGTTAATAACAGTAACATAAGTATTACGACAGCCGAACTCATTCCAATTTATCAGGCTCTTTTGTTTGTTCAACGAGATTTTTTTGGTGAGCACAAAGTAGTAATTTGTGTTGACTGTAGAAGCGCTCTACAACACATTGTTAGGTGCGTGTCTGGTATTAGAGGCAGAGCGTATGCATATGATATATTGAAACTGATCGATTACTTTAATAGGAATAATTTTTGTGAAATTAAATTGCAATGGGTTCCGTCTCACGTCGCCTTACCGGGGAATTAAAGGGTCGATTATGTGGCGACGGACTCTATAGAGAATGGAAATCCCTTTATGGTGCGTCCAATCTATGTAGTAGGAATATTTTAACTTAAGATCTCGTGAAAAAGGAATTTGGTTTAAAACATTGCAATGTGAACCTCCTCGCGTTCCCTGGTTTTCTAACTGTCAGCTCAATAGGAAGTTGGTAGTTATAGGTAGTAGACTTCGTTCCGGTCATGTTCCTCTTGGCTGGTCTAGACACCTCGTCGAGTGAGTGCCAGCCCTAACTGTGAGGAGTGCGGCACTGTCGAGGATGTCCACCACCTGTTGGTGGAATGTGCCCGGACCAAGTTGCTTAGAGAGGCTCTGATGAGAGCTTTCAATTTAAATGTATTAGATGTAGGAATTTTACAAACTTGGTTGTCAGAGCCTTCATCAGAATCTGCAATAATGATATATAAATATATTTGTAATTTAACATAAGATACCAAGCAGTATGTATTATAATATTATATTAGGTTTTCTAAGTTTGTTAGGCTATAATGGGACTGGCATAGTGAAATACACTAAAAGTCCCTATTAAATAGAAAAAAAAAAGATTACAAGAATAATATATTTTGTAGAAACACTTGTATACCACCACGTCGAACCGGTCTTTACACTAATTATATAAATCGGAAAGATTTGTTTGTATGTAGATTTATTTGTTCGTTTGCATTTGTATTATTGAATGGGCTCCGAAAATACTGGACCGAATTTGTTGATGCAATTTGGCACACATATAGAACAGACCACGGGCAAGGACACCGGCTACTTTTAATCGCGGGACTTTGGTGTACGTCCCAGTAAACCGGCTTCTATGATTATTTTGTACTCCAAATATTTTATGCGAGGTAATTATTTGCATAGGACCAATGCTCTTATACGGGTGAAAGTATGTGGGTATGACATGGTGTCTAAATATTTTCGACCGAATACTGAAACGCCACTTAAATTGGATCAAGCTTGCAGTGTAATGCCGATTGGACGATAGACAGTATGTTGTGCTACCTCACGTTACTTTCCCAATTTTATATCATACACCTACTAGGGTGTTCAAATGGGGTGGGTAGTAAAAGCAGTAAATGGGTTGTCCCCGCAACTTTCCCACTTAAGATTTCACTCAATTGTTACCACATACTGTTTTTATAACCCCCCACTAAACGCCCGATGAAACTGTAAATGCCTTGTAACGTCATCACATACGCCTGCGCCGCTACACGCGGTTGATCATCGCAATAATATCGCGGGCACTATCTAGTAATGTTAATCCCACAAAAAACATTTTTATGTAAAGTGATGCCAAGACCTTATATCAGTGCCTTTTATCGAGTCAAGAAATATTGCCTGGGAATGCTAAACGATAAGTTTTAGTCAAGTTTTAGAACATGAACATTTTCTTCTGGGGAATTTGTGTTTTGTAACGTATCAACAAAGAACGGACAAGAGACTGGAGGTATTTCATCAGCCATTGTGGGTCGGTGTCAACACTGTCACTAATTGATCCTCGTTAAGGTCAGTTCACACCGTAACGAGACGCGGATTTTTAAGATAGCTATTCAAAATTGAACTTTATTCAGTACACAAGATGATACACGTTTCATTGCAAGAGCGGCGCCGCACCACGCAGTCCGGAGCTGTTCGAATTTCGAACGGACGGAGCCGCCGTCAAACTTTAGTATCATTATGATACAATTTCCACGAACAATATGTTTTCTGCTATATTTTACGCTAACGTCCAACTCGGTATCGGGCGTAGTTTATGAAGTAACCCGAGTCAAGCTAATGTATAGAAGCCGATAAACCCGGTGCACCACATTTCGACCTTAATGCTGTGGCAATTCGGTTCAAAAGTGGAACACCGCGAGACTGTACCAGATTCAAGGCCGCGGTATATCCTTATCTGCAATTCGGACTATTACTATAGGCGCTATAAATTTACTTTTGATTGAATAAAGGAGATTTATTGCTTTGAATATTTTAGCCTGAGTCATTTAGTTATTGTATGATATGTGATCGCCGTAAAGAAGAACACAACAATTTGTCAAACAAACTCATCGAATTAGTTACCATTGTTTGCCACTAGGGGCGCTGTTTCGATGCCACACAAATTGTAGTTATAACTTCTTCACGGCGAGCAGTGACAAAAACTCGCACTCAGCACACTGAACCAAATAATGAGTGTTTTCATAAGCATTATCATCTCTCCTTAGAAGAAGGGGTAGGATGTTATCCATCTGGATGATAGAATGTGATATTGGAAATTGATATAATAATAATATCTATGGACGCTTCACACCACGTCAATCTGGCCCGGGCTAAGTACTCGTATCAGAAGAGCTTGTGTTGCGGTTTAGGCAAGAGGTTTATACAAATATTTCTATCCTTGTTAAGAGCAAGCTACATATTTTATATGGCATGGCATTCACTTTAGCCATATATTTGCCCCATCGAACTGAAATTTCATAGGTTTTAATACTTAGATATTTAGAAGAAAACTTTGAACAAAACCATACATACAACTAAAAAAAGTGTCGCAGTTTAAGTAAATAGATTGAGCGGTTAAATAGGACTTTAGACGAGGATAGCTCAACTGGGAAATCAAAATGTAATGATTGTGCCACATAATAATCTCATACGTTCATCATTTCCTCCAAGACCGTAAACTGATTGATTTCGAAAAACATTCTGCGCATGTGGAAGATGTTCTTTAAGAGACAATTCCACCGGAACGCGAGAATGCATGAAGATACTGTATTATTAATATGCATATTATGCATATACATATATCCGTTGTCTCATACCCGTAACACAGACACTTCGAGAACATAGGACGGGACCAGATTGACGTCGATTGCAAGAAATTGAAACGGCGCACGCCGGCACGCTACCACGCTACGCAGCGCTGCATAATATGCATATCAATATATATATATATATATATATATATATATATATATATATTGATATGATTGATATGTGTGTAAAATATTACGAATTATCGAGTGTTTGAAATATCAAATGGTTCGAAAACGAAAAAAAAACGAAAAACCAATGCGTGCGTAAGTGTGTGTCAAACTAATCATTACAAAAACAAAGGCTCGTGCACGATTACACGAGTTTGGACTTGTCCCAAAATGTACTTATGAACCACTGCAAGTTCTGTAATCTTTCTCACTATTTCTCTCTGCAACTTTCAATTGTCGAGTGTTTGACGCCGATGAGTTCGAGTTCATGCGTCGTTTTGTTACGTAGCGACGATTTTTTCGTTCAAATTACCAAGTGCATAAAAATGTATTGACTTACTTCGTAATTTATAGAGATTTTCTAGGGGACTCGTGATAACTTTGAAATACAGTCTATATATATATATATATATATATATATATATATATATATATATATATATATATATATATATATATATATATACTATTCATATAAGATTTGTATTATATAATACACATCCATGACCTAGGAACACACATTTCTTTGTTCCCTAGCGGGATTGTAACCCGCGACCTCTGGCTTAAGCGCCAACGCGCTAAGCAGTAGTAGCGAACTAATAGAACATGCCCGTCAGAAAATGCTTGGCAAGAATCTGATATAAACAGTTAAGATTCAACATTGCACACTCTACATTATATATCTGCCATAAGACAGAACCCCATCATACCGCGTAATTAACTTCATTTTACTTTTGTTGAATTATAAATAAATCGTTTTGTTCATAAACAGAGTGCTAAGTGTGAGTTTTTCTTTTCGCATTCGATAGTGAGCGCGTTTGGCGTTTACTAGGAATTTGTATGTGATTTGACCTAGTTGTCGCGTTTACAACTAGGTGGCGCTGTACAAATCACATACAAATTCCTAGTAAACGCCAAACGCGATCACGATCGAATGCGAAAAGAAAAACTCACACTTAGCACTCTGATTTTTGGAGGTTGGACTAATCAGAACGGGTTTGAAATTGGTTCGACCGTCGACGTTTATGAAAATACCATTTTGCAGTTTTAACATATCGGGACTGGATTGTAACTGTATTATAGCTGAATTTAATTACCTTCACTTAATATGGATATTAAACATACATTATTATTTTATAACTTTTTTACAAAAACACTAATAACACCAAATAATCATTCAAACTCAAACTCAAAATCTTTTATTTCCTATACAGGTTACTAGCTGTTGCCCGCGGCTCCGCCCGCGTAAATATACTATCGGGTATCCCGCGGGAATACTGTACTTTTCCGGGTTGAAAAGTAGCCTATATTTAATCCAGCGCCTAAACTACTACCATACCAAATTTCGTCTAAATCCGTTCAGTAGTAATTGCGTGAAAGAGTAACAAACATCCATCCATCCCCACAAACTTTCACATTTATAATATTTGTAGAATTAAATAACACTTATAGAATTGTCCGTGACGACATGATGCCGACCACCGGTTAGGAAACTAGCCCGGCGAGTAGAACAGGCGTAAGAAACTCAAAAAAACAAAAAAATGGAAAATGGTTATTTTCAAAAAAAGAAATATTCTCGTAGCAAGTCATACTTTAAGACAAAAGTGAATACACATAAGTACAAGACACTGAAGCAGCATTGCAGGGAGTTATCTTATTCCCATGGATGAATGACTAAATACTAATGAATCAAATGGATTTCTATACCGTTATGCTTCACGTCTAGGTAAGAAACACGAGGAAAACGTTTTACTTTCAAACGCCTAGGAGATAGGCATCGGCATTGAAATACCGTACAATTGCTCAAAATGTCTAATACTTATTATATATTTTGTAAGGCGTTTTGAAACACAATCGCCGCATCTACGATGAAGAAACTAGTTAGTAACTACTAAGGTTCAATTATAACGTTTCAATTTGTAATTGGTTTTGAAAAAGTTCTTCAATTAATGTGTGACATTGATTGACCTTTTAGCAGTAAAATGTACTTAATAAAATGCAATCAACAGGTTTGTGATTTTGTCAGTAGGATACTAATCGTCTTACTTACTATTATG
Organism: Phengaris alcon alcon; assembly: GCA_037179445.1. NCBI lineage: Eukaryota > Metazoa > Arthropoda > Insecta > Lepidoptera > Lycaenidae > Phengaris > Phengaris alcon. The sequence continues at coordinate 486,988 of JAYRCH010000372.1, forward strand.
AATGTGAAAGTGTGTGAGGATGGATGGATGGATGTTTGTTACTCTTTCACGCAAAACTACTTAACAAATATTGATGAAATTTGGTATGGTAGTAGTTTTTGCTCTGGATCAAAACAAAGGCTACATTTTGTACCGAAAAAGTACAGTGTTCCCGTGGGATGCTGTATTTACGCGACCGGAGCCGCGGGCAACAGCTAGTCTATATTAATTACTTACTTTACAACTGTTTTAAGTTAGTTTTTTTATTTTAGGGCTAATTCTCCAGTGATTGAAAAATATTGTCTGTGATCTTACAAAGAACATTGGGAATATTACTATGAAACAATTACACACGGCGATCAAATATAAAATTAGATTAGATGCTTTGTGATTGCATCTGGATTAAAACAGCATAGGTCGCATATACGAGATAAACAAAATGTAAATAAAAATTGTAATGCTTGTGGTCGAGACTTTTTAAAAAGCGGGTAAAAACGTCTATTGTTTTTCAAAACCAAACCAAGAGCGTGTCAGGACATGTCTAAGGAGGGTTCCGTAACTATCAACGCGCTATTTTCTTTTAATTACTTCAAAAGTTATTATTGTCTGATTTCGCTCAAAATAATTTTCCTGCAGAGTTTTTAGCACGATCTATCGGCATGAAAACTTACAAGTTTCAAGTTTACAAGGACCAACTTATAAACCACTTTGCAGGCCGATGACTCGAAAATGGTCATGTATGACCTATAACCTTACTTTTATTTAAAAAAAAATTATTTTATTTTAAATGATCTATTTAACGATACCCCATACGATGGGGTAGATTCAAAAATATTTTTCATCCCCACTTCACATATTGTATGTAGGAGTCACCCCTAAAATATAAAATTATTATTATTTTATGATGCCAAAACCGAGATCTATAACTATACTAAATTTCATCTATTTATATTCACAATACACAAGCTAGAAGCGCGGACAGACAGACAGACGGACGGACGGACAAAGCGAAGCTATAGTATATAAGTAGTTATTGGGTTCCTTGTGTATTAGGGAACCCTAAAAAAGATATAATAATATTAGAAAAAGGAACAAGCTCTTATACATTGTAAAGATATTGAAACGCTCCTGATTTAGACAGCTTTGCTTCGCTTTGAATTTCATTATCTTGTCTAGTACAGCTGCCCTTTTAGAATTTAGATAGGTATTAGGTACTCTCGTACATTTTTAATGGAAGATAGGTAGGTAATTACTTCGATATTTATTTTAAAGTTTTTTTAAACATATATTAATTCCGAACGCCCCGATTAAAGTATTGGTGCATAGTTTTACAAAATAACATCAATACATCCTTATTCAATTACTTTCAACCCCAAAATATGATGTCCCGCGGCTTCGCCCGCATTAAAATGGGTTTTACGCGATATCCTTCCGATCCCTATTCCCATCCTATCCTACACGATAGCCTATTCGTTATTCTGATGTATTACTGTAAATATATTATTATTGATATATTACTGTAAAGTACTGTACTCATCAAAATCCAATAAGCAGTTTTTGCGTGAAAGTGTAACAAACATCCATCCTCAAAAACTTTCACATTTACAATAGCAGTAGGATTTGTATTTACTTGTAACTCGTTTGTTATAAAGTAATATAAGAAAATAACATATAATATAATGATAAAGCTCAACCAAAGGATAATAATTTATCAACAATCATAATACGCCTGGTCACATTATGTCCGAAAGTACAGCCAGTTATCATGTTGTACAATGTACATGTAGGTACAGCGAACCACAAAGGTCAGGCATTAGTATTCGCAGGTAAAGTTCACTAGAACACCTTTAACTTCACTCAACACCTACAGTCATAACATTCAAATCTGGGAGCACGGTAATGCCCGCCGCCAAGACAAGCCAAGCAAAGCGGAAAGGCACTACCAGACTATATTTTCTCGAAGCGCTTTGTAGATTTTTTTAACCCCCATTACTTGGGTTTGGATTAAATCACATGATCGAAATTTTCGGGATATGTTATGTTGCCAGTAGTGATTAAACATATAAAATATTAACTGCATATATTTTGACTAAGGTGTAGAGACTGTGAAGACATGATATATTTTGACGAAGGTGTAGAGATTGTGAAGACGGGCCTTGTAGAGTTAGGGCGTGTAGACTTGTGGAGTCAGAAGCTTGGCTCCACATAGGATCTGATAACTTTTGACTGTGCTAGTCAGTGGTCTTGTCTTGGCATAATTTTACATGAAAATGTATTGGTGACATTTGACTTCTATTTGTAAGTTGCAGACAATGTTTTTAGTACTTTATACTCACATAGTATAGGTGTACCGTCTACACAAATATTTTTTTATATATAAAAATATACCTTACTTTGCCTTTTATGTATATTATATATAAAAGGCAAAGCTACCAACGCACAGGCCAAACCCTTAAGGTTAGACATTTGAAATGTTGCACACGTATTTCTCATATGACGTAGGCTTCCTAAGGAAGGATTTTTTAAAATTCAACCCCCAAAATGGGTAAAATAGGAGATTTAAGTTTGTATGAAACTTTTTATTCCTTGGACATATTTGCATGAAATTTCGTGTGAATTGAGTACGGAAAAAAAAATATAAGTCACGTATTTCAGAGCTTTCTAAAATTCAGCTCCTAGGTGGGTAAACTAGGGGATGAAAGTTTAAAACCTAATTTCACGCGGGCGAAGCCGCGGGCAAATAATGCTAGTACAAATAATAAAGAGGAAAAAATTGTTTGTTTATTTGCATTGAATAGGCTCCGAACCTTGAACCTACAGAACCGATTTTGATGAAATTTGGCAAAGATACAGAGAAGAGCACGGGGAAGGACATAGGACAGACACTCTTTAATGCAGTGCAGTGCAGCAAAATGTACGCTTTCCGCGGAATTTCCTTTTGCGCGCACGAATTCGCGGGCAACAACTAGTATGAGCATAAAGACAGCAAATTCTTACCTGTAAGCTATGACCACACATGCAGCAAGTCTATTAGTGAGTACACAAGTACCTACATAAATATATAATCACAGGCCGATTATGCCTGGCATTTCCAAATGTCAGCTGCGTACGTACCTGCAACAAACGACACAACTGTGAGTATTTACCGAGCTTATTGAATGCTGAGCATAGTAATATGTATTGGGTAGGTTTGAGCTGGTTTTCAACTCCGTCAAGTAATTTCAATCGCACTTCATACTTACTTATGCCAACAGTAGACGTATACGGTACTACATCCTCGTACTAATCCGCCCGAATCGGCGCACGCACACATACTAAATACGTCTCCTGTGACCGAACTGTGCAGTTTTATCATTGTGGTATGTAGCGGGCATAAGTACTATATTTTACGACCGAATTTCCAAACTCTTCAGGTTAGGGGCCCATTACAAATCACAGGCTACCACGTCTCTGCGAAGCAAAATGACAAGGAGAGCACGCGATTTGAGAGGCACATAATTCAAGATGTATTTTTCACTATCTGGCCGTTAATGTGATAATCCAATGGCAAGGAACGAAGGGCTACGCCAAATTAGTCCCCTCCAATATAATTCCACACAGTGACTAAGCGTAGCACTCTGAAGAGTAGTACTTTAGTGTCCATGAGCAACTTAGTAGTAGCATTCCATCAGGTGATCCGTCTGCTCGTTTGTCGCTATATCATGAAAACACTAGAACTATTAAGCAAGCTTTTGCCAATAGCTAGTCATGATATTCTATTACGAGTATGACGCCAGCTGTGCATTATGCATGTATGTATCATGGCATCGTGCATGCAATATGCGTGAAGTGTCAATACGCCGACGACTCAATATTCTGAAACACGTTGACCTATTTTATAGTATCGTTAAGAGTATGATACGGGTATTCTAGAACGGATAGGTGAGTAGGTACTAAGTGTCATTTGTTTTTGCCAAAGTGTTATGGCAGTCAGCCAGATTTGTATTAATAGTGAATAATTAGTGGTACTCAACAATTTGTAAATCTATATATTAATACTCGTACGTAAAGCAAAAACTTTCAGTACAGTTTTACGAGAATTGCGCGAACGTAGGAGTATGATATTTGGCACAATTAAAATTTATATAGAGGTTTTTATGTAGTACACAAAGTAAATATATTTTTTAAATGATAGCCTAGCCTATATCCTAGAAATACAAAAAAATAATAAAAATAACAACAACACACACTATCTCAGATTACTAACACACAGATAGACATAATATAGGCATAAGAACCCTTATAAAGCTCAAAGTTAAAAATTATAAGAATTATTTAAATAACAATTTCGACCACAGGGCGAACTCTGGTTAAGAATAATAGCTTCCTATCGTTATATGTGTATATGTAGTTACAACTGTCACATCGCTGACACGTGCATTGTAAATATTTGTACAAATAGAGTAGGACGACGTTACATCACATTCGTGTTACACCGCTGGAACATGCTTTCCCCGGGATCACACAGCTCGGGATAACACGCCACGCCACGCCACGGGTCACAGCACGTGTAACCCACGTGCACATAAGCCAGGAGGAAAGGGAATCGCCCTCTGTCAGAGTAACATCGTGGAGTGGCTTGTTACACTTGTTAGCAACATATAACTTGGAGGGAAACATTGAAAGAATATGTTCCCATTTCTCAATGTGAATGTGTTTAGCAATGTACACCGAGGTGACGAATGAAGTTTTTCCCAATTTGAACGCTCTATTGTAGGGAACAAATATGAACCATGAGGCAAATAATAAAGTGAAATATTTATCTGCACTCTGAAAACTCCCGGGAAGGCTCTGTCGCTGAAGTGATCACATCGTAACATCAGAGACGTTGATTCCATCAAGTTAAAATTTTGTTTTGTAAATATTGCTAATAAAAGAGTAAATCAATCCTTTATTAGGACACATGACAGATTTTGGTTGCTGAGATGCCTATTTTTCTCACCAATTACCAAAGCTAAGATAATAAAATTCAAAGAAGTGATTAACATCCTTTTGGACCTTTGTTTAGCTGCAGTATTGAACAACGTTTATAACACAAAGTAATTAATTAAAAATACCTCTATAAAAACAGATATTTCTTATTTTTCGAAAGCTATTTAAGTTTCCAAAAAGTATAATTAATATTTGGTTTTTTACCTTTTCCTTTGCTCCAATCATAGTGATTTGATTGCAAATCAATTGAAATATATTTATCATTTTTAAATTACACGGAAAAAACTGTTTTGTCGCATATGAAATTTCTTTGAAAAAATCGTTCCCGCATGTGCATACCCCTCTAGCTCCATCATCAATGCGTCATATTAACTTCTGTTCTAATTACGCGAATTCCTCCAAAATCATGTAATTGTTAAGTTTCTATATCCGCGGATTTTCGTGTATGACATATTGAATATATTAGGTCCTTACATATGAAATTGGCGTTTTGTTCTCAAATATATTATCTTCTTTGGTTAGGAATTCCAATTTCAAATTTATACCGCTGTTTACTGCATTTGTGTTTCGAAAACCGTTTTTCATTTATTTCTTCCTCTTTTGGTTTTTTCTTTGCGTCACTCTGTTTACAAAATGGAAAACTTGAAATATCGTATTATTTTCGAGTACGAGTTCCAACGTGGCACCAGTGCTGCAGAAACGGCTCGAAGGATTATTGATGTGTATGGCGGCGGTGTCGCAAAAGAAAACACAGCACGTTTTTGGTTCCAACGTTTTCGTTCTGGAAATGTCGACCAGCAGAACAAGCCCCGTGGACGGCCGGAGATCAAAGTTGATAATGAAGAATTGAAGGCTATTGTGAAAGCGGATCCATCGCAAACCACGTCCGAGTTAGCTGCAGGCTTCGGTGTTAGTGATAAAACTGTTTTAATCCACTTGAAGCAAATTGGGAAGGTGAAAAAGCTTGAAAGGTGAGTACCCCATGAATTGAGTGCAGCAAACCGACAAACGCGCGTCGACTGCTGCGTTACATTACTCAAGCGGCACAATAATGAAGGGATTTAAATCGAATCATTAACTGTGATAAAAAGTGGATCCTGTACGATAATCAGAAACGCTCATCGCAATCCTGACTGACGGCTGAATCCTGACGAACCAGCTAAGGCCTGCCCCAAGCGAAAATTGACTCAAAAAAGTTACTTATGAGCGTTTGGTGGACTAGTGTCGTTCACTACAGGTTTCTTAAATCTGGCCAAACGATTACGGCAGACGTCTATTGCCAGCAACTGCAAATCATGATAGAAAAGCTAGCTGGTAAACAACCGAGGTTGGTCATTCGCTCTAGGCCACTGCTGCTTCAGGACAACGCTAGACCACACACTGCACAACAGATAGCTACCAAATTAGAGGAGCTTCAATTGGAATGTCTTAGACATCCACCGTATTCCCCGGACCTTGCTCCAACAGATTACCATTTTTATCGAAATTTGGATAACTTCTTGCAAGAGACAAAATTCAACTGCGATGGGGCAGTCCAACACGCCTTCAAAGATTTTATTGATTCCTGTCCGAATGGTTTTTTTAGTAAAGGAATCAATGAACTACCTATGAGATGGCAAAAGTGCATAGATATTAATGGTATATACTTTGATTAAATAAATATATTATGTTTAAAAAAAACTACTTTATGTTCCTCCTTTGCAAAACGCCAATTTCATATGTAATGAACTAATATAATTGAATAAAATATTATATTAAATTAAATTACGGTATAGACAGATATTATATTGAATTGAATTATTATATAATAGAAATATATACACCACGAATACGCTAATCAGTGTTGCTGTCTTTATCTAATACGTTGGAAAAGCCACTTGACAGACAAAGACAGCCACATGGATTAGCGTGTCCGTGGTGTAAATATTTTTATTAATAAAGGGGATAGTTTATAGATAAAATGTTTAAACAATTTTGAAGGTTAATAAGCTGTCTGTTTCGTAGAGCATTGGTCATAACTGGAATATCCCGAGACTATTTACTTATGGGACAATCGGGAACCAAACTTCGAATACTTCTAAATTATTACGATACATTTAGGAGGACAACACTTTAAGGGAACAAAAACAATGTTTTATCGATAATTCCCATCCCTAGAAGTAAAGAGTTGGCGATTGATTTTCAGTCCACGTACGATGTACAAAATGCGGGCTTACTGTGGCCCTCGGTGTCGCGAAATACCCCAGGACTTCCCCTCAAACTCATCATCATCACCTAGATAAGCTTGCAGTTTTTCATGTGAACAATGTGATATATCTAAAGCAACAAGTCAAAAATGTTCGAGATTGCTGGCCTTCTTATGGCCGAGAGCTGCAACATTTTTTGTTTCTTTCTTCAAAAATAGACTTCCAAAACAGGTAGATTTGTATAACACAAGGTTAATGGATGGATAAAGCTTATAATTTTAAAAAATACAATTAGTGCCTGATAACTTTTAGGGTTCCGTACCCAAAAAGTAAAAACGGGACACTATCACTGAGACTACTCTATCCGTCCGTCTGTCTGTACAGCCTGTATCTCATGAACTGTGACAGGTAGAAAGTTAAAATTTTCACAGATTATGTATTTCAGTTGCCGCTATATCAATAAATACTATAAATAGAATAAAATAAATATTTAAGGAGGTCTCCCATAAAACAAACAATTTTTTTGCCGTTTTGAACGGAACTATTCGGGCGCGAGACCGACTCGCAATTGGCCGTTTTTTTTTAAGTTCAGTTCGCGGTCCTTTCCTTAGATTACTATTCCATAACTACTGTTCGGTACACTACAAAATGCTGTGTTTTATCCAAAGAGCGCTTTGAAATTTCTAGATGAATCTACTGGGTATCTGTCAAATAATTTCTCACAAGTTCATTCTAAGTGTAAGTCAAAGTCTGAGGTCTACACATCTGTTCATTCATATTAATTAGTTGGACAATTGTTCGAGCCCGATGCTGGGGACGTTTGCAAATCGGTCGATTGTTCGTAACTCTAATGTACTTAGAACTTCGGATTAAATGCTACACCTCACACAGACAACTCTCCTCCTCAAGTGTACCACTCCAGGACAAAGTTGTGCAGGGTTCCTCGCAGATAAAGTTAAGAGGAAAAGTCACTGAAGGCACACACATAGGTGCCTAATTATCTCGCAAGATGTAGTGTAGAAAAAAGATGACAGCTGGTAGAAAATAGAGGAAATGTTGAAATATTTTAGGGTCAGTTCACAGCTAAACGAAACGATACGCGATATGGTACTGCGTTTTTAAGATAATACCCGCGGCCGGATACCCGAGCTCTGCCCGGAGTTCTGATAAATTAAAAAAATGAAAAGAATCACAAAACTGTTTATCTGACCGAGATTCGAACCCACCACATTCCGAATTTTCGAACAGAGAAAAAATTATACATACGCATACCAAACTGCCAGTCGGACTGACATAATATAAGAGTCGAAATTATTGATATGTTATGGCAACACAAAAGAAAAAACATTATAAAGCTTAAAAATACACAGTTTCTCAGGGATAAGACCTAGATAGATCGATTTTTCTCCCCTAAAACTTCCTGCATACCAAATTTCATGGTATACTTGTAGCCGTTTTCGAGAAACCAATTATATATATATACAAGATTGTCTCGTTTAAAGTATAAGATTTATTCAAAATTTTACTATTTACTAATTACATAAGAAGAAACACGTTTCATTGTAAGAGTTCGAATGTCAGTGTGTGACTGATGTCATATGAAACGTGTATCTTTTGTGTAGTGAATAACAATAAAGTTCAATTTATATCAATAAAGGCCGCATAGTGTCCTGCATCGTCGCGATGTGAACTGACTATTAATGTTAAGTATATCAAAAATATCCTGTTTAAATAGTATTTATTTACCTACCTACATATTTAAAATAATATTGCACAAAACACGTAATAATGTTACGTTACACTAGCCATACACCATACCTACTGCCTATCGTCCAATCGGCATGACTGCAGATTGGATCAGTTACAACTTGACACAAACACTAAACATTATAAACTGTCATTCCAATCCACACCCATACACGGTCACTTCTAACTGATCCAATCTGTAGGGTCATGCCGATTGAACGATAGACACTAAGCAGTAATCAGTATGGTGTATGGCTACACTTAGAGTCAGTTTTAATCGCTATAAGTCGCGATGTGATCTGACCCTTAGTGGCGTATTACATGTGAAGTTCATTGACCGGATATACGGGCGGTAGTGACGCGCCCCGCGGAGAGCTAGTGAGGCGCCACTGCGAGTTATCGATAAAATATCGTTACTGAAGTGCAATTTACATGTTTTTCGCTCGCATTTATAATAGTCTACAAAAAATCATGTATTTTTTAGAGAGTACACAGATGTTCAGCAGTAATTTATAAAAATTTCTATTTACCTTAATTCTAACTTTCAGCCTGTCTGATCGGTGATAAGAACAGTCTAGAAATAAGCCCAGTTAAAATAATTAACATAAATTAACCGGATGGTTTTGATATTATATTTCGGACTTTAGTTTTAACTCCAAAAAACTAAAGTCCATAATATAATATCAATTAAATAGTCTTTAAAAAGTTCTGATCACATTTTTTATTACAATAAATTATTTCGATGCGCCCTAATAAATGTTATGTTTAAAATATTGTAGTCATAATTTATTATATATATTTACTTTGTTTGCTTATTTAGTTATTCATACTGTAATAAAAACATAAAAGCAAATTAAAGTTTAATTACATTATAGCTTTTTTCTGACATAGAGTCTATAACAAAATGAATAAGTTTTATGATGTTAATAAAATATTATTTTGTGTAAACCGTGTACGTAAATTCAGATATATTTAGAGACGATTTTAAAAACCAACTTACAAAACCTTTTTCAATAAATAATTAGCTAGAACATTAATTATCATCGATTAATAGTGGTCTTTATTTTATTTTATTGCACTTAAAAAGGAAATTTTATCGAATGTTATTGGGTCACATCTCTAGCGTGCAATTAATTGGAAAAGATCCCAGTTGGTCGCAAAATAATTGTGGTATTGCATGGCGTCTCGGCGCGAAACCGGTGGTTTTTGTTTATGTAGTAAATGTAGGAAAAAACATAAAATATTACTTATAATTAAACTTTGTTGTTCCAAACATATTTTAGGGTTCCATAATTCTAAAGAACCCTTATAGTTTCGCTCTGTCCGTCCGTCCGTCTGTCTGTCAGTCTACATGTCTGTCCGCCCTTCTAACTTCTGTATATAATATGAATATATTTGAGGAAATTTAGTACAGTTATAGATTTTGTATAGATTTCATTTTTGGTTTCATAAAATATTCTTATATTTTAGAGCTGGCTCCCCATACTGTATGTGAATATTATTAGTCTACCTCATCGGCTAGGTTATGGTCGAATATGTATTTTCAAATACCTATTCATTGCTGGTGACCTCGGTGGCTCAATGGGGGGTTTGAATCCAGCCAAAGAACAAAAAAGTTTTATATGTTCCCGGGTCACGGTATGTATAAAATATGAGTATAGTATAACATTATTAAATATATTTCCATTGTCTGGTAACAAGTAACACAAGTTCTTCAGAATTTACCACGGGACAAGATTGATGTGGAGTGGAAGCGTTTATCTACTGATAAATGTAATAAACACACCTAGTAGAAATGAAATCGAATTTTCGGCCAGTAACTGGCCAGTTGAACTAGACTTAAACTAGGAACGTATAGAAAGTAACTGGCCAGTTTTACTAGACATCAACTAAAACATGGCGACTTTAAGAAAATTGACAGCGCTCAATGTTGAGGTCAAATCATAATTGTCAATTATTAAGATATATTGAAAAATTTGAAACATTACACAATGTGATAAATAATTATTTTTTATTAATGTAAGAAAAGGGAACATATTAGAGTTAATATAACATATAGGTTACACACACTAGCATATGAAGAACTCAGTATGTAATGCTTATTACTCAGTTGTAGGTGACTCAATTCCTAGTTTTTATCTAGTTTCGCTGACCAGTTACTGGATGTGCTTGCTGGCCAGTTACTAGATTTGATCGCTGGCCAGTTACTAGATTTAATCGAGTAAAACTAGGATAATTTCTACTAGGAACTTATCAGTAGATTGTGAGACAATCCCTTAGTCTAATGAACGTCACGAGGTTTATACGAAAGATGGAAACAGAATAAACTTACTGTGGAACATTAAAGCAATGCAAGCGGTATTGTAGTTCGAGATACACAATATGAGTATGTATGTAGCATAGTGCAGGAGGAAGCCAAGTTATTTGTCAGTTTGCTACAACAGTTCATTTACCCGGCCATATAACCTATTGGTCCTGATTTTGGCTATAAATTTATGTAATAAGGTTGGATTTTGAAAATAAAAAGAATATTATCACAAGTGAGTCTAGTCTCATCTCCTAAAAAGTGTAAAATTGTATAAAATAAATATCTCATGCTCTTATTCTTTTTGAATAAATTCAGTTAATTAACTCTTGTTAAAACTTCACAAGGTCCGTATCATTATTATTGTGACGAATATATACTGTACGGAGTAGAGACAGCAAACACGTCTTGATCAAATAAAGCATTTTCAAATAAAAAATATTTTAGTTCTTCAATCTTAAATATTTTAAACATATAAAATATATACTAATAATTTAAAGAGAAAGGATTTGTTTGTTTGCATTAAATAGGCTCCGAAACTACTGGGCCGATTTTGATAAAATTTGTCACATATGTAGAGTAGACCACAGGAAAGGACGTTGGCTACTTTTTAACGTGTAAAAATATACGGTGCCCCCCGGAATTTCATTTTGCGCGTACGATATATCGGGCAACATCTAAAAATCATTCATCGTTCAATCATCATTCTTTTTTATTTCTAAAACTCTCCATTGTTTTTTTTTTGTTGACTGTTCCTCTGTAATACCAGAAGCAGTATGGATATTATGTTTAACATAATATCCATAATGTTCCTGCAAGAATTTACAATATATCAACTGAAGGTTTTCATAAAGCGACAATACAACTCTCAAATGGACATGAAGGTATCTACTGAATGAATCTACCTAATGAATCCTCGTCAATTTCTAGCTTGATTTTTTCGTCTAATGGCTTATGGCGGGCACGCGGGTTCGATGTGGTGAGTAATGCGTCGTCACGGATAGCCGTGTAAGAGCCGTAGAATTTGTTTTGTAGAGATCGTATTTTACATAGGTAAAATACGATCTCTATAAAACAAATTCTATGTATTACATCTACCAGGCATTCTATCTTACAATATTTACATAGTATAAAGTGAAGTCGCTAACTACTCAACAGATTTTATTGTTTTTAGCAATAGAGTTATTCAAGAGGATGGTTTATATGTATATAATACATTGCACCTGTGTGAAGCCGGGGCGGGTCGCTAGTATGAAATAAGTTAACATATCTATAGTTCTATACTTATATACTAATATTATCAGGAGAAAAGATTTGTTTGTTTGTTGGTATGTATCTGCATAGCCTCCGAAACTACTGGACCGATTTTGATGAATTTTGCCAGAGATATAGAGTAGACGACGGGGGAGGACATATGCTAATTTTTATAGCGCCTAATCAAACGGTTACCGCGGTTTTCCTTTTCGCGAAATTGCGGGCAACATAATATAATCTATATAATATATAAAAGGCAAAGCTGATTGACTGATGTATCAACGCACAGGCCAAACCCTTAAGGCTAGAAATTTTAAATTTTGCTCAGGTATTTCTCATATAACGTAGGCATTCACTAGGAAGGATATTTCAAAATTCAAAATTAGAGATTAAAATAGTTATCCTTCTTACCACGCTTTTAATTTTCACGTCCATCCCCCGGACCAGCCAGTTAGTATGCAAAACATAATATTCGCGCTGGAGTTACATAACGCGCGATATGAGGAATATTACTGTGACGGAGTTTAAATTGTGTACTTGTTCCAGCTTCTAACGGACGGAATTTATAACTGTGTAAAGATTTTCGGTGATATTCTGTTAAAATAGGTTTACATTAGCAAAAATATGCTAAAAAAGAAAAAAAAAGACTAATTAGACGCAATATAAAAGGAAGTCGCTCAGTTCCCTGTTCGCTTAGATCTTTTAAACTAAGCAACGGATGTTAATGCAGTTTTCAGCATAAATAGAGTGATTCAAGAGGAAGCTTATATATCTATAATACATCGCACCCGTGTGAAGCTAGAGTGGGTCGCTAATATAAAACAATAAAAAATTCCAATTACTGTAAAAACCCCACTCCTGAGGTGAATGTCGCCATACTAAATGATTATCAGCGTGGCAAGAGCTATTAACTGAGATAGGTTTGAAATCTGTTGATGGGTGTGGACGATTTTTCGCAAGGATCCTTCATCTATTTATATCCATAATTGCTAAATATATATTTTTTTTCAAAGTCAAAGTCAAAAATTTTTATTCAAAATAGGTATTTTTATACACTTTCTGAACGTTGATCTACATGATGCCTACCACCGGTTCGGGAACTAGCCCGGCGAGAAGAACCGGCGTAAGAAACTCGCGCGGGGCCATCTTTTATCAAAAAGATGGAAAATTGTTCTTTTAAAAATATAAAAAAGGCATATATAACAATGTTATGACTAAAACTACATAACAAGAGTACAATAATATATGTAATTTAATTATAATTACATATTATAATTAAATTACATATATTATGAAGAATATTAACTAAACAAACTCTAAAAATACTCATATTATAGTTTATATATCTAAAATATAATATAAGTATTTTTAGAGTTATGAGTACTTGAACTCTTTCTTAAGACTGTCGTAACACAAGTGAGCGCTCGCCCTTGCCAACGGAAAATAATAAATTTCCTTGACTGATGACATGACAAATACCGTACAAAATTTTATTTATTTATCAAATCCTACATCGCAAATAACACAACACATTAAGGTGTAAAAAGAAACAATTATATCAGCTCATGATGGATGAGACAAATGAAATGAATTTCTTGTCAGAAGTTGGGGCGCCGTGATCCAGTGTGAACTTTTATTATGTTTTACAGGAAGACTGCCTGTATCCAGGGTGTTAGTTCCCCGTGCAGTTAGTAATTCGGGCTTATTTTACTTTAAAACTACATTAATGAACTACCCTACTACTATTATGAACGTGAAAGTTTGTGAGGATGGATGGATGTTTGTTACTCCTCCACGCAAAAACTACAGAACGGATTTCAATGAAATTTGGTATGGTAGTAGTTAAGGCCCTGAATTAACACGGATACATTTTATCCCGAAAAAGTACAGTGTTCCCGTGTGTTACTGTATTTACGCAGCCTCGGGCAAAAGCTAGTTCATTATATTATTATACTACTAGCTCTTAAAAGTGGAAGCCTTTGCCTTTGTTAAGAATGTCGCAAAATAGAACATAGGTACTAAATATACTGCAATATACATTGTATGTTAAATGCGAGCGAGCGAGAAAAATTTTTTTTCCCATTTAGCTGCCTAAAATTTGATCAATTCCTATTTAATGACTTAGTATGTAAAAAAAAATATATAAGTACTTTTTATCCCGAAAATTCAGTATTCCCGTGGGATTCCAGATACTATATTTACGCGGGTCATAACGCGTTACTTAACGACGTAACGAAGCGGTTTACCCTCCCATAAGAAGTTATCATTTCAATATAGAAGCTAAAATGAATGTTTAGGAAAGGCCCCCGAGCTGTATACCTAACTGTAGATTACTGCAACTTTAAGCTCCAGTCTACGTAGCCTACTCCTGAATCCGCTACTGCTGCCGCCGATACCGCACCGTATCGAGCTATAGTTACGTTTGTTTCAGAATTTCCTCCTGTTCAAGACACGTGACACAGTTTCGTCTTCGTCGGACCAAATTAAGATAGATGGCCTCAGAAAATACTCTTTCTGTAATTGCAACATTTGCTATTTTCATTACTATGGTTTATCGGGACATTAAGCGTCCCGATCAGGTGCAAATCGGGACGCGTCCTCAGAATCGGGACATCTGGCAATCTTAAGTGGGATAGTATAGGCTAATAAAAAAAAGTTCATTTCCACTAAAACTTATAACTCAAAACTCGAATTTTATATTTTAGCATTATGCATCCAATAATTTTTAAAAAGACAATATTTGTAACTTTTTCAGTAGAAGTAGATGTGTAGATGTGAGAAATAATCAATGCAATAAGCTTGAAAGATGCTAAAACATTTTTTGTTTTTTAAGAAAACAAAGGGCACGTTTTGTTCAATATTCTGACAAGTGTCTTATAGCTTTTCCGGAGGTTTTGTCACTTTCTTACATTTTATCAAGGGACAGAGTAAAAACATGCGAATAAGCTATCTAAGATTGAAAAATCGCCACTGATATACTTATCATACTTCAACTAAAATGTGTGCGTCTGCGCTATGTTTGCGTTTGCTTGTACTAATACAGCTTTTATTTGTTTGGCAGTGACACGGCCCACTACCCGTACGTCAAACATACATTATAATATGTTACCCACACATAGCGCCGCGCTGTTGTAGTCGATATATCTATACTTGTGATAGATTCTCAGCTGTACAACAGCATTATTAGGACTGCATTTCAATCGTACATTAGTCAGTAATTGATTTGCGCAAGTCACAACAAAAAGCCTGCTCGGGTCGGGCCACGGCCGAAACGTGCAAATTCCTCCCGACTGACAGCCAAGGCGAGGCTCTGATAACACTACAAAAGCTAGATCAACACTTATATTAATACCGAGAGAGATTCTATTATAAGTATAGATATATCAACTACAACAGCGCGGCCCTATGTGTGGGTAACGTATAAAAATGTACATTTGACGTACGGGTAGTGGGCCGTGTCACTGCCAAACAAATAAAAGCACAGGTGCATGCAAACTTAGCGCCGCGCGCACATTTGAGTTGAACCACAGAATAGATTATAGTACAATTGATCTATGATAAGTATATTCGTGGCCATTTTTCAATCTCTTGATAGGTGTCAGGTAGCTTATTCGCATGTTC
This sequence comes from Phengaris alcon alcon, assembly GCA_037179445.1. Classification (NCBI taxonomy): domain Eukaryota; kingdom Metazoa; phylum Arthropoda; class Insecta; order Lepidoptera; family Lycaenidae; genus Phengaris; species Phengaris alcon. The sequence continues at coordinate 503,050 of JAYRCH010000372.1, forward strand.
TGTCTCCTTCGCTTGATATAAAGTAAGAAAGTGGCAAAACTTCCGGAAAAGATATCCGACACTTATCAGTAGATATGGAATGAACACAATTGTTATTCGATGTTTAAACTATAAACTATAGGTTTACTACACTCAATATTGACGAATATAACTTTTTTTTTATTTGAAATTTGAGGGCTTAGCCAACATGCCATTGTAAATTACAATGATAATCTTCTAAATTGAAAATATATACTATATGGGATTGACGTAGCGTTTGCCAAGTGATATCGCGCGCAATACGTCAAATACTAACCCTTAATATTACTGTATCTCCTATTTTAGTTTTTAATGTCTAATACCATAGTATTAGACAATGATGAAAAAAAAATATTGTAGAATGGGTACATATACCCATTCTACTATTTTTTTTTTTTTGTAATTTTGTTATTGTTGTTGTGTTGATTGTGTATGTTGTGGCGTATACTTGGTCTGAAACAAAGAGCTTATTATTATTATTAATATAATACATCTTTGATTTCTTCGTCATCGTATTGAGCAATGGCTTCTTGGCTGAAGTGCCAGGACTCGGCATGGCGAACTTTATGTCAATTTTATATTTTCAATTTCGAAGATCGTCATTGTAATTAACGATAGCATGTTGGCTAAGCCTGGTTTTTAGCGATTGACACCATGCATCGGGACGTTAGAAATGGATTACATTACCAAACCATTAAGTTTGAACTAATTTCTAGGTACATATTCCACATGCATTTTCAAAACCTCCCAGCCCTAAAGACAGCGAATCAAGTGCACACGTCATCTACATCTGATAATGGGTAATCGACGAACAATGGCCGTCAAACTGCGCACAGCCTGATAACTCTGTTAAACAAGAAAACCTGAGCTAGAAGCTGGATCAGTGCCTAACAGCGTTATCAGAGAAAGCCAATTTATGAGCTGCTGTATTCGATTCCGTTTGCGCAAAACGAATATCTTACTAGAGTGACTTTTGCTTATTGTGTGCCTCGTTATATAACTTAGAGCTTATTAGGTGTGCTGGCTGCCTATATTCCCTTAGAACTAAGAGTATAATACTTTTAAGCATTGACATAGTGATAGATGAGTAAGGTTACCGCGAGATTTAGGTTTGCGCGTACGAAGTCGCGGGAAACATCTAGTCTCAAATATATACATACCGGGCGCTAAAAATCATCGCTATGAAATATGTGTCTTATGAATCTTAATTCTTAGACAATCATTTTAACGTATAATAATGCGTTTATCCACTTTTATTTAAATAAACACCTTTTTAGAATTATCTATTAACGCTTTTACACCACATCAAATCTGGCGCCGTGGTAAGTTCTCGAAGAGCTTGTGTTACGGGTACCAGACAACGGGAGACAAGAAATAGCTCCATAACTCTACAAGTATTGCTAAGCTGTCAAATTCTCATTCATAAACCAATGAAGTTTTACCGCTACTCTTATTATTTTCTGCTAGAAAATAATAAGGACTTAGAGCATGCTTCACAATCTACTGATAACTTTCAGATAGCTTATTTGTTCTATATAGCATGTTTTGTCTCTGTCGCGCGATATAAAGTAAGCCGCGGGAGAACTTCCGAATAGGCTATTCGACACTTATTTGAACATTGTGAACAGGCCCTTTAAATTCGTGTTGTAACTCACGTATAAAATCACTTATACAGAAACCATCAATTTATACCTAATTGCTAGGCTCAGTAATCCGGTTTCGCTATGGCTTATGACATAGGTTCTAATAATCTATAGTGTAAACGCAAGTGTCGACAGTGCGGTGTCGCAAAACTTCGACGCCACGCAGAAATTATCAGGTACCAGACACTCGGACAGACGTACTGATACTATCATGTAATGATTAACATTCGTTTAGTAGTTCATTGTTCAACAGATGCCAGGTTAAAACGTGCCGACCGTTTTCGGCCCAATAATCGGTCCTACAAAAAAAGGTTGATTATGATATTTTTATTTATTTATTTATTTATTTATTCAATAGATACACCAACAAGGAACAAACATTATTAAAAGGTAAAATTGCACATTCATGTTGTTTACACATCTAAATGCTGCCTTAATTATAGGTGTAATACAACTTGCATCTTTTATAAGTACTAAGTATTATTATTATTATTATTATTATTATTATTATTATAAGCATAATTTCAGGGAGATTAAGTTACTATGAATTAATATAATTTACAAATGAAACATAAATAAATCAATCACTTAAGTAGTAAACTAAGAATTTAAATGGTTGAAACTAAACAAAGTTGTTCGACAGTAATTTTTCAATTTTATTGCGCTCTTATTATTTTTTTTTATTCGATTAATTTATTTGAGAATATACAGGCCTCGGTCGTACATGATATATAATTGTTATATGTCCTGCACATTCTATTAACTGGTGAAGATTGCCCCAAGTTAGTTTTAGCAAAGTTAATGTGGAATGGCTTGTAACAATTTTTTCTGGGTATCCTACTTGGCACATTAATGGACTTAGTTACTTAGTTACATTTACCTTTAGTTACTCTGACTTCAGACGTTAAAACATTTGATCCAACTGTATTGAATCAAATTCAGCACAAAACTGTTAAATCTAAATGAAATACCGAAACATAGCTCATTAATTTTCCATCAAATTTTCCCACGCGTCTGGTTTGTCAAAATGATTTAAAACAGCATTCAAATTGTAAATTAGTTCTGTAAGATTAAAAAAATAACGAAGTGGGAATTGTAGACTTTGCAAAAAGTCTCAATTAGAAATACTGGGAAATCTTTAGACAAATGTTCTATCTCACACAAGTAACAAATCAATAAAAATTTCGTGACTTTTGGCCGACCTTTACTGTTGCCCCAATTTCCTTTGATTACTTCCTCGATGTTAACCATACGAATAACTCTTCAAGTTGGGATTAAATGGCTCGAATGATGGCTCGGTCACCAGTCACGCCTACACGAATATGCGGATTTTAACCATGCGGTAACAGAATATCTAACATGAAAAGGTTAAATAACTTACATGTCAGCCAAAGGTCGTCTATAAGGCTCAGCTCACACTGGCGCAGAGTCGAAGCGACTTGACGCATCATGTTTTTCACCTATATCATGATATTCATCTCTATTTTTTACCCGACTACGGCGAAGTCAAAAGATAGGGTAATGATTTTGGCATGTTTGTTCCGCCGTAGCGCCTAAGCTACTGATCCGATTTTCATGAGTTAGGTATCAATAGATTAGTAATAATAGCCCGGGTAACATAGGCTATATTATTTACGTAGTCAGGTTATAGTTTATATAAAAAATGTTAATCATTATTAAGGTACTTTGTATTAAGGAAATATGGTAGCGCGCGTCGTCTGTGCAAGTGTGCACTCCTGTCAAGTGGTGACGCCGCGCTGCCGCGCCGCAGCCGCGCCGCTCGCCGCTGTGTTCGTGGCAGCGGCCTAAGTAGCATAAACTATTCGAAAATTTATAGTGGTTGTCGAGCTTCTGTTAGTTCTGGTGTGTAATATCATCATTCAGCGTTTATATTATCATCATCACTGATTATGCTCGGTGATCGGTCCTCAATTTGTGGAGGATAAGGCTTTAGTTTACAACGCTTGCCTACTGCTGGTTGACACGCCTCATGCCTTTTAAAATTATCAGTCCTTTTTAAGTAAGTTACTAAAGACACAAACACCGAATACACTCTTAAGCAAAAATACGGACACTTAAGTAAATTACCAACTTTGGTTCTCCCTCTTTATATTATAATCTTTTGTATATTATAAAGGAATAATTTCATGAAAATTCGCAATAATAGTTCAAAATGCTTCGATTTTTATAAAAAAGAAAGACTTTTTTTAATTTTTCTTCGTTTCAAACACCGAACCTAACCCACTCTTGCTGTGATCACAGCCCGCCGTAATCTCGGCATGTTAGCGGCATGTACACTTTTTATGGTAAATGTTCTCACAGAATGTTGCAGCCAATGTTTTGTCGCTTGAAGACCAAAAGTGAGTATGTAAACATTTCAAAGGACCTGGCCAAAAGACCATTACAATTGAACAAGCCCTGGTTTTCAAAGACAACCAGTAACCATGTACAATTCGTTTTATTGGGAGTCAATCGACACCGCAGTTTTTCCCAATCTACACCAATAAATAAAATTAAAGTGACTGTTTGGGATTTCAAAATAACAGCTTTGCACTAAATGCATATAGACGGTACCTACTACAGAAATCAATTGGTGAATGCTTGGCAGAGGCATGTTTTAATGAAACCACACCATATTGTAAGGGCCCTTTTACATTTTGGGCAAAGCTTACACAGTATAGCAATTAATTCTTTAATCCATGGATTTTGAAATTTTTGAACCGTAGTGATTATATTAAACGCATCCGAATCCAAAAAAAAAAAAAGGAAGCTACTAGAAATTTTTATGTAGAACTTTTAAAGTAAACAATGACTCGTTCAATTCATCCAATTCCAATTAATTATTTATTGATATCACAACATCTATACAAGTCATTAGCAGCTTCGTGACGTAGGCAGCCCGTTGACGCCGCGCTGATGACGTCATACTGATAAGACAAACAATTTCAGCGGCACTTCAGGCGTGGCAAATGTTATATGAATAAGCGAAACCGTGGTGAATTGTGCAATATACGTCGTCGTTATTCAGAAACTTTATTTATGCACGAACGAGCAACCGAATCACCTGATGGAGAAAAGTTACACGGAAAATAATGCTAAGGAACTTTCTGCTTGAATATCGCAAAGAAATTAACAAAAAAAAACTTTGCAAATTGTTACTATCGATATAAAATATACATTTCCATAGAGATATTACCAAAGATTTCAAAACTAAAGATAGGCTATGACGTACATTTCACAGAACAAATCTTCATACATTAAAATGTTTCGCCATCTTGTTTTTTCCATACTTCAAACGTCAGCCATCTTGTTTTCACCATACTTCAAATGTCAAAATTGCCCCAAAAATATCAAAAGTGGGGCCATTTAACTGGAGACACTTTTTGCCTTAACATGCCTCGTCTTTCGTCTATAATATATACGTCTATGTATATTACATAATATAATTTGAAAAAAAAATATATTTCTTCATAGATAGGTAGGTAGTTACATATCATTTAAACCTAACATTTTACTTTTACTAGCAGTTTATTTGTAGATAAACAGTTTACTGATCATAAGTGTGGTTATAGGCATATTAACGCGGTATGAGGTTACATTGTGGTCAAGTGGTTCCTACTGTCGCCGTAAACTTGTCTATGTACATTGTACAACTTAGTCTGTGGCATTTTCTTTTTTTAATATCTTCGTTATGGCTACCGACTACCGAGTCAGCTTTAGCGGTCGCAGCTGGCAGTTGCTTAAACTGTCATGTTACATATGTATGAATTACTAGGAATTGGGTACGAACGCTGTTAGTAGTTTTTTAAGAAACATCGGCTCTTTTTAAAGTAAATTATAGCGTTAATTAGAAAAACAAGCGAGCCTTACGGTAGTCGTATATGATGTGTAACATTTTATGAAAAAAAAACAATGCTTAGTACGATTTTCTAATATGATAAAAAAACGGAACTTTTCCATTAAGCAGTGACAGAAGTCAACGTCAAAATTTGAAAAAGCTAAATACTGAAACACTTTATTTCGAGAAAAGGTGGTCTGGTAGTGCGCTTGCGCTTCGCTTATCTCGTCTTGGCATGCATTCTCAAACATGCAGCGCCATGTCGTGTATCGTTTCGTTTCAGTGTGAATTGACCTTAACAAATACTGTAGGTCACGAAATTGTTTTACTGTCATATTATTAGGTAACATAACAGCTGTTATTCGAAAACAGTGCCTATTTCGAACACAACCCAAGCAACAGGTCTACAAAACAGTTGCATAATGTAGGCCATACACCATCCAATCAATCGTCCAATGGTGTATGGCTATCATGATACACTATATTAGTATTCCAGTCGTCTGACGTTGAACACAGTCAACAGGTCGTCAGAACAGTTGTTGATCAAAAGTATTCCGTCGTTCTTGTCGGAAAGCGAAAAACAAATTCGACTAGAATCATTAGAACAATTGCTCAGCAACAGCACATATTAAATAAAGACGAACAGATAAACAGCTACATAGTTACATTTCAATTTGACTGCACTACTACAAGCTTACGGTGTGTCCACGATTGTGTGAAAAATTGTGAGCCGTTGAAGGGGACGTCAAAATTTTCAAATTAGAATCGTCATATGTAAGCTGTTTTTCTGTACGTAGGTATACATATAAAGTTTGGTAAAATCAATTACAGATATTTTGGGCATATTATGATCCACTGCTTATGTTTAAAAGATGTTTAGGCAGAAAAATAAATTAAATTTCAAAAAAAAAATTGTACATAAATTTACATTACGTTATTTACGCTACGGAGGTCATTGACCTGACACAGCTTATTGAATTGATATTATTTAGGCAAAGCCTTTGCTTTCGCTTTAAAGTCAGCTATTTCTATAGCTTTAATGACCTCAGCGCCTTATTTTCAATTTTTTTTTCAAAATTATTTTCCTGCCTAAATGTCTTTACAGAAGCAGTAGATATTATGACCAAAATATCCGTAATTTGTTTTTACCGAACCTTACATTTTATTCTCTCAAGCAACAGTGTAGATCTAAAGCCGTTTGCGTTATCGGCGGTCAACACCAGCATTTGTGTCGGGTGTTGAACAACGGTAGGTTCCGTATTCTGTCGGCGGTCAACACCAGCATTTGTATCGGTGCTGAACAACGGTAGGTTCCGTATTCTGTCGGCGGTCAAAACCAGCATTTGTATCGGTGCTGAACAACGGTAGGTTCCGTATTCTGTCGGTGTTCAACACTAGCATTTGTGTCGGTGTTGAACAACGGTAGGTTCCATATCCTGTCGGCGGTCAACACCAGAATTTGTGTCGGTGCTGAACAACGGTAGGTTCCGTATTATGTCGGCGGTCAACACCAGCATTTGTATCGGTGCTGAACAACGGTAGGTTCCGTATTCTGTCGGCGGTAACACCAGCATTTGTATCGGTGCTGAACAGCGGTAGGTTCCGTATTCTGTCGGCGGTCAAGAAAGGTAGAAACTAGGTATGTTCCGTTGTTGTCGGACAGTAAACAGCGGCACCAATATAGTTGTTTTACTGTATGAAGAGGTATGACAGCCATAGGTACGTAATTCTACCGTTGTTTCAAGCGGTTAAGACGTAGGCCTCAACAGTTGTTGAACAAACAGTAGGCACTATCGAACAAGTTGCCGCTCGACGACGACGAAGATGAAAATCGCTCTATTACGCCGTTGGCTCACATAGTCACGTGTTAATACGTAATTCAACCACGTCTGCAGTCGTTGTGGTCACTTTGTGTTTAAATGTTTTGAGGCGTCCTCATGCAAAGTAAATTTTTTAGAAACTAGTCGAGCAGGGTCTTCGTTGATATTGTACGTTCTGCAGTTGTCGGGCGGTAACCAGCTCCGTCTGGCGCCGCGTCGTCGCCGTTGATGACGGCCCCAATTAACCGCCCACAGCCTCCAATGTAGCGCCGCTCGCCGGGGGTGCGGAGATGTCCGTGCGTACTTGTTGCTATCTACTATTTAGATCAAAGGGTCAGTTCACAAAGAGAAGCAAAGCAGTGCCCAATTTATTAAAAACTCAAGACTATTCACGACCGTACACAAAAAGATCCACGTTTCATTGCAAGAGCGGCGCCGCTCCCAATTCGAACTCTTAGAACAGTATTTCCCAAAGTGGGCGATAACGCCCCCTTGTGGGCGCTGGAGGCCTATGGGGGGCGGTAAGGGTCCCAGAAAAAAATGGGGGGCGCTGATGTCATTTAAGGGGGGCGATAGGTGATTGTAAGTTCAGCTACTTTTTAATTTAAAATTCACTGAAATTAAAATCCTCCTACTACACAACATTCATTTATTAGTTTATATTTATATCTTCTTTTATGTTATAAATTAAAACTAAAAAAATCGGTTGTCTGTAAAGTCGGTTTACTGACGATAGCTGAACGTGACAACGTCTTAAGAAAATACTGATGGATCGCTCACTCAAATAGGAGAGAGACAGATTCCGCGCTCTCGCTTGCACTTCAAGCTTTAAATGGAACGCCTCAGAGCGAGGTAACGCCGCATGAGTCATGTTTTTTCGTGCGTGCAGCCGGCTCTATCGAATTATAAGACGTTATCACGTCAAAATATATTAAATATTTATTATTTTAAATGCGTTCACAACGCTATTTAGTAATTTAGGTATCATACACTGAAAAATATTCGTGTTTTCAAGTGTCACAGGTGAGGTCCCCACCTCCGAAGACACGTATTAAAAATTGGTATATCTATTGTTGCGGCCAAGCTGAGCACTTGCCGAACGCGGGAATTTTTATATAGGTCAGGGATCTAGTAAAAATATAATTGAAATTAGAAGGTTCAATTATAATTCACGCTTGGCGCGAACAAATATTGTACGATTTATTAATACTTATATTTATAGCTATTATGTCTTTCTCATTAAAAAAAAAATATTGTAAATAAATTATAAATCAAAAATTATATCCAAATTTATTAAATTTTATTTTTTATTTTTTAGTTCGATTTTCTATAAAAGTGTTTTTTGTTTTTTTAAACTATAATTTATTTTTTGCTTTTTAGTACGATTTGCCAAAGAGTAAGCCTGGAACTGCACGCATGCGTAGTTCGCGCACTAGTTCTATCTCTCTTACTCTCATGCAAAGGACGCGGAAAGAAATTGATGAATCCTGGCGAATTTAATCAGGACAATCGGATATTTTAATCGAATTATTGCATTGTCACCGGTTTTTGACAGGTGTGCAAAGTTTGAATTAAATCTGATTGTTCAAAGTAGGACAAAATCGAGCCCAAAGGAGTCGGTTACAAAAAAACAAACAAGCAAGCAAGCAAGCAAACATACAGGTAAAACTAATAAAAGCGTTATAAAAAAGATTTATGAATCTTTTTTCAAAAAAAAAAAGATTTATCAGATAAATCACTATGGTGTGTAGCTGCTGTCAGTGTCAAAATAAAAAAATAAAACTAGAAGAGGATAAAGCATCATGGCTTAAACGTGGCATGGGCACAATATTTTAACATTTTAACTAAATATAAATTATAAGGAATTGAGAAATCTATTAGTATCACATCTTTTATTCGACGAGCTATTTTTCTGATTATCAAATATAAGATTTTGGCGAGAATCGTGCTACCTTCCGCCTGAGGTGCATACATCACAGGTATTTCATATTAAGTTTTTTACATTTTCATTGTATTTGCAGTACCTATTAATACTGTAACTGTATATTATATATATATATTATTTCAGCACCCCAAGGGGGTGGGATGTTTTTCTAGAAGTTACTGGCGAATATAAAATCACCATATATCATATTTCAAGCCTAGCAAACAATAAAAATAATCCCTCTTATTCAACATAATTAAAAAGAAATGTAATATTATTGTACTAATTTAAAATACATGCAACTTTTTCTAATTTTTAATACATAGAAGAAACATAAAATCATAATATTAAATCACAATCACACACTTATTAAATAAATTGGATATAAAATTAGATGTCCTACAATAATAATTAAAATGTCAATATATTTAAAACAAAGTCATCGTAAGTATAGAATATAGATAAAATGTCAATATATTTAAAACAAAGTCATCGTAAGTATAGAATATAGATAAAATGTCAATATATTTAAAACAAAGTCATCGTAAGTATAGAATATAGATAAAATGTCAATTGCAGTTATTAAATTAAACATGACATATAAGTTTATTAATATTAGTCCATTCTAATTCTTATTGTATTAGTAGTTATTTATGATGTCCTAAAAATTAATTAATGGTGTAAAAACATTTTTCAGTAAGCCAATTGTATAGTATTCTTTACTAAGTAATAAGTTACCAGTAAGCTTTTTTAAATTTTCACGCAATTTATTATATATTTTTATGGACATACAATAGCTGTTTTTACTTAAAAATGTTGTTTTTGTAATTGGTAGGTTGGTTAGGTTATTTTTATTGGCTTTTCGAAAAGTATATTCTAAGCTGGGAAATATTGTCCTTGCAATGGCATATCTACGAGCAAGCGTTGACGAAATACAGTCATCACAGAAGTGCGTTGGAGAACATTGAACACTGTACAAAAACCGGCCAAGTGCGTGTCGGACTCGCACACGTAGCCCCACTTTACGTATAGCGGAGGTACCCCAAAAAATATAGTTTTGTTGATTTTATTCCAGCACTTTGTCGTCGTGGTAAATACACATATCCATGCAAAGTTTCATCTTTCTAGCACTAACAGTTTGGACGATAAGCCAAAGACGGACGGACGGACATTTATCCGTCTGTCCGTCTCCTAAGGGTTCCAAATCATAAGGGTTCCGAGACGTGAACTACGTAACCCTTAAAATCTAGATCTAAATCGGTTCATTCCTTTGGGAGCTACGATGCCACGGACAGACACACACGCAGACAGACACGTCAAATTTCTAATCACACCCCTCTGTTGTGTCGGGCTTTAAAAAGCCCGCCTTTGTACAAACAAACCAAATAAAAGATAATAATAAATCCTTATCCTTACTCATATTAAAAACGCGAAAGTATGTATGAATGTTTGTTACTCTTTCACTCAGTAACCACTTAACGAATTTTGATGAAATTTGATCAAAAAATCACATCGTAAAGCAGTCTGCATCCTGTATTAAAGCACCTGCGTCTTGTATACTAAGGGCCTGTGGCACAATCAACTGATAATAGATTGTGAAGTGTCAGCTTATTTGCATATTCTGTCTGTGTCGCTCGATTTAAAGTATGCAGCGAAAAACTTCCGGATAAGCTATCCGACACATATTAGAATATTGCGAAACAGGCTGTGAAAATCTAAGAAATCACGTGTGGGTACTGAAAGCACCTAATATCGTTAAGGATAATTCCCAATGTAAATAGATGTATCGAATCGACGAATCTAGGATAACGTTTGACCTAAATCCTGAAATTTAGTCCTAGATGAAGGTACCTACGTGTTAGCACTGATTGACATCAGTATTGATCGGGAGCTGTTAGATGAAGATACCTATCGAAGGCTGGTTCTCCTTCGTAGGGAAGCCCTAGCCTGTATAATACGTAGGGTTTTGGATGAGGGTCTTCACAAGGTAAGTGGTAAGTGAAGCCGATAAGAATGGAGTTATAGGAACCCCACGCCACTGATACCTACGGAACATTATACCCGACTAAGCCTTTAAACTGTTTGATTTTGCTTACTTTACTTTGATTTGGGGTCAGCTCACACCGAAACGACGATATGAATTCGGCGCTGCATTTTTAAAATAGTGTTTCAAAATAAAACTTTATTCAGCACACCAATGCAGTATACAAGAAGATACACGCATCATTTGAAGAGCGGCGCCGCGATATGCAGAACGGTGCAATTTACATTCGAACTCTTGCCATTAATTGTGAATCTTGTACGCAGCGAATAAAAATCAATGTTGAATTACCATTTTGAAATTGCAGCGCCGCACCGCGTATCGTCTCGTTTCAGTGAGAGCTGACTCTTACACAAAGCGCTAAAAATGGAGTAAGTTCTATATTTTTTACATCTCACTTACTGGAAAGGTTGTACAAATAATATTTTTCTTTACTCAACTACGCAAACAGAATCAATAGTAAACACCTAACGCTATTGTATATAAATTATTTATCAACATAAAAATTATTTCGCAATTACGACTTTATTGGGAAAAAAATGATTGAAACATGTCTTAATCTTTTAGGGTTCCGTAATACATAAGGAACCCTTATAGTTTCGCTCTGTCCGTCCGTCCGTCTGTCTGTCTGTCTGTCTGTCCGCGCTTCTAGCTTCTGTAATTAAAAATATAAATGAATGAAATTCGGTATAGTTATAGATTGTGTATTGATCTCGGTTTTGGAATCATAAAATAATAATAATATTATATTTTAGGGGTGGTTCTCCTCCATACATGTGAAGTGTGGATGAAAAATATTTTTTCATTCTACCCCATCGTGTGGGGTATATTTGAATAGGTCTTTTAAAATGAAGGCAAAGTTTCATACATGACTTTTTTACAAAGTCGACCATTTTCGAGTAATCGGCCTCCAAATTAGTTTATAAGTTGCCCCCCCTGGCATTTCTAAACTATAAAAGATAGAAACTTGTAAGTTTCCATGCTGATAGATCATGCTAAAAACTCTTTAAGAAAATAATTTTGAGCGAAATCGGACAATAACTTTTGAAGTAATTCAAAGAAAACCTATTGCGCGTTGATAGTTACGGAACCCTCCTTAGACACGTCGTGACATTCATCACATCTTGGTTAGGTTTTTAATATTTTGATCTTGAATTAACTGTAATGACTTATTCTCTAGCTGTAATTTATTTTTTTGGGCATTTTTTTTTGTCTACACCAATAGTTGTGTGGAAAATGCCGCCTTTGATTATCTCATCATTAAGGCAGCAAACAGTTCATTTAACTTAAAGTTTGAACGACCTTTGTAAAATATTCTGCTACAAAAACATTAATTATAATAAAATGCTACTTAGCATCATTTAAATTAACCTTCACTTACTTGAAAATAAAGGACCAACATATTTTTTGTCATAATAATTAATTACACACACAACTTACATTTACAACAAAAAAAACAAACAAACACGTACATTACGCGACAGCAAGTAACATTGTATTACCTTGTATACGAACCAATTTCGGTAAAAATAGCATTACTTATAAGGGAGCACAGCTGTTTAACAAACTACCAAAATCTGTAAAAGAAGCGAAATCTTTGAATACTTTTAAACGATTATTACGCAATTACATTAACGACAACTAAATCCTCAGCCTTATTATAATAATTATTCAAATGTAACCAGTGATAGCGTTTTGTACTTGGACCACCACCCAAGATGTATAGCAAAGACATTCGCTTCTTAATAATTATTATGTTTTTTTTTAATCTACCCGCACTGTCGAAATTTAAAACGTTGTAATATTTTATTGTTCTCATGTAAGTGACGAAATGTCTTAATGGGAAATAAAGATCTTTAAACCAAAAAAATAATAATTAATTAATAATTAACACTGGACTCATCATTTTGTGAATAATTTAAGTTTACATAATTATTAACTTTATCATAATATTATGACAAAAAATATGTTAGTCCTTTATTTTCAAGTAAGTGAAGGTTAATTTAAATGATGCTAAGTAGCATTTTAAAACTAGGTATTTCTTGACGCGTTGTTACATATATTGTTTACTTAAGACCAAATACATTCTAACTTCTCTCCATTGTATATTTATTTAAAAAAGTATATTTTCCCACCGACGCAAAAATGGGGTGTTATAAGTTTGACGTTTGTGTCTGTCTGTCCGTGGCTTTTTAGCTCCCAAACAGATGAACCGATTTGGATCTAAGCTATAATTCATCATCATCAGCTCGCTCACTGCTTGACCATTCGGGGGTTACTTAAATTAATTCTGATTTATCGAGTTTCCAACAAGTTCAGATCCAATAAGGGTTTTTGATATTTTTCTGCCGTTTGAGGCAGACCCAACTCACACAAAGCGTCATCTGGTGGCGTGGTATCAAAAACGGTCAATAAGAATGTTCGATTATTTTTCTGTCACCAGGCGGCGCTCGGTAGCCTGACGGTCCTTGTCGTGTCAAAAAGCAGTCAGATGTCACGAATTTAAAAACCCTCACTGATTTCTCTGTAAACAAAAACATTAAATTCTACCAAATGAACGTGTCTTTGTATATCTCTGTAAATCTGTAAATGAGTGGCACAATAGTGTACTAGCTGTTGCCCGCGGCTCCGCCCACGTCGATACAGTAACAGGAAACTGAACCAAAGGAACACTGTACTTTTTCGGGATAAAAAGTATCCTATGTTTGAATCCAGAGCCTTTCGAAAATTTCATCGAGTTTCGTTCAGTAGTTTTTGCGTGAAAGAGTAATAAAACATCCACCCATCCATCCATCCATCCTCACAAACTTTCACATTTATAGTAGTACTAGGAGGACTTTCTTTGTTTATGTTAAAATTAAATTGGATCTGAACAGACTATAATAACGACCTGAAATGAAATGATGTATGGGCTTTTAACTTTATGACTTTCCGTGCCGTTTTTATATCAATCGGTACATTTCACGAACGTTCATTAACGACGGTACAACTAGGCTAATGGAATACTAGCACTACCTAGGTTCATAGAGTCTAGACTCTAGACAAGTTTTAGGCTACGCACGAGCGTTTTTTTGTAGTCGTGCCAGAAAAAACTTTACTGTAAATAGAACTGTGCACCAATACAATAGAGCAGGAAATCGTGTGGAGTTGTCAAATCTGACATTTGATACTTGACACTTCGATTTTCAGCTCTATTGTATTAGCGCAGAGTTCTATTGACAGTTATTTCTGTTGCGAACTCAAAAATATTCTCGTTGGTTCTTCGAGCTCTTAGTGTGTCTAAATTTTTATAAAGTGCGCCCCAAAAAAAATATTATGATCTGTAACAACAGCCGATAACTGTAACAACTGAGATCGGCTCTTCGAGAACAATGTCCTACGAAGTCACTCTGAAAAGTCTTGACAGCTCTATAGTTAGTAAGGTTCCCTAAATAGAGCCTGAGCTCTGAAGCTAGAGAGGGTGGTTCGCCTACTATGCTCAGATGAAAAATTCAGTAAAACCCATATGCTAATGGTTTCGACAAACTTCGTTTTCCTATAGAAATTGACAGACAATGTATGAATAATTACAACTGCCGCAAACCATTTTTAACTAACAGCTGTGATTTCGGTAACGGTGGCCGGTTTCATTGAAAACAGGCCGAGGAAACCAGACAGAGGAAAAGAGAGGCACTTTGGGCACTATAAAATAATTCCTGCGTAGCTACGCAGGAATTATTTTTTGGTGCCCAAAGTGCCTCTCTTTTCCTTTGCTCTCGTAATCCAGTGGGACGGATGACCGACAAGACTGGCGAGAGATCAGATGCAGGACCGGCTTTTTACATGTCCATCCGCGATGCATGGATTATCTTTTTTGTCAGACAATTAGTTAAACAGCCTGCATTGTCCTCACAATACCTACTTGAAATAAACATTTATTGTTGTTCCAACCTAGGGATCGAACCCCCGACCTCCGGGTTCGAGAGCCAAGCTCTAAACCACACTGTACCTATAGGTATGCCCAACAACCGTAACTCATAATAATATAATGTTCAGCAGTATCATTGCGAGTTTACAATGCCAATTTCTCGGATGTTATAAAACTATTATTTTACGGATTATAAAACTATCAAGAGTCAAAGCCTTTGATTTTGCAATCAAACGCGAACTAGTAATCAGCTAAATCCTAATAAAAAGAAACCTATGCAGTATGCACTCTACTCCGAAGATTTAAAAAGTGTGGCCAGCAGAGAATGGCTAAAACCTGCCCAAGAATGGTTGGTGGCTGGCATAGGCCTACGTTTTAGCAGTAGACGGTGATACGCTGATGATGCATCCTCGTGTGTTATATTCGATAACGCCATTATACAACATTCATTCCTCGTCACGATCAAACGGAACCTTCTAGGAGCAATTAAAAGTTTGTCCCTCCCCCCGCGACTTGCGGTGGCCGAACCCGGCACCGCGCCCACCCTGAATCTTAACTGGCTGAGAATTATTCATGATTTATGTACATTAGTTGTGAATTATAATATGAGAACCTAAAAGTTAAATGCCTTAGATGGGATCTATATAAAAAAAATAGAGTAAAAGTATGAAATAATTAAAATTGGAGTAAAAGGTGGATTGAAATAAAAGTTTAATACAAATTATTGTCTTAAGTTATTTTTTAAGCATTCTCTAAGCTCGTTGGGCCCTAGGGTATATCTGGGGCCTCGTTACTTTCGATGGACATTAGCTACGCTCCTGTTTTTAAGTTTTATTAAAACTTGAAAATGATTATTATTTATTATAATTTGAATGTATCATTTTGTCACTCCACAATCGACGTCCAAATTTTTCCAAACTTTACCAAACTTAACAAAAAAGCTTTAACGAGTCCAAGTATTAAATTGTACAAACAATTTAATACTTGTACTAGTTAAATCTTCTTTGTTATGTACTGTTTCACAATCTACTGATAAGCGTCAGATAGCTTTTTTGCGTGTTTCGTCTCTGTCGCGCAGTACAAAGTAAGCAGCGACAAAACTTCCGTATAATCTATCCGACACTTATCATGCAATTGTTAAACAGGCTTTACTACAAAACCTCTAGGACTCTAGGTTTAACATTGCTGATGGATGGTGTAAACGCGGAGGCGGCGCGAGGGTCAGAAAATAGTATATTATTTTTCTTGTTTATTTTATTTCTGGCCATCCATCAACAGTGTTTACATATTTTTGCATAATGATCTAAAAGTTCAATTTTTTCAAAGGTTTGGCCATGAGAAGAATGGCAATTTCTAAAATCGGTCCAAAACCAAAATTCGACTGTAATAATAATAATAATACACCTGTAGATTTCCATGACTTTTCAAGGTTTAAAGCCGGGTACGTAAAAATAAAGGGCTAAAATAACTAAGAACGCTTTTACGCTAATTCAATATTTTATATTATGGACTTTATGATTCTACGAGTACTAATATTACCGCTTTAGTACCAGCTACCATGTTACCAACGGAACTACCGTTGGTAACATGGTAAAAGAAGTGTGAAGTACTCTTCTTTATTGGTACATATTATGAGAGAGATGCTTAACATAGATACACTATACATAGCCTTTTGGCTAACTCAATTATTCTATCTCGATAGGCTTTGCATGTGACATCTGTCAATAAGACATTGACATTATCTACTTTTTATAACTACTTTCTTATGCAACATACGTAACAATAATAATAAATCACTATCTATTAATCATCTACGTGAAATAGATTGTTAACAAGTGTTGTGTTTTCATGAAACTTATTGGTTCTATGAAGTTAAATTATAAGAACTTATTACCACAGACATTTAACTAGTTCCATCGTGTTACGACTATTTTAGTTTTAAGAGCCTGCGTGGTCTAGTGGTTTAGAGTTTGGCTCTCGACTCTGAGGTCGTGGGTTCGATTCTCGCGTTGTAACAACAAAAAATGTTGTTTCCATGTTTGGTTAGAACATTGCATGCTGATCACCTGGTTGTCTGCCAAGAAAGATGATTCATGCATCTGATGGTAAAAAGTCGGTCCTGGAAACGGATCTCTAGCCAATCGTGTCGGTCATCCGTCCCACTAGGTTTCAAAGTGTAAAGGATGAGAGTGTTCTTGTGTGCGCAGGGCGCACATACTTTGACACTATATAAAAACTCCTGCGTAGCTGGCCTGACTTGAATGAAACCGGTGTGGGGAGCTATATTATATTCTAGTAACACAAGGAACATAATATGGTATCGCAAACAACTGTTTGAACAATTGGCGCTGAATTTGCAGGTCGTTGTTATTTGTATTCTGTAGGTATCGATTTAAACTGAGTTAACACACTGTTAATATGACGTTATTCATTGTAGGTAATGTCATTGCTTACTATTGTCCCTAACTAGCTTTTTCCCGAGGCTCCTCCCGCGTAAAAACAGTATCCCACGGGAACACTGCGCTTTTTCGGGATAAGAAGTAGAATATGTGTCAATCCAGATTTTAAACAACTACCATACCAAATTTCATCAAAATTCGTTCGGTAGTTTTTGCATGAAAGAGTAACATCCATCCATCCATTCATCCATCCTCACAAACTTTCACATTTATATTTGTAGTAGGACTAAAGAAAGAGGAACAGATAAACAGCTACATAGTTAGCTTACGATTTGATTGCACTACTACAAGCATACGGTGTGTCCACGATTGTGTGAAGATGTTGTGGATCGTTGAAGAAGACGTTCGAATTTGGATCGATTTGGATATACGTAACTATATATATTTTCTACTCTGTGCTATTATTGATAATAATTAATAAAATCAAATTTCAGCTCATAATATTAACTAAATCCCGTAGGCAAACCGTAGCGCGAATTATCGTGACGATTAATTTGCCATACACACGATCGATAGAACGACACAGTTCGGCTTACACCGTTAAATAGTTACGATAAAACGTTCGGTATATCCTCCCTGAAAATTTACAAGTACCTAAATATCTTATTGAATAAATATTATTATCTTAACAGAAATATCGCTTCCATATTTGGCTAACTACAGACTTCAAACTCTATAAAACTTACACTCTGCCATACACTACCATACTCTACATTCTGAAAACTAAATGCACAGTCCCGCTTCAGGGCGACGAATCGTTTTCGCTGGCAATTATTTGCCCAAATAATGAAACGTAGATATAAATGCGCTGACACAATTTGTCAGCCTTCAGCCATGATCTTTCATATGAATTATTATATAGGGGATGAAATATGACAGGAAATATGAGTAGGAAGTTATGACTACAGAAATTACCAATGTATAAAACTAGTAGCAGATAACTTTTCCGCTGAAAAATGTTGTAATTTAGAAAATAATTGACCAAAAGGACGTTCGACTACGGTGAATAATTTATAAATGTGCGTTTATGTTAAATCATTGGGGGAGCCTGTTGTACCTTTACCAGTGTTTCAGCTGTTATTCGTTATTTATTCTAATTTGACTTACTCGTACTGTACATAAGATATGTTTGCAAATTTTATAAGGTCGATTTTTTGGGTGTATCTCACCAAAATATGAGAAATGAAGATAACATGCTTACATGGATTTGAGATATTTAAATAAAGATCTAAAAGTGGCCAAGGTACAACATATCCGATGTACTATCGACAAAGTTTCCGCTCGACCAGGCATAAGGATAAAATCATAATGACACGAGTCAAGACTCATCACGCACACATACTCTAGCGTAAAAACCGGCTTCAAAGACGTTTGAAATCGATGCGATGATAATTTTATTTTGTATTTTTAATACTCATTCATTCATATTTTGAAAACAATATCATTATTATAATAATTAATATTATAATAATAATATTGTTGTATTACCTAGTTACTTAACATCATTTATAGTATTACCGTATCTTTTTATTTAATAAAATAGTATGACTAATCGGGGCATTCAATTCCCGTGATATGTTTGCGATGATGTTTTGCCCTTGTTGGTGCAGAATTTGGACGCGTTTCTCCCTTGTGAGCAGAAGCTCATGATGAATGACAGGAGTCCGGTTCACATGCACAAGCAGTAAAGCACTCAGAAGTCCATTAAAACAGATTAATACAATTTCAGCAAATCCGGTATAAAAAGCGAGGGTCAGAAGTAGGAAAGCGAGAGTCCGTAGACAAAGCAAACAAAGAAAGCGAGAAAAAAATAAGCGCGTCGTCAATCGGCAGATCCGTGGGCCTAGCAGGAACATTTGACAGCGGCAAAAACGTACGTTATCGAACAAGAATTGTATGAAAATCTGTCAAAATCATGACAGCACCCGTACGAATTTCATTCGATAATATAACGTAACGACGTTTACGCCACTGTAAAATGTTCCTGCTAGGCCCCCTGAGCATTGGCCGTAGTCGCTGGCATATTTGCTGGCGCATGCGCTGTCAAATACCAATTAAAAACGTTTATTTTTGGTTACCTGGCCATTTGTAAAGCAATTTGAAATCTGTTTACAACTTGCCAGGTAGCCTTTGTTGTTAATTAGTATTTCGGTGATGTCCCAGCACATGCGTCATAAAGAACACGACCTTCCCAACTAATAATTTTGCGGTCGAGCGTAAATTATTAATTGGCATGTTACATATTAGGATTTTCTTTCTTAATTACTTTATTCATTTAAATTTATTATTTTTTGTTGTTTATAAATAATTAATTATTATATTTAACTTATTCTAATTTATCAATTAGCTAACATTAATTTTAAGTTTGTGTCTTTGGCACGCAAGCGCGCCAAATTCTACTACAGAAGATATGAATGAAATATAATACGGACCACCAAGATACAGGATCTGCCTAGTTTGGGGTCCACTGCCTCAATCTTTCATGGATCAACATTTAAGCACAATATTATAAAAACGACGTGAATATGGTATATTGTTGAATGAGATTTTCTAAATCCTGCTTGTTCTCGTGGATGGTTCTCATCTAAGGTCTTTGTGAGCACAATGTTATAATCTACGCCTAAATATGTAGTTTATATGTATTCCATGCAACTTATTGTAAACTGTAAGTTATATTTGTGGACTGTTAATTAAGTAAATTTGATTTCATTTTGATTTGATTTGATCTTTGCATGTTAAAACACAAACATTTTATGCCTGCTACAGTTATGCCTGTTAGACAGAACGCATTATAAATAGTTCATATACAAACATTTGAATCTCACAAATATAAAATACGACCATTTTTTTTATTCATGCGTTTGCTATAGACCAAGGTTGGATGAGGGTCCTCAAAAGGTAAACGGTGAGTGAAGACGATAGGAATGGAGTTATAGGAACCCCACGCCACTGTAACACTACGTCATATTGAACCAAACGGCGGATTAAGAAACCTATCCAGTCCCGATATGTTAAAACTGCTAAATGGTATTCTCATAAACGTCAAACCCGTTTTGATTGGTCCATTCTCCAGTTTCTAATATCAAGACGATTCATTTATAATTCAATTGCAGTAAAATTAAAGTGTAAGTTAATTACGAGAAATGGGTATCAAACTTCATTCGTCCTAAAAAAATGTAACGTAAATAAAATCAAAGACTTCTAATGTTGGTAAATGACTATCTCTATATAATAGTGTCGGTAGATACGTAGCGAACACCTAGGCATTCGAATCAAAAAGCTTAGGAATAATGCCAACTGGGTCCGAGGTACAACATATTCCCCTACTATTTATCTCTAGAGAATGTTAGGTTTAAAATTTAAATTCATAAGCAACAAACGTTTAGGTATGATTAATGGTCTAGAGACTATGGAACTCCGGATTCTAGACTTTGGATAATCCCTAGCGTGTCTGTACACAAACTCAGATTACATGACGCACAATTCTCCAAATATTTGAACAAATAAATAGTATTACACCACTTCAGACCCACCATGCTGCACTTGAGTAATCCTTATCTTACAAAACAATACCGCTTCTTACCTTAGATCTTTTAAATAATAAGGACATAGATCTTTTAAATTAGTAAGGGCATAAATATTTTAAAAGTATTACTAACATAAGATATTTTAAATAAGGATATTAGATCTTTTAAAAGTATTACGGACATAAGATCTTTTAAATTAGTAAGGAAATTGCAGTACTTATTACTTAAATTGCAGTATATATTACTTAATACTTGCGATTTATCACAAGTCACAACAATATATTTTAACGTAATTGATTTATTTGTCAAATTTTCTACAAATTCGCTGTAACTTCTTGAACTTAAAAAATACAGTTTTTTTAAGTTCAAGAAGTTACAAGATGAATTTTTGTTTTAAATGAAACCGAAGTAACAGAGGCATATCTCCCAAATTATATTGAGTGTAGTATTTATTTATAGAAGATACTATAATCCGTAGGTGGTACAAAAGATGTCGCGGTAACAATAAGGACTCAGAAAAGGTTCCAGAAATAGATTTTATATGTTTAGGGTTCCTTACCCAAAGGGTAAAACGGTGACCCTCTTACTAAGACTCCACCGTTCGTCCGTCTGTCCATCTGTCTGTTTGTCACCTGGCTGTACCTCATGATCCGTGATAGCTGGACAGTTGAAATTTTCACAGGTTTCTGTTGCCGCTTTAGCAACAAATACTAAAAACAGAATACAATAAATATTGAAGTTCAACAAACGTGATATGTAACTATGTTTGTATGTT
The DNA here is from genome assembly GCA_037179445.1 of Phengaris alcon alcon. NCBI lineage: Eukaryota > Metazoa > Arthropoda > Insecta > Lepidoptera > Lycaenidae > Phengaris > Phengaris alcon. The sequence continues at coordinate 525,002 of JAYRCH010000372.1, forward strand.
AATATATAACGACTTAGTTTTGGTTTGCTCTACTAAAAATTAAGTGTCGATGTGAATTATCAATCGGTTCATAAAATAATATAAAAGTTATGTCAGTCTAAAGCGCAATACACACTGAGCCCGTCGGGCCGCCGACAAAGCCCGGCGACACAACCCGGCGGCCTGTATGAAAAGAATCATCTCGGCAACATGCGCCCGCGCGTGTTGCCCGCCGACATGTAGGCGGCTTGGGTACGCCTGCGCTCAGTTGCCCGGCGACGCTCGACCTGTAGTGACGTGCTTGTAATTTTTTTTCGACATGGAGTGGGACGACGAAAAATGTGTTACGTTAATTAATCTTTATCATGAGAAGGAGGTATTGTGGAATCCAAAACACCCAGATCATAAAAGTCGACCAAAGCGTTTCGACTCATTGAATGAAATAGCGAACCATTTTAATACAAATGTATCAGAAATAGAAAGAAAAATTAAAAACTTGACAAGTCAGTATTATAGAGAGAAAAAAAAAGTGACTGACTCAAAAAAGTCGGGTAGCGGTACAGATTGTGTTTATCAGAGCAAGTGGTTTGCATATAAATCATTTAGTTTTTTGCAAAACAAGAATACTCCTACTGCCACGATCGATTCTGTAAGTAAAAATGCATTTATTATTTTTAACCAATTTAAAAAAAAAGGAGGAGGTTCTCAATTCGTCGTAATCTTTTTTAGGGTTCCGTACCCAAAGGGTAAAACGGGACCCTATTACTAAGCCTCCGCTGTCTGTCTGTCTGTCTGTCTGTCTCCAGGCTGTATCTCATAAACCGTGATAGCTAGAAATTTTCACAAATGTTGTATTTCCGTTGCCGCTATAACAACAAATACTAAAAATTAAAAAAAAATTAAATTAAAAAAGAAATAAATTTAAAAAATTAAAATATTATCTATCTAGATGATGGCACGGAACCCTTCGTGCGCGAGTCCGACTCGCACTTGGCCGGTTTTTATTTTTATTTTTTTTATGTATGTTCCCCGATTTCTCAAAGACCCCTAGACCGATTTTGAAAATTCTTCTTTTGATTGAAAGAGTACACCTTCCAATTGGTCCCATAAAAATTTCATCCAATTTGGTTCATTACTTTTTATTTTGTGAGCATTTTTTTGATTACTGCTATGTGGATGATGTAATTATCTTTTTATGTTTGTTACCTAAACTTTAAAAAAACTTTAAACGTTAAACTTTCGACTGGGTGAACCGATTTTGATGATTCTTTTTTTATTCGAAAGCTGGTGTTTCCCTTGTGGTCCCATTGTCACCATGTGAATGTCTGATGATGGGATCTTGGAGAAATCGAGGGAAATCTTCAAATAATAACAGCAGATTAACCGGGATTGCTGCTATCGCATATCTATATAATATCACGACTGTACTCACTAAAAAGGGTAAAATAAAAAACTTAAAAAAAAAATGAAAGCGACTTCTTAAAAAACACAAAAAAGTATAAAATAACTTTTCTTTCGGAAGTCGGTGACAAAAAAGCAAACGAAATAAGAAAAAAAAGTCACCGACTTCCGAAAGAAAAGTTATTTTATACTTTTTTGTGTTTTTTTAGAAGTCGGTTTCATTATTTTTTTTTAAGTTTTTTATCCAAAATGTTTTATTGTACATAACAAAACAATTTCAAAAGTGCTGACCATGCATTATCTATACTTTCTATGTAACACAATACAACAGATTAAAAATATTTTAATTTCAGGAGACATCAAACGAGAGCAGTGTTGTACAACCCCAGCAAAATGATTCATCTCATTCATTTGACGATAACACGATTAAACGTCCCAGAAAAAATCTAAACAATGAAATGATTTCACAAGCTCTGAATATTATGAAATCTGTCTCCGATCGACAAAATCAAACACAAGAAAAAGATGTAGACACTCTTTTTGGAGAATATATTGCAGCAAAACTGAGAAAAATGGATAAATCAACAAATGCAATAGTAAAACATCGAATTAATAACATTATTTTTGAAACCGAAATTGGATATCAGACAGATATGTATGCAGATTACGCAAGACCCTCTAGCTCCCGTAGTCATCCAGGGTACTATACAGGTTCTCCAAATGATCAGCCAAATGCATATCCTTCTAACCGCTCATCGTCTGTATATTCTTCTATTACGAGCCCGGATCATCAGCATTCTACCACCACAAATCCTGATAATCAGCCAAATACAATCCCTTCATCTCTATATCCCATCAACAGCCCTCATCTGCAACTTCCTGGAGTTGAATCTTCGGTACCAGTAGCGCTTGATGAAAGTTTTAATAGTGAACGTATAAGCAGCCAAGATTTAGAGAACGTTTTTAAATCCATAAATGAAAAATAATTTACTTTCTTTAAGATCTTTATTATATTGTTATAATTTGAAATAAATATAGCTTAGCATGAGAAAAGTTATCACGAAATAAATCTGTCTTTTGAAATGTTATGATTTAGTAAGAGTCACTAATTGTAAACACAAATTAAAATATAAGTAACTATCATTATTATGTTTTTTATTAAATCTTTAAATTTAGATTTTGATTAAATTGATCATTGATCATACTGCCATTCTAAGCTTCCTACATCTGAGAGAAAATATTCAACCAACTCGTTCCTTGTATCTTCAGGACACAGATTTGTATTGACCTCTCTTGGCAAGGCAACAAAACAATCATTTTCAGGAGTTACTGTACGCCATTCACTTGGTATGATTTCTCCGTTATTATTTTCAGAATCATATTCGTTTCGCTGTATATTTTTTTTTATATAATTAAACAAATGTACACAGGCCAATGTCACAATAGCAGTTTTTTGTGGACATAGCTGAATAGGTCTCTTGAATATTTGAAATTTGCTGGTTAACTGCCCAAACACATTTTCAACTACTCTTCGTCCTCTACATATACGATAATTGAAAACTCTTTTGGGAGATCTTTTTGTGTGATTACCATCGTAAGGTTTTATAATGTGGGTTTGTAATGCAAAAGCATCATCACCCAAAAACAAATATGGCACTGTTACATTTCTCCCAGGTAGAGGTTTGTTGTCCGGCAAATTTAAAGAATTGTTATTTAACATTCTACATAACGCAGAGTTATTAAAAACACCGCCATCTGAAATGCGACCCTGACATCCCACATTAGCGTATAAAAACTTGTAATCTGCATCCACTAATGCAAATAGTACAATACTGAAATAAGTTTTATAGTTAAAATATTCACTTCCACTTCTAGGTGGACATTGAATTTTTACGTGTTTTCCGTCCATTGATCCAAGGCAATTAGGAACATTCCATCTATCCAGATATCGATCTGCAACGTTTTTCCATTCGTTTGAAGTTCTCGGAATCTAAAATAAGAACATTAACTAAATTATACTTCGAACTAAATCAAACAGCACAAAAAAATACATCTATTTAAAATTTACATTTTGATTTATTTACAAAAGATAAACATTTAATGTTACCTTTACATACTCCGAAAGGCCATCGATTATAGCTTGGCATACTTCTGGGATAATGTATAAAATAATTTGAGGAGATACTTTAAACACGTCACAAAGGCTAATGAATGATTCGCCCGTACTCAGGTATTTTAATGTTATTGCTAATCTGTCTTGTGGCGAAATTGCAATTCTGCAATTTGTATCTTTTTTAACTATTCTCGGCCCAACAATATTCAATAAATATTCAAAGTCGGTATTAGTTAATTTCATGAATGTTTTAAAATGTATGGGATTTTGTACAATCAAATCATATTCTGCTTTCAAATCTCTTAATCTGTCATAATTGCTATAACAATTGCGACTCAGTAAACTAGGTCTAACCCAACAGCTTCGTTCCCTTTGGAGCGATCCAGCAATAATCATTCCACAAGCTGCTATCAACAGATCACTGCCATCGTCCATTTTTTAAGATTATTTCTATTTGCTGAATTATCGAAGATACACCACCAAAATTATATAACACAATCACACAACCTTTATCGACACGCGGCAATCACTGACTGCCAAATAAATTTCTCATCTCAAGCCGCCGACATGCCGCCGACCAAATTTTCCGACTTGTATTAAGTAAAGCCGCCAACTAGACCGCCGACAAAAAGTTGCCGACATATGTTGGCGGCCCGGCGGGCTCAATGTGTATTGCGCTTAAAAAATATAACATATAAAATGCTATAGAATAACTGATCAGTTGAACTGGCTGAAACTTTAAGTAGGTATTACCTATACATTGATGTATATACCAGGAGGGATAAGAGAGAAGTTCTATTATGGTCGTAGCGCTAACTCATGTTAGGCAACGCCGGTCATGGATTCAACTAGAATGGGTGACCACAATCCCAAATATTTTTAAGATCAAAGTCTATATGCCTAATACCAATTCAAGTATTAATCAAAGTTACTAATTCAAGAGATTTTGGAAATCAATAAAACACGATGACGAACATAATATAAACGCTAAAGTTTTATGTATAAATGTTCGTTACTCTTTCAAGAAATAACAGCTGAAGGTAGTTTAATGGAATTTGATATGATTTTGTTTTTAATGAAATTTGGTGGATTTAATCTCTGGATTAACACATAGGCTACTTTTTATCGCAGAAAAGGGTACGGTTTTCCCATTATTTCCTTTTCGCGTACGGCGTCGTGCCTAACATCTGGACTATACTTATATGATAAAGGGGTAAAGTTTTTTCTTTGTCATTTTGTGACTTACCGAGATTGTAAGGGCTAATCTCTGGATCCGCTTCGACCGATTTTTTAAATTATTTGACCAATAGAAAGCCATGTTATTTGTGAGTGTCATACGCTACAATATATAGCCGAAAAATGATAAGTATTTTCCGTGGCAGCCTCAGTGGATTAGCAAAATAAAACTAAAAAAAACGAAGCGAAACAAATCGTTTTTGAGATACGATGAGGGATGAAAGATAAATTCAATAGAGTTCTAGAGGAAAGTTTTAGAGATTTTAGAGTTTTTAGAGTAGATAGTGCCTGCAAAAAATATAAATAGCAATTGCCCGCGGCTTCGCCCGCGTGAAATTGGGTTTTAAACGATATCTTAATAATTATTTTTTTTTTTCAATTTGGAGGTTAAATATTGAAAAATGCTAAAATAAGTAACTCATTATTTTTCCGTACTCAATAAATATGAAATTTCATGCGAATATGTTCAAGGAATAAAAAAAAACATACAAACTTTTATCCCCTATACCACCTTGGGGGGTTGAATTTTGAAAATCCTTCCTTAGTGGGTGCTTTCGTCAAATGAGAAGTGTGCCATATTTAAAATATTTAAAATATGGCACAATTTTTTAATAATTTATTATAAAGAGATAAGCCTGGGACTATATGATCCGGAATCCGGAAGATCAGAGAAAATTCAGAATGCTGAAAAAAAAACTCTGCGTTACTACAATAGAGCTGGAAATCGATCACACAAGTGTTGAGTCAAATGTTAATGTCATATATTATGACAGTGTGATACTCGACACTTTTATTTTCAGCTTATTAGCGCAGAATTCTGTTTTCAATGCTCTGATTTTTTCCGGGCCTCCCGGATTCCGGACAATACAGTCCCAGACTATGGTAGTATTAACTAGCGCGGGCGGGTCAATACGCACACTTTCCAATTTTCTCTAAAATTTATTATAAATTTAAGTTCACCGCTCTGTTTACATTTACCGACAGAGTGGTTCCTTAGGAAGGTGTAAGTCGATAATAATATTAGTTAAGGTTTTGTGGAAATTGTTTGATTCATGGCGATTATTGATGAAGATATAAAAAAAATCAAACCGTCTGGGAGCTTTTATCGAAAACATTGCCTAGTCTAACCCGTTGGAGATAATTTATAACAAAACAATGTATGGTGGGGATTGTTTCTCTTCTAAAGGTCTACAAAAACGTTGTCTATATTTTAAGGTTACTATACCTACCCCTTAGTTAAAAAAATCACAAAGAATATGGTATTTTCAAAAGCTAATATATATATCCATCTTGGATATAATATTAATCCTTATCTAGGAGATAATATCTAGGGATATATATTTTACACTGTGCTATTGCAGCAGGCTTAGCATGCGCACCCTAAAACACCGTAGAATCGACAAAATGACAGATTGAAGAAACATTAATACCATTCGGAGCAAAATAGGTCTTATTGTAAGGCAGCAAGGTCGATGCATCGTCGTTATGAGAAACAACATTTATTTTCTTCCCGAGCATGAGCTCACAAAATGGCCTCTTTTGACAGCTAAAGTAGAAACGTTTTCTTATTTCAATGTCAAATAGTCTTACAACAATGTCAGCTACTCCACATGGCGGTCCAAGACAAAGTTTCTTTACGTTCAGTCATTTACTAGAAAATTTGATCCTTTTTGACAGAAGATTTCCCGGCAGCCATTTTAAAAATATTGCTATTTAGAAATGTTGACTTCTAATGACGACCTTGTTACCAATGATTAAGAACTATTTTGCAACGAACTGTTTTGGATAGAATATTTCTTCTGCAAAATTATTTCTTCGGATCGCCATGTTAAGCCTGCAGGTATATTTGCTATAGAAATTTATCGCCACGAACACTCCCATGCGGGCGAAGCTGCGGGCAAAAGCTAGTTTCTAAAATAAAACTTAAATTAAGAAATGTTCACAAAGTTTGTATTTTCCAATATTTTCTCGCTCGGGGAAAGAATTGAAAAGTTTCTTGTATTCTTGTTGCGAAAAGTGTTATTTGCATAGAAGTTGTGCAATTCATGTTATGCATAAAAACAAAAACCACCTCGCGACGGTTTGAAAAATTATGAAGAAAATTATGAATATGCCGGTAGAAGACCCGAGAGGAATACTACTTTACCCAACAATACGACACACAATACGACACAATAATCTATGCCTACTTAACTTTTTCAAGCTGATAACGATGAATAGTGCGGGATTTACATGGACCGATTTTCGCCGTGCGACGAGTCACCAAATTTTGGTTTACACAATTGCCCTGCGACCTAGTCGAATTGTCATTTACACGGTCGATTTTCGCCGTGCGGAGAAACATAATCACAGAAAAACCTACCTCCGGACTCGTAATATCATCATCAACAGTAGGTACTAGTCTCCACAAGAATTAGTTTATCAAAGGGCCGCCAGATATTACTTGTGGCATAAGAAGTGCGCAGTAGGAAGCCAGCGGCGGCGGTTTACAGAAGCCCCGCAGCTTACGTAACTAATTGTTCACACATTGTATGAGTACTTCAGTCCGCACTCCACTCCCTACTAGTTATCCAACGTATATACAAATGAACAACGAAAATCCTAGTCTTTTTACCCGACAAGGGTAATGATTATGGCAGTCTATGTACGTATTTATGTATTGTTTGTTCCACCGTAGCGCCTAAACTACTGGTCCGATTTGAATGAACGAGGTGTCAATAGATTCGTAATAATAGCCCGGGTAACATAGGCTATATGATTCACGTAGGCGGGTTATAGTTTTTTATAATAATGTACTTATTACTCAATATGTTGTAACAAAAGAGTTGCTGGTAGTAAAACTGCAGCCCAAGCAGGAATAACTGACAACAAGCTACATAATATTCGTAACGTTATGGAATTGAAATTGTATGAAAATCATGACAGCGCGTATACAATTTTCATTAGATAACGTTACGAATACTTTATTGTCATTTGTTCGTTTGATTGCAGACAGCGTGTAGCAGTGAGTTTTTTGTATTTGAGAAGTGCTACATAATGAAGGAACACCATTAGATGAACGTACTTTCCTATGAAGACGAAGATTCTGGTATTTCATTACTTTTACTTTTATATCATTACTAGAGATGTTTGCCGAGAAAAAATAAAATCTTGCGGGAACTGTTCATTTACCCGGGATAAAAAGTAGCCTACGTCCTTACCCGCGGTGTACTCTATATCTTCGTTTAGTATTTCGACTATTTTCGGAGCCTATTCAATGCAAAAAACAAACAAATCTTTAATTTTTATAATATTAGTGTAGAGTAACCCCCTTACTAATAAAAATATTTAATTGTTACAGTGTATAAACTATTAATGTTTTGTCCTCATCTGTCAAGCTACTTTTCCAATGTATAAGACAAGGACAAAATATTGTATAGCTTATTCAGTGTGTAAATATTTTTATTAGTAAGGGGGTATAGATATAGATGAACTTTTATTTTCACCTATTTTTACACAAATATCAAAAAGACACCTAGCCTATCTCTCTCCTAGCCTATCTCGATTATCGACATTTAGATTAGTGGATTGAAACCTCCATCTGCGTGGGCGAGCGTGGGCGCCGCCCGAGTCCGCCCAGCGTCCGCCCGCCCAAATTAGCACACGTCATTTTAGAAAAGAACATCATTTCACGTCATATTTGATAAAAAGTCAGGAAATGACGTCCATAGCTTGATTAGATAAAAGACTTGAAATTATGCTCTTTTCTGAAAGCCATTGGACTTCAATTTTTATTTCAGGAAAATATTAAGGCAACATAACTTTTTTTACTTACCAATAATTATAAAATGCACTTGTTAGTAGATATTTCTTACCTGTAAAAAGAAAAAAAAACATAAAATACTGATATAAGAGACGTGTAATTTTTTTATTTGAAAGTCATCGATATTTGACACCAAATTACAAACTAGTAGGTACGGTCGCCGAAAAGCCGGTGTTCTACTTGTCGATGCAATAAGGTAAGGCTTGCCAGCGACAGTACCACGAAATATAGGCGATTCTCATGACTTCTACTATAAGGTCAAGATTGTAATAATATATTATTTTGTAATTACTCATACAATTATAATAAGTCAATATTGTATATAACTAGAGATATAGAGATATGACAATAATATATATAACTAGAGAACGCCCTGTGACCGATATTCGCACATATAATCATTCATTTAATTTATAAGTTCGAACTTTATAAGATATGGGTTCTTTTGCTTCTTAAGCTGGCTTTTCTCCGGCCGGGGAAAATTCAGAGCACCGAAAATAGAACTCTGCGCTAATACAATAGAGCTGAAAATCGAACACACGAGTGTCAAGTCCAATGTCAAATCTGACAACTCGGCGTATGACGATGTGTTTAATTTTCAACCTTAATGTATTAGCGCAGAGTTCTTTCTATTTTCAGTGTTTTGAATTTTCCCGGGACCGCCGGATTCCAGATCATATAATCCCAGCCTTAGATGGAAAAAAACGTAAATGTACAATGTGTAACAAAATTGTATCTATCAACCGCACGGTAGTGTGTGTTAATAATCTGAGGTGTTCTGTTGTTATTCTTTTAGTTTTATCAATTTCTAAGCATTATTTTAAAAAAAAATTAGCTTTCACACCTTCCCCTACTTAACTACCAAATATACCAACCAACTTTAACTAATCTGTTGAATAATTAGGTATTGAATATTAATAATATGTTACTTTGGATGAAAGTTAATACGATATAACGTGATACATATTAATGCAAAATTAATTATATCTCTGTTCGCGCCAACCCTAGCGCGACGTTTAGAATAAACACAAAGGACATCACTACGTGATGTATGGCCGACCGACTCAGGGGCGCTGTCAGAGAGTGACAAACACTTGCAATTAGACCCCCGTCCGCGCCGGATGCATTTTCAGCTCATCCCGAAACCTAGTGAACGCGAACGCGTGTGCGCATATTTATTTGTGCTCGTTAATATAATACCAAATTCGCCGGCGAACCGCGATAAATCTATCGATAATCCGCTCAACAGCTGTGTAGTGTAGTGAGAAGAAACCTCCGCCCAGATACAGAACCACCAGCTCAACAATAAGGTCAGTCCCAGATTTCTCCAGCCCTCACATTAACCTATATACCTACTTCCCTCAGCTCATAGTCGTATGTGTAAGTTTCCTCGGCTCACCAATTTCTTGGCCCATCGAGCCTTCGTGAAGCCCTTCTCCCTATTACCGGCGTTGGGCCTGATTAGAACCAGCACCTACAGTTCCACTCCGCCCAATTCTGCACATAAAATCAGCTCGATTATTTATATTTTGTCCAATTAATTCGGGCCAGGCCGCCCCGCCATTTTAAAACCAAGTTACAGTCCACCCGCTTAATCAATTCGGCACATTTAACATTAAACCCCTATTCTGTACTTTGATATTAACCTATATGTTAATTATTTAAATTATTTTGTGCATATTTCGGCCCATAAATTCATAGGAAAAACCCAAAAAAAAAAATTAAAAAAAAAATAGTGGGTAGGTTGTCGGCTTATTGTCGAACAAAGAACTCGAACATTCCAGAACTTCCCTAACGTACCTAATACATAATTTGTGCCAATAATATCTCATATAATTTTCTCAGCTCTTAATTACATACAAAATAATTTAATGTTTGATTCGCATATAAAATAAGTAATAACTAGTGCGTATTGTGAATTACGTTCGGCTCATAACAGAATTGTGAATCGTCGTTGCATTACTAAGTATTTTATCTATATATAACGTTTATATCTTCATATTCTCAATTTTTAAAACACAATATTAATTAACTTAGCATTATTTTAATTGTTATGAGTCGCATAACATCTCAAGTGCCCATACAAACATCGTCGGCTCGCTTCGGTACTTGATTTTTTGTGCATTCTGTAGGTAATAGGTACCTACACGGCGCCCGTGCGTAAACAACAGCTGTTGCATTCATTCTCAATTAGGTATTCTTCATATAATAAATAGTGACCTTCACATTGAATTCATATCTATCTACATTCTGTATCTATACAAAAATATTATTAGGTGTTACGTTACAGCTGTTTTAGATAAGAATTCTTATCGACGTTCTGTGTTTATACAAATATATTATAGGTGTTACGTTACAGCTGTTTTGAATAAGTCGGCACACTGTTGAGATTGAAACTGCTCATACCTACTTGCATTGTTTTCATTACGTTATTTTGTTTCTAACGCGCCCGCTAAGATTTGTTTATATTCAAACTTCAGGACATTAATATAATATTACAGACGACTTCTAACGCATTAATCTCCGCTCATCAAACATACACTAATACTATATTAGCATCAGGCGATCGGTCAGCTCATTTGTTAATTAACTCGTACACATTTTATGATAAAATTGTATACATTGTCGGCACATTATTAAAATCTATTTTCTGCGTTTTAATTAATTGCGCGCGTATTTTCCGCTCATTACTTTTAAATATTTAACTTAGTTACACGCATATATTTTTAAACATGCCTACAAAATCGCAAGCGGCCATATTTAGGCAAACTATAAAATCTATTAGTCGGCTCAGAGAGATCGCATTGGCATTACACAAAGGTGACTCAAAATCTAACAAATCGGAGTAACAAATGCGCGTTTTAAAGACCTATGGAGATTGCTTTGGGCCCGGGGAAGCCCATAGCCTTCGGCACGATTTTTGATTTTGCACTCATAGGACTCGTTGAGCACTCATGCGATTCACCTGTAGCTCAAGTTGGCTCTGCTCATGTTACTCATACTCATTATACTCAGTCGGCTCACTCTACAGATTCTGCTCATTCTACTCATGATATTTGCAAAAGCTCCGCCCCATCGTTTACAAACATTTGAATCAAATAGAGTAACAAAAATTAACTCAAATTCACTCACACTTAAGTGGCGTCATGTACCTTCCCAATTAAATCCTGCTGACTGTGCAAGCAGAGGATTATCAGCTCAAGCTCTCTCCGCTCATGATTTATGGTGGTCTCCTCCATGGCTCAAATTGCCAGAGGATACCTGGCCCAAGATGCCTTCAGCTCATACTCGACAAGACTTGCCAGGGCTCAAACCAAAATACGTACCATGCAATTTCTCGATACCCGGTGTCGATAGTGATCTGCTCACTCGCTTCAGCTCTTTAGAAAAACTAACTGGTGTCACTGCCTACATGAGGCGATTCATTCGTAACTGTAAACTAAATTCAAACTCGCGACAACTAGGCCCTCTAACTGTAAGTGAACGTAGAGAAGCATTACTCTTCTGGATCCGCTCTGTACAGCAGAATGCATTCGCAGAAGATATTCACCGCCTGCAAACCGATAGAATCTGCACAGTACGACTACAACGTCTGTCTCCTTTTACGCAGGACGGTCTCCTCAGAGTAGGAGGTAGACTCACTCGTTCCGAACTCACATACGATGCTCAACACCCATTCATTTTGCCTAGTTCTAGTCCGCTCGTAGACCTCATAATAGATCACTATCATCGCATACACTGCCACCCTGGCACGGACACGCTACATGCTATTTTACGTCAGCAATTTTGGATATTATCTGCCCGCCGCATTATAAGGCACAGAACGTTTAAATGCATAAGATGTTTCCGTTGCCGCGCTCAGCCCGAAGTACCTATCATGGCTGACCTGCCAGCTGATAGAGTCATACCTCAGCCCGTATTTAGTCACGTATCAACAGATTTCGCCGGACCGTTTCTGCTCAAATCAAGTCAATTACGTAATGCTAAGTTAGTTAAGGGATATTTTTGCATATTTGTTTGCCTCACTACAAAGGCGGTTCACTTAGAACCAGTCTCATCGCTCACTGCCGAAGCGTTTATTGCAACATTACAAAGGTTCTGCTCACGTCGCGGACTTCCGGTATTGATACGTTCGGATTGTGGCACAAATTATGTAGGAGCTAGGAATCATCTACTAGAGGTACAACAATTTCTCAATGACAATAACGACGCCATTTCTCATAAACTCTCAACTCAAAATATAACTTGGTTACTCAATCCGCCTAAAGCCCCATGGATGGGAGGTATCCATGAGATTAATGTTAAATCCACAAATCAACTTCTATACCGTGTTATCGGTGAGCAACACCTCACTGTCGAGGAATTCTTAACTCTGCTCACTAGAATCGAAGCTGTGTTAAACTCTCGGCCCATCAGTCCACTTTCTTCCGATCCCACGGACTATCAGCCCCTTACTGCTGGCCACTTTCTCATTGGCCGTCCGCTCACAGCTCTCCCCGAGCTGACTCTAGATGAAAGAGTAATATCTCCGCTCAAACGCTTTCAGCTCATTCAATCACTCTCTCAGCGCTTTTGGAACCTTTGGACCAAATCCGCTCCAAATGGCTTTCCTCTTCCTCTCCACCCAAAATTGGAGAACTGGTTCTGCTCAAGGAGGACAATTTGCCTCCTCTACAATGGAAGATGGGAAGAATCTCACGTCTGCTACCTGGGAAGGATGGAGTCATCAGAGTTGTGGACTTGGACACGACTCAAGGCCAGCTGCGGAGGCCTGTCGGCAAGATTGCCCGGCTCCCACTGGATTCTGCTCAGGATGGGGCTCAGCTCGCCGCCTGTGCGGGCCCCCCAGGATGTTCGCGCCAACCCTAGCGCGACGTTTAGAATAAACACAAAGGACATCACTACGTGATGTATGGCCGACCGACTCAGGGGCGCTGTCAGAGAGTGACAAACACTTGCAATTAGACCCCCGTCCGCGCCGGATGCATTTTCAGCTCATCCCGAAACCTAGTGAACGCGAACGCGTGTGCGCATATTTATTTGTGCTCGTTAATATAATACCAAATTCGCCGGCGAACCGCGATAAATCTATCGATAATCCGCTCAACAGCTGTGTAGTGTAGTGAGAAGAAACCTCCGCCCAGATACAGAACCACCAGCTCAACAATAAGGTCAGTCCCAGATTTCTCCAGCCCTCACATTAACCTATATACCTACTTCCCTCAGCTCATAGTCGTATGTGTAAGGTCCTAGCTTACACAATCTCCATAGATATAATTAATTACGTTTCACACCAATCAATCAACCTCGAAGAACTTGTGTTACGGGTACCAGACAACGGAAATATATTTAATATTATTTATACTATCTACCAAAATATATACTCTCTTCCGTTCCCACAATACTCGTAATAATGAGAGATTTTGCTTCACGTATTAATATAATAATAATAGATGCTTATGCAATTAACAATTACGGTAAACCACTGACGACTAACCACTCTGTAACCACTGTTACTATGCTTCGTTCCGATTCAATGTAGAAAACAGAACAAATGGACCAAAATTCATCCAGCGTCATCCGTACTTCTTTATTGCGCGGTGAATAAGTAATATTTAAATTGGAAGCATTATAGCCATGCTTGCTTTTGCCCACGGTTCCGCCCGCGTAAATACAGTATCCCATGGAACACTACTTTTTCGGGATGAAAAGTAAAGTTAGTAAATACGTAGTTTAACCACGTCTGCAGTCGTTGCGGTCACTTTTTTGTGTTTTAACATTTTGAGGCGCCCTAGTGCAAAGGAAATTGTTTAGAAACTGGTCGAGCAAGAACTTTGTCGATATTGTACGTCACTGCCAATGCCAAATGGTTTACTTGTAGGTGAATGTGTCAGCTTCAGCGTCATTGGTCAGTTTTGACATTTGCACTGATAACTCACTGAATTCTTAACGCAAATCCTTATTAATATTATAAACATGAAAGTTTGTATGTACTCGTATATCATCAGTAGGTGTCATCAGAAAAATCATAGACGTTTGTAACTCTTCCAAGCAATAACTACTACACGAAATTTAATTAAATTTGGTATGGTAGTTGTTCAAACTCTGGATTAAAACACAGGCTTCTTTTTAACGCAGAAAAATGTACGGTTCCCGTACGCGTGCAAAGTCGCGGACAGCATCTAGTATAGTAAAATACAGCCTACATCCATAAATAAATAGAGTTAGTAGTTTATGAAATATTTCACGCTTCAAAACCGCTTTGTAAACATCGCGGAGGCTTTGACGGAGCAGTCTTTGTGGCGGAATTATTTGATGAATAGCGTTGCCAGTTTACCTATTTTTTACCCGACTACGCCAGAAGGAGGGTAATGTTTTTCGAGTGTATGTATGTATATTTCCTATAATACGCCTCGATCTACCTATTCGGTGTTATAGCTATCTTCGAGTCCGAACCGTTCCAGCGTTGGAAAAATCCTATGGAAAAATACTGTCCCCTACTGTGGTAGTCCGTTTAGTGGTTTAAGACAGTTCCGTGACAGACAGTAAAAGTTGTTTCGCATTAATAATATTAGTCACAATTAGTCTGTATAGTATATTTAAATAAATATACCTACAGTTTAATAAAGTGTTCCTTAAATTAGAGCGGGATAAATTTATTTTATACTAGTTATACTATAGTACCAGACCCGCAATTTCCTTAAATTAGAGCGGGATAAATTTATTTTATACTAGTTATACTATAGTACCAGACCCGCAATTTCCTTAAATTAGAGCGGGATAAATTTATTTTATACTAGTTATACTATAGTACCAGACCCGCAACTTCCTTAAATTAGAGCGGGATAAATTTATTTTATATTAGTTATACTATAGTACCGGACCCGCAACTTCCTTAAATTAGAGCGGGATAAATTTATTTTATTCTAGTTATACTATAGTACCGGACCCGCAACTTCGATTGCGTAGAACTAGTTATACTATAGTACCGGACCCGCAACTTCCTTAAATTAGAGCGGGATAAATTTATTTTATATTAGTTATACTATAGTACCGGACCCGCAACTTCCTTAAATTAGATCGGGATAAATTTATTTTATTCTAGTTATACTATAGTACCGGACCCGCAACTTCGATTGCGTAGAACTAACGGAAAAGGATGTCTATTTTTTTAAACTGAACCCTAAGATAATAATAACTATAGTTTTCATAAAAAACCTACAACCCGCTTACGTAAATTATATAGTTTTACCAGCAGTTTAGGCGCTACGGTGGAACTAACATACATACATACATAGACTGCCAAAATCATTACCCTTCCTTTTGGCTTCGCCGTAGTTGGGTAAAAATAGACTAAGTTACTCCTTATAACATGAGCTATCTGCCAGTGAAAGTCCCGTGAAAATCGTAATTTAATCGCAAAAAAAAGTTAATTTTTATTGTAAGTACAGTATACACTTTCATGTGCATTTAAAGAAAAGGTGTTTATTTTAATTACCAACAGACACTTCAGTTTTATTTTTTTGTATAATAAGTATAGATAATCCCCATAAGGCAAACATTCTTCCATTACCGGAATATTAATGTTGCCGTAGGAAAGTCAGCGTAATTGTAAAAAAAGCCCCACACAACTATTATACTAAACGAGTACAAAATATTCATATTAAATAACAATGAATGGAAAAGCTTTGTGCGAGGCAAAGAACATTGGAAGTAATAGGAGTATATACTAAAAGCTAAGAGGTCTAATATTCATATTTCTCTAAGTGATTTTTGGTATCGCGTTTATTTAGTTAGGCGTTATTACGGTTGAACCACTTCGGTGTTACCATTTCGGCTCTTAACCGAAACACATTAACCACAATCGGTTCGCAAAACCAAGAAAATACCTTTCTGCTGTCTTTAATATTAGGAGATCAGTTTCTTCCATTAATTTGCGCTTTTCTTTTTTGGCTTATTATAAGTTAGGCTTACATAGAGAAATGAGACACATACTTTTCCCGCGGCTCTGCCCGCGTAAATATATGTAGAAGTCAGGTCACCCTCTCGATATGTACTATAGAAGCCAAGTCGAAACTCGCCCATAATCCATAATATAGTTTTTAAGTTTGAACTCTACTTAAAAACTAAACTTAAAAAAATAAAAACATATATTATGTCACCGTAAAATTGTAAATACCGTTAGATTGTAATATAACTAGCCACAATATAAAATGTCGACAGGTTGTGAAATAAACATTCTGCTTCCAATTTTAAACATTATTTTTCGTAATATTATAATATAACGAACTGAAACTCGTCAAATTGTAAAACAGAACGCAACTCGCGCGCTGATTGGTTGAAGCGTAAACGGGATAGGCCCCGCGCCGCCATTTTTATGTGATTTTCCCTGTCATTTTTATGTTATAAAATTACGCGAGTTGCGTTCCGTTTAACAATTTAACGAGTTTCTGTTTCAGTAAAATTGTAAGCAGAATGTTTATTTCACAATCTGTCGACATTTTATAATATCACTAGTTATATTACAACCTAACGGTATTTATAATTTTACGGTGACATATAAAATGTTGACAGATAGCTAAGTGCCATTGTCAACATGGCTGTACCGTACCGGACTTTTTCAAGGCACGGCGATCCGGCGCGGCGTCGAGACGCGCACTTTTAAGGCGACGACCTGAATTTGCACGTTATGTCACCACACCGTGCCGCGACACCGCGCCGTTTTACGCTGATGACGTCGTGCCGTGGTCATGTGCACAGGCCGTGAGACTGGTTAATTACAAGCAAAATGGTTACAATTTCCCTGCTTCCTGTGTTTATTGTGAAAGCCAGACTATTATGTGCAGGCGCCAGATCGGGTTCCCGCGGTCCCGGTGTCTGGGTGTTTGCTTTTGTTTTGTGGAAAACTCTTAAACTTGTCTGTGACGCTATACAGCCGACATTTTATAAGCAAAAGTTCTTATTCACCAACCTATTTATTAAATTAATACGTGAAGATTTTGATCATTATTCAATTAATACGTGAAACAAACACTGATAGTTTTACTTGAGAAATTCGTGAATGGAGGAGTATGTTTGGCAAAATAAAAGTTTATGTAGAGGAAGGTGTGCAGAAAGCTAATATTATAATATAAATAATGCATAGAAATACAAAACTAACAATAGTTTAAATGAATTGGGGATAAATACATTCTTATCACAGTCGTAAATAAATCAGTAAGGGCAATTACACACTAATTGCGCTCGTGCGCATTACTGATATGATCAGCGCCTTATCTGCGGGGATCGAGTTGATCTGTCAGCGTGGATCATAGCGAATGTCATCCTGTTATCAGCTGTACATAGGCTTCTCTATTAGCATAGTTTACCGAAGTCTGAATACCATCCTATATTTTCCGTATGACCCGAGTTTGAACATGTTTTTTTTGTTTAAAAGCTGACGCGATCCAGTGTTTTTAGCTATAAAAACACTGGAAAGTTAAAATGTTTCATGTTGTTTTATATTAATACCCTAAAAGGTAACTTGGAAAGTGTTCATTGAACCGGGAAAAAATGACTACAAATAAGTAACAATAAATCTTGAAACCTGTAGGGAGGGCATTTCCTTCGCTTACAGTTGAGTGCTTGTATACATATGAGGATGCATACTAAACAATATCATAAATACAGTCTGCTTCCAGTTTAGCTCCGGTAATAACTTCAATAATTTCTCACCGTTAGCTTTGTTTATTTCTAGATACAATTTTCTTATTAACATATAAAGTTGATTTATCATTATGCCAAACAAGCTTGCTCGCGGCTGTACTTTTTCGGGATAAAAATGTGATAAAAATAATCCAGCGCCTAAACTACTACCATACCAAATTTCATCAAAATCCATTCAGTAGTTTTTGTATGAAAGAGTCACAAACAACCATCCATACATCCATCTACCCTCACAAATTTTCATATGACCAACTTTTTTGGGACGAAGTTCCTTATGGGGCGATGCGGAGGGGTACCCTAGCCGGGAAAAAACGTCCGTAACGTAAGATTTTTATGTATAGTCTTTATTATTTTCTTTATACCTCGAATAGAACTTACAATTATTATTTTTATAATAAGGAACTTCGTTCCTATCCGGTGTCCCACGACACCACACGGCTTTTTTTTTATTAACACAAAAAATAACATCTTTTACATCGCCTTTTTACATCGATTTACATAAATCGATGTAAAACTGTGGAGCAGTTTGTTGGCGGCTGGAATATTCGAAATAACATACACTTATATTTTAAACAATTTTCATCAAACAAAATAAAATAAATAACATAAAATAACAAATATTATTTGTAACATCTAAAGATATTTTTAAATAATTTGTGTGTACAGTTTTAAGGGACAATTTTTTACGGAAAATGTTGCTCTTAAAATTGGAATTAATGTGTTTGTTTTTCTTAATATCGTGAGATGTCAAAATATAACTTATATTTCATTTTAAACCATCTAAACACGATTTGTACACATTATTTATATTAGCCTGGTATTAAGGAAAATATTAAGGATTATATTGATACTGAAAATAGTTTAAATTGACAGTTAAAATAATCAGAAAATATTAAAAAACTTTGTCTTAGTTGCAGCTACTAGTTAGCCATGAAAATTTTGAAATAAATTTCTTATTACTAGTAAGATTTTCACAATTCACAATAGGGCAGCAAGATGGCGACAAAATGTGATTTTATTTTAAAATGTTTTAAATATTTGGCTTAATACAAGTCAAGTTGCAGTACTTACATATGAAATGTTATGTCCCAAGCTTTTTTAATTCTTTTCTGATGCATTGTGACACCCTATAACGACACAAACCGTCATAATGTTCGACTATTAAAAAATAGTCGGCGATGTAGTATGCATTAGCGCTTGACAACTGACGGGTTGTTCGAACAAACTGAGCCGATATGGCAATATGAGCCGATATATATATATATATATATATAAGTATGATTTGCTTCACTTTTCTAGGCGTTTTAATCTAAGGTTCGGTCTGAACGGATTCGGGCACATACACGGAAAATATCATCTGGTTTGCCGCGAGCTTCGGTCGTGTTTTTAGAGTTTCGTAATACTTAAGGAACCCTTATAGTTTCGCTCTGTCTGTCTTTCCGCTCTCCTAGCTTCTGTAATAACTTTATGACAATAACTTTTGAAGTAAATCGAAGAAAACCTATTGCGCGTTGATAGTTACGGAACCCTTCTTAGAAATGTCGTGACATGCTCTTGGTTAGGTTATTACTTTATTTATTAATTGTATTTTGCTGTAACTGTAGTGTGTAACGCTATCGACGAACCCGAATTAATGAGCCATACATTTTTCCAGTAATAATTGTTATAGAAATTATTTCTCTTTGTTTTATAGTAATAGTCTTTAGATTTTATCAACCATAGTGGCTCTAAAGTTTCAAATATTTTAATGAACTCAAAAAAATATTCTTTAGACCACGTTGCCATTTGTAGGGCTCCGTACCCAAAGGGTAAAAACAGGACCCTATTACTGAGACTTTGTTGTCCATCCGTCTGTCACCAGGCTGTATCTTCCTTACAGCCTGGTGGTAGAAAGTACCTTCTTATACCATGATAGCTCGACAGTTTAAATTTTCACGAATGATGTAGGTATTCCTATTGCCGTTATAACAACAAATACTAAAAACAGAATGAAATAAAAATATGAGCTTCCCATACAACAAACGTGATTTTTTCATTTTGTACGGAACCCCTCTTGCCGACTCGCACTTGACCGGATTTATTTTACACTCGAATTTTGTTACCGTTCAGTCCAATTTTATTAACGTTCAGTCCATTCGTACTGACCTGTAAATTGTGAATTGTGTGAAAAACTGTGAACGCTGAATTAGTGTTGCTAACTTAGTTGTTTTACAAAGTTTTACTACTAAATTTATTATTTTATTCCCTTTTTAGTAGGAATTTAGTTGTTAGTAGTGGTTTTGTAGAAAATAGCCAGACAGTAATCATAATATGCAAAATGGCGTGCTACTATATGCTATTATTACACCTTATCATAATAGCACATAGTAGCATGCGTCCGTAAGTCGCATAAAACTACAAATTTAATTTATATATTACGTAATAATTCATACTTAAATTTTAATTTTTTACCGTAAAATTATAATATTTTCAATATACTAAAACTGAAAATGAAAGTGAAAAAAGAATACTGATTCTTTGTTGTTTATTAGGGATTTCTAAGTTTAGTAGCTTTTTTATAGTTATCGGTACTCTTTTAGTAGTTTTTAGTAGAAAACGACGCGAGTTTAGTAGTTTCGCAAATACAGAGTTGGCAACACTGGAGTTTCAGTCCATCCGGCCGACTGATGCGATCTTGAAATTGCACACAGACGATACGATTTTGCATCCGTTCAGGCCGAACTGAAGGAAAACCAGACCGTGTATGGGGCCCCTAATAAAACAGCTTCGTAAATGCGGCAACTCATTATTGTAGTGCGTAAAGTGACAATTGACTTACATGTGACAAATTCTAGTGCGCGTGAAAAATTGTGATGCCGTCTACTCAACTTGTGCCTGATTTAATGGGAAAAATGTCTTATGCTGTGGTCTATTGGTTATAAATGTAGCTAAGAAAATACTCAAAAACTAGCAATTGGCCGCGGCTCCACCGCGTAAATACAGTATCCCATAGGAACACTGTACATTTAACTTTCACATTTGTAATTATAGTAGTAAGATTAAAAATTAATTAAAAGCAAATGTACATATTAATATTATATTATTCTTATGCGCTTCTTCTTCAGATAAATGTTAGGTATGTATATGAATGAATAGGCCTCATTTTTATTTATTTATTAGTCTAGACAGAATAACGTGTGTCGAGGCAGCTTGTAGGTACAATAATAATATTACACATAATATATTTAACTGTAACGTTTTCATAATATTTTTTTCATATTTTCCTATGTTCCTTGCGAATAGTTATTTAGTTCCATGGGTAGAATCATAATAACTACCTAGGTTAGATAAATAGAATAGGATATAATTTATTGTCATTGTATTTTATTACATAATGTAATACACACGACTTTTGAATGACTTCAACGAAGACACTTGTGACTTTTGTATGACGATTATACAACAACGTTGGTCGTATAAATGAGGCCCTTTTCGCGTTTAATAAACGTTAATAAAACGTTAGTGTGACTTAGCTGTAGTAATATAATAACGTTTACTAAGCTTTTGTACGAAGATAAATTGTTACTTGGGATAGGCTATATAATTTGCGTAGTCGGCTTGTAGTTTCCAACTTTTGATAACTAAAGAAGATGTTACTGTATGCAATATCTTGGAATGCAGCACGTCTGACGCAACACTCGCGTCGCTTTTGTTCTGAGTTTATCTTAACTTAGTAATTATAGGCTGCAAGTAAGCGTTAAATCACACAGAGACGCGATTAGACATGATGCGGCACTGTATTTTTAATGTAGCGATTTAGACTTGAACTTATTCACTACACAAGAAGATACACGTTTCATTGAAAGAGGTCGAATTGCACCGAGCTGCGTAGCGCGGCGCCGCTCTTGCAATGAAACGTGTATCAGCCTCTGTAGTAAATAAAGTTCAGCGCCGGGTCGCGTGCATAGCGTTTCGGTGTGAGATGACCCTTACACCTAGCATCTCACACGCAACGATGCCTGACAGGTTCAGTACAGGTAGCTCAGTAAAACTAACAGGTAAACTCGAACGTGTATGGCTGGCTTTAGTCATATAATGGTCATTTCTTGTAAGAATAATACATTTATTATACAATATACATGACAGAAGCACTAAAATTGAAACTGAAAGCAGCTATGTGTCAAAACATCAATGGAAAAAACAAACATTAGAATGAAAGCGAAAGCACATCCATGTCTTTTTGCTTTTTTCAAAGGTTGTCCGCACTAGGTCATCTTCTTTTGGAATTACGATATTATTGCACTAATAATAAGTGTTAGCATGTGGGATAAGGAACGACATATATCTCTTCTCTTTCTAATAGCCGGGTTTATATGCTATAGTTAATAATCTGAGGGTCATATAACAGAAACTTTGTCACTAAACTTCTGAAGTTTATTGTTTAGGTCCGGGTGGAATGTAAATTGTAAACTTACGAACCATAAGACTGTACGAATAACGGGCAAGACCTACATTCCTTCTATGTAATAAATATAGTCTATTCGTCTTAAGAAGTCAGTGAAATAATAACAATACCTATGGATGCTTCCACACCACGTTAATCTGGTCCTGTACTAAGTATCCGAAGAACTCGTACATCACAGGTACCAGACAACAGAAATATATATTTATTACTTTTATATTATACACATGTTTAAGATTTTTTTTAATCCAACTACAACCAACTGACGAACGAAACAAAGGTTGCATTTTAAATTTTTATGTTTAAGTACATGGGTATCTAATATTATTTTTATGTTATGCAATTTAGACCATATTGGAACGAAGTTCCTTATCGCGCGTTGCGAAATGGGGCTAGACGGAAAAATTTAAGACCAAAAGTTGTAACGACACTTTTTGCTATAGTTGTAAGCCGTGCGGCGTGGAATAAATTATAAGTTCCCTTCAATTTTTTACCACAAGGCAATTATTACTAAAATTGAGCCTACTGATTAAGTTTATATTACATTATATTTGTTAATAATATTAAAAATATTATTATAAGATAAAAAAAAAATATTATTACAATTCCTTCACTAATTAATCGAAACTTCGTTCCATCCGGGTGTCCCTTGACACCTCTCAAGTTTTTTTTTTATTCTCGTTATTTACGAATGTCATAAATCTTATCTATTATCATCATGATCACCGACTTCTCATAGATGATAGAGTTGTGAACAGGATCGTGCAAAACTCTACCCTACTGGAGCTAACCTAGCTGTTCGTATGTCCTCGCGAAGTCTACCTTCGCCGTTTAGGCTTATAAATTATAGTACCTACCTGGGAAACCGAGCTTTGCCCCGAGTTTTATTAGAACGATGAAATAATTAATAAAAATATTCATCTGAACGGGATTCGAACCTGAGAAACAAAATGTCCGATGCCAACCAAGCCGCCAACTGGATTCGACATTTAGAAATCGAAATCACTCATACCTTATAACTGGACGATATAAAAAATATGTAACTTAAAAATGTGTATTTGCCCAAGGATAAGACCTAGCTAGAACGTTTTTTCTCCCCCGAAACTTCCTGCACACTAAATTTCATAGAAATACTTGCAGCCGTTTCTGAGATTTCGATTATTAATATACAAGATTTGCTCGTTTAATGTATAAGATCTTAAATTATAAGCCTTATTCGTATTTCAAACATATTACTAAGACGCCGCCAATCAAATAAATTGCACATTTATATGTATATTAGTAAACTAATGATACAAACGACATAAGTATGATAATAGCTATTACTAAACCCTGTCGTTGCTATTCACTGATTTTATAAATGGACACAGATTATCATTTGGTGTACATTTGTGTCTTATAATTTATGGTAATGTCTCTAATACATTATAATAGTTATTATTAATAGTATTGAGGCGTGGGTGCCGTTTGTTCCTTGTATATTCGACGACTACTTTGCGTTTTGTCGGTATAGGGTGTCGTTTTGTCAAAAAAGGTTTTATTGTCAATTCACTATTCAGCAATAAAAAATACAGGAACCATATTTCAACTGGCTCCTATTTTATCTCTTCTTTATTCTGATGTCAGCTTTTTGGAAGTTTTCATAGGTATCATATTTGATCTCCAAATAGCATTAAAATGATTTCCAATAAAAATCTAACACCCACGTGTGTGTGTTGAATAATAAAAAAGCGATACATTGACTCGGTAATTTAAAAACAAATAAATCTTTGAAATTGTCACAGTGTAAATTAGATGCAACAGTTTACATGCGCCGGTATGCCAACATTGATATATCTGTTCATTATACGGCTGATTTGAATTTTATACACATCCAAATGTTAATTTGTTGTGTAATCCGTTAATTTAAAACTAATGTGGGCTATGAATTAATGAAAAAATATCCGTTTTCTAGTTTTGGTAGACATAGACAATTTCTCATGGTGCTAATCCGTCCGCTTCTGCCATCTGCGGGCTTAGCATAGCCACCGTAGAAATGGTTTCTTTCTACGGAAGAATAGACAAAATGACAGATTGACAAAGGAAAGCTGTCAGTTTGTCTATTCTTGTGTAGACAATACGCTTTCCATGGCGGTCATGCTAGTCGTATAACATGTTTGTGAAGCTTTATTATGTTACAAGGGCAATATGGTCTATGGGGAAAGTAAGAGGGGAGTCAGAATTCTGTTCATCTATACCCAGAAGAAATAATATAACTATAATGTGTTACCCGACTACGTAATGTGGCCTAAGTTTCATGGGCTATTTTTACGAATCTATTGACACCTCATTCATTAAAATCGGATCAGTAGTTTAGGCGCTCCGCTGTAACAAACATACATATATACCATTACCCTTCCTTTTGACTTGGCCGTAGTCGAATAAAAATATGCCCTTCTTACTAATAAACCAACCTTACTTATTTTCTGCACGGACGAAATCGCAAGTTTTTTGACCTACATACATAGAGTCAAGAAGTAAACGATTAGGAAGATAATCAGTTTTTACAGGAAAATGTGTTACGCGCTTAACTACAGTCTACGAACTAACCGAGCTTTCCTCGGAGCTCTAGATTTAAAAAAATAAAAAGAATCACAAAAATATTTTACCGGGGTTCGAACCCACCGCATTCCGAATTTCCGGACAACGCAAAAATTACACATACACATCTGCCAATCGGACTGACATATTAGAGTCGAAATTATTGATGTGTTTTGTTGTTTTGATTTGTTGCACGACGATAGAAAAAACATATATTATAACTAGCTTTTGCCCACAGTTTCGCCCGCGTGGGAGAGTGTTCGTGGCAAAAACTTATTTAGCAAATGTACTTACCTACTGCAATATAGAATTAGCACAGAGTAAAAATATATTATACTTTATAATAAAAAACTATTGCGAAAGTATAATATATTTTTACTCTGTGCTATTATTATGTGCGAAAATTTTAATTTTCACAAAGTCCGCTGCTTGCCCGGACCCGCCCACGCTAGTTAACACGACCTTAGGGTGGGACTATATTGTCCGGAATCCCGGAAGACCGGGGTAAATTCAGAGCATTAAAAATAGAACTCTGCACTAGACAATAGAGCTGAAAACCAAAGTGTCGAGTGTCGATGTATCATATATGACATTGACATTTGACTTGACACTTGTGCGTTCGATTTTCAGCTCTATTGTACTAACGCATAGTTCTTTTTTTAGCGCTCTGATTTTTCTCCAGCCTTCCGGATTCCGGATCATAATAAGTCCCAGCCTTATCTCTTAAACCATTAGTCCAAATTATGTGCAGTAAAAGGAAAAGATCTAATGTTTTAAACACTTGAGACGATAAATTATCTTATTTTGATAAAATTCATAATTGTTGATAATATGACCAATAAACATCACCATCAACATCACGATTTAAAAAAATTGTTTAATATAAAAATCATCTTTTTGTGACTTAAATATGCTGTCGCTTTTTCGCAGGCACTATCAAGCTCTTAAACTTTTCTCTAGCACTGAATAATAAATCTCACATCGATAAGGCAGCGTTTCTCAAACACGATTTCGTTCGACCGTTTTTTTTTCGATTTGATTTGCAAATCCGACTACCACGGAGAAGACTAAACATTTTTGACGTGATAACGTCTTATAAATCGATGGAGCCGGCTGCACGCACGAAAAAACATGACTCATGCGTTACCTGTTACCCGATATCGTTACCAAGTGCCGTTACCACCGTTACCGTTACCAGCGTTACCTCGCATTGCCTTTACCTCATTATTATTATTGTTGTTGTTGTTGTTGTTGTTGACGTTGTCACGTTCAACTATCGTCAGTAAACCGATTTTACAGACAACCGGTTTTTTTTCGGATTAATATGTAGCCTATGACACACCAATAATGTGGTTTTCTATTGGTAAAATAATTTTAAAAATAGGTCGAGTCAGATCCAGAGATTAGCCCTTACAATCTCGGTAAGTCACAAAATCACGAAGAAACAAACTTTACCTCTTTATAATATTAGTATAGTCCAGATCCAGATCCGATCCAGAGAACCGTACTTTTTGCTGCAAATAAAAGTAGCCTATGTGTTAATCCAGAGACTAAACTACTTACTACCATAACAAATTTCATCGAAATCAGTTCAGTTGTTATTACGTGAAAGAGTAACGAACATCCATACATCCATATTATATCCATACATCCATACATAAAACCTTCGCGTTAATAAAATTATAAGTAAGGATACTATATTCGTCGTCGTTTTTCAATGATTTCAAAAATATTTTGAATAGGAAAACGTTAGTAGTTAGTTAGTTAATAAGACGTATAGATTTTGACTTTAAAAATATTTGGGACTGTGGTCACCCATCCTAGTTGAATCCACGACCGGCGTTGCTTAACATGAGTTAGCGCTACGACCATAATAGAACTTTTCACTTATTACTCCTGGTATTAATATACATTAATGAATAGATAATACCTACTTAAAGTTTCAGCTAGTTCAACTGATCAGTTATTCTATAGCATTTTATATGTTATATTCTTTCGACTGACATAACTTTTATATTTATTGAATTTTTTCGATTGAATAAAACAAACATTAAATTTTAAGTGGAGCAAATCAAAACGCATTAGTGAAAACCGCATTCAAATCGGTTAAGCCGTTGACTTCGTATGCGCAAAAACAAATATCACGGGAACCGTCTATTTTTCCGCAATAAAAAGTAGCCTATGTGTAAATCTAGAGTCTAAGCTACTACCATAACAAATTTCATCAAAATCTGTCCAGTAGGTAGATTTCGAGATTAGCGCGAAAAAAAGTACCGACAAACAGACAAAAATTCTAAAAATCATTGTTTTGGGTTCTATGTCGTTCATAAAGCCCCTCTGTAATAGTTTTCCTTATATATCTGCCATGTACAGACAGCGATCAGTTACGATTTTATTATATGTATAGATAACTTAAAAATGCACAGTTTCATGGGATAAGACTTAGCTAGATTGATTTATCTCCCCCAAAACTCCCTGCATATTAAATTTCATGGAAACACTTGCAGCCGTTTCCGAGATTACGATTATATTTTATATACAAGATTAGCTCGTTTCAAGTATAGGATTTCAATAAACGAATTATTCTATATTGACGTAGCCTATTTAGTTCATGATATTTTTTGTTCTCAAATACTTTGTATGCGAGCTCCGATTCGGTAAATAATCGCTCGATTATATTCGTTAGCACATCACGATTGTACTCTGTGTACACTGTACACTCTATTACACTTTTGTACATGTATTAGAGCGATGATGTCAAAGTCAACGACGTGGCAATATTAGGCAACGGGTACACGAATACAATTTGAAAAAAAATTATCAAAAAACCTTTAAATGTAACGAAAAAAATTGTAGATTCTAGTAAATTGTAAATTTCGTACATTGACTCATCGCTACTTGTCTCTTTCACGCGCACGAATATATTGCTAACGCGTTTACACAGGTACGTGATAGGAGCGCAATGGCAATAATTTGTATTCGTGTGCGAGTGAAGGAGACAAGTAGCTCGACTCAATATACGAAATTCTACGTGCTCCGCGACCGCACTTTAGTATAGTTTATAAAAGTCTACTAGTTCACTTTTCACATTTTCTAATGATTTCCATCCAACAATTGTAACCTGTGTAATTAATACTCGATGACAACCATACTGCCTACGGTTTATGTATGTTCCTATTTATTTTTAAACCACCATAACCAATTTAGCCCGCAGGTCCTCCCATCAAAGAAAAAAATCTCGATCTGTCAACGACAACAAAATGGCGGCTGACCTTGGCATTGTTCCGGTGACGGCCGCGGTAAACCGTCAATGATTTTACAGGGCTCATTATTTTCGAAGAATTAATGAATAACAATTTCTACGTAGCAATTTGTCACAAATTGGTCGTAATTCACAACGTTACCTACTATGATGTACTCAGTTATGTTTAAAATAAAAACATCAAGAATGTCTCAGGGAGGGTTCCGTAACTATGAACGAGCAACCTTGTTCTTCTCATCATCATCGGCCTATCGCCGTCGGGGCAAAAACTGTTTACACCCATATTGCCCTGCTTTTGGGGTTGTTGCATTTTGGTTTGACATTTGTTACCTTGACATTTTGTCATTTGCTTTCCGCAGTATAATATATAGTATAATCAGTCTTCTGAAAACAAAATGGCGTAACTTTTTGTTTGAACAAATAAAGATTTTTCTGTCAAATGTACGTCATAGTTTTGAAATCTTTGCCCCTTATAGTTAGGATATGCTAGCCCAGAAATGGAATTGTGCGAGTGAAAAAAAAAGTTGAATTCGAACCCGCGACCTCCGGCATAAGCGCCGAGTGCCGACGCGCTTACCACTGAGCCACAGAGGTCACATTTCTACAGTCCATCCAAAGTTATTTTACCTCTGACAGGACCTTTATGCCGATGATACAAGGATCACTCTTATGGAAACTCCCGGGGTAAAACAAAACAGAACTAGGTAGTAGTCGCCCAAGTACGCCGTTTAGCGGCTAACTTCGCAATAGTCAAACGCAACCAACTTCAGTCTGACACCGTTCCGCAACTGATATTAGTAAATGCAGGTAGAATTAAGGTGTCGACTTGTCGAGGTGTAATTGTAGCCGAGTTTACCTTTCACAGCGCAAGGCCGCGCCGCGCGTCGGCTCTCACAGAAAAACACGACTGATCTGCGCATAACTGGATAGCTGTATAATAAATACTATATTCGTGTCTTATGGTCTTCAAAGCGGAGTTATGAAAATTGGAGTTGATTAGGTCAATCGTTTTATAGGAAACTTTGCGTCCTTACTTAAGAAACTAGCAAATGGTTTTCGCATACATCAAGTAACGATTTAACATAAAATTACAAGTTAAGTATAGAATGCACAAGACTATTAAAAACCTAACCAAGAGCATACACATTCTGAGGAGGGTTCCTTACTATGTACTACAAGGCGCAATGGGTTTTTTTAATTACTTTAAAAGTTTTTGTTCGATTACGCTCAAAATAATTATCCTAAAGAGTATTTACCATGACCTACTAGCATGGAGAGTAAGAAGTTTCTAAATCTGATACTTTAGACATGCCACGGGCCAACATATAAACCACTTTGGAGGCCGATTACTCGAAAATGATTCACTTTATAAACATCTAATGTATGAAAATCTGCTTTATTTAAAAAAGACCTATTCGATTATATACCTACCACTCTGGAGTAGAATGAAAAAAAAATCATACTCATTTCGCATGTATGGCTATAAAATGAATATTATATAAAAATAATATATAATTATATAAAAATTCAAGCAAAGGAATATTATTAATATAAAAAGAATATTATTATTTATGATGCCAAAAAAATTTATACACAATCTTCAACTTTATTATTATTATATTAGGTCATTACATATGAAATTGACGTTTTGTAAAGGAGAAACATAAAGTCGATTTTTTTTAAACATAATATATTTATTTAATCAATGCCATCTCATAGGTAATTCATTGATTCCTTTACTAAAAAAACCATTCGGACAGGAGTCAATAAAATATTTAAAGGCGCTTTGGACTGCCCTATCGGAGTTGAAGTTTTTCCCTTGAAAGAAGTTATCCGAATTTCGTAAAAAATGGTAATCTGTTGGAGCAAGGTCCGGGAAGTACGGTGGATGTCTTAGACATTCCAATTGAAGCTCCTCTAATGTGGTAGCCGTCTATTGTACAGTGTGTGGTCTCGCGTTGTCCTGAAGCAGCAGTGGCCTAGAGCGAATGACCAACCTCGGTTGTTTAGCAGCTAGCTTTTCTGACATGAGTTGCAGTTGCTGACAATAGACATCTGCCGTAATCGTCTGGACAGATTTAAGAAAGCTGTAGTGAACGACACCGGCACTAGTCCACCAAACGATCACAAGTAACTTTTTTTGAGTCAATTTTCGCTTGGGGCAAGCTTTGGCTGGTTCGCCAGGGTTCAGCCATTGCGATGAGTGTTTCCGATTATCGTACAAGATCCACTTTTCATCAAAGGTAATGATTCGATTTAAAATCCCTTCATTATTGTGCCGGTTGAGTAATGTAACGCAGCAGTCGACGCGTGTTTGTCGGTTTGCTGCACTCAATTCATAATGTACCCCACCTTTCAACCTTTTTCACCTTCCCAATTTGCTTCAAGTGGTTTAAACATGTTTTATCACTAATACCGCAGCCTGCAGCTAACTCGGACGTGGTTTGCGATGGATCCGCTTCCACAATAGTCTTCAATTTTTCATTATCAACTTAGGTCTCCGGCCGTCCATGAGGCTTGTTCTGCAGGTCGAAATTTCCAGAAAGAAAACGTTGGGACCAAAAACGCACAGCGTTTTCTTTTGCGACACCGCCGCCATACACATCATTATTTCTTCGAACCGTTTCTGCAGCACTGGAGCCACGGTGTATCTCGTACTCGTTTTCGAAACACAAATGCATGAGTCAATAGCGGTATAAATTTGAAATTGGAATTCCTAACCAAAGAAGATATATTTAAGATCAAAGTGGCCAGTACGACAAAACGCCAATTTCATATGTAAGGACCTAATATTTAAATTTCGTGGTTACAGAAGTAAGAAAGGTGGAGAGAAATACAGACGTCCGTCTCGTCGTTAACAGAGCGAAACTATAAGGGTTCCTTATAGTACTACGGAACCCTAAAACTAGTTTCCCTAAAAATATATTCACTACGTATCAGCTTTACGTATTGCAGCTGGCAGCCACTACCTACGTGACTTAGAACACGCAATAGTCTAGACTTGAGGTAGGTCATGTGATTGGGCAAGTTTAACTTACTGGAGTCTATAGCTTTTACTAAATTATTCGATCGAATCATTTCTAAGTGTGTTCAAAGTTTTGAGTAGCTGTTTTTGTAATCACTATTCCCATTTTACTGAAAAGTTAAAGACAAGTTTGTTAGTTGGTTACCGCCGTACACTCAAACGTTTCTTAAATTAAGAATCTCTCAAGTCATTATCATTCCGCCAAGAAGATACAGTGACAACACTTGGAAGTTGGAAGCCTGTTTTGAGAAGCTTTGTGTGTTTGGACGGCAAAGCTAATCCAGGCTACAAACTAGGTA
The DNA here is from genome assembly GCA_037179445.1 of Phengaris alcon alcon. Classification (NCBI taxonomy): domain Eukaryota; kingdom Metazoa; phylum Arthropoda; class Insecta; order Lepidoptera; family Lycaenidae; genus Phengaris; species Phengaris alcon. Next base: position 556,845 of record JAYRCH010000372.1, read on the forward strand.
CATGTGACACAATTGTCAATCTTTCTTTCAAATTCCATAGACAAAATATCTACATATTTTAATTGTGTATATAAAAGGCAAAATAACCCTAAAATGTTAATGAAAATTAAAAATTAAAATCTGAATTACGATCAAATTTCGACCCCAGGGCGAGCTCAAGTATACCATTATTACGTCGTAGTTACGCGCTCAATGTCATTACATTTCGTTGAAAAGTTTTTTCATCTCGATGCAACAGAAAATCTATGCATGAATGATTCGGCGAATAGATATTATAGACTCTATAACTATTGTATCGTTTACTGCAGATGGTTTTTACAGAAGGTACCTTATACAGTACGCTTCATTTTTCTATGAACTTGAAAATATAGAGGCTTATATAGAGTATAGACAAATATAGAGCAACATTTTGCTTTGCACCAGGAGTCAGGAGACCTCAAAATATTTTAACACAAAGGCGTTCGATAGTATATATTTATATTAAAATACATACATTTTAATATAATGTAGGTTAGTATTTTACTAAGGGCCTGTTTCCCAATCTCCAAATAAGTGTGAAATTGCTTATTCGGATGTGTTGTCGCTGCAAACTTTATACTGAGCGACAAAACATGCAAAAAAGCTATATGACATTTATTAGAAGATTGTCATACAGGCCCGCAAGCTGTGTTTAGTGTAAAATATCAGCGCAGTTCGTTCAGTGATTGGAGCTGTGTGTTAGTAAATGTTACTTAAATAAGTAAGTACTTACTAAGGGGCGTGCATTAATTACGTGAGGTATTTAGGGGGGAGGTCCAGCCGAATCTCACCAAATCTCCGGAAAGAGGGGGGTCTCAGCAAATATCACGTAATTTTGTTCTGGTAAAAAAAGTCTCAAAATGCGAGAAAATTAGATTAAATTTAAAAGTTTGGAAAATTCAATTGTGCTCGTCTCACAGGCTTCTTAATCTCAACTACTGGTATTTACTATTCTAAATAAAAGTAATATAAACAATTGTCTTATTTAATCAATCAACACATTTAAATACTCAATAAGTATATATATATTTTTAAAGGCGAATCTCACGATACTCACCAAGGGGGAATATTTACAAGAAAATGCCTAAAACCACTAAAATACTTTGACCTAGATTCTTCAATGAGTAATAAAAGAATCTCAGCAGATTGGGTCCCGCGTTATTAGATTTATTAAACCGTAAGGTTCTGGCTGGGAATAAGTAATAAGCATAGAGGCGATGCCTACATTATACTGAGGCCAATTTACATATTATTACATTCATACGTGAAGCAAAAACTTTCAGTACAATTAATTATACGAGAATTGTGCGAAAAATATGATATTCGGCACAGTTGAAGCTTATGTCGAGGAAGATGTGAAGACAGCTATTAGTTTTTAAATAACGCTTAGAAATGCATAAAATTCATAATAATAACAACAAACACGACCTCAGATAGACACTTTACACTACCGTGCGTTTAATAGAATCAATTTTTCTACACGTTGACGTTTGTCAATCTGTCACAACATGTTCTTTTTTTTCTATATAAGAGACAAAAGAGCTTATAAAGTAAGCTAAGTTTTCTTAAAATCTGTAACTTCTAAAGGTTTGAAAAAAAAAGAAATTTCAAAAGTGAATGTGTTTAGCAGTCAGTATAATAAGTTTCCATTTTCGTACTAAATCTTTTCAATTTTAATATGAGAGAGTACTTTTAATATAAGGCCTTGATAAATTTGTGGTATTATGTACTTATTTCTAAGCTCAGGCTCGGCACACGAGCCTTTGTAACGTATCGAATTTTAATAATAATTGAATCGAGAGCTGAAAGAGGTTTTAATTTACCTTAAAATCTCATTTTAGCTGGACTAAAGTCTTTGACAGTTAGTATTAGGTCATTACATATGAAATTGGCGTTTTGTAAAGGGGGAAACATAAAGTCGATTTTTTTAACATAATATATTAATATCTATGCACTTTTGCCATCTCATAGGTAGTTCATTGATTTCTTTACTAAAAGAACCAATCGGACAGGAATCAATAAAATCTTTGAAGGCGCTTTGGACTGCCCCATCGGAGTTGAATTTTTTCCCTTGCAAAAAGTTATCCAAATTTCGAAAAAAATGGTAATCTGTTGGAGCAAGGTCCGGGGAGTACGGTGGATGTCTTAGATATTCCAATTGAAGCTCCTCTAATTTGGTAGCCGTCTGTTGTTCAGTGTGTGGTCTAGCATTGTCCTGAAGCAGCAGTGGCCTAGAGCGAATGACCAACCTCGGTTGTTTAGCAGCTAGCTTTACCATCATAATTTTCAGTTGCTGGGAGTAGACATCTGCCGTAATCATCTGGTCAGAATTAAGAAGGCTGTAGTGAACGACACCGGCGCTAGTCCACCAAACGCTCACAAGTAACTTTTTTTGAGTCGGCGCGTTTGTCGGTTTACTGAACTCAATTCATGAGGTACCCCCCTTTCAAGCTTTTTCACCTTCCCAATTTGCTTCAAGTGGATTAAAACACTGCAGCTTGCAGCTAACTTGGACGTGGTTTGCGATGAATCCGCTTCCACAATAGCCTTCAATTCTTCTTTATCAACTTTGGTCTCCGGCCGTCCACGGGGCTCGTTCTGCAGGTCGAAATTTCCAGAACGAAAACGTTGGAACCAAAAACGCACTGTGTTTTCTTTTGCGACACCGCCGCCATACACATCATTAATACTTCGAGCCGTTTCTGCAGCACTGGTGCCACGGTGGAACTCGTACTCGAAAATAATACGATATTTCAAGTTATCCATTCTGTAAACAAAGTGCCGCAAAGAAAAAACTAAAAGAGGAAAAAACAAATGAATTACGATTTTTGAAACACAAATGCATGAGTAAATAGCGGTATAAATTTGTAATTGGAATTCCTAACCAAAGAAGACATGTTTGTGATCAAAGTGGCCAGTACGACAAAACGCCAATTTCATATGTAAGGACCTTAATATCTACTCGTTGAGAGCACAGAAAGGTGTTAGGTTTGCTATAAGTTACGTGCTTTGATAAATGATTATTGTGTATATTATTTACTTATATTTTTTTTATTTTTAGTTTTTATACATTTTTCTTATTTCCTTGTTTAACATGATTATTTCGCTTTTTAGGGTTCCGTAGTTCACGTCTCGGAACACTTATGGTTTCGTCATGACCATCCGTCCGTCCGTCCGTCCGTCTTCGGCTTAGGTACCGTCCAAACGGTTGGTGCAAGAAAGATGAAACTTTTCAAGGATATGTGTATTTACTATGTCGTAAGTGATATAATAAAATCACGAGCAAAATATTTGTTTTGGGGTAGTGGTAATGATTTTTTTTCTCACGTCTACCCCATAGTGTGGGTTGGTTGGCTCGTTAAATCTGAAAAATTGATGATGGTAGTCCATTTGATGAACTTAAAAGGAAAACTATAATGTCTTATATAACTTGGTTAGTTTAGGAGTTGTAGATGCCTAACTTGTAAAATGCGCCTACTTGGAAAACTTCGTACAAAAATAACGATATAATAAGTAAACATGTAAAATATTGGTACGGAACCCTAACCCCTAACCAACTCTGCACTCTGCACGAGTCCGATTCGCACTTCGCCTGATTTTTAATTGTCAAAGAGGCTCAGCGACGTGTACGTTGGCAAATAGGTGTCATGGGTTCGAGTCCGGGTCAGACTAATATTTTTGTGATTTAGTATTTTAATCGCCATCTGTTAATTTTCACAGTTATACTAGAACTCCGAGCAAAGCTCGCTCTCCCAGTCTCCCAGGAACTGCATAGTTTAAATAGCTTACTGTATCATCTTGTGTATCAATAAAACTTGCAGTTCAATAGTTATTACAATTCATTCCTCAATCGATCAATTCCTCTTTGAATTGTAAAACTCGATTTAACACAAAAGTATTGAAGGAACTTCATTTTCGGTTAATTACGAAAAAATTACTTATTAGCTTAGCTATACTGAGCTAACTGAGCTCAGTTCCAATTCAATGTACCTAAACGTAAACCAAGAGACAATATCGTCTATATTATATAGTCAATAACTATAATGTTGCCAATTTAAAGAAATACAATGACACATTAATAGGGATGTTGCCCAGTGTGAAATATCACAAATTTATAAATTAAATTTTAAAATTGTTGATACATAAGATTCATAAATCTGAAAGAAATAGGTATTTAGATTGACGCGAATCAAAATTATAAGCAAATGAAAAATATTGCCTATCTCTTTCCCGCAAAACGATCGATGTGACGTCACAAGTTGCTACCGTTACACATTTTGTAACGACAAATGTATGGCGGGTGTAACTAGTGACGTCACAGGCCGATATATGGCTCTCTTTCATATAGTAAATTTTGAATTGTTTGTATCTTCGTGATTATTTAAGATATACGAAAATGGGTTCTAGATATATAGAATAGGGAATAGACAAAAAAATATATTTAAGCGATGCCCGTTTGATCGAATTTTAATGTTTTTGTATACGTTTATATTAATATGGATCTGAATAGAATATACTATATAGCAATGTTCAAACTCGAATATCAAATCAATCATAATCAACAGGAATGTTCACACAGTAACGGTAATAGTCCGTCAGCTATTCGCATTTCCCGTCTAGTTATAAGTAGTGTGTTTATATTTAGTCAACAATGCGCGTCGCGACATTCACCTGCCAATTGCCATCACCTAGCACCTAGCTACACTACCCGCTTCTCGAACTAGCCGTGCTTTACAATTGTAATGAGAACCGTGGGGCTAGCACGAACAATTGACAAGTACACATTCGTAACGTTGTCGAAAGAGAAATGTGTGAAAATTATGACAGCGCCTATATTATAATTGTATTAACGAATGTTAACGTTACGATTACGTACTTGTCAATTGTTTGTACTTACTCTGTATTCCTTTTAACTCGAAAACATGCTATTTCGTAGATATAGCCAAAGAAATCATCGTAATAAGGATCGATCGAACTATGATGTAAGCGATCGAACTAAGGCTTGTAATGGCTTCCGTAACCTGTGATAACAGGCTTTAATTTTGAAATTATTGTGAAATACCTTATGTACTTTATATGACAACAATTAATATTGCATATGTCTTCTATCTTTTTTACACGTTTGTCGTATTTTTTCAGTATTTTAAAGCTCAACACTGACATCTGTAAAACTGGAGTGCCCCAATGAGGAACTCAACGTGAGAAAGATATTTGCCTCGATATGCGACCGAAATCTAGGAATACAATAGCAGTAAAATAATATACACAATATGTCATTATACCTGTATAAACTTTAGCTTGTAATATTGCTTAAGCATAAGCATTGCAACAAAATATAATTAATTATTTAAGTGTGCTACGACTATTAATTATATTATGTATTGATAGCTTTTAAGTCTGCGGTCATAATATAATGTGGTAAGTTAAACCAACGTCTATAGCATATATAAATAATAATCGTATATGTCAAATATAATATTGTAATTTGCCGCTCTCCTCATTAAAATTTAATCGTATATCAGCAATAAGTAGCAATATAAACATCCTACCGTTTACCGTGCACTGCAATCAGCTGTCTAGTTTTCATTGTCTACAATTACGTTATTTGCAAGAAAGGTTAATTCATTCATCTTGATTATGACATTAAAATAATACTAACGAGGACTGTATCATTATTGTAAACACACGTTCAAATCCAGACTAGTATTACCCAATTAACAATGTAATATGCAATCCCTCTAATTTAACTGACGAACGTAGATTTCTTACAAAATTTAGAGCGAGAGGCACCGCTTTACCACAGCATATAATCAGTACTGTATCTCAGCCGAATTATCAATTATCTTTTTTTTTTTTGCATACCTACTTTTGCTTCTTGAAGTTACATTAGCGTCGTGTAAATGACGCTTATGTGTGCGTGCGCAGATTCGGGCGGTCGAGTATGAGGATGAAGTAAGTATAATGTATATACGTCTGCTGTGGCTTGACAGCCACGTCTCATTCATTTTAAGCTATGAAAGTCAAATAATAATAATAATAATATCTTTATTGAACACACAAGGGACATTAACACAGGTAAAAAGAAAATAAACAAATCGAAAATCAGAATCAAATCCCCACACCACATGTTCAAAGGGAATCCACTCGGGCATCGACCACGGCGGTGCCGAGGCGCCTGATCTTCCGTGGTCCCCTATTAGATTGAGATCTCACATCAGCACACTATTTTAAATTAATTATTTTAGTTTGCTTAACTTTAAATAATCATGTATATATATAACACTAAAACATTAAAGATTCTACTTTTTAAAACATCAAAACAAAAGAACAATTACGGTCAGACACCGCTGGTGCGTGCAGCTTTATCTCGCGATTCGGGATATTGGACCACAACTGAACACCGCACCCGCGCAGCGCCGTGATCGCAGGTTCAGTCGGCGCGGCGCGGTGACGCGTTCAGTGCTACAGCCACAGCACCCGACTACTATCTTATCGGAGTATCCTACAACTTACGTGCTATATTAATATAATGTATTATTAATTACGTGAAATTACACAGACGTGAGTTATTATAAACTAAATACAAGTAATAAAGTCTGTAGTAGTACTTAGTACCTATGTAGTAGTTAAATGGACGCAGTCAGCAGTTCGTGTGTTGTTTACAATCTTGTGCAGCGACGAAAACATGACCTTGACCTTCTTGATAAGGAAATATACCGCTTAGGCTTCGGCTGACAACACTATCAGTGAGTAAATTATATATTATGTAATAGTAATCCTACACATAATATTGTATTTATTATAAATTATAGATTAATTAGATAAGTATAGGGTTGCATTAATAAAATATAACTATTATTAAAAATAAATAAATAGAATATTATTACATTACAATATACATGCGTGCACATTTAAAGGGTAGTTAATATATAGCTAGAAGAAGCTCGTTGCTGCAGTAAATAGGCTTTGTATTTTAACCTAATCCCTTGCGTTGTTTGTCGAGCACGAAATGGTGGCGGTAGATTGTTCCAGACCTTGCTGGACAAATCCCGGAAACTACCCCTAAACGCGGAAGTGTGGTGCAACTGAGTGACTAGAAGATAGGAAGAACCTCCTGTAGTGATAGCCAGCTGCTTATCTCCTGCCCACAGTAATTTTCTATGGAGATAGGTTGGTGTTTTAAATTTTATAACCCCAAACAGTAACGTGGCAAAATGTAGTTGCCTTCTATAATCCATCTTAAGCCAACGGGTTTCGTTAATGTAAGTTGTTAGATGAGCACGAGGAGGGACGTTATAACAAAATCTGGCGCAAGAGTTTTGAACCTTTTGAATTAGTTTTTTCGACCTGGATAGTAAACATGGCCCGATGACTGTATCCGCGTAATTTAATTTGGATAAGATAAGTGAGTCACACAGAATAACACGCAAATTGGCCGGCAAAAAAGTTCTAATTTTATACAGTACTTTAAACCGGTAGAACAATTGCTGACAGTTTTAGTTACGTGCTTCTCGAACTTCAAACCTTCATCCATCAATACACCTAAATTACGAGCCTCTTCTACTCTTTCGATTAATTCTCCATCTACGTATATTAATGGCTGCGCTATTTATATTTTATGGGTCTGAAGTTTCGAACCTAATATCATGTATTTAGTTTTCACCGGATTCCTGAAGACCTGAAGACCACTCCGAGATACTAGCAAGGTCAGAGTTCAATTTAAACACAGCCTCGTGGACTTCACTTGGTTTGAAGGATATGTACAGCTGTATATCGTCTGCGTAAATATGGAACTTGCAGTGTTTTATAACTCGTACAATGTCGGCACAGTACAACGCAAATGCCTGTGGTCCAATAACCGACCCCTGGTTATAAATAAATACATATACAGAGGATTATTGCGCTTATTGATTTTCTATACTACCCTCTATAAATCTCTGTTCTTTAAATAGAATATGATGAGCTAAAGCTGAAGCTAAACTTAACTAGAGATAACTAACATTAAACCTAAACTACTAATATAAGACAAGAAGTTAACCCCAGTTCATACGTTATAACTATCTATACATGGATCGAAAACAAAAATCTCAATCTTAGATCACATTTACAATCCATGAGATTTAAGACGTACTTAATAATGCGTGCAGTTTGAGAAACTGTTGACATTTAGCTTGGCTATTATCCAAGTATCGATGCTGATCTGCGTCTAGACAATCTACGATAGGGAATGTCTATGCCAGTGTACTTAGTGTTTGTAGGTGCACAATTACTAGCGATTTAGCAGTGGCGTGGGGTTCCTATAACTCCATTCCTATCGGCTTCACTTACCACTTGCCTTTTAAAGACCCTCATCCAAATCCCTACCTATTATACAAGCTAGGGCATCTCTAAGAAAGATAACCAGTCTTCGCCATTGCGATTTTGTGACATATTCTTTAACAATAGGTACTTATGAGAATTTCTAAAAGATTGCTTCCAATTGAATACAAACAATGTTTGAAAACGTAAAAAAGTGCCCTGCAATTGATTAGCGTAGATATGCGTTGTTAACCAGAACCTCAACTCTCGTAATTAACTTACACTTTCATTATATTTTTATTGAATTATAAATGAATCGTCTCGATATCATAAACAGATTTTTAGAGTTAAGACCAATCAAAACGGGTTTGACGTTTGAATATTGAAGTCTTAACATATCGGGACTGGATCGTAACTGTATTAGTGCAGGATTTAATTAGCAAAGTCGACCTTCGTATCCTTACCTAGAGAGAGTAATAAAGATGAAAATAAAAAATATAGAAAGCCAATGACAATTATATATTTGTACTGTACCTAGTATAAAAATCCGATTTATTTAAGTCACCACTCACCAGGAAGTAACCAGATCATAATCCCAAGGCCTGGTGATAATCTGTGGGAGGCACAGGTGGTGGGGGGGAGATAGCGGATATTACACAGACCAATCGATGCTTTGATTGCAATTTGCCATTACCTTGATTACACTTTTGCGGTGTTTAGACCCTATTGTACTATCAGGGAATCTAATTCATAAGCAGGGTAGAGTGTTCTCATAGTTTATTTGTGTTATAATGATCGCATGCAGTCACAAATAACAACACAATTTTCAATAACATCCCAGTCATATCAAATTAATTAGATTCCCTGATAGTACTATCAGGAATCTAATACTTTTAGCACGTAGGTCGCTCTTTTTTCGAAATTGCCTTCCAAAGGTGAATGAATTTTTTTTTTAAAAAAAAAAACAAAATATTCCACTATGAATGAACGAATGAATAAATGAATGTAATAAGTAACATGAACTCATATTCGGCAGGTTTCTATGGAAGAACTTATTTTTAGTGTATTGCGTTGAATATTAACTGATTTATTTACACAACAGTTAATTGAAGCTCCAATGTATTAATTACATGGAAAACTAATTATAAGTTAATAAGTATATGCTAATAATTTGGATAGTGTCGATTAGTTAGGTGGTTACATAAAGTACTCGTCACTGACTGTCACTGTTTGTCACTTCGGGCAGCGAGGTTGTCGATCGAGGTTGATCGACCGCGGTTGTGTTGTTTTCAATTAATCCTACTACTATTATAAATATGAACGTTTATGAGGATGGATGGATGTTTGTTACTCTTTTACGCAAAACCTACTGAACGGACTTCGATGAAATTTGGTATGGTAGTAGTTTAGGCTCTGGATTAAAACATAGGCAACTTTTTTTCCAAAAAATACAGTCTTCTCGTGGGATTTAGGATACTATATTTACGCGGAGATTTTCCTGCGGAGCCGCGGGAAAATCAAGCCAGTCATTAAGTATTATATTCTGTTCAGATCCAATTTAATATAAGCGTAAACAAATAGATGAAAATTATCGAAATTAACGCGTCATTGTATTTTTCCACTAGCTGGTGCCCGCAGCTTCGTTTTGCGTAGAACTTGCGGAAACGGAACTCTTTTTTCAAACGGAACACTAAGATAAAAGTAGCGTTAGTTACTCCTCATAACATCAGCTATCTGCCAGTGAAAGTCCCGTGAAAATCGGTCCAGCCGTTACAGAGATTAGCCGGAACAAACAAACAGTCAGACGGACAGACAAAAAATTGTAAAAAAATATTTTTATTGTGAGTACCGTAGATACTTTGGTATTAGTGATAAAATTATAGCATTAGCATTTAGTGATTAAATTTCAAACAGACACTTCACTTTTTTATTCGTAAAGATTGCACGGTAAATAAGTGACGTTTAATTTGATAGCATGTATGTGTTCCATCGTTCTCTTTATCATCATTTACTACAAAGAGCATATCTTTTCTTTGTGAACTGAACCTTAGTAACGAGATCAAATAAAAATTGGTCCATTTCGATTTGAACTAGTAGCTATTTTGAATATTTTACTAGATCAGACCATTAACACGTGTGTGGTGGCCCGTGGGCCTTCAAACGAAACAAATTAAGTGTACCTATTCACTTAGGGCACGTTTATATGACCACAAGAATCACAACGCCGCCGCCGCAAATTGAACTTTATGGACTAGTCCACAACGTACATATTCTTAAAAATTACCTAATGGCGCCATTTGGTGATTGACATATTTTGTTTGTACGCTGTGGCCTAGCCGAGAAAGCTCAATTAGAAATGAATGGATATTGGTAAACAGCCTTATAGCAAAATTTATCACTATGGCGGGCGACCCGCCCCGGCATACGAACGGGTGCAATGTATTATACAATATACATATAAAACTTCCTCTTGAATTCTACTACTATAATAAATGTAAAAGTTTATGAGGATGGATGGATGGATGTTTGTTACTCTTTCACGCAAAAACTACAGAACAGATTTCGATGAAATTTGGTATGATAGTAGTTTAAGCTCTGGATTAAAACATAGGATACTTTTTATCTCGAAAAGCTACAGCGTTCCCGTGGGATACTGTATTCTCTATCTATTGCCGAAAACTGCATTAAAATTCGTTGAGTATTTTCAAAGATCTAAGCGAACAGGTAAGGAAGCGACATCATACATAGTATATACCTTTTAAATAGTATTTAGATAGGTACAATATCGTGTTCTGTGCGCACATATTCTTTGACGTAAATTACTTCGATAAATAACTTTAATAGCCGTGGTTTACGTTTATGATATATAGTGTTAATTTTTTGCAAGACCAGGATAGGTCATTGGTGGAAATTTACTGAACATTTTCCTCAATACGATGAAAACAATTAAAAAGTTACCACCACTAATTTAAAAGTCATAATTACTATGCGCTTTCCATTAATTAAGACCTGGAGGTTTTCTGCGAAACTCGTATTGCAAGAAGACTAATCAGAGCTCATACGCACTGAGTGTGCTCAGAACTAATTTGCTCGAGTTTTAAAATTGTATTTGCCGTGGGCCGAGAGAAATGACCACCTCTGTGGCTCAGTGGTTAGCGATTTGGCGCTCAAGCCGGAGATCGCGGGTTCGAATCCCGCCGAAGGAACAAAAAAGTTGTGTTCCTGGGTCATGGATGTGTATTAAATATGTGTAAAATATTAAATATATTACCTTTGTATGGTATAAAAGTATTAAGCTTTCCGTTGTCTGGACCCCGTAACAAAAGTTCTTCGGGTACATTAGCACGAGGCCAGATTGACGTGGTATGAAGCGTCCTTAGATTTTATATAGTCCTACTTAGATATTACTAAATCTTATTTTTGGCCCCCGGTTTTTAGCAAAAAGAAGGGGATGTTATAAGTTTGACGTGTCTTCTAAACGAAAGGTCCGATTAAGGGGTCGTTAGACGTTTCGGACCGCGAGGATTCGAACAGCGATGTGAATCGCCTCAGCACTGTTTCTGAACGGGTCGATTCGCACCGCGTAACAATTTTGGTTTGAATCGCACCAGATATTTTTTGGAATGGTCAATTCGGACCACATATTGAAATAGGTATTCATATTATAATATTTAGAACTCTTTAATTTTTTTAAACAGATGAGCAGAAAAGTGGTCCCCAAAAAAAATTACAAATAATAATATATTAAAAGTGGTTATTCCACGCTTAAATACAATTTAAACGTGGTATAACTACATATTAATATGTATTATCCAACTTACTACAAGAAAGGTAAAGATCAGTTGAGCAAAATTCAGAGCAATACACATTTATTTTAGATAAATGTTAAAACAAGATTGTGTTTAAGAATAAATTTTGTTCAACCTTTGTTCAACTTTTTTACGTAAGATATTGATAATCGTAGGTTATTATTTACTTATAACTACTCTCTTTAGTAAAAAAAACGGGTGACAAAGAAAATTACCAACTTTCGCCTTGCCCTTATTTTTCTGATAGTTATGGGTTATTTGATCTTCTGAGCTTTGTAAATTGATTAGTATAAAAAGTTTAAGTCCATATCATCATAATATTTTCAGTAAATTACTATTGAAAACTAATTATAAAGTTCCAAAAGCTTGAATTTTATATGTGCGCTAAGTAAAATAAAAGATGTGCTTTTTATTTTTCTTTGTTTCAAACTAAAGCCAATAATATAATTAATGTTCGGGGTAGAGCGATACCCACTCTTAATTAAATTACACCCTTAGTTAGTCCTGGCATATTAGCGAGAGATATTTTTTTCTTTTGTGGAAATGAACTCACAGAAGGTTGCAGCCAATGTTTTGTCGCTTAAAGTCCTAAAATGAGTATTCTAACATTTCAAGGATCAACCAAACGTCTTTGGAAACCTCCAAAGACAATGTACCGAACTCCGGCATGATCGTTTTATTAGGAGTTATTTATTTGATTAGATTTATTGCAGTTTTTCCCAATGGAGTACCTTATAATTTATTTTGTACTTGATTGTTATTTTGTGCATGATTGTAGTATGGTAAAAAGGATGTTTTCTATTACGGATCGAATCGACCCATTCTAACAACGTCTTGGGTGATTCAAAACGCGGTGCGAATCGACCTATTCACACCGCTGTTCGAATCCTCGCAGTGCGAAACGCCTAACGACCATCGGTTTTTTGTTTGGTGAATATTCTTAGCTACATAATTCATCATAATCAGCTCGCTCACTGCTTGAAAATTTACTTATTTTTAATTTTGTTTATGTCCTATATTTTCCAATGACATCAATCATCATTATCATCTGTAAATATTATACCAGGGCTAATCGATTGACTAAAGGGATTACTTTAGACTGGGGTTTGCAGACTTAACTAGCAAGCATCAAACTTTCTTAATGTTGTTTTCCTGCATCATCAGCCATGCCCCTAGTTCATCACTCTCTCCAAATGTCTATTTCGACTCCATTACAAACTAAACGAGATGTTGCCCGCGACTTTATGCGCGCAAAAAGGAAATCTCACGAGAACCTTACATTTTACCTTGACTTTGCACATCGCCCGATTTGACTGTTTTGATATAATATCAATAGATTCCTGCTTGCTGCTTGCTGCTGCTGCTGCTGCTGCTGCTGCTGCTGCTGCTGCTGCTGCTGCTGCTGCTTGCTTGGAAGGATAAAGCAATAAAGCAGCCCTTTGTGTTTATACTAATTAGTTAAGGTGTTCGTAATTTTAAGTTACTTTTGGCCGAATATTGAAACGCTAATCAAAATTAAAAACCCTCCTATTCACATGTCGCTCTCTCTGCTAGTCGAAACGACAAGGACAGCGTTCCAGTATTCCGCCGTAGGTAAGCTATACAGTGTGAACGCAATAAAGAATAAATATTCATTCATTAATTTATCGCGATAAAAAGAAATCCTTCCGCATGGTCTACTCTACACCTGTGACAAATTTCATTCTAATCGGTCCAGTAGTTTCGGAGCATATTCAATTCAAACAAACAAACATAGAAGCAAACAAATCTTTTTTATTCATAGTATTGGTAAGATTGTATTTTTATGCTTATTTATCGATCACTTCCAATGGCACACAGTCTACATGATATCTCTCTAGGTAACCACCGACGCGGGTTTCGCAAGTGGACCTAGTCCGTTAATTACCTTAAACTGTGAAATAACGGGTTTGTGACATATCACCGTGAACAGAATACGGCTTATTAATATTAATTTTCATAGATTGCGAGCGACTTTATTTGCATATTTAGTAGGTATTTCAGCCTGAAAGTCTGTTTTGACACTTTATTTCGATGTGCATTTCCTAGTTATTTATATTGAGGACGAATTAATATAAATAACTAGGAAATATATTATATAAAATACTAGATGTTGCTCACGACTTCGTGCTCGCAAAAGGCAATCACGCAGTAATCGTACATTTTGCCGCAATAAAAAGCAGCCTATGTCCATCCCCGTGATCTGCTCTGTATCTGTGCCAAATTTCATTAAAATTGGTCAAGTCGTTTTGAAGCCTATTCAATACAAACAAACAAATCTTTCCTTTTTATAATATTAGTATAGATATTTTGCCTCGAACTCAACGCTATATTGATTCGCGATATGTCGACGTCTCTTTTGTGAGAAATGTCTGCGTGAGAGCGAGGAGCATAAGACGAAACAGTCTACTTTCACGTGTCTCGACTGTCTCGAGACTTCTCGGCGAGAGTCTGGACTTTGGATGGACATTTAAATTACACCAACAGCAAGTCGAAAGACCGACGAAACATTGTTAAAGCTAGGGTGTTGCAATCTTAGTCCTTCCGAAGAATAACAGCATTTAATATGTTTCCAATAAGCTACCATGGTGGACTTAGTATAATACTCCTAAACTTTGGGTGTGTTGATTGTATGAAATAAATGAATTGAACTGTATTGAATTGAATTGAATTGAATTGAATGGTATCTTAGACTGTACTTTAAGGCTAAGGGCCGAGGGCTGATTCACAGTCGCACAATAAATGTCGGATAACTTATTCGGAAGTTTTGTCGCCGCTTATTTATATCGAGCGACAGAGACAAACATGCAAATAAGCTATCCGACAGTTATCAGTAGATTGTATAGGCCCTAAATGAAATAGAGAGGAACTATTATTGATCATTATATCATATCCTAAGACGATTGTGAATAATAAAATTACCCAGTGACTCAAAAATGATTACGATTGATTTATTAATCATAAAAATGTCTTGAAAACTTTCCATTGGCTGATCATAGTAAGTAGTTAATTACTAAACAGTTTTTTCCAGTCCTGATAAAGTCAGACAAACAGTATTTTTAAACCAAGATTATTCTCCTTCACACTCAACCCGCCCTCGCGCGCTAAGAGCCTTTTAATTTAAGAAGCGTTTGAGTATTCGACAGTCAAATTTCAGACGTAAAAAATGTGTAACAATAAAATTGTAGCAATGAAAAGATACTCAATTACAAATTATGTTGATGTTTTAAGTCAATATGTGTGTAATTGTGAAATGCGATTTGGCGTGTACACAAAAAATGAGTTGCAGCTTAAAGTAATTTCCTTCGCCTGGCGACTGGCCAAAGCCTCTTGAGCACTATACCAAATTGCATTCATAGCATATTACACTAACTTAGCACGTGGAGCAAAAACTATTTAGTAGGCATTCAAATTTTGCATACATACTCTTTAATTAAACATAAACAAGCCGTCACAATAGCTTTGGCCCTAGGAGTCCATTCACACTGAAACAAACACTAGATGCGTTGTCCTCTACTTTGAGCGTTTAAAAAGAAATCTCCCGGGAACCGTACATTTCACCGCGATAAAAAGTAGCCTATGGGCGAGGCCTCAACACTGCGACGACGCGACGCATCGCCAGTGTGCCGGGTGCGAGTTTTTGCTAGTTAGCTACAATTTGTGTGGCATCGAATTAGTTACCATTGTTTGCCACTAGGGGCGCTGTTTCGATGCCACACAAATTGTAGTTAACTTCTTCACGGTGAGTAGTGACAAAAACTAGCACATAGCACACAAAAATTAAGACGTCGAATTGTAATACAATTAACGTTTGTGCGATGCGTCGTCGCCACGTAGTGTTGTGACCTCGCCTCACGTCCTTCACCGTGATCTCTATGTCTGTGCCAAATTTCATCAAAATCGGTCCAGTAGTTTCAGCGCCTATTCAATGCAAACAAACAAATCTTTCCTGTTTATTATATTAGTACAGATTAATTTTTATCGTTCCTAGACTCTAAATCTACACATAAATTACGTACATTAAAAAAAGTTGTAAAAAATATATAATGTATGTACTAAAATATAGTAAAGCCCCAGCAGGAAAATAAAAACTCTGCACTGGAAAAATTATGCGCCTCCACTCTGGAGGCGCTTATTTTTTTATTGCAGCAACACTACGAAAAGCTGGGATGTAATTGGTTAAATCTCGAAGATTTGACATTCATTACATTCCTATTTAGTTCCGTGAGTTTTCCGCTGTACATCGAGGTTTTCTATATTCCTGGTCAAGACTCGGGCTATATTTCAACAAAAGAAAAGTCTTTTTATCAAAATAAAACAAGTCGATTGCGAAATATGTGGTACCGTGAGTGTCCATGGACGTGGCTGAGGTGGTGACGGTGCCGCGGTGTCAGTCGGTGTCATGACGTCGGCGTCACGACACCGATACTGCTGCAGCTGATTTATTGACCCAGGAACAGACAAAAGTTCCTTACAAACGTTACACACGTGACGATAAAACTGCACAGGGAGGATTCATTCGATAGCGTTACGTTTACGCCGCTGTCAAATGTTCCTGCTGGGCCCACAGTTCGGTTAACGTAGCGGGCATTATCGATGACTGGTTTAAACCATATAATAAAGCTGCACAGTTCGATTTAACCCGATGGTTGGCAACGGCCCGTGGGCAAACTCCATTGTCATCTGTATTTAATTTTATACGAATAAATAATTTTGCTTTTTTATTATCACTAAGGCACACATGCGGGTTAAATAAATAAACCCAGAGTTAGACCCTTGTCTGGAGTTAAATTATAATTTCGTCTTACACCACCGAGAGTCAGGTGTTAAGTTATAGTTATAAGTTCAAATGTTTAACCCAACCTTTTTGGCAGGTTAATTTCACTAACACCGAGTTAACAGGACTAGCAGTATTGAAAGTAATTCTAATTTGTTGTTGTGTTTTTAAATAAGT
The DNA here is from genome assembly GCA_037179445.1 of Phengaris alcon alcon. Lineage (NCBI taxonomy): Eukaryota > Metazoa > Arthropoda > Insecta > Lepidoptera > Lycaenidae > Phengaris > Phengaris alcon. Next base: position 573,942 of record JAYRCH010000372.1, read on the forward strand.
ATTAATGAAAATTGTAGGTACAGTAGGTCAAAATAATAAATATATGTACAATGGATTTTTGAATAGAAGGGTTGCGGAAAGGTCGGACAATTTTAACTCAAAACAAGTAAAGGGCTTCCATGGTTTTCATAGAAGATTTTGACTAGAAAACTTAATTATATTGTATAATGTCAGCTATTACCTTGACAAGCAAATTAGGACAGAAATTGCGTGTGGTCTCCCCTCGAGGACACAGGTAGTACCTAGGTGTAATATTATTACTAGGAAGATCATCTCTTCCGGATCCTAGTTTTGAATTGGCGTGATGACAGATGACAGATAACCAGTCTTTGCGGCATAGATTACACAGATATGTTTGCGGTTTGAACTGTCATCCACGATCACGCGTGTGACCTTAAATACGTGTTGTTTATGTGCAAACCTGCTTGTTGAGTTGGACCTGCCGATGCATTTTAAAGTTTAAATATACCTGCTAAAGTAAATTATAATAATATTTGTAGTTACCTTTTAGTTTAATTAGACATAAAGAGTTAAACAAAAGCGTTTTTTAAGCGTTACGTAAATTCTAACAAATGTCACAGTATAATTTATGAAGTGTATAAATTATAGCTTAGACTAATTATAAATATGACTAACAATCATATGATTAAATTATAATAAAAACGCTAATGTAGAAATAATTGGTATCACGGCATTGATACCATCAGAAAATGTATACCACTTATACCGTCATGTATCTAATGGCAATTGTGTCATTTGTTATACTTCAATGAGAAAATATAGACCGGATAAAACCATACCAATAGTAATTAGTAAACTAACCAAGAGCATGCGTCAGGACATGCTCTTGGTTAGGTTAGCAAGGAGGGTTCCGTAACTATCAAAGCGCAACAAGTTTTTTTTTGCATGTTACTACTCGTATAAAGTTATTAATCCGATTTCGTCCAAAATAATTTTCATAATTAGGCATGGTAAGTTTCTACCTTTTATAGTTAGAAATGCCAAGGGGAGTACTTGTGAACCACTATGGAAGCCGATTTTTAGAAAATGGTTCACTTTATAAAACAGTTGATGTACGAAACCTCGCCTATGGGGTGCAATGAAAAAATAAACACTCCCACTACACATATATCATATATGTACCCCTGAAATATAATATTATTATTATTTTATGATGCCCAAAACGAAATCTATTTATAATCTATCACTATACCGAATTTCATAAATTTAAATTAATTATTAAGGGCGGACAGCAGTCCTCCTTCATAGTTAAGCCCTAGCCTGTATAATAAATAGGTAGGGATTTAGATTTCAAAAGGTAACTGAAGCCGATAGGAATGGAGTTTAATGTATATTATTATTGCTTTTTTTGTACCTATGTTCATAAAGTACGACTTACAATAAATACTTTTTGTAGCCTCGTATTTTAATTAGCAGGCAGAAAATGTATGGCAACTTGCCGGTCTCGTTTAAATGTAAGCTTTCTGTATTCCTCGTGGAAAATTAAAATATTTGTGAAAGAATAATTTCGATACGTCAATTACTTTCCAAGATTTAGCTTAAAGTGGCCCGGTCGGTGACTTGCAAGTAAGCTGTGCGTAGTACGGCGTGAATTCCGGGCTGTACGGCCGAGGGGTAGCGTGACGTCACGCTACTGCTAGCTGGTTTCGAAAAATTGCGGAACTTTAAACGCGTGTAAAATCATAACTAAGTACTTGACATATTTGAATAAAACTGAAAACTAGTGTATCTGTATACAAAATAATTTACTGCGTCCTCTGCGCGTTTAAAATACGCCGTGTGCGTATTTAAACCCAAAGGAAGGGACCGCAACGACTGCAGACGTGGTTTATTTATTTAATAATAATTTATGTACACAGAATAATAAATAATTAAATCTTAAAACTAGGATACAATTTAGTACAAAGGTACTAATTATTCCAAAATTGGAATTTCTTCCAGTAGACCCGATACAGGAGAACAAAGAAAATTAACAGTATCTGGTGCGTACAATTATTAACAATAAGAAAACAGATTAAGGTATAATATTATACAAATACTTACTTAACAAAAATTACAATATACTAATATATATACAATAATTTATAATAGTATAATAAAAACATAATATATTAATAGCATATGTTGCAGCTTGCAGCTACGATTAAGACAAACACAACCTTTGCTCAAAGACAGTATAAATCAATCTCGGTCCACATATACAATAAAGTAAATAAAATTCTTGATATCTATTTGGTCTGTTATCAAACCTGTAGAACAATGGTACAGACATGGCTACTTACTAAAACGTATAAAGAAACTGAAGCACTTCTCAAATACCTGGTAATCAAATTTTTTTCTCTTTTAATTCTCTCTTTTACACAATTACTTTCACTCACACACACACGCACACACACACACACACACACACACACACACACACACACACACACACACACACACACACGCACGCACGCACGCACGCACGCACGCACACACACGCACACACACACACACACACACACACACACACACACACACACATAAAATTAATATTGTTATAACTTGTAAATCTAATGTCTATCTCTTTCTTTCCTGAAATGTATTTTACACTATAATAGTTATGGAAGGGCGAGTTCACCTGACACAAGTGTCTCAAGACACTCACTAGGTGGATCTCATCTCTTTTGTATATTATGTAACAAAATTGTGAAAAAAGGAAAATAAATTATTTATTTATTATTATTATTTATTATTAGCATAAATTAAAGTAAGGGTTTGGTATCTTAATTATCAGGTTAAGCTGAGATAGTGCTCACGCAGTCTTCCCTTACAGAGCCCAAGTGTCTTACACTCTACTTGTGGTTGCAACTACGTGAATATATGTACGTGTGCATGATTCAACGGCGCTGTTAAACGATTTTTATATGAGCGAGTCGAGTGGCAACTTGTTCGATAGTACTTGTTTACTGTAGATATAGAAACTAGTACCTAAATCACGAATCACGAGCACGGAGCAGGTATTACGTGCATGTCGTGACAGTCGGCGGGTGTAGCACAGGCTTATAGAAATTTGAAACGATCCTAATTAATATTTGACGACCCCTGTGGCTTAGTGGTTGAGCACGTCGGTAGTCATAATCAGAATGTACACTCAACACTACAAATCTTCGCTAGTTTACATAAAAACAATTAGGCTCTTGTTTCGCCCGTATTTTGACGAGTCAGTAATGCGATTACGGGGGCACACGTGTGCGGTGTGCCCCGCAGCGGGTCACGGCGCGTGCCCGCCCGTGCCTCACACTTGCAGGATTTCCTCAAACCTGACTTGATAGTCAAACAGACAACAGACCAATACAGTCCAAAGTGGTAAACTGGATGTGACGGCGACCGTACATTGACGATACATGGAACTTCACACAGTAATATGAATACCTATACCAAAAACCAGTAGAGGTAATAATTTATGTAAGAAAGAATTATAAAATCGGACTACTCTGTAAAAGCTACATGGTATATAATAAGCCAGGAAATATTGTCTTGCAATGGCATATCTGCGATAAACATACACCGTGGACGAAATACAGTCACCACAAATTAGAGATCGTTGGCGAGCATTAAAAACGCTACACACAATTATTATTTTTTAAACAAAAAATAAACCGACTTCCAAAGTTAAAATACACAAAAAAGTATGAAATAAATCATATTTTCTTTTAAACCTTTTATAATCGGCTTAAATTTTAACTATTTCTCTACACAATCTTCATTATTTCGAAGTCGGTACCAGCCCAAACAATATCCTGAACAATCATTATTTTATAGAGCTCGCGTTTAAGTTGGCTGGTTAGATGGTTTTTCCCTTTTTAGTTATATTTGTAATATTATTATTAACACATATTAAGAAATTTTAAATAAAATATCGAATGTATAATTGAATACGCGCCAAGCTTCTATAAGGTATTGTTTATAAGATGATGATGATGATTACTGTAAGTTACATAGTGGCATATGCTATGTCAAAATCACTATATGTGTCCATATAAATTTCGAGGAACTCCCTCAGGAATCGCCTCATAGATGCCATCATCAGGTCCCCTAATTTTTTATGTTTCGTTTTTTATTTAGTAATTTTCGTTTTCAGGGTTCCGTAATACTCAAGGAACCCTTATAGTTTCGGTCTGTCCGTCCGTCTGTCTGTCTGTGTGTTTGCGCTTCTTTCTAACTTCTGTAATTATTAATATAAATGGATGAAATTTGGTACAGTTATAGATTGCGTATAGACCTCAGTTTTGGCATCATAACACAATAATAAATTTATATTTTAGGGGTGGCTCTCCATACGTGTGAAGTGGGGATGAAAAATATTTTTTATTCTACCCCAACTTGTGGGGTTGAATAAGTCTTTAAAAATAAAGGCAATATTTCATACATGACTTTTTTCAAATTAATTTTTTTCGAGTAATCGGCATCCAAAGTGGTCTATAAGTTGCACCCCCACCCTGGTATTTCTAAACTATTGGAGATATAAACTTGTAAGTTTCCGTGCTGATAGATCGTGCTAAAAAGTCTTTAGGAAAATTATTTTGAGCGAAATCGGACAATAACTTTTGAAGTAATTCAAAGAAAACCTATTCCTCGTTCCGCGTATGGTTACGGAACCCTCCTTAGACAAGTAGTGACATGCTCTTGGTTAGGTTATTCTTAAATTATGCAAATCGAAATAACAATTGTGTTAGGGCTGCCAGTAAACGCTTTTTTGTCTACTTTCTAAAATAGAATTGTTTACGTGTACTCAAAATATACTTTTAAAAGATATTTTTTTCCTATTTTACTTAGAATTAATTGTTTAGCTTAACAATTTTTTTAAACTAGTTATGTTATACTCTGTTACTTCGATATCGATATGACAATAATTTGTCCTGGTTTTGTATGACTGTAGCGCACAAACTGAGTACGACTCGCTCTTGGCCGGTGAATTTTCATTTGCCATCTCCCAACTTTCGCTCTAAAAACCTGGTTGTTTAAATGCAACAGCGGTAACCCTGAGTGCGCCCTTGAGCGATATATCCGCGAGCACAATATCGATTTTACACGCACACGGCGACAATATGGCTTCGTGCATTACAACAGATGTCATAACGACCGACCGCCATTACACGAAAATGGGCTTTACATTAAACACCGTAAAAATCATAATTGTATACGCGCAAGGTGTGCTTAAAGCCGTTTTCCGTACGACAGTAATTAAGTAGAGGCATTAGCGTAACTGACCTTGCGAGAGATTCGTATATTGACTGTCATAATCAGGTAATGCATGTTTTGCCGCCAACTGCATTCGAATTCATTTCAAATTTCGAAATGATTGTTAGCTAATTTTGAAAAAAAAAAATACTTTTTTTATTGTAGTCGTTTTTAATAGGCAACAGGAATTTCGTTGTTAAGTTTTTTTATTTGCGTAACTGTTACTAGAAATATTCACTTCTTCTAATAACACTTCTAAAAGATCTAGAGTCTAGATTAGCATCTGTCTGATCGATAAAAGTTACTCTTAGGTAAGTAAGTAGACAACTAGGTTTATTATTTATCCTTATATTTCTAAAGGGTACTAGGTTCTAAGTATCAGGTCAAATCGATACGCGACGCTACACGCACTTTTTATGATAGCGATTCAAAATTTTACTTATATTTAACTAGGTGTTACTCGCGACTCAGTGCGCGCAAATCCCAGGAACCATTATTTTTTTTATTTTTTTTCATTACTCTTACCTATGCCAAATTTCAATGGGCCCAGTAGTTTCGAAGCCTATTCAATGCAAACAAACATACAAACAAATGCCCTCCTCTAAACAAATAACCTCTATAAAATGTTAATGTAGAAAAGATACATGCTTCATTTCAAGCAATTCCGCTGTCGCTTACAATTCCAACTCTTGCAATGAAACGTGAACCTTTTCATGTAGTAAATAAAGTTATTTTTGAATCGCTTTCTTAACTGCGCGTCGCGTCGCGTTTTCGCGCAAACATTTTCAATGAGTAATAGCTAAATAGAGAGGTACAGTATTTGATAGAGTACCATTAATTGGAAATTCATTGATTTTGTTAAGATCTATTCAGATGTTTTCAGATCAAAGATCTATAGTTTGATCTGAAAACATCTGACACACAAATTAACTGATCTGTGGGTTATATCTGTTGAGAAGCATTTAGTACCTATGTTTAAAGTAGTTCGAACTGAAGGTGGATTCTGCTAGTTAAATCTTACAATAATAGTCTCTATGCAGTGTTAATGCAGTCTCGGTATGTTAAAACAGCAAAATTGTATTCTAATAAACGTCAAACGAGTTTTGATTGGTCCAAACTCCAAAAATCTGTTTACGATATCAAGACGATTCATTTATAAGTATATACCTTGGTAACCGAGCTTTGATCGGAGTTCTGATAAATAAAAAAAAGTATCACAAAAATATTTATCTGACCGGGACTCGAACCCGAAACTACATTACGAATTTTCAAACAAAGCAAAAATTATACATAAGCATACGAATCTGCCAATCGGACTAACTGAATTAAATTATTTATATATTGTTGCACGACAAAAGAAAAAACACATATCTTAAAAATTCGCAGTTTCCCAGGCATAAGACCTAGCTAGATCGATTTTTCTCCCCCAAAACTCCCTGCAGGCTAAATTTAATGGTAATACTTGCACCTGTTTTCGAGATTACCATTATATATATACAAGATTGTCTCGTTTAAAGTATAAGATTCATTGAAAGTAAATTGAAAGTCTAACTTAAATACGAGAATTGGGTTTCTGATGTGTGACTAAACCTTGGGTTGTGCGTTGGATAGAACTGAAAATTGGAGTTCTTTGAAACCTTTTTTCTCAGTCATGGTCGTATTGACAAATCCCAAAAAAATATATGTTAATCTGCATTACGAGTATATGTATTTAGCCGAGGACTGTCTTTTTATAAATTGAATTTTTTATTTAAACATTGATTTAAAAATATGCAAATTTTTTTTTTTAAGTTATATCTTTATTCTCTTCTTCTATAAGTCACACGAGTGTGAAAATTATATTTGTATTTTAAGTAAGACAATACTCAGGGGCAAGGTCATTTACGTTTTTGTAAATTTTGTCTCAAATATTTATAGCGATTTTTTATCCGATTTCAATACTCTCCGGTCGGCGCGAGACGCCCTTGTCGCCTACAAAATTAGTATGGGACTTGACGCTCAAGGTCACTGGCGTTATCGACAGTTTCTAATTTTGAAATCTATCATGACTGGTCCTTCTGTTATGATTTATTCTATGCGTTTTGTAGCAAAACCAAGTATGTAGGTTTAGATCCAATTTCATCTAAGGGTAAATGAAAATATTAAATGAGATTAAATTAGGAGTAAATATAACATTACTAGCATTAATTGCCCGCGCTTTCGCCCGCGTGAAATTAGGTTTAAAAACTTTCATCCCCTATTTTACCCACCTAGGGGCTGTATTTTAGAAAACGCTGAAACTATGAGTTTGAAACTTTTTTCCGTACTCAATTCATACGAAACATCATGCAAATAAATCCAAGGAAAAAGTTTCATACAAACTTTTTTCGCCTATTTGGGTAAAATAGGTTAGGGGTTGAATTTAAAAAATCCTTCCTTAGTGGATGCCTACGTCATACGAAAAATACTTGTGCAGAATTTCAAATTTCTAGCCTTAAGGGTTGATACATCAGTCAATCAGCTTTGCTTTATATATATATATATATATATATATATATATATATTCAACCCCCAAGGGGGTAAAATAGGCGATAAAAGTTTGTATGAAACTTTTTTCCTTGAATTTATTCGCATGATATATATATATATGAAATTTTTTGAAAAATTGGCCGATTTTGATGAATTTTTGCACAAATATAGGTACACTAGACCACGGAGAAGGACGAAGGCTGCTTTTCATCCCGAAAAAAGTAAAGTGTGCCCTTGGGATACTGTATTTACGCGGGCGGAGCCGCCGGCTCCATCTTAGGTAATGAATATATATTTATATTACATCTTCACTCAATCTGATAATATTAACATGAACGTAATAAAAATGGTGAAAACAATCGACAAATCACGAAATGATAATAATTATGGTTCGTGTTCGAGCACGAATAAGTCTGTAATAGATTACTGAATTCCTTTTAAGAGCTGAAACAACTTGTTAAATAAATAATTTTTAATAACTATAATGATTGCCGTATTTAGTTAATAACATTAATTAGCAATATCACCCGTGTAGGCTGTGATTGTAGGTAACTCGAATATCCTTCAAACGCGTAAAGTCACGAACATATTATGTACAATTCCAACTTGTGTATATAATTTAAAGATTTGCATTGTATACATTTATACTTATAAAACTAGATGCTGCCCGCTACTTCGCGCAAAAACAAATCCCGCAGGGAATCGTACATTTTGAGGTGGATGTAATTCGATAAATTGTTATACAAATTTTATATGAATAATCGTTGAAATAAGTTAAAATATCACAGTATTTACCTCAACTCCTGCAGATATGCGACCTATGCCGTTGTGATGTACACAATACAAATGTAACCTTACAAGCCACCTAATTTTATCTTTGGTCGCCGTGGCTCATTGTTCAATAGTAAAATTGCCAATACAGACCACGTAGACGAACTACTTCTTATTGCGGCAAAATGTATAGCTCCCGCGGGATTTCCTTTTACGCGCATGAAGTCGCGGGCCCTAGTTTTAAATTAGTTTAGTATATCGCTTCGACACGACATATTTATTCTCAGATAAAACTGAGTCGAAGAGAAAGGCATACAGGAGGCATGTCGAGTAAATACATTTTGTAACGGCTTGCGCAAGCGGTCCAATAACTGCACTACACTCAAATCCGATGGCTCACTTATTGAGTAACATCATATTGCGTAACTCCAATCGAAAATACAATTATTTCAATAAGGTTAGCATCTTCAGTTTCCTTGTTGCAAAAAGTAAAAGGTATCAAAAATAGTTCACGGTTAGATTTGTATAATGTGCATTTATAGTTCAAAACAGGAAAACAAAACACCTATTTAATTTAAATGCGAAAATCATCGTAAGCCCGATTCCCTTAAATATTTTAGATATACATACCTAATTTCGTTTAGGTCAACGCGCTAATGCGCGCGTGAGCAAGACAGTCTGAAAATCCAATCGAGACTTAACCGATAGTAATTACGAGAATGGCCCCGTTGAGATCTTGTTCATTTTGAAAATGAATAACACGTGATAAACAATCCTTTTAAAGAGGAAATTAGAATCTTCAACAATAAGATTTTTAGAACAACAACAACGCAAGGTTTTAGCTTTTAATAGATATTATCGGTAAAATTATGGAAATAAATATTCATTCATACATAAACCACACAAATTCTCTAAAAAGAAAGAATTTGTTAAGAAACAACATTTCTTATTTATATTCTGTAATTGAAATAAGTTATTCAGATTATTATTTACATTATTATAAATTATTCAACCATATCTTACTTTAACTATGCCCTTATTTATATTATTAGGAATAGTGGTATATTTTTGTATGCTTATATTTTTCATATTAAAATAAGGAATTTGTATATAGTGATGCTCTTTTTATTAACCAAAAATAGTGTAATCTATAAAAGTGATAACTACTCAATTTGTAAATTTGATTTGGTAATTAATTCTTCCCGCAAGCATAGCCTGTCCGCAAGTTGCTCCTCTAGCAAATGTAGACGCAAGGACGAGAAAAGAAACTGTCCTAGACTACGAACAAAGCAAAAACTATACATACGCATACGAAAACCAATCGGACTGACAAAATAGAGTCGAAATTATTCATAAATTATATTGTTTCATGACAAAAAAACATATATAGCTTAAAAATGCGCAGTTTCCCAAGGATAAGACCTAGCTAGATCGATTCTTCTCCCCCAAATCTCCCTGCATACTAAACTTCATGGTAATAAGATTTGCCAAAACGAGGCACACTAATCCTAATCATAGCAGTGACGTAAGACAAGAAGATATAATATATATATATAATATAAAAAGGGAAAAGACTCACCTGAACAATAGCGTCCATGGCCATCCTCTCGATATCGACGTGATAAAAGTTGAGCGGCGGCGCGCGGCGGCGGCGCGGGCGCACGTCGTAGTACGCCAGCACGTCGTTCGCGGACACCACCGGGCAGTCGTCCGTGCTGCAGCCGCTACCGTCCACCCCGCTGTCCGAATCACAGAATCCCTCCTTGGAATCCCCCTCGTTGGAATTCTCGAAATCCTTCGAATCCCTGCGCTCCCAGTCCTTCTCGTGTCCATCCCAGCCCTTCTCGCGCTCCCAGTCTTTAGAATCCCCATAGCTCTTTTCGGATCCCTCCTGGTACCCGGACTCGTTCATCTCGTCCGCAGTCACGATCTCGGGGATCTTAGTCGTGTCGTACTCGTAACCGACATCCTCACACATTATGTCGGCCATGTTGTTTCTCGGTATAAACTATAAAACGTTCACTACATGGTCCGCTTCGCACGAGTTTTGCTGAAGCCCTGCGGACAATTATGGCTGTAAATTACACAGTAATTAATCTTTACGCGGGTGATTAATGTATTAAAGTTATTTACACGCGGTTTCTTTTAGTATGAAACTATTAATACTTCGATAGTATCTTCGGAGTTCATCAACATCAACTTACGTCCTTTCTAAGCTAGAGTTCTCCTCAATTTAGGAGAATTTCGATCTTCTGAATTTTACATGACATCACGTTCGGGCATATCAAGAGGTAATACAAAAGACAGTCAATGTTGATGTTCTCAAACAAGATCTATTAAGGATTCTACTTCAGCAATAAAGCAAATTGGTTACAAGTGCACATCAAGTGCATGACGCGCTGAAGCAGAAAACAATACATGTCGCAACGCCCGCCGTTCGCGTGCTCAATCCACATCAGTAACGACACAGTGCATCATGATGCAGTTTCGAACTAGGGTGCCGGTGACGGATGTAGGGTAGGATAGAAGCTGAGGAATCCTAATTTAATAGTTAGGATCCTTTAACACTGGAGGATATAAGATAGGTAACTTATTTCGTCAGCAGCAGCAGTATTACCTAGGTAGCGTGAATCCCGACTTTAAACTTAAAATACCTAATTACCTTGTACAGTAAACCTAGCAATCACTCAACGAAATTTCGTGTTAGCAATATAGTCCAAAGATAATCCGTATAATCGTATAATTCCCTTGTGTCATGTCATTAGGGCCTGCCATTAAGTTTCGACGATTTCCATCAACACAGTAACCTCACTATAGTCTATTGTAGTCATCATTAAAAGACTATTTACGCTTAGGCCATGTTCATATTCACCAATTGAAATACAGACCATTCAATCAGTACGGTCGGGGTCAATTTTGATTTCATAGAAACTTTCACAGGAACTTTTGCAAACATATCGCGAACAGTCTAGCCAGACACTGATCATACTCCACGTATAGACCGCTTCTTGTCTGTCTGTATATGGTCAGAAAACTTTTTAAACATCTTTCTCGCTGAATTGCTGAATAATTAGCTCTTAATGGCGGCTTAAGATAGAGTGAAACGATAATGAAGAGAGGTCTAGTAAAAATGTATAGAAATCAATCCAAATAAGTCAAAATTTAAACACTACTAAAGATCTAACCTAATTTGATAATATTTTCTAAGACAAACTCTACATTTACCACATAGAGCCAATTTCCACTAATAAAAAACAAAGAGGATTTAAACCGAAATAAGAATTTCAAATCATCCGAAATTGAAACCAGTAAAAAACATAACTTGAACATTAGATCGCAAAGTGGAGTTTGATTACTCCTGCTGTTTCGTTCTTTCTCTATTACATTTCCGATAGCAACAGGTCTCCTACTGACCTATATGTCAAGGGCACGCAACAAGTGCCGCCTGCCACCCCTAGCGCGCCTATCCCTTTCCAATTGACGGGGTAAGTTGAGATGATATTACTAAGGTCACTATTTAAATTAGGGTTATGCCTTTATAGGACGCATTAGATCAACAGGAATAAATTATGTACAGATCATTAAATAAATATCCGAGAAAATAAGTCCTATATGTATGAATGAAAAAAAAACATGAAGCGTACAGAGTAGCAGAAATGAAACATTATTCATTGTTTAAAATCCAAAAATACTCTCACCGTTCCTAAAGACCATCACTTCAAAGAAGTGAAAAATTAAAATTTGTACACCTAGAATCATATCTGTATTGCTTACTTTTGAAAGTTATTATGTAAGAAATATAAGTAGCTTCCGACAGATGGCGGTGCATCCAAAATCAATTTGCGACGTAACGCGGACTTGAAATTTCGCTCTCAACGCCGCTAAATAAGTTTTACTATAATAGAGTAAAAAAAATATAATATGGACCCTATTCCTATAATTTTATCATAGCCAATTCTTACTAAATATTATTCTCTGTCATGATCAGATTAAAAAAAAATTATGTAATCTTATCTCATTCTTGCTATTCTAAAATGTACTCTACACCTATATGATGGAGTCTATTATTGATGTGCAGTAAGGAAGTTGGCTAGACGCCACAAATTGCTCTTGTATACTATATATCGTACAAGCTCATGAGGTGACTAACAATACGTGCAAATTTTCAAGCAATTTCACGCCATCTTGTACCTTTTGCATTCATTAATATAGTTATTTTTAACCCTGTTGTGGCATCGTAGCTCCAAATGGATGAACCGATTTTAATCTAGTTTTTTTGTTTTTGTTTGAAAGCTGACATGATCGAGAGTATTCTTAGCTATGATTGGTCATCATCAGCTCGCTCACTGCCTGACAATTCGGGGATTACTTTTAAAAAATATTTTTGTTAATTATTAGTAGGATTGTTTAAACGTAACATAACTATAAGGTATTAACTATCATAGAGAACGATCAACCAACGCCGATTTTACCAGATTAAACTTTAAACCGGTCATCCGATACTGGAAGAACGAGGCGATGATGATGATGACATACATTAATTTACACGCTCACCGCTCGACACCGTGTGCAATCACACGGTCTTCGTCCGTTAATATTCCACATAAAACCTAACGAGCGCTCGCACTATGCGATAACTACCCTATCTCTAGGTAAATATCCTAGATACTACAATTCGAAAACCAGCCACAACACCAAAGACTTAGAGTTCAAGATGTGTTTGGCAGTTACATATAGTTTTATTGAACTTAATTAAAAAGATAATCTACATAAAATGTGAAAAAACACTATTGCCAACTATTATAAACTTTATCTTGTGATAAGCTTAAGAGACTTGAGCCGGTTTACAAAAATAGAATTTGTATTACTACATAATTTTGAGAGCTCATAATAGGACAATAAACCTAAATTAGTTAAAATAGCGACAAACGATTATTAACGAAGATATTTTCTTTATCTATAATGCGAAATTTACACGGATGTCTAAAGCCGCACGTTTTCCGCCGCACGGCGAAAATCGATCGTCTAAATACAGAGTAGAAAGTATGTATATCATATTTACGTATAGAGAAACAACTTTCATAGAACGAGCCAAATCGATCGAAATTTGAAAATTTTGCCGTCCCGTCCCGAGGCCCACAATTATTCAACACAATCGTTTACACACTGTATGCTTGTAGCAGAGCAATCAAATAGAAAGCTTACTATGTAGCTGTTTAAACTTCTTTAATTTGTGGTCCAAATGGCCATTCGGCTAGGTCGCTAGGCAATTTTGCCAACAAAAATGACATGGCGATATTTTGTCGTGCGACTCGGTGGCCCGCGCATGGCGGATATCGTACCGTATCAATCCCGCATTAGGTTTTAGGTACTTTAATTTTCTCAATAGAGAAGTGACTAAATCTTGTTTTTTCTAAAAATCATGAAAAAGATAGCTAACCTGACTTTATGATACTTATAACAATTATGACTACAGTATCACACTACATAATACGGCCTAGTCATTTGAAATTGAGAATTTAAACAATATTAAAGTAATATTGTTTTATACGTGCTCTGTCAATAAACCACAAAAAATATTTAAACAACAAACTTACCATCAAAATATAACATTAAATGTGACGCTTATGTAGTCTTTCAAATTTTTAATTTCATGTTACAATAACTAATAAATCATTTTGGGTTGAATTTGGTTATACAAGTCAACTGTTTCTTGTGTGTTTGGCAACCGGGTTACATCGTCACATGACGACATCAAATATTACCTGCTACGTTAGATATTTACAATATCATAATATTAAGTAAAGAATAGATTAGAAAACATTTATTTCAGACAAAAATATACGACCACATTGTAGTCATTTGTAACATATAATAATAACGTCTAAGACTCTCATAAGTCATAACCCAAACACATACAACATTCAAACCTCAACCCATAAAACTTTCGATTTCAAAAACTACTACGAGAGCATGAACTTGGCAAATTGCGGCAACTTGTTGCGTTGGCGCCGCGCCAGCCACCCTCGCTACTCCTGTTCAGAGTTATAACTCTGACAGGACCATTATGCCGACGATATAAGGATCACACTCATAGAAACTCCGAGCTATCTATGAACTTAGCTCCTACACGCTCTTGGTACCCTGGTACTTCGGACGGCGAGTACACGTGCTTTTCCCGAGATTCCCGGTTCATTTCGGTTTTCGTCCGTTCTATGTTCATTCATCCCGGTTTCAATAATGTTCGTCCGTGCGAGTTGATTCTGAAATCTGTATATTGATATTTGCACTTATTTTCTGTAACTATTTTTCAATCATATAAGTAAATTGAAACCGCTAACCAAATTGTTATGGCGACGCGTCAAATCGCCACGGGAGACGTGGATCATGACAAATATTAATTAGTCTAACACGCAAGATTAGATGTTTTGGTTTTCAAAAATTACCTACTATTTCTCGCTTTTGCCGCGAGCATAAGTTCGTTAGTGCTTTCACGTATGATTTGTAAGACGTACTAGATATGTCCTTCTCGCTTAAAAACGAACTTACAACATTTATTACTATACGAACCACAGATAAAAAAAGCGGAACAGTCAACAGATAAACACCTAGATAGTTAGCTTTCGATTTTATTGCATTACTATAAGCATACGGTGTGTCAAAGATTGTGTGGAAAAATTGTAGGCCGTTGAAGGGGACGTCAAAATATTAAATTTTGGATCGCCCTATGAAAGCTGTTTCTCTGTACGTAATTATATAAAATATTTTCTACTCTGTGATACGAACTATGTCAAATATTAAGTTAACCATGGTCAATTCAAGAGAAACCCCCGTGGCACAACCATTCCCACGGTATTGTTACGTTTCCCCGCTATATTACACGTAACACGTTGGCCAACCGCGCCGTGATGACCGGACACCAATACTACTTTTTACTGGTACAGGCAAATGTACTGACACCTGTTGTGTACCACTTTTGAGCCTTCTTGCCTTGGTAATAAGGTCGATACGGTTTATCGGGTTTGTCGGTCTGTACACCATGTCTAGATGACTAGAGTCTAGAATTCTAGATCATTATAGCAAATGTAAACCTATTTTTATAGTCACAAGAAAGTGGATAAGAGTTTTATATGGCTAAACAGTAAACATTAATAGGTTCGTGTTTGTTCGTGTTTTAAGTGTTTTAGCTCCCAAACGACTGTTGTAAAAACTTTTTGTTAACACTTGTTCGAGTTTAAAGAAAAACACTTGATACTATTATATCAGCAAAAAACTGAATCATATCTGTAGAAGATATCTGTAAAACTAGAACTGACAGCTACTTTAGTTTTATTTAATTTAAAAATATTCTTCTGTACAAGAAAGCCATAAGTTCTGTTCACAGTTGAGACATTTTATAATACTCCAGTTTTTGTCTGGTCACGTTAGTTTAACACGAAACGTAATTGATTGTTTGACAAAGAGTTTGAATATTTCACACGATGTTATTCAAATGCTATTGTGTGTTAATGATATCCGTACTGACACTTTGTCAGCTGGCTGTTACGCTTGTGACAATTATATTTCACGTGATGAATAATTAAAAACCGGCCAACTGCGAGTTGGACTCGCGCACGAAGAATTCCGTACAAAAGGGCAAAAATCACGATTGAGCGCGGGCTCAATCGTGATTACTCCCCTTAATTATTTATTATATGGTATTTGTTGTTATAGCGGCAGCAGAAATACATCGTCTGTGAAAAATTCAACTTTCTAACCCTCACGTTTGAGGAGATACAGCCTGGTAACAGACAGACAGTCTCAGTAATAGGCTCCCGTTTTTACGCTTTGTATACGGAACCCGAATTGAAGTCTGTAAAATTTACTTCCTCTGTCGACATAAAAGCTTTAAACAACTTCAAATTTGAATAGTCTGATTTTATGAGGGTTGATGTATTATCTACTAGTATGATCATTGAAAACCTGCGACATTTTTTACCATGTGGGTAACTGGTAGAACCAGCCCAGATGTCCTGATATGAACCTGGGACCAGGTAATTATATCCAACAGGTTTTTACATTAACCACTAGGTACTAATACAATGTCGGGAGCCTAGTTTTGCTTGGATATTGCGTGCTACGGTGTCGCGTCCGATGGTGGCAAGGTGGTTACTATGACGCTTTATACCACATCAATCTGGCCCCGTGGTGAGTATCCGAAGAACTCGAATTACGCGGACCAGACAACGCGAAGTAAAAAAGATAATAACGACTAAGTACCTACACCAAATTATCAAGAATTTCAATAAATCACGGATTGATGTAGACAAAATGAGATTCGATTTCTAGTTTTTTTTACATTTCTAACCAATAAACACGAAAAACATTTTCATGTAAAATTATTCCAAGACGAGACCGGGTCTAAAAAGGCCACTTTAGGTGTTTCATATTATGTTACATCAATTTTTTTCCATACAAAAATCGTGTAATGGTAAAATGGCTACATGGTTCATCTGATTTCATCGTATTAGAAAACATCAATTTTGACAGTTTTCAATAGAAATGCGTAAAATGGCGCACATAATATGACTTGACAAAAATATATGAAACGTAATATGAAACACCTAAAGTGGCCTTTTTAGACCCCCAGATGACTAGCACTGTCAAAATGTTATTAGATATCATCAGGTGCAAAGCTTCAGACTGCACGATCGGATTAAAAAATCGACGAAACGCTTACAGAAAAAGTAGTCAGCAGGTATAATAATGGCCACATTATCTTGTGAATCGTATTAAGAAAGAAGAAACAACATCTATTCAATTTCAATAGATGATGTTTCATAATACGATACACTTATTGTGGCCATTTTAGACCTGCTGGTAAAGACGAGCCGCTTAGCTTGGCTCGTCTTGGCGCCGTATTTTTTTTTCGTACCTACGCTAAGGAAAGGGTTTACATATTCAAATAATCTCATTACATCCAAATGAACCAAGAGAGAACGCCGCGGGCTAACTCCAGCTCAGCTCTGTATCTGTATGCTCAAGTACGGTCCACTGTTGCGCAGTTTTTAACACGTTTTACATCTGGTTCAGCTCAAAAGTATAACAAGTGCTACAAGTTTAATGTTATGTTCATCTGTTAGTCTGAGGCTACATTGCTCGAATATAATTAGACTAACGAGTCTAAAGGAATGAGCCAATTTCAATACGTCTTTTTTGTTTTTCAGATTTGACAAACAAAGAAATAGTTATTCTATTTATTATTATTACCAACTAGCATTTGTCCGCGGCTTCGCTCGCGTGAAATTGGTTTTTAAACGCTATCTTCATAATAATTTAACACTTTCATCCCCCTATTTTAACCTTTTAGGGGTTGAATATTAAAAAACGCTAATTATTTTTCCGTACTAAATTCAAACGATATTTCATGCAAATATGTGCAAGGAATAAAAAATTTCATGCATACTTTTATCCTCTATTTCATCACCTTGGGGGTTGAATTTTGAAAAATCCTTCCTTAGTATTCCTAGCCTACGTCATATGAGAAATACATGTGCAAAATTTCTAGCCTTAAGGGTTTAGCCTGTGCGTTGATACATCAGTAAATCAGCTTTGCCTTTTATATATATGTATAAGATAATATTATGGCACAGGGCACCGGCGAATGTCAGCCATGTTGACGTAAGCCTAAGGTTGACACCGAAATAATTTGAACGTAGCGTCAGACAAATCTATAGTAAATATTTTGAAATTATATTGTCAATAATTATTACAAAGCACGTAACGCCCACCGGCCAGACCCGTGAACGATAAAAACCTTGCTTGAAAATAACCCACGCCCCTCCCGCCGCGCGCACCCCCCGCATACGACTAGCTACGCACTGTCATTCGTGTAAGTCTTTTAAATAAAAAGAACCATAAATCATCATCATCATCATCAGCTCATTTTTTTTGAAAATAACCTCTACGTCGAAACTATAAACACTTATCTTACGTCGTAATTTCCAGTAGCAATAAATTCGATTTAATCATGGAATAGTAAATACTTGTAACATCCGTGCCGAATCGAAGCGTGTCCCCGTCGTAGTACAATATTCATTACCGCGGTACCACACTCATGATATTTGAGCTTGAACTAAACAATAACAATTCTTTTCCATCATCTCAGCTCCTTGATAATATTGGTGTTTTTCAATGGCTTATCTCGTAGTTTTAGATTTTAATTTTTACTATGTTTTTGTTTAATATCTTCCAACGGACCTAAATTAACTAGGACAATAACTATAATTTAAAAAACATAAAAAAAGCAAGTTTGACAATTATCCCAACATAGAGCAAGTTACACAATTATCCCACCATAGAGCAAGTTACACAATTATCCCACCATAGAGCAAGTTTGACAATTATCCCACCATAGAGCAAGTTACACAATTATCCCACCATAGAGCAAGTTACACAATTATCCCACCATAGAGCAAGTTTGACAATTATCCCACCATAGAGCAAGTTACACAATTATCCCACCATAGAGCAAGTTACACAATTATCCCACCATAGAGCAAGTTTGACAATTATCCCACCATAGAGCAAGTTACACAATTATCCCACCATAGAGCAAGTTACACAATTATCCCAACATAGAGCAAGTTACACAATTATCCCACCATAGAGCAAGTTTGACAATTATCCCACCATAGAGCAAGTTTGACAATTATCCCACCATAGAGCAAGTTACACAATTATCCCACCATAGAGCAAGTTTGACAATTATCCCACCATAGAGCAAGTTTGACAATTATCCCACCATAGAGCAAGTTTGACAATTATCCCACCATAGAGCAAGTTACACAATTATCCCACCATAGAGCAAGTTTGACAATTATCCCACCATAGAGCAAGTTACACAATTATCCCACCATAGAGCAAGTTTGACAATTATCCCACCATAGAGCAAGTTTGACAATTATCCCACCATAGAGCAAGTTACACAATTATCCCACCATAGAGCAATTTTGACAATTATCCCACCATAGAGCAAGTTACACAATTATCCCACCATAGAGCAAGTTACACAATTATCCCAACATAGAGCAAGTTACACAATTATCCCACCATAGAGCAAGTTTGACAATTATCCCACCATAGAGCAAGTTTGACAATTATCCCACCATAGAGCAAGTTACACAATTATCCCACCATAGAGCAAGTTACACAATTATCCCACCATAGAGCAAGTTTGACAATTATCCCACCATAGAGCAAGTTTGACAATTATCCCACCATAGAGCAAGTTTGACAATTATCCCACCATAGAGCAAGTTACACAATTATCCCACCATAGAGCAAGTTTGACATTTATCCCACCATAGAGCAAGTTACACAATTATCCCACCATAGAGCAAGTTTGACAATTATCCCACCATAGAGCAAGTTTGACAATTATCCCACCATAGAGCAAGTTACACAATTATCCCACCATAGAGCAATTTTGACAATTATCCCACCATAGAGCAAGTTACACAATTATCCCACCATAGAGCAAGTTACACAATTATCCCAACATAGAGCAAGTTACACAATTATCCCACCATAGAGCAAGTTTGACAATTATCCCACCATAGAGCAAGTTTGACAATTATCCCACCATAGAGCAAGTTACACAATTATCCCACCATAGAGCAAGTTTGACAATTATCCCACCATAGAGCAAGTTTGACAATTATCCCACCATAGAGCAAGTTTGACAATTATCCCACCATAGAGCAAGTTACACAATTATCCCACCATAGAGCAAGTTTGACAATTATCCCACCATAGAGCAAGTTACACAATTATCCCACCATAGAGCAAGTTTGACAATTATCCCACCATAGAGCAAGTTTGACAATTATCCCACCATAGAGCAAGTTACACAATTATCCCACCATAGAGCAAGTTTGACAATTATCCCACCATAGAGCAAGTTACACAATTATCCCACCATAGAGCAAGTTTGACAATTATCCCACCATAGAGCAAGTTACACAATTATCCCACCATAGAGCAAGTTAACCAATTATCCCACCATAGAGCAATTTTGACAATTATCCCACCATAGAGCAAGTTACACAATTATCCCACCATAGAGCAAGTTACACAATTATCCCACCATAGAGCAATTTTGACAATTATCCCACCATAGAGCAAGTTACATAATTATCCCACCATAGAGCAAGTTTGACAATTATCCCATCATAGAGCAAGTTACACAATTATCCCACCATAGAGCAAGTTACACAATTATCCCACCATAGAGCAAGTTTGACAATTATCCCACCATAGAGCAAGTTACACAATTATCCCACCATAGAGCAAGTTACACAATTATCCCACCATAGAGCAAGTTTGACAATTATCCCACCATAGAGCAAGTTACACAATTATCCCACCATAGAGCAAGTTTGACAATTATCCCACCATAGAGCAAGTTTGACAATTATCCCATCATAGAGCAAGTTACACAATTATCCCACCATAGAGCAAGTTACACAATTATCCCACCATAGAGCAAGTTTGACAATTATCCCACCATAGAGCAAGTTACACAATTATCCCACCATAGAGCAAGTTTGACAATTATCCCATCATAGAGCAAGTTACACAATTATCCCACCATAGAGCAAGTTACACAATTATCCCACCATAGAGCAAGTTTGACAATTATCCCACCATAGAGCAAGTTACACAATTATCCCACCATAGAGCAAGTTTGACAATTATCCCACCATAGAGCAAGTTTGACAATTATCCCACCATAGAGCAAGTTACACAATTATCCCACCATAGAGCAAGTTTGACAATTATCCCACCATAGAGCAAGTTTGACAATTATCCCATCATAGAGCAAGTTACACAATTATCCCACCATAGAGCAAGTTACACAATTATCCCACCATAGAGCAAGTTTGACAATTATCCCACCATAGAGCAAGTTACACAATTATCCCACCATAGAGCAAGTTTGACAATTATCCCACCATAGAGCAAGTTTGACAATTATCCCACCATAGAGCAAGTTACACAATTATCCCACCATAGAGCAAGTTTGACAATTATCCCACCATAGAGCAAGTTTGACAATTATCCCACCATAGAGCAAGTTACACAATTATCCCACCATAGAGCAAGTTACTTTAGTTTACATAGTTTACATTAGTTTAGTTTACTTTACATAGTTAGATTAGAGAAGTTATTTAGAATATTTGTACGCATTGTATCAAACATTTTTTTAAGAAAATCCCCTGTTTTTAAGAAAAATGTGCATTTTTCGTAAAAGAAAATTCTGTTTCATGTCTCATAATGAAAAATTCTCGCTTAGTTTGTCCCTATTTATTCCTTAAAAATAATATTTGACTCATTGACGGTTAAAATACATAAAAAAATCACTAAAAGACAAACATTTTTAAAAATACGTCATGTCAAAGTCAAAAAGTCGAAAATAAAGAAAAAATTTTTGAAATTTCAATAACTTTGTAAATATCAACTTTCGGATAGGGGATGCCATGAAAAATATTACTAGTAAATGAGGTCTACTTTCTGTCTTTCAAAGGAATGTATCGAATTTCAGGTCACCCTGTATATTTTTAAAAGAGGAAAAGAAGCACATTGTTTTAAAAGGCCGAAAAGAAAAACATTAAATGTAACTCTGTAGGTTAAATAAAATATTTCTTTACAATTTTGCACGTTAACGTCCTATACGACTATTCCCTAAGATATCTTTCTTATATATAATAACGTAACCAAGAGCATGTCACGACATGTCTAACGAGGGTTCCGTAACTATCAACGCGCAATACCTAGGTTTTCTTTGAATTACTGCAATAGATGTTGTCCGATTTCGCTCAAAATAATTTTCCTAAACAGTTTTTAGCATGATCCATGCTGATAGATCATGATATACTTACAAGTTTCTATCTCCTATAGTTTAGAAATGATAGCGGGGTGACCTGAAATCTTGCCTTTATTTTAAAGACCTATTCAACGATACCCCCCACACAATGGGGAAGAATGAAAAAAAATTTTCATCCCCACTTTACATGTATGGAGAGCCATCCCTAAAATGTAAAATTATTATTATTTTATGATGTCAAATCGAGATCTATAAAAAATGTCATCCATTTATATTGATAATTACAGAAGCTAGGAGAGTGAACAGACAAGCAGACGGACAGAGCGAAACTATAAGGGTTCCTTGAGTATTACGGAACCCTAAAAATGGATTTTAGTTTCAATGTCTCGCTAAAACTGGAAAACGGCTGAAAAGATTTGGCTGATTTTTGTCTCAAAATTATTGCGATAGTTTAGGAAAGGTTTAAACGGTACAACATATTGGAAAAATTGCAAGGCAAATACCAAAAACGACAATAAAGTTTACCATACTAAATTGTCCTACCTATGAAACATTTGATGTTTGTTCCGTCGGTAGCGTAAATTAGTTATATATTTATTCCAATTTCCAGTTCACAGTTAAGACAGAACAACGTGTGTCGGGACAGCTAGTTAATAATAATCATTAGTATGTGATCGTGTTTCTAATATTATTAAGCCGATTTGCGGAACATTTTTGTTCGGCGGAAGTTATTGAGTATTTTCAAGTAGTAAAAAGCAAATAGTTGCGTTATCGCGTGCTCTTGACTCGAGCACACTTTCCATGACTTCGAAAATCAAAATGGCCGACTAGCATAGCGGACCGCGACGTATGGCGAATTGGCATTACACCATTACTTCAAGCCTACGTGATTACCTAAATGATCGTAAAAGTATTCAAACGACTGATACATTCATTAGGCCGCCGTGCTGCCTCGAACAAAGCGCTGAGCGGCGCGGCAGCGGCGAGCGGCAGCGCACGCAGGTCACCACTTGACACGCTGCACTCCTATCAACTGTAGCACTGTGACTACGGCAACCGCGTTCGCGCGCCGCCACTCGCCGCCACTCGCCGCCGCCGCGACGCCGCCTCATTGCTTGTCGCTGTGTTCGAGGCGGCATTAGAGTTGCAAGGCTTTAAAAACGATTCTTAAAGTTAAGAAGGCTCTCTAGTCACATGCCCCTATCATGCCAAGCCGGGGATGTAAGCACCCCTTAACTTTAAGAAGCGTTTGAGAATTTAGGCTTGAGGGTTGTTAATATAGGAACACTAAGTTACCCCATCTTTTACAATATCAGTTTCATAGAAACTGAACATTTTTACATGATGAAGATAATAAACTAAAACCACCTTTGTAATCTATGCAGGATTTTAGTGATAATTACAAATATTGAAATTAAATAATAGTAGGAAGTAAAATACAATTGTTAAGTAGTTTAGACTAAAGTGCAATAAAATTGGAAACTAAGTAAGGAAAAGCGAGTCCTAGGACTTCATAAACACATTAGGCATTGTAAAAACCCACGTAAGTGGGTCAATAGTCGTATCATATAATATCTATTGCGAAATAATACGATATAAACTATTTTATGCACTTGTATAAGCGTTACAAAAGACTATATTGAATTCTTCTTATATATATAATAATCTCGCTCGCTAAAACTCGAGAACGGCTGGACCGATTTGGCTAATTTTGGTCTAATTGTGTTTTGGGTTTTTGGTACAATTGTAGAAGTTCAGGAAAGGTTTAAACTTTAAACGGTAAGAAATGTTGGAAATATTTTGGGGAAAATACTAAAAACGACGCTTGAATTTTCCCATACTAAGTCTTCACTGTGTTCAATTTTGTCACTTGACAATAATATGGTCAAATATTTATTTACAGGTGGGTTCAGTTTACCTGTTTGGTTAATTTAAAAATAGTAGATGCAAGTGTAGTTGTGGGTGTAGATACATTTATTCCAGTTCAGTAGAAGACATAACAAAGTGTGTCGGGACAGCAAGTCCATCACAAATTGTTTACAAGTTAATTAGAAATTGAAAGATGAAAGGTGACCATTGCTTCATACAAGTTTGGATCGAAATGTTAAAAGGCCCAAAATCAATGGTGTACTTTATTTACCTCATGTTATAAATTATTGTTAGTCTAGGTCTAGTTTTGGACCGAGATCAGCCCAAAAGCGATAACTAACGATATTCAAGTGCGTTTAAACCACAATCATCGCGCGGTCATGAAAAACGTAATTACGCCGCATCCGCTATTAGCCCCGTGGACCGGAAAATTATGGTGACATGTTACCACTTTTGTGTGGTCAGCGTTTAGACTTTCGATAGTTATGGAAAGAAGAGTCCTGTAGGTCGATTTTGCTAATTAAATATTACAGTAATACAGTTTCGATGCAGTCTAGATATTTTAAAACAGCAAAATGGTATTCTCATAAACGTCAAACCACCGTTAAACGCCTGTCAAACGCGTTTGGATTGGTCCAAACTCCAAAATCTATATAAAAAAGGCAAAACTGATTGACTGGTGTATCAACACACAGGCCAAACCCTTAAGGCAAAAAATTTGAAAATTTGCACACGTATTCCTCATATGACGTAGGTATCCATTCAGGAAGGATTTTTCAAAATTCAACCCCAAGGGGGTAAAATAGGTGATAAAAGTTTGTATGAAACTTTTTATTTCTTGGACAAATTTGCATGGTATTTCGTATGAATTGAGTACGGAAAAAATAATGAGTTGCGTATTTCAGCGCTTTTTTAAATTCTGCCCCTAACAGGGTAAAATAGGGGATGGAGGTTTAAAACCTTTTACACATTTAAACACGCGGGCGAAGCCGTGGGAAAATGCTACTCAGTTTGCTTAAATGTTAGTTTATAATATCAAGACGATTCATTTATAATTAATTGAAAGTCTAACGGCCGAATACTAACGGTAACGGCCGAAACGCTAGCTAAAATTAAGAGCTCTTCTATTCATAGACTGTCGCTGTCTCTGCTAGCCTAAATTACAAGGATATGACTTGAGCGTCACTTAATTTAAGTAATATATAGTAATATATAATATAATAATTTAAATAATCCGTTTCAGTATTCAGCCGTATGTTAAATACGAGAAATGGGGTTCTGGCATTGAAAACATCCGCAAAACTATGAGGCATGCGTATAGTCGTTCACAAGCGTATGCATCAGTGGCGTGGGGTTTCTTATAACTCCCTCATCGAAATCCCTACCTATTATACATACAGGCTAGCAGTAGCGTCCTATAACTCCATTCCTATCGGCTTCACTTACCAACCTTACTTACCAACTCACCTTTTGAATACCCTCATCATCCCTACCTATTATGCAGGCTAGGGCCAGGTGTTCGGCACTCGCGTTATTTGCCTACCTCTCGGCGTATCTCCTAAGATGCAATCGACAAACGGGTGTCGAACGCCGCACGCCCGCCAGAGCACTTGCACCGCACGCTCCCGCGCTTACGCGTCGAAATGCCATGTAATTATGGTGAAGTGGATGGCTGCAGTTTAGTACTCACTAAATTCAGTAGTTTTTGACCTCTTAAGTAGGCATTTAGTTCTTAGTAGTTTTTTTTTGTAGGAAATAGCCTCCAGCCAGAAAAAATTAGAAAAAGCGATCTTAGATAAGTTTAGCAAATTTAAAAATTGCAATACCTACTTATTATTATTTAAGAATTTATTGATTTTCCTCCGCTTTGCTGTTTTCCTTATTATTATATAAACCTATTCAAATTATTAGTAAAAAAAATATATATATCTTATAACATATTTGATTGACAAATAAATTACAATAACCCTCATAAGTACAACCCTGGCGCATTCGTGAGCAGTCGCGCGTTTGGCTATTGTATGGAATTGATGTATCTGTTACGTAGTAATTATTTATTAATCCCTCTAGGGCCTAAGGCTTCCCTTTAAAGGAAAACCAACCCTCGCCACTGGTATGCACTATGCAGATGTACTTAACAGGAAGTGAAAAAGGCTTTAGATAGTAATGAAAAAGGCAGGCATCTGCAATGCCAGAAGGTGTGTAGGTGTACGTTAGTGGCTATGTTGTTTAGACTGGAAAATGGTGGACATGACACGTTACTATTTTTGTGTAGTCAACGCCTAGACTCCATATTTGTGGATAAAGGTCATCTCACACCCAGATCCTCTCGCAATCCGAGCACGTGCAATGTAATGTGTATCTTTTTGCGTACTAAATAAAGTTCAATTTGGACAGGTGCGCGTCGCGTGTCGGTGGCAACTGACGCTTATGTAGTAAATGTAAAGATCTGCAATAATTGCCGGTACACAGGTACAATCCTGGTATTAGGTATATCATTATATTTTATTTATTGCCTGGATTTACATATAGGCAACTTTCAATCCGGAAAAAAGTACTGTTCTTACTGGATTGGTTTACTTTATACACGAATGAAATCGTAGGCTAGAGCTAATTTTTAATACGAAATATTTTCATACATTTTGATATTTCGCAACTTATAATGCAAACATAATGCCTTATCTAAGCAAAAGTTAATTTTGAATAACCAATAGGCAAATTCAAGTAGGTTGTGACTTGCGACCTTATGCGGTGACCATAAAGTACGTTATTTACAACCAAAACAAGTGCAACTTATGACCATCTCGACTTAGTTAAATACCAACCACTGGTATTTATATAAAAAACTGTGGGATTGTTGGTGGCCATGGAAGTAAGAGACGGTAATTATTACTCCCCACACCGATTTCGGTGACGGTGGCCAGTTTCATTGAAACCAAGCCAGTTACGCAGAACTAATTTTATTGTGCCCAAGTGTGTGCGCAGTACACAGGAGCACACTCTCTCCTCCATTACTCTCGAAACCTAGTGAGACCGATAACCGACACGACTGGCAAGAGATCAGGCGCAGGACCGACTTTTTTACATGCCCATCCGACGCATGGATCATCTTACTTGTCAGACAATCAGGTGATCAGCCTGCATTGTCCTAACCAAATTTGGAAACGAAATTTTTTGTTGTTCCAATGCGGGAATCGAATCCACGACCTCCGAGTCGAGAACCAAGCTCTAAAACTGGACCGCGGAGGCTGTAAAAAACGATGGTAAGCAAAACAGGAATAAGCGTCAGTAAATAGTGGCATTAGCGCCCTTTACATCTAAAGTTTGGACAGTCTGATCTGGCATGTCAATGCGAGTGCATTTTCCACAGTTTTATCCACGCATCACGTGAAATAACGAATGTCGGTTTGGAGCGTCGACTCACTACTGACAGCAAAACTTTTATTTATAACGTTCTACGCGCCAGTCCAAACTGCAGTCTAAACTCTTGAAATCACATTTACACGCCGAGTTTGGAACGTTCGCCTTAATATGTAAGATCCGTCCCCAGTCCCAGACCGTGGGCGCATTTTTAGTCGTTATTAGCACGACAGTTTTATCTGCAGCCCAAACCGCACAGATCCACCCGCAGTTTGGAACGCAGCCTCAGGTGCGCGGTCCGAACTGTAAGGTGTGGTGGGCACTATTGTTTATGTCAGCACATCTAACAAAATCTTTAGTATTTTGGCTCATATTGATGACTAGACCGAGTAGTGGAGACGCTGATGACGATGATGATGACTTAACAAGGCATATTCAAACAAGCAATCGAAATTTATATCTCATGTACTTGTGCATGTATTCAATTTTAAACCACAATACGCCAATATCTCAGTGCGTTACATTCGCGGTTTTGCGCGCACACTTAAATAGTCTCAAATTTAGATAAAAATTTGAACCTTATACGTTGGTGTTAGCGGTGATTTTGGGTCACAGGTGCGCGGGCGTGGGAATAGCGACCCTACATGTGTTATTATAGGGAATGTTTTGGCGTGCGCGTGAAATTCGATCAACCGGTCAGCCTTGGTACACTCACTTTTGCTAAGGCCTCTAACACGTGTGCGACGGCGATTTTTCTTATTGATTAACATAATAAGTCTGTTTCGAACACAGGTTAGCCTAAACCTAGATAAAACTAGAATGTTGATTGTAATTTTTGTGCTGCACTAGTTTTTGCTATGGGGCAAATACTTTAAGTGGGTGCGGTCAAAGGCCGTAACGAAGAGAAATAGCTAAAAATACCTAATCATGTTTTGGTTTTGAAATGCATAAAAAGTAAAACTTCAACATTTATTATTCACCCGGCTACGGTGAAGCCAAAAGGAACGGTAATGATTTTGGCCGTCTATACAGCGTTAAGTACTGATCCGATTTTATTGAATGATGTGAAATAGCCCGGGTGACATAACATCGGAGATCTTAGACGCTATGGTGGAACAAACATACATACATACATAGACTGCCGAAATCATTACCCTTTAAATTGGCTTCGCCGTAGTCGGGTAAAAAGGTTTATTTTGCTGCATAGATAATGACATAGTCAGAATAACTAGTAAATTGCGTAATTTACTGCATTTAGATAACATTAACTACTGAATATTTAAATGCTAGTATTAGTAATCAGTTTCTGTGCGTATATTTTTTGCAATGTTTTTGTACTTTCGTTTCTTGAAAAGTTTGTATTCTTCCCCTGACAAAATAATAGGTAGAGTTTTAAAGATTACTTATGTATAATACAGTTTATATTACAATGACATATCTACCAAAAACAAGTTATTTACTTACTTATCGACTTAAATTATACAAATATTATTTAGATTATTTATGTAGCTGATGTCACCTAGAAAATTTAACTAATGACATGACTAGTCTAACAGAATAGTATGTTAAACGCCTAAGAAATTGTCGCTAATTATTTATTTACGCCTTAAAAACCTAGCAATAAGGTTCATATTTGCCTAACTATTTGTATCTAGAACACGTTGATACAAATTAAAATTGCTAACATTTTGCGCGAGGTGAATGTTTTGTTCATAACGCGACCTTTACGTAACAGTTTACCGAGCAGCCGCATCTAATGCCGAAATAAACGAATCATAAACAGTTCAACTTTATTTACTAGGTGTACTGTCATTTTTAAAAAACCTTGTTTACCTAAATGTGAAACAAGCCTACAAAATTGGCTGCTGTATACGGGGCACGCATTTTTCTCTCTCGTGAACTGACGTAATGACGTTCTGACAAGTGTTTGTACTAATCTAAAATCCTCGTGTCGTAGTGTTCGGGGACACACTCCTCCGAATCGACCACCGCTTGATCGATTCTTATGATTTTTTTTTCATATTCGGTAGGCCTGAGACTCGATCGTAATCTATTTTTTCAACCCCTTAATTGAGCGACCCCCTATGGTGATGGTAACCCGCCCCTAATATTTTATAATTCGACAATTTTTTATTTTTATTATATATGATGTGGCATATAAAATACATACAATCCTAAATTTACACCCTTCTACCACAAACTTCGTTTTTCTTTCTTCTTCAATTTTTAATACGAGCGAACGAGATAGATAACATGATATTTAACCCAGGGTTAACAATCCCTTCTATTATTACCTGTAGATGTTGCTCTGAAGCAGCGTTTCCTAAACTTTTTTTCACGCCGCTTCCCTGGGATTATAAATGATACTTTCATGTCCACTGACTGAACTCCTGTTCTACATCGTTGTGAGAGTAGTATATTTTATTTATTACATTGCCATAAAAGCAAATCATGTATTATACTTATTAATACGTAAAGCAAAAATTTTAAGTACAGTTTTACGTGAATTGTACTAACGGAGGAGTATGAAATTTGGCAAAATTAAAGCTTATATGGAGGAAGGTGTTTTTTTTTAATAATGCTTAGAAACACATAAAATAATAAAATGAAATACGGAACCGAAATACGGATTACGGAAGTTACAACACTATGGCCAAGAGATGACGATCTTGGTACTGAGCATCGTAGCACCGCTACGAGACCGCTACGAATTCTGCTACGATTCGGGATAAAAAATATATTCTTTAAGATCAATCTTCTAACATTACACACTACATATTCTAATAATATATTTCTAAGAAGCACTGATAATACACGACCTTACTAATATTATAAACGCGAAAGTTGGTAATAATTTATTTTCAGGTTGCTTAACAAGCACCCAATCTGATTGGATTTTAATGACGTTTTACATATATAGTTTATACATCGGAATAACACATGGGCCATAAATTATGAAGATATTGTGTGAATTGTCTAAAATATAACCATAAGTGTCAAGTGAGTAGAAAAAAGGTATGCCGTCTGCCAGCTTTTTCTGACGTGGGCTGGAAAACTGTTGGTAACTCCAACGGTTTTCCATCCCACGCCAGAAAAAGTGTATAATGTAAAATGAAAATGTTTACCTTAAACAGTTTGACAAAAAAGTCCGCGATGGTATATGTCTATCTTTTGAGGATAGCTTACTATACCCATTCAAAGTTTTAAAAAATGATCACATATAAATTATAATGGGGTATTTTCAGAATCAATTTGGACGGATACAATATTAATCCTTATAAAATACGTTCTAGTCACTTTAAACATTTCATACGCATTATGATAGTCTTTTCACCACACAGTTTAAATAAATATCTTAGGAGTTATCGAAAAATGAAACGAGTACCTACGCGCGAAAAAAATAAAATCTCTCGTCGATGACGACAGGGTGATGCTAGATATGGGTAAACCGCCAGCGTGCATATAACATCAGAATTACGAATATGCTATAAATTATTGATTCGTGTAAAACTCAATTTCACGTCGGCGAAGCCGCGGGAAAAAGCTAGTATTAATATAAGAGTCTAGATATGTTTCACCTTACTCCAATATTCTTTTGAAGATGTAATATCCTATCTAGTTAAATATTAACATCAGCTGTATGTAGGTATCTGTACCTACGTACGTTACTCCTACTAATATTATAAATTGGATGGATGGATGGATAGATGTTTGTTACTCTTTCACGCAAAAACTGTTGAACAGATTATGTTGAAATTTGGTATGGTAGTAGCTTGAGCTGGATTAAAACATACTTAGGTTACTTCTTATCCCTAAAAAGTACAGTGTTCCTGTGGGATAATGTATTAACGCGGGCGGAGCCGCGGGCAACAGCTTGTAAAATATAATTTGGATCCAATTCCATTTTTAAGGGGACTCTTTTTACGTATCCCATTGGGCTTCGGTAGTCCCATCTTTGGTACTACTAATGATATATGGATCTTTATCGAGCGAGATCAAGTATCAGCGGGTTGCCTTTACATTTTTCCTCGCCAAACTTCTCAATGTTTGTAAAGACTGGTGATAGTGATCATCATTGGCAATTGACAGCTAATGTCTCGACTTTTAGGGAATAAGACTCTCGTGAAAATTTGCCGATAGTCGATACCTATATCCCTATATCCCTTCAATCTGACTTACTGCGAGGCGTCACACGCGTTCTTCGTTCAGGATCTGAACGAAGAACTTCAGATCCTGAACGAAGGCCCTGACACTTTAGTTTAGGCCCTGAATTAAAATATAGGCTATATTTTATTCCGAAAAAGTTCAGTGTACCCGTGGGATTCCTTATTCACACTGGCGGAGCCGCAGGCATAAGCTAGTGAAACTATAAATGTCACTTATTAACGTGTAAGCAAAATGCAGTGACACATTCGATGAATCCATCGTTTTGTTAACTAAAAGTCTAAAACATTATATTGAATTCAATCTGAACAGAGTAAAATTATGTTTTTACTCAAATCGCAAAATTCTTCCATTAGAGCTTAGACCTAGGACCTGGGTGTATTAATTTTAATTTAGACCTGTATAATATAGACATACCGCCGCACCGGTGCCCACGCGAACTCTATTACAAAGATTATTTTACAATATTTTAGGTGGTTTATGTTATAATGAAAAGGGCAAAAAACAAACAATTTATTACACATTATATAAAACTCAGTGGTTCGCAAATAAAGATCTCTGTCAAGTAGTCTCTGTCATCGTAAAAAAGAATGTAAATCTAAACACATCAAAAATTCGCAATTAAAATAACACTAGCTGTCCCTCGTCGAGTGACACTCGCTGTTCTGCCTTAACTATGAATTGGAATCATTATATTAATACGCGAAGCAAAAATTTCAAGTACGGTTCTACGAGAATTGTGCATACGGATCAGTGTGAAATTGGGCACATTTAAATTATACATTAAATTAATAAAAATAACACACACTACCTCACTCATACTAGCATTTTGAAACAAAGTTGAAACTTTAAAATTAAAACATGAATTATGGTCGAATTTCGACCACAGGGCGATCTCTACTAAATAAATAACTACGCCTACACCTACAACTATGGCAGACCTACAACCTACTAGGGCCGAACGATTATTTTTAGGGTTCTGTAATACTCAAGGAACTTGCTTCGCTTCGGGCCGGTGGCGTACACAGTATGATCCTTATCGAATTAAATACGTTACACACTTTAAGCATTTTATACACATTGTAGTAGCCCTTTAAACCATACAGTTTAAATTAATATCTTATATTTAGAAGATATTGTACAAGCGCGAAAAATGTATACCAAGCGGTCTCGCACGTCGCGTCGAGGTGATAAAGTCCGGTTTTTACCCATGAACCCTAAAAACATTTTCAATATTGTATACAGAAGCATATTGCAGTGATTAGTATTATTCGCTGAAGAACTTCTTTCTCCAAGAACACTATTCCACGCGGGCGAAGCCGCGGGCAAAAGCTAGTATCATATATAAGATGGTTAGTGCCAAAAAGTATGTTTTCCTATTAACCCTAATAATATGAAACGAAAAATAATCAAACGTTTAAGTTTTTGTCTAGTGATCAAAGTTCCATTTTGAATCGCCGTCTTGAAAATCACGTGCCGCGTCGCATATCGATGTGAACCAACCCTAACGCTAAAAACACATAAAACTACAGACAAATCGGGGAAAAGAACGTGAAGTTAAGGGAAAGTTTACAAAAAAAGTGAACCAACAAAACCTCCCGTATTGATATATAAAAAATCTTATATGTACTTTAATAAATAAAATAAATAAACGAACACTCTGTATCTGGGTTATTTTATAATCGGAATCTGGGAAATGGCTGCAATGTATTTCCATGAAATTTAATATGCAGGGAGTTTTGGGGGAGAAAAATTGTTCTAGCTAGGTCTAATCCCTGAGAAACTGCGCATTCTTAAGTTACATTGGTTTTTCGTCATATAATACTCGTAATATGTGAGCGATTTCGATTTCTCATCAAATCCGGATGGCGGCTTGGTTAACTTCAGACTTTTGGGTTGATGGCAAATTGATGTCTCGGGTTCGAATCCCGGTCAGACGAATATTTTTGTGATTCTTTGTCTTATTTTTAAAATTGTTTTATCGTTCTATTAAAACCCTGATCAAGTTTCGGTCTCCCAGGTACTATAAGTACAAACTCCAAACACTGTGTGAACAAGTGAACACAATATTCACAGCGGCGCGGCGTGGACACCGCATTACAGAAACACGAGCCGAATTGGTCAAGTGGTACAGTTCACACGCCATGTGAGATATGCCGCGGCTTTGTCCGCTGTTGGCTAATACTATAGCCCAAGCAGGAACAATTCACAACAGAGTATTCGTAACGTTATCGAATTAAAATTGTACGAAAATCATGACAGTGCATATACAATTTTCATTACTTTAATAATTACTAGCTTTTTCCCGATGGTTCCGCCCGCGTAAATACAGTATCCCACGGGAATACTGCACTTTTTGGTATAAAAGGTAGTCTATGTTTTAATCCCGAGCCTAACTACAATACAAAATTTCATCGAAATCCGTTAAGTAGTTTTTGCGTGAAAGAGTTACAAACATCCATCCATCCTCACAAACTTTCACATTTATAATAGTACTAGCTGTTGCCCGCGGCTCCGCCCGCGTAAATATAGTATCCCACGGGAACACTGTATTTTTTCGGGTTTAAAAGTATCCTATATTTTAATCCAGAGCTTAATAAAATGATTGTCGTCAGCTTTTTATACCAAAAAATCGAAATTATTAATTAATTTAAAAATTCGGAGCTACCTGAGCTCGCCACTATTTTTCTCCAGCTCACATAGAGACTAACTAGACTACGTCTTAGTATCAACAACGATGAATACATATACCTAAATTGTCACCAGCGCCACAACCACAGTTTAAAGAGGAACAGATTAACAGCTACATAGTTAGCTTTCGATTTGATTGCACTACTACCAAGTACAAGCGTACGGTGTGTCTGCAATTTGGGCCGTTAAAGGTGACGTTAAAATTTTCCAAATTTGGATCGACTTGGATCGTTCTATGAAAGCAGTTGCTCTGTACGTAATAATAATAAATAATAACATATGATATATCCATGGACGCTTCCACACCACGTCAATCTGGTCCCGTGGTAAGTTCTCGTAGAACTTGTGTTACGGGTACCAGACAACGGAAATATATTTAATACTTTTATACCATACATATATTTAAGATTTTTACTATATTATACACATATTTAACACACATCCATGATCCAGGAACACAGAAAAACTTTTTGTTCCTACGGGATTCGAACCCGCGACCCCCGGCTCGAGCACTAACGCGCTGAACCACTGAGCCACAGAGGTCGTCATAGGTAAGTATATACAATTTCTACTCTGTGCTGTGCCATAGGTATATATGTGTTTGTGTGTCGCTGTGATACTGATATAGTGAGCCGCGCAGCAGCCTGCTGCGGACCGCTGACGTCACGGCGAAAGTGAGCGTCTACCTGGAGGTGTTCAAGGTTTGAGCACCACACAACCATAGTGATGTTCCAGCTGGAGGTACAATACCTGGCTAGAGTTGTAGGAGTACGGGAAAATGTTGTCTCTAGTTTTTTTTTTGTTGGAAAACTTTTTTTTAAATTTACTATTTCAAAAACTATCAGTAACCTTTTAAATGTACTTTTTGTGATATTTAAAAAAAACACAATAATATTCGTATGACCGGATTCGAGCCCGAGACACCAATTTCCCTACAACGCAAAAATACATACGTGCTCATTACACGTTCGATGTCGTAGATATTGTTACACGACGAAAGAAAAAAAAAGGTATAATAACTTAAAAATGCTCGGTTTTCCAGGGATAATATCTAGACTAGATCAAATTTTTTGCCCCTAAACCCTCCTGCATACTAAATTTCATGGAAATGCTTGGACCCGTTTACGATATTCTTTTGTAGATTAAATATATTACACAACGAGGGTACCTTGCTTAGCACTCTACAATGGCGCGTATATACGGTGTGTCATTTGGTGTCCAGTGTCAACTGGTCGACGCAACAAATTGACACCAGCTGTACCAAAAAATACTCTGGCGGAGTTTTAGTAACCGAGGTCCTTTATTATGTCAGTGTAAGGGAACCCTCAGTGAAAAAATATAAATTTTCCTCTATAAAAACAATAATCAGAGTTGAAGTACAGATATTACAAACATTCGTAAAAGATAAAACAATAAATGCATATAAGTGATAGAATTATTGTGAGTTACATAAACTATTATTGTTTGACAGAAGATGAATCGCACATCCCTGCTTATTGCTGCAATAAATTGCACATGTTGCAAAAATGCAATCAAATAATGCAACATTAATAAATAACAGAATCAGCTAATAATATGTGTTACGAATCGTTCTAATTACTAAGTAACAAATAACAAACTTTTTAAAAATACCTATCCAAAGAGTGGTATGGTGTTGCAAAATAAATTAACAATTAAGATATTAGAATTGTTTCTCTTCAAAGTATTATTCAACTTATTTAGTTTTTTTTTATTGTTTAAAATAATATAACAGTTACACAATAATATGAAAAGCTAGTAGCTACTTTAAATGTTTCAAGTAGAGTGTCTATTA
Source organism: Phengaris alcon alcon (assembly GCA_037179445.1). NCBI lineage: Eukaryota > Metazoa > Arthropoda > Insecta > Lepidoptera > Lycaenidae > Phengaris > Phengaris alcon. Next base: position 610,229 of record JAYRCH010000372.1, read on the forward strand.
GGTTCAAAGAGTTTCCTCGCTGGATGGCAATGCTAACCTCTAGGAGCCAGATAGTTACCGGCTCTGGGGTCTCGGGTGGCCTCTACGAGTTTTTCGAAATTTAAAGTTATTTTATACGTATTACGGCATTTTCATGCCTTATTATTAGGTAAATAAACAAATTAGATTGATTAACTAAATCAATACGTACTTATAACACCGAAATATCGTAAGTAGCGCTATTGAGTGGGAATTAGGCTGTGGTAAGGCTTCATCGATTTTGGTTCGTTCGATCGTTCCTTCAGAAATACCTGACTGTTCTATTACCTTTATTTATAACTAGCTTTTGCCCCCGACTCCACTCGCATAATCACAGTATCCCACGTGAACACTGTACTTTTTCGGGATAAAATGTAGCATATGTTTTAATTCAGAGCCTAGAGACTACTACAATATAAAATTTTATCAAAATCCGTTCAGTATTTTTTGCGTAAAAGAGTCACAAACATCCATCCACACAAATTTTCACATTTATAATAATAACTTACTAATACCCGCGGATTTTATGTATATTTTCCCCCAAATAAGGAGATATTAGTCCTACTACAACTGATTAGACGTACTGAGTACTGGTCCGACTTTGTAAATTAGGTACTACGATATTGATGTCTCAAGTCAAAACAAAATAATGCGGGGTTACATGGGTCGTTTTTCACCATGACATTGACATGAAGTTGACATTTATTCGCAAGTCGTGTGTATCACTTTTATTAATTAACTCCGAAATGTCGCCGAGATTTAACATTGGAAATAATGAACATGAGACAAACGACAAAAGATACCTTTTGGGCTCTGGGGCAGCCCTTTAGGGTTCCATGACAGACAAGAAAAGTCCTTATGGCTGAGACTATATGCTCCGGAATCTGGATCGGCGGTGAAAATTCAGATCACTAAAAATAGAACTCTGCGTCAATAGAGTTCAACAAGCTGTCATATGTGACATTGGACTTGACACTTGTGTGTTCGATTTTCAACTCTATTGTACTAGCGCAAAGTTTTATATTCAATGCTCAGAATTTTATACTGTCGTCCGGATTCCGGGCCATATAGTCCCAGACTATGATGGAGACATTTTAACCGACTTCCAAAAAGGAGGTGGCTTAAAATGGGTAAAATAAATTACTACTTATAGTTATAATATTGTAATTCTTTTAATCCTAATAATAATGTAATTATAATTTGTATTTCTATAATTGAAAGTATTTTTTACATGCCTTTTGATTGGATAATGTGCTGTACTGAATACTCGTAATGCTGGTTTAACGCTTTACGCTCATTGTGCTTATATTTCCAGTAAAAATACACATTTGAGCGAAAAAAGAATTATGAATTATGTTTTTTGTACGTATGTTACGCTATTACTCCGCCGATTGTGAACCGATTTTCGTTTTTTTTTTCTTATTGTAAAGGGATTACTTCTCTGTTGGTCCCATTGTCACCCAATGGTGGAGCTGGTGATGGGATCCATAAGGAATCAAGGAAACTCCTCAAAATATATGGGGGCCATATAGAAATTTCGACTTTTTAAAAGTAAGCCAAACGTAGCATACGTTCATTTCATCATCAAAAAGTGACATTTTGTGTTAATGTATACGCTGGATCCAAAAGCACTGAACAGAACTCCTCAGTCTTTAAAAATAAACGGTTGGAAATGTCAGCATTGTTTAAAGAATTGCATTATACGTTTGTAGTGTATCTTACTACTATTATAAATGTGGAAGTTTGTGAGGATGGATGTATGTATGGATGGACGTCTGTTACTCTTTCACGCAAAAACTAATGAACAGATTTTGATGGAATTTAGTATGGTAGTAGTTTAGGCTGTGGATTAAAACAAAGACTACTTTTTATCCCGAAAAATTACAGGGTTCCCGTGGGACACTTTATTTGTATGGGCAAAAGCTAGTACAGTATATGGATGAACTGCAGATTGGACGATAGGCAGTTTGGTGTATGGCTACTGTAAAAACATTATTCTGTCAGTGAAAACTAAAGCTATAATATAAGGCTTAAACACTGTAATAGCCTTGGTCCTAAATCATTATCAGGTTGTCTAGATATTATGCTTTATATTACAATGTTGTCACATCGAGAGAGCGTGGGCGAATCTGATATCTATGTAAGCTTAACCTGGCCTAGAATGCCTAAACAGGACTGACGAAATATATTACGAAGTAAGGTAAAAAAGTTTTGCTAGTTATGTCAGATGATTTTTTAAACTGCACCCATTTCGGGTGTGGGAATATCCATGATCAGAAGAGCATTTTTTAATTTAAAAAAGGGGTTAAAAGCAAAGAGAACATTTGTTACACTATTTTAAAAAACGGTGCAAACTAGTAAACTATATCATAAATTCCCGCGGGATTTCCATTTGCGCGTACGAAGTCGCTAGCAACATGTAGTATAACGATAATTTCATAGAAATACGCTATGATATAAGTACATTCATATAAAAACTCGCTTCACCTTGAGATTCCGATATCAGCTCCTATTCCGATATCGCTCTATTCACTCTACCGTATTAGTTGTGTACTTATTTGGTCATAAAGCAATGAAAGTGTTTTCTGTTCAGATGCAATTTCATCTAAATGCAAACGCAATAATATTAAATGAAATCGGATCAATTTATTCAGACACACATTAAATTCGAAAAAATTAATACGACGTATTCGTAGTCGCTTGCATACAATATACAGCCTCCGTAATAGACGTAATTATTGATGTAAACATCAACATGCAGGCACTCGACCTGGTCTAGTTGCCCACCGTCGAGCGTAAGATACCACTTTTATTTGTAACAAGCTGCCAGCTGGTGCCCGCAACTTCGTTGGCGTAGAACAAACGAAAACGGAACCCTAAGATAAATGTAGCCTAAGTTACTCCTAATAACATCAGCTATCTGCCAGTGAATGTGGCGTGAAAATTGGTCCAGCCGTTTCAAAGATTAGCCGGAAAAAGATACAGACGGACAGACAAACATTTTAAAACTAGATTTTTACTGTAATTACCTATACACTTTCATATACGCATTTAGTATTGACTAAAAAGCTGTTAATTTAAAATTACAAACAACCTCTTAATTTTTTTTGTCACTTTATTGCACGGTAGATAAAATTTAATTGGTATCATTACAATACGCCATTGTCTTTTTGTTTACGTTTAATAATTCAATTTAATAATTGGATCTGAACGGAGTATAAAACCGTGGTAAAACCTCCAAGTACCGTATTAGAATTGTCATACTATAGACCTTCTTCATTTGGTAGTAACAATTAATGTAAAAAATGTAAGTACCGAATTAGAATTTGTGTGACTATAAAAGACTTATTTGGTCATAAATAAAACAATTAAAGTAAAACCACAGCTTTACCTGATACCTTTTTACGGCGGTATGCAAGATTACGTTGATTTTCTAATGTGGTGGATTTTGGTCTGAGACGCATGAGCGATGTGACGCGATGTTAACGTATGTGCCTATAATAAATAACATTTTCTACGAAATAGGTTATAATATTTTCCATTTATCATCTGCAAGGCGTCCCGCGATAGCACATTACTTTTTATTAGTTTTAGGGTTCCGTACCTTAAACGAATAATAAAACGGAACCCGTCCGTCCGTTCGTCCGTCGTATTCAGGACTGCGGTCCCTTGAAGCTGTAGCAAAATCACACACTCGACACTCTCGAGGAAATCAAAATTCATAAGGTACGCCCAGTTGACCTAGAACTATGAAATTTGGCAAGTAACATGGTCTTATACTACAAATACAAGAAAAAATCTGAAAACTGCAGATTTGTAATTAAATCATAAAAAATTGGGGGTTAAAGTAGAGGTCTTCGAAATTTTATACTGAAGCTACTAGTTCAAATGGGGTATCATATGAATAGGCTTGATTTGAGCATTCCAACATATATTTTATTTATTATTTACGACACATTTTTTTAATTTTAACATGAGAAATGTCAAAAGTAAATCAGTAGCTTCTGCGTGCAAACTTTCGTCACCCATTTTTAGGCTCTACAAAAACTGCGAGAACTATTAAAGATGTTCCTGCTTTGTACGAAATCCTCGATAGGCGAGTCCGACTAGATCTCGTCCAGTTTTTCTTTAAATCGTTGTTAATTTCGAGCAAAACTGTAGTTAATTTCACTAATATCTACTCCGTCAACTGTGTGCTCGTAGTCCTGAATCGATTTTTATTTGAACAAAATCCACAAAATGACTAATATTATAATCAAAACACTAAGTACTTGTGGCAAATACCCAATAAACGTCTGAAAATCTAACCAATTTCCAAACCCATATATGGCGAAGAAGATAATTTATGAATTCCATCGGAACTTCTCTGGCATACATATGCATGCGCATGCAGATACTTACGAAAGCGGAACATACGCGCGCCTTACCTCACTACGCTGTGATGAAAATGAACGTTTTATTTGAAAGTATCTTGGACGTCCTCTTACGCGCAATCGTCTGTTTCGAAATTAGTATTTGATCCATTCCAAAATTAGCGAAGTCATCGATCAAAATGTATGTAGCATAATACCTAAACAAATTTTGAAACAAGCCCTACAAGTATTTAAAATAAACAAAATTTATAAACTATAAACCGACAACGCAAATTATATAGACTATGTTACCCGGGCCATTATTACTATTAACATGTCATTCATTAAAATCGGGTCAGTAGTTTAGGCGCTACGGTGGAACAAAAATAGACTGCCAAAATCCTTTTGGCTTCGACGTAGTCGGGTAAAAATTAATCACAAATTACAGTAACAGATTGTGGCCACACTTCTTTTAAATAATCTAGGATAGAATAGAAAATCATTTCATTGCACAAACGAAAACGGAATTTTACAAAAAAATGTCGGTGGTCAAATACCGCCGCAGTTTCTTCCACAAAACCCTGCTCTAAGACACAACCATTTAAATTTTAAAATTATGATGCGAAATTATGTCGTGTTATGGTAAAAGCAAGGTGCCGAAGTGCATTTTTCAAACTCCAAAGTCAATTTCATTTTATAGTTATTATGTGCCTTTGTTTCAGAAGAAAAGAAAAAGCAATGGATCAAAAAATAATTCTGACAGTAAGAAAACCGGCGAAAAGGGCAACATCAAAAATGGCGAACAAAAAAGTTCAATCAATTACCTACGAAGGAGCATTATAACTTAAAATAACAATAACCATAAGCCTCTTACAGAGAAATATCTCAGCCCCCGAGGTCACAACAATGCTAGGGGAGGGAATTGCAAAATATAAAAATACAAAAGAAATAGGAACAGAAGTGATCGATAAGTACAGTCTTCAGGGGGCTTCAGGGAGAATTTTACGTGAAAAGTATATTTTCAGGTGGAATATTAAAAATAAAACCTATAATGAAATGGTTTTCTTTGAAATACTTCAAAAGTTATTGTCCGATTTCGCTCAAAATAATTTTCCTAAAGAGTTTTCTGTATGGCGGACTGACAGACAGACAGACAGACGGACAGAGCGAAACTATAAGGGTTCCTTGAGTGAGGAACCCTAAAAATATGTGTAGGCACATTCCAAGCGATAGGAACCTTTAAAAATACATTCTCTCGCAATATCCTATAGATCACATAATAGTAATATAGATCATATAATATCTGTGGACGCTTCCACACCACGTCAATCTATAACATACATTTAAGGTTTTTATTATACTATCAATATATTTAATACACATCCAAGACCCAGGAACACGGAAAAACTTTTTTGCCCCTTCAGAGGGGTTCGAACCCGGGACCTCCGGTTTAAGCGCCGACGCGCTAACCACTGAGCCACTGTGGCCGTCTATAGTGTATATATGCGGGTTTATACCTTGTTGAACCCCTACATTTTCAACCCTTATATTATATCGATGTTTCTTAGTATGAAGGCAGACTATTCAGGATTGGAACATGGAAAATATGTGGTTGTCTCTAGTAACTGTCGCTGTAAAAAATATTTTGAACTAAATACTATGTAATATGGTATCCTAGCGAACCCGTGAGTGCGAGTTAAGCGTTTTACCCACTACGCTACGGACGCATACCTAGATACATATATACATACGACTATTTTCATTACCAAAAAAATTTTTTTTTGAATTATAAAAAATTTGGACAGTAGCTTTAATTTACAATGTAGACGCACACAAAGAAGGGATTTTAAAAAATTCCACCTTTAGAGGGTGAAATAGTATTGAAAGTAAAATTGTTAATATCTGCACCCGTTTCGATGAAAATTGAGATTCTAGGCTCTTAAATGTAACATTTCATTAAATATGTATTTCAAGGGTTTATTAGAATTCACCTTATGGGGGTGTAAAATTAAAGGGTTGAAAGTTTGTATAAAAATATTTAATATCTGTCCTCATTTCCATGAAATTTAATATCCAGGATAATAAATACGAATAATTAAGTACGTTTTTATAGTTTTTATTTTTTTAATTCGTGCCCTAAAGGGATGAAATGGGGGTTCAAAGTTTGTACAGTGAATTATCAACAACTGAAAGGATGGCGTTGAATTTTGGCAGGCAGATAGTTAGTATGACGAAGAAATCAGTTTAAAATGATTTTACGAAATACATACCCCACGGGGGTGCCATGGGGATCCATGCGGGCGAAGTTTCGCGCAAAAGCTAGTATAATTTAATTTACGTAGTCGGGTTACGTAGTCGGGTTACGTAGTCGGGTTAGGTAGTCGGGTTTTAGGTAGTCGGGTTAGGTAGTCGGGTTAGGTAGTCGGGTTAGGTAGTCGGGTTAGGTAGTCGGGTTACGTAGTCGGGTTAGGTAGTCGGGTTAGAATTTTTTTACCAACATTATAGTTTGAAGCCATTGTTATTTAAATTGTTTATCAAGAAACCAGGAAAATATTAGAATATAACACATCTTAATAGCTCTTATCGAAGTTATTGGTTAGTAGAAGGATAATTAAAATGTTTACGAAGGCTACCAATTTTGTAAGTCTATAGCTGAAATACCTATTTGATGGATCCGGTGGTAATGATAATTATTTTATTCTACCTACTTTTTTTCTTTTCTTTGTCTTAATTAAGAAAAAACAAAGTCTGCTACAGTCTTCATTTCGAATACAGAGTTTATTTATTTATTTATTGGCTTTGGCTCAGTGGTAAATCAGTTGAGTGATGAGCCGCAGTCGTAAGGAGTTTCTATCCCAATCCTAACCTTCCTCACATTAAGGAAAAGACCGTACTCAGTTGGGACAATTTTATTGTGGTAACTGGCTAGTATTCATATTTACGATAAGGGCTCAACTAATTTACTTAAGAATATGAGAAAGAGAGAAATTCAAAAGACGACTGTAGAATCAATTTCAAATGAAAGTAACTTCATATTGCACGTTGCAGCCAGTTTTTTTCATAATTGGAAATAAAAAACAAATTGGAAAAAAAAGTTTTTGGCTAAGTAATGTTTTTTCCGGAGTTTAATCATTCTTTTAATAAGCTTTTCAAAGGAACACAAGAAAATGCGATAGCAGAGTTACTTATTCAAAGTTGCATAATATTCGTGAAATAATCCCTAAATATATACAATTTCATTATAAACATTACGTAGGTATTTAACCAAATTAAATATAAGAAAAAAATATGGTCTCAACACTTTCAGTTGTAGAGAAAACAAAGGAAAAACGTTAGGATCAAAATCAAAATTAGAAACTCTACACAGTTACGTTTAGAATTTTTGGGTCTAATAAATTCTAACGCAATGTTATAATATTACGCACATTATTTCTTAATCATAGACCACACTTAAACCTTCACCGTAGCAAAGAAACTTCTCGTGCAAACCTACGTAGTACGTAATTAAGTTAGCCGCGATTAATACGTACACTACAGTCCACAACTAAAAAATCCGCCAGAGAGAGCTATTTCAAGGAATCGCTTACGTGCGATCACCTTGTATCTTATTTCCAATACATTTTCAATCACGCCGAGCATATTGTGCTATCGTGTTCAGAGAATAGATGCCCTTACACCCCCTCAGAAAACTTCCGTAAAACGCATGCAAAGGCCTCCAGATGTAACCAGTCGAGCGTTCTAAGCTTACGAGATTTAAATTCTAAGAAATAGACTTTTTGTAAGGATCTCGTTAACTCGACGTTGTAAATTTATAACCTCCGTTAATATGCAGTTACATTACGAACGGCACGTAATAATACAAGATTAATGTTTAACGATGCACAAAGGTTACAAATTGCGAGCAATAAAGTTTATCTACTGTCACCGGACTGAGAAACATTTCGCAATTTCATTCAAGGCATGGGAATGAATGGGAGTCGGGATTCGGGAGAGGAGCAACAAGTGACTCCCAGTTACATACGAGCCACGAGCACCAGGCGAGACGAGACGATCGTGAAAACTGGGCCGGACACACGAGCCGCGGCCGTGACCAAATTACAATCACTTTTCAATTAATAAAAAAACGGCACCTGCAATGCAACTGTCACTCGATACCGATCTCGATAGCACGCGGCAACGCGGGACGTACGTTCTGCACGGCGGTCGGCGCTGCACTGCCGCGCCGCCCCGCGGCCCCAGGCTCGCGGGTAACTTACTTACAGTTTCGTAACCGTATTACTGGATCGCTTTCCGCGATTCGGGTGCGGTGCCGAATCCGCGAACCACATCTTGCGCCTTGCCATGCACTGCCTCGGATCGTGCAAGACTCGTGCATGCCTCGGATCGTGCGAGACTCGTGCATGCCTCGGATCATGCAAGACTCGTGCAGGCCTCGGATCGTGGATGCGTTACCGTCGCTTCAAATTGATGGCTCGTACCGCGTACGGAGTAGGTACCTCATTTATGCACTGGGTAGTTAGTTAATTGGGCCCTAATGAACCTATTAGGACACGACTTCCTTTTTTAAACATTTTATTTTAATTAAAATGTATTCGTTTAACCCGAATTGGTCTCCACTCTCCACGGGGGAGTGAACGGCTTATTTTTGTGTGTGCGCTGCGTTTTCCTTTACGTTTTATTGGCAATTAGGTCAGCGTCGATAGCTGCTTATTCTTTTATCCACGTAATTAAATAAGGCATTATGGAGTACGGACAGATGATAAGTAACAGTCTCGCGACCGAATACTAAAGCGCTAATCAAAATTAGGAGCCCTCCTATTCACAGGTTGTCGCTATCTCTGCTAGCCGAAATGACAAGGACAGCATGTGACATGAGCGTCACTTAATTTAACTATCGTGTCAGTATTTGGCCGTTTCTAAGCTATAGGTAGAGCTACACCATATACCTATGAAATAGCTAAAGCACAATTCACTGCGATAAGCGCGAGAGAAACAAATAAACGACATACCTCACTACAAACCGCGAATCGCGATACATTACACAGTCCTGGGCCTTTAGTCAAGATGCATTCAATAATTTCGACAGCGAACTTCGAAATCAAAAATGTGTGGGATTTGACATAAGTCATCGCTAAATAACATATCGCGGCGTGTTGAATTTATGTACAAGTATTTACAAAAATCAATCAATTATTATTTGTTATTATTGTATAAAATGAATGTTTGAATTTTTAAAGTGATCATCCCAAATTCTAAGTCCACTCGTAAATTCTCTTTACTTTTTTGTTGACACTGACGTTACTTGCTTTCTAGTAAAAATTATGAAAATATTTAAAAAATATATGAACATTTAAAACTGTGTTTAGAGTGAAAACTAAATGTCAAATCCCATATATTTTGTTTTCAAACTTCTTCATCGAAATTATCTGCATCAAATGCATCTTGACTAAAAGCCCTGACTCCTGTCAGAGAGCAAACAATATACACTGGCGGACACATAAACTGCATCATAGTGCAAGATAACTTTCAATGCAATATAATTAGTGAAAGTGCAAACTATTTTGATTTATTTCAATAATAATGCTAAGACTGGTTCTTGATCTGTTAAAAAAATCTACTCATGAGTGTATAGGTAACTTTTCTCACGAAAAGAATCAAATTACTCGTTTTGCAGCTTTTTGGAATGAAACAGTGAATAGAACAAAAACGGCTTGATTATGAAAATTTTACAATACCAAGAAAAGAAAAAGTTTTTTTGGTTTGCCTCTTGCCCTAACAACTGATTCAAGTCGGTTTCGCATCGACCAGTGATCAGTGTTTTTAAAAGATCTTGCGGAGTATTGTCCCATTATTGTGACAATGCAACTCTGAGCTCCGCAACCGTTGTTGGGACCGGATTTCTTGTAAACACAGCTCTATTTAGGTTGAGGTTGAGAGTCCGTAGAGGAGATCGAGGTCCGGGCTACGTGCTGGCCAATCCATGGAACGAATCTCAACTTGAGTAAAGTATTGCTCAACTTGTCTCGCTGCGTGCGGACGAGCATTATTAATTAAGTTAATTAATGAAGTTTTCGCCTATAAATCCGCTAAAAGGTACCACATATCCTCCAATATCTCCGTTATATAGCGATGTGATGTTAAACCACGGTTACCACGGCCATGTGTGTCTGCGTCAATAAACACAAGTTTAGTTCGAGCATCCATCGATATTCCGCACTATTACATACAAGACCGCCTTTAAATGGAACCCTCTCCTCAATGAAATTTTGAGCATATCGCTCTCCTCGTCTACAGTAGACTAGTCTGCGACCATCAGCACCGTACAAACAAGTCCTACACTTATCAGTGAATAATACGGAAGCTCTTCAGTCCAATTTAAGTGTTCACGAGCAAATCTCAGTCGAGCTTTTCTGTGATCTGCAGACAATTTTGGTCCATTTGCGGGTCTGAAAGGTGTGATATCACGCTCTTTTAGCCTTTTTAGCCTAGTTTAGTACCTTAGATTAGTACCTTAATTTTAACGGAGAAGATGGCTGGGTGCTGCCATCTAGTTGGGATCCAATAATTAACAAAATAAAATGTAATTTAAAATCACCGCGGCTTCAAGATACTGTTAGTATGTTTTGCGTGGATCGGAATACAAATAATAATTGAAGAATCTTCGGGTAGTTTGAACAACTTAACAAATAGGACAATTGACACCTCAGTCCTGCTGGAAAGTAGCCGAAACGTCGGGAAAAGAAAAGTGCACCGCGACACAATCCGTAAGTGTTTAAAACAATGAGCAATATTCGCGTAAACATAAGAAATCAATATATTATATACTTACATACAGAGGAACAGCTTTCATAGAACGATCCAAATTTTGCCAGTATTGTCACAGAAGATGAGGTCAAATTAAACTAATCCAGCGTCAGTATACGGTTATTAATAAAGTCTAATTTATCAAAAACTGACTGAACTGGTAGACGCCTCAACCCGCGATCGAACCTGCACTGACTCAAGGTCTATTCACTAGGTCATGGAAGCTCCTATAATAAAGCAAGACACTTACTAGAAAATTAAATATTTACTTACATATTATTATTTTCCTTAGGATTCCACTCTCTCCACTCTCCACCACCACTACGGATACGGATACATTCACCACATGCTTGGAGTAGTGTAATCGAAGTTCCTCTTTAGTCTGTGGTCCTGTGGTGTCACTCGCCCTTTTCGCGGCGAATTATGCTAGGGAATATACAAACTTCTGGCTACACTAGCTCTACCATTTAAAACTTGCCACGTCTACTGAATAAGTTTAAAGTACAAATCTAATCAGCTAAGTTTAATACCTTGGTCCTTGATTCGACTTGATAGTACTCTTATAGCTTTCTTCGTCTCATACGACATTTCGCTGCGTTTATTAGCTGCTAATTCGAATCACGTTTTCTGCTGTAACGAGATTTTGCCACGTAACAATGGTAGTTCCATGCACCACGTCTCAATATCGGACTCTAGCACGCAATATATGTATTATGCAATAAAAATCTTAAATATATGTAGGTATAGTATAAAAGTATTAAATATATTTCCGTTGTCTGGTACCCGTAACACAAGTTCTTCGAGAGCTTACCACGGGACCAGATTGACGTGGTGTAAAAGCGTCCATAGATATTATTATTATATCAAAACTGTGGGCTTACACGAACAATTGATAACAAAGTATTCGTAATATTATCGAATGGGAATTTAATGAATATCATAACAGTGCAACACCTATACAATTTCACTCGATAACGTTACGAATACTTTGTTGTCAATTACGTTATCGAATGACAATTATTGTATGAAAATCTGTCAAAATTTCAGTTCATTCGATAGCGTTACGTTTACGCCGACCACATACATATACACACACACACTACATAGCTAGTTGGTTCCGTTCTCGTTCAATTTAATCTAGCCGTAAACAGAGAGAGCAATAGAACATAATGCTACTCATTTAAATTATGTAAATAAATACAATACAATTAATTATATTAGGTACTCTGCCTGATGGGAACGATCTGGGATATTTCTTTGTTTTGTAGCATTTTAAGTTTTGGAGTAGTTATTTTTTTTTTTAGTACTTACCTACTTTTATAGTTTGTAAATATTTTAAATAGATTTTAGTTAATTTTAGCTTTTAACAATATATAGTTACTAATTGTAGTACAATACGAGTACACATTAATATGGTCGAATTTAATACTTAACATTTTTCCGGTTTCTTCAAACCAAGAACTTTCTTATTCTGACAAAACGTAGGGTTCCCGTCGACTAGATATACTTTTGTCCATCACAGGCAAAGTCGTCGCAAAAGGTAGTTTTTCAATAATTCAATTATTTGTAACAATAATCTGAATAAAACTCTTTCCTGCGTAAGTAAATTCGAAGAGCAAGACCGGAGAGTATTGCTTGGGGCAAGCAATATATACGGTTCAGAAAATAGTTGTCAATATTAAAGATATTATGTTGCATCATGTTATGAAAAATGTTATATATGACATAAATATACCCGACGAAAGTAGACTCGAGTAAGGAGGATCATATAACTTTATATACGATACATGTTTATTTAAAGGTTCATGTCATGTGAGTAGTGATACTGTGTGTTGTTATTCCTTTAGTTTTTTTGTAAAATATAGAAACAAAACAAAGTAATAACCAGTGACCTTGCGCGTCAAGTTCCATACGAATTTTGTAGGCGACAAGGGCGTCTCGCGCCGACCGGAGAGTATTGAAATCGGATAAAAAATCGCTATAAATATTTGAGACAAAATTTGCAAAAACTAAAACGACCTTCCCCTGAGGCTTACTTAAAATACTGAAATCATTTTCACACTCGTGTGACTTATAGAAGAAGAGAAAAAACGTTTTAACTTTTAAAAAATTTTGCATATTTTTAAATCAATGTTTAAATAAAAAAAAATATTTATAAAAAGACAGTCCTCGGCTAAATATAATGCAGATTTACATATATTTTTTTAAATTTTCCATTACGACCATGACTGAGGAAGAAGGTTTCAAGAACTCCAATTTTCAGTTCTATCGAGCGCACAACCCCTTAATCCTAAAGATACATTTTATGTATTTTCTTAAAAGATGACACCGGATTGCTAGCACTGCACCAAATTATCAGCACTCCGAAGAAATAGTAGATTCATAAGCTTCTCTCAAATTATTTTTGTTCCCGCTTAATAAAAACAAAAATTTAATGTTTCTAGAATCTACTGCCGGCGACACCGCACTTTTTGATATAAAATCAACGGAGTCTTAGTAATAGGGGCCCGTACGGAACCCTAAAAATTTTGACTTTGACCGGACTGGCAGATACATTTGACAGCGGCGTAAACGTAATATTATCAAATGAGAATGGTATGAAAATCAGTCAAATTGCATTCGATAACGTTACTTTTAGGTACGCCGCTGTCAAATGTTCCTGCTAGACCTCCTGAATCAAGACATTACAAACGAGAGTTTATGAGGTTGGATGTAATGTTTTTCTCTTTCACAAAAAACATCTGAAACGATTTAAGGGCGCGTTTACAAATTTGACATAAATTGCAGGGGCGTGCGCTCCATATAGGCAGAAATGCAGTGCTTTACTTGTCATTCACAGATATTTTAATAAAACGTTCGTACGTTTTAGATGACTTTAATTAATAGTAAATAAATTAATTAAAAAAATATAATAACTTAAAAACGCCTAATATTTTATAAATAGCAACTAATGCCGTTAAGTTCTGCAGGAAAAATCATCGCATGTGTGTGTAATTTTCATACTTCGCAAACGCACACACCCATGAATATCGACATAAATAAACAGCGAAAGTCATGCGGCGGGAGATGGCCGAACCGAGAGCCGGCCGAACCGAGAGCCGAGCCGAGAGCTTCGGTTCGGCTATCCGATCGCTTCCGAAAACCGCCGAACTGGCTTGTTGGAAATTATTCGTTGCCTATAATCCGAGTAAAAACAATACGACGCGAATCTAATGAATCATGTACGCACAATATGCATTTTTGTTTAGTAAGGTATTATTTGTTTAAATAAAAGAAACGATTTGTGTTTCGCGGGGGCCATATTGCATATTTCATGTGATAAGCATTGTTTACAATTTAATCGCTCCAGTTTATTTATAGTTTTCTTTAAAGATTTTTCATTTTAACATTTGAAAGTGTGTACATTTAACAGTTTATTACTGAGTTTCTACAATAATTGTAGTGATTAGCTTTTACTAGTGAGTTAGTCGATTTTTTTAAAATGTTATTTGACTGTGAGGTTTTGAAAATTAGAGTTTATTAAAAATTAAAAATAACAAGTTCTCACAATTGTCATTCAGTGAAAAGATTCAAATTCTGTCTAAAGGTAGGTGCGTACCCGAGTTAAAACAATTAAACCAGCAAAAAAATAATGTAACTCGAAAATTTCATGTTAAAAGTTATGAAACGTATAGCTGGCTGTGTGGTTGTGTACACAAGATTAAATTATATTGTTTTCCTTGCATATTATTTAGTAATTTACATCGGGATATAGTAATCTCAAGTAACCGGAACCTTTAATATGTGAAAATTGAAGCTGACTGGTGAGTAGTTATAATATTTTAAAATATGCTTATTATTTTACTTATTAGAATTTCTTCCGCCGCGACGATTGATCGCTGTTTTGTCTGCGTTGCCGTAGAAGATGTACATGAATAGTAGTAAAACTAAGACTTGTTCTGTTGGCATGGTTTCGACTTATAGATCCGTCGCTTGGCTGTAGCTATGCTAAAAATCTATAAACGAAAAAGTTTTTGCGACCGGGTACTTCGCCGCATGCCCAGTGTCATAATCCTGTGCACGCCACTGATAAATTGTGTGTTTTTCGGTCGATTTTACGACCAAATGAAACTAAATCCCACAAAACTAACCATTGTCACAAATAGAGTACTTATTTAGTCGGGATTGAGCCTTGACCTAATTGCGACTAACACCTACAACTAGATGTTAATACATCTAGTTGTAGGTGTTATCTGTCTGTCCGTTGTGCAGGTAACCCAATGGCCGTTGCCTGCACAACGGACAGATCAATTGTATCCTTTCTGAGCCGTTGTCCCCAGAGGCAAGCAAAATACACAACTTGATGGATCTGTCCCTTGCGTAGGGAATAATGACTGAACCTATGATACTGTCATCAACACTTAAATGTTAAAAGCGTCTGGAAAAATTTTGATAAAAAATACAGTACTACAGAACTAAAATTGGTTTAAAAATGTTATATATTTTCAATAGTATTCGTTCTATTCCAGAATGTCTACACCAAAAAATATGCAAAAAATAGTTTGGATTTAGGATAATTTTTCTGCTCTTAAGTAGCTTACTGTGTTTGTGCATAAAAAGTCTTAATTTTTTATATTATAAACCCTTATTTAACACTAACAATATTTATTATGTTATATAAATATAATCATATTTTTTATGAGTAAGTATCTAACAAGGTTCTAGCAAAATCAGAAGCAACTATTTCTTTATTATAAAATTTTGCAAATGTAATAGAAGTATTACTCCACCCTGCAGATTTTCTAATTGTCTCTATATTAACTCCTAGTTTGTTGGCTTTCGTTGTAGCAGCGTGGCGAGTGCTATGGGCCCCAAAAATTGAGGTATCAATGCCACTCTTACCTAAAGTTTCCTTGATCCACTTACTTAAAGTCTGAATAGAAATCTTGTTATATGTTTTCTTAAAGCTAATAAAAATATAATCAGTTTTACGATATACATTAGTTTTACTTAAATATTCTAAAAGGCATAATGCAGGGCATATTTTTGGGTCTCTCAAATAATAAGGAAGTTTAAGTATCGGTTGAAAACTGTTAGGTTTCGAGGTTTTTATAATATCTGGTATATAAATTAAAATCCCATCTTTGTTATTTAAATTAATATTACATATCTTTATCAAACTTAAAGTTTGTACCCTGTGTGCTGTAACGAGAGCCAACAAAGTAGCAGTCTTTTTAGAAAGAGTTTCTAGACTGAGATGCTCGTTGGGTCACTGAACAGATATAAACGATAAGACAACATTGGTATCCCAACTTATATTGTACTTTGGTTTAAGTGGTCTCATTCTGTAAGCTCCTTTCATAAACCTCTTTAATCTATAATCATTTTCTAAATCAGTATACAATAAAGACAATGCAGATTTAAAACTATTTAGCACCTTTGTTGAATTTATCAGTTAAAAAATCAATTGCCCTGTTCACAGACACATCGTAAAAATCATAGTTGTGGCTCCTGCAATACATTATCCATTGTCTTATACCATTATCATACTGTTTATATGTGTTATCAGATAACGAATTTAATATAATTTCCACGCATTCCTCCGACAGCGACGTCTTTAAATACTTCTCCCGGATAACCTCGCGGCAATTAGGTGTAACGTGAGATGGAGATGGTGCGGAACTCTGAAAGGAGATTTTAGCAAATTTGTATCAGGTTCAAAAACAATAAAGTTTTTATTCTTTGTTAATCTTTTAAATAAAGGGAACCACGGCTGTGTTGGCCAGTAAGGTACGACAATCAGTACAGTAAGGTACAAAACACCTTCTGCCTCATCCGTTAAAATCTCCTTTAATGTTTTTAATATTAAGGAAAATGATTGAAAGATATGAAGAAAAAAATATATATTATTCCAGTTGACGGTAAATGCATCTACTGCCCAAGCACTGGGATCTCTGTGCCACGTAACATACGTGAGGCACTTGGCGTTGGCACGGTTAGCAAATAAATCTGCATCAAATTCGCCAAAGTCCTTTCTTACTTTTGCAAACGCAGAATTTGCCAGTTCCCACCCGGTGTCAGAAATTTTTTGCCACGATAAACTATCTGCTTGTACATTGTCCTTAGTGTTCCATCCAAAAGTCCATCTCGTCACTCCATGTCCATGAGATTTTTGTCCATTACAATATAGCTCCCCAGCCAATATGCGAAGCGTCCGAAAAAAATTCTATTGAAAATCTTAGTGATTTAATTCTACTAAAACCTGTGTCTACTGTCTTTAACCACCAAATTTGTTTTATCAAAAGACGTTAAACACGACCTGTGTTTAACGTCTTTTGATAAAACAAGCGTTTGATTATAACTAGGATTCCTAGAAAGGTATAAAAATTTGATCGTTTCTAAACTTTTAGTGTATAACCAGGAATACTCTAACGCTGGACATGCCGATACTAACAATCCATTCAATTGTGCAAAATTCTTTAAATTACATTTCTTCTTATTTATAAATGATTTTATATATTCTTTAATTTTCTCTTCTTTGTCTGACGGCAGCTCCAAAGTCATAGAAATTGAGTTAAAAACGAAGCCTAAATATCTACATTTAAGATCGGGAACTAACCTGCTTTTGCGTTCGTTAATACGAGAAAAATTGATATATTCTTGGCATTCGTTTAACATTTCACCTAGACATATATAATCATATAAATATATAGCACAACTTATTTCATTTTTTCTAAAATATTCCATAATTGGTTTTAAAATCTTTGTACAAATATACGGAGCTGTACATAGCCCGAAAGGTAAACATGTAAATTCAAACAAAACTTCTTCGTATTGAAAAACGAAGATATTTCCTATAGAATTCATGAATTCGTACTAAGAAATATGCATCCTTTAAATCCAACGTTGCCATGTAACAGTCTTGTGTTAATAATTTTGCGACAGTGCGATAATCCTCCATTTTTAAATGCCTGGTAGCAACGAACTTATTCAATGATTTTAAATTTAATATTAACCTTTTGTCTCCATTTGGTCTCGGTATCAAAAATATAGAAGACAAAATTTTATCTGCAAGGGGAGTACATTTTTCAATTGCTTTAATCGTAATTAATCTTTTAATACAATTATCAAATTCAGTTTTTTCATCTTTTGAAATACTATAAGACGGAGGCGCATCCTGTAAAGGTTTTGATTTAAATGGTATTTTATAACCGCTTATGTAATCTAATATAATTTTATCACAAGTAATATCCTTCCACTCGTGATAAAAATTAAGTAATCGGCCTGCATACGGTACCTCATTTAACGAAGGGCCTCAATGCGCGTCTGCGCTCGGGCCGTCGCTACTGGCGGCGGCGGGGGTGCGGGCCTGCGGGCTGCCGCGATGGTCGCTCGTGGCGGCGCTCGGGGCGGCGCGCGCCCTTGTGGGTGTCTCATCGTCTGTCGATGGCCCTGATGTGTTGGCCCCGCACCCGGCCTCCATTGATGCGGGGCATTGTAGTTATACCGATTTTTGTAGGAAAAAGGAGCAGACTTAGTGCTGCTAGGAAAACTGTATTTTTGCTTATCTCTATTTATCTCTCGGATAAATCTTCCCCAAATAAATATTTGTCTGTTTTAGAATCATTTAATGCCTCCTTAAGGTCAGTATTAATAGACGAAATAATAAATTTTTGCCTCGTTTCAGTCTCATATCGATACATATCACATAAAATCACTCGTTCTCTTTACAAATTCTTTGAATTCATTAAAATCCTTTGTAATTATCTTATCTATAACTGCAGTAAGTGCAGATACACTTACGCTTATATGTCTTTGTCACCCAGCCATTGCGGCATCACGTTTAATGAGACTATCCGATAATGCAGCTTTTACTTCTGGGTTAAGCAGTGGTGGTACTAATAAATTACAATTCTGAGGCACAGGATACTCGTTAAATAGTTTTTCTTTCGTGTCCTTCTTTAAACCTCTTTTAATAACCTCGTACCACCTACCCACAATATATTTGTGTACTGCCTTGCCGAGTATTATTTCCGGCTCTGGAGCCTCGCCTAGAAGCTGCAATACTTCCTCATCCAGATTAGCCTGAAGTAGTTCACCTGGTGTTCCAGTATTCGCCGGTTTCGGCATCTGAATGACGCCAGGCTCCGCAGACGGCGATGGTTCCGACGGAACCGTGACCGCAGGGCTGACGGGGAGCTAAGGCGCGTACGCTTCTGGAGACTGCGGCGACATCGCCTGCACCCGGTCATTCTCTAGAGAAGAATCTTGATGATCTGTCAATAACCAATATTGCAATTATAGGTACATTTCTAAACAGCAAAAAACCCTGGTATTGGTAGTTTCGTGTTCAATTTTGTTTTCGAACAGCAAAAGCCCCGATATTGGTAGTTGCGCATTCGTAATTTACATTATATGTAGGTAGATGGAAAAAAAATCATAGCGGTACGTCGCCATTGTGCAATGTTTTCCATTACATTATGACTTTTTACAAATCGATAATGTATATCGATGGATATAGCCCTGGTTATTATAATTATAATATTAATTAGTAATTATAATGTTAGCTATTCACATCGAATTTAAACTTACTTTCTGTACTACTCGACGAAGATGAAATCCTTCTGCTTC
This sequence comes from Phengaris alcon alcon, assembly GCA_037179445.1. NCBI lineage: Eukaryota > Metazoa > Arthropoda > Insecta > Lepidoptera > Lycaenidae > Phengaris > Phengaris alcon. Next base: position 630,013 of record JAYRCH010000372.1, read on the forward strand.
GTTTCTTCAATTTTCTTTCCAATCTGCTTATTTTCCTTCGAATATTTCCTTCCTTATCCGGACTTCTGCGTTTCTTCCCCATGTTGAGAGCACACACCGTAGATAGTTGCGAACGTGCGAAAGGTTCGGCACGGAAACACGTAATGAAAAGCCCGCGTCTAAGCACCTAACAAGTTACAACTTAGAGAAGATGGCATGTACTTTTTTTTTTACATCTCTAAACTACGTGCAAGGGTGACGCATGGGTGCGCCACTATACAATAAGTTAGCATAAATCGCTAAGAATAAAGTCGCGAAATATAATGTGTGTATATCTCGAATTTGGCACCATAAAATAACAATCCTTACTAATATTATAAATGTGAAAGCGTGGATGTTTGTTACGCTTTCACGCAAAAACTACTGAACGGATTTCGATAAAATTCGGTATGGTAGTAGTTTAGACTCTGGATTAAAACATAGGCTACTTTTTATCCAGAAAAAGTAGTGTCCCCGAGGCATACTACACTTACGCGGGCGGAGCCGCGAGCAACAGCTAGTAATTTTATATTTTAGGGGTGGCTCTCCATACATGTGAAGTGGGGATGAAAAATATATTTTTTATTCTACCCCATCGTGTGGGGTATCGTTGAATAGGTCTTTTGAAATGAAGGCAAGGTTTTACACATGACTTTTTAAAAAGTCAACCATTATCGAATAATCGGCCTTCAAAGTGGTATATGTTGGTTTCTAAACTAATTATGTATAAGAGACAGAAACTTGTAAGTTTCCATACACATAGATCATGCTAAAAAGTCTTTAGGATTATTTTTTTTGGCCGAAAACGGACAATAACTTTTGAAGCAATTCAAACAAAAAACTTGAGAGGTGTCAAGGGACACCCGGATGGAACGAACGTTCCTTTCGATTAATTAGTGAAGGAATTGTAATAAAATATTATTTTTTTTAAGTTATAATAATATTTTTATTATTATTAACAAATATAATGTAATATAAACTTAATCAGTAGGCTCAATTTTAGTAATAATTGAGAGAGAGAGAGACAGACAGACAGAGAAACACGCGCACGCCGCACGGCTTACAACTATAGCAAAAAGTGTCGTTACAACTTTTAGTCTTAATTTTTTCCGTCTAGCCCCCTTTCGCAACGCGCGAAGAGGAACTTCGTTCCAAAACCTATTGCGCGTTGACAGTTACGGAACCCTCCTTAGACATGTCCTGAGTCCTGACATGTTTTGGTTCGGTTATTCATACATCGTCGCCATTTTCATGGAAAAGCGATGATTAAGATTGGTTCTCACTTGTACTGTACGTATTAATTAATGAAAATCCGTCGACTTCCTAAGCAAATTATCCAGCATTATGAGAATGTCTACAGTAATGACTACTTAATGGAGCTATACAAACATGTCGGATACTCAATTTAGGCGGGAGTCGGCGCCAGTATGAATATTCAGCTATAATTAAAAGCCGTCCCATATTTCACTTGTCGGGACGAATGACCTTGCCTGTCGACCAACCCGACCCCCTGGTCTTAGGCTGGGACTATATGATCTGGAATTCGGAAGGCCGGAGAAAAATTAGGGCACTGAAATTAGAACTCTGGGCTAATAGGTACAGTAGAGCTGAAAATCGAACACACAATTAGTAGCAATTCAAATGTCAATGTCATATATGACAGCCCGACACTTGACACTACAATTTTCAAATTATTTTTTTTTGACGTGATAACGTCTTATAAATCGATGGAGCCGGCTGCACGCACGAAAAAACATGACGTCATGCGTTACCTGTTACCCGTTATCGTTACCAAGTACCGTTACCAAATATTGTAATTGTAACAATTGTTGTTGTTGTACCTCATCATTATTATTATTATTATTGTTGTTGTTGTTGTTGTTGTTGACGTTGTCACGTTCAACTATCGTCAGTAACCCGACTTTACAGACAACCGGTATTTTTTATTATTATTTATATATGGCATCGGCTTATAACCATTTGCCAGTGTCAAGTTAAAAAGGCGGGAAATAGAACTTTCGTTTCAATTTTCAACACCGTATTCCTATATCGTCAAGTCTAAAGTCTAGCCAAAGTCCGAGTATATAGTCAGTACAGTCCATGAGTCATGTCAGTCGATTCAGTAAAGTGGTAGAAGCTTTACTGAAAGTTCCTAGGGAGTTTTGGCGGGAAACACAAAATAGCACCTTTTTAGAAGTTGTACCACTTGCCCACACTTGTGCACGATAACGAATATTTAATGGTTAATATTCTACCAATATTACACATTAAGAACCGAAATAACACAAATTTATGAAGTTTTACAAATTCCACAACATCACCCATTGAACTCCCCGGCAAAACTCCCAATTTTCAAATTTGTTTTAGAACTTCGTCGTCGTAATTAGCGATGGCACGTGGCAACTTAACTAAAGGCTCAGAAGTATCGATTCCTTTCTCTAAACTCATCATCATCACGACTGACGGATTAGACACAGAGGCGGAGAGTCACAGATTAAAGAAAGACGAACAGATATACAGCTACATAGTTAGCTTTCGATTTGATTGCACTACTACAAGCATACGACGTTTCCACACGGCACACGGCGTGAAAAATTGAGGACCGTTGAAGGGGACTTCAAAATTTTCAAATTTGGATCGATTTGGATCGTTCTATGAAAGTATATATTAGGTTTTCTAATCTTTGACCTAGTGGTGGATCGCCTTCAGAAGGTATTGGATTTTGTTTTTAACTTACCTCTACGGCCTACATTGTAGTCCAGTAAGGGAGGTAATGATGATGAATTATTTGCGTGGAACTATTAATGGATTTTATTTAATCGGAACTCTAAGTTAAAAGTAGCCTAAGGTAACTTCTTATAACTTAAGCTATCCAGTGAAAGTCAAATGTATTTTTTGTGTAGATCCTAGGTAACGTATACCTATGGTTTCATAGGCATTAAGTGCAAAGCTCCATGTTAATTTAAAATTACAAACAGACACTTCAATTTTATTTATTTGTATATGTATTATGTATAGATTATACAGATGTATATTATAGAATTATAGTACCTACTCGATTAAGGGCCTGTTTCAAAATCTTCCGATAAGTGTCAAGGTAGCTAATTTATCGCTCGATATAAAGTAAGCAGCGACAAAACTTTCGAATAAGCTATCCGACAATTATTAGAAGAAATATATATGAAAAAGTAAGTAAGTCAGTCAAACAATATAAAAAAAAACTAGATCAAAAGGGGATAATCTATTTGGGAGCTTAAAAATAATGTAGGTAGGTAGATATGTAATTGCTTATATCGAATGTAAACTTATACCTCACATTATATCGTTATTGTATCGTTATTGGAGTTAGCAACAGGCAATATTATCTTCCTTCTTCGGCGTCAATAAGCCACTCAAAAAATACTTAGCAATAAACCTGCTGGCGTACTGAATACGATGCTATGTAAATGCTGCTACGATAAGCTGTCAATATTTTGTGAGTTGTTGCATATAAAAGACACCATTATGAACTTAAGAATAAAAAAACTACTTACGTAATATGCTAGGCAGTAGGCTGAGCTCGCTTCAGAGTTAAGAGTCTGCAAATTTAAAAAAAAAACTACATTAACGAAAAAAAAAATGCACAAAAACGTTTATTTCCGTTTTTCTGGCAACTCAAATGGACCAATGATTTGTCCGTTAATAATGCCAGTCCATAAATTTATTTTAAACTGATACTGCGATCTGTCTTCACGTATCAATCTTGGGTTTTCAAGTTGCCAGCTGTGTAAATTGTGGAGGTTCAAAAAACCATCTTTTCGACACGTTGACTCGTCACTCCATAAAATTTTATTAAAATAACTTGGGTCTTCTCTCATCTTTCGCAGCATCGTGCGACAAAATGTTACTCTCGCATCAGCGTCCCTTGGCATTAGTGTTTGAACCCTTTAATAATGAAAGGGATATAATTCATGCCTTTTTAAAATTCTGTGCACGGATGTTTGAGGTATCCCGGTACGCCGTGAAATAACACTTATGGACGTACCAGGGTCTTCAGCGACTATTTCCAGTATTTCGGCTGCATTGTGTCGTTGAGGTCGTCCTTCACTGGCCCCGCCTATGCCGGTCCCAGGAAATCATCCTTCCATAAATGCATTGTGCACTCTAATGAAGACACGGTAATCAGGATGTCGAGCATTTGGATATTTTTCACGGTAAGCACTTGCTGCTCTGGTAGCGTTGCCATTACATAAACCATAAATTTAATGCATGTTTGTGTATTCAGCCGACGTGTATTGCTGAGGCATGATGCAAAAACTTCCAAACAACAAATCCAATCGATAGCACAAAACAATGTCCGTAAATGAGAGCTAAGTCGTCAGTATCACCAGGTTCACAAGTCCAAATCACAAGGCAAATCAAAGTCCGATATTAGAAAGCAGTAACAAATTGACGAAAGTAACGAAAACAAGAGCACATGCGATAGTCAAAATCACACTGAGATGTGTACACTCTACAATCAGGAGCGCGCCCTAAAGGCAAAAACATGCTAAACTTTTCACACACCGTGAGTTTGAAAGGGACAGTGTGCATCTGCCTAGTAACAATGATCATCAATCGTCCTTTTCACGCATAGAGGCCCATTGTATTGCTGTCTTTGTTAGTTTTTTACCTGATGATCCTTTTTTTCAAATAAACTTGTCGCAACATGTTTATCGCATGAAACATTTAGAGCACAACAATTTTAAATTTGAACACTTTTATTACATTATTACCATGGAGTTATGTTATTTTTTTTTACTAAAAACAACCTGTTGTTCTTCTGAAAATCCTTATTAGTGACTCAATAACGTTTGTGTAAAGAATTTTGGTAGAATAAGATCATTATGACGAAGTTTTATAACCATTTACAACAAAACTTAAAAATTTTGAATTCTGACTTTGATATTGATCTCGCTCCTGTAACTTAATATTGCTAGTAAAGTACACATTGTAATACCTTTTTAGAAACTACACATACTAGACAATTTATTAAGATAATGGGCCGTTATAGCGCCATACTTTTTTTTTCACAGTAAATGATCAAAGTTGACATTAAGAAAAAAATAGTTTAAAAAAAGCATAAAAAGATGATTTTGAAAATTGTTTACGTTAAAAACACCTAAAATTGTATTAAAATTAAATAATACACGTGTTCAGGAGTATAATACTAAAAAATCACACAGAAATACCTAAATTTGATGAAATTGTAACGGAATGAACGAAAAAAGTAGCGAAATTTATAAAAAAGTATAAAATGCTACGCCATTTTCAAATGGTTAGAAACCCTGGCAAGAAAATACGATTTTCTTACAGTTTCACATCCGGACCAACTCCGGACTAGAATACTATAGAACTTCACTTACAGGTTCGTTTAATCACTAAATATACTTCGGGATTCGTCCTCGATATTAGTATTTTCACACTTGTAGATGTTTAGAGCCATAAGAGAGAAATATCATGTCGTGGTTTATTATATTTTATTGAAAAATGAAAAACCATCTCTTTAACACAAAATAACTTAAGCTCTACAAAATAATTTAGCAAAATCCGAACAATCATTGACTATCGGTCTATTATAAAATTTTGCTAAGGTAGTGGAGTTACCTGTCCATCCTGCAGCATTACGAATAAGGTCGATATTGATACCTTGTTTATATGCTAATGACGTCGAAGCATGACGAGTGCTGTGACCAGAAAAAATGGACACGTTAACTCCACTATCCTGAAGTATACATTTAATCCATCTACTTATTGATTGGGATGTTACAGAATTATATGGTTTCCGAAATGAAATAAACAGGTTATCTGATTCTCTTAGTTGTTTGGTCATTTCTATGTATGAAATCAAAGCGTTGGCTGGACAAATTCGTTTGTTATCTTTAAAATATGGTAAATGTAACATGGGCTGTGCTGTACCTGGACGAGATGTTTTGATAAGATCAGTAATCTTTATCAATATTTGTTGATTAGAAATAAATATATTCTTTAGATAAATTTTTGATATTGTTTGTACTCTATGGGCGGTAACTAAAGCAATCAGAGTGACACACTTCTTTGTCAATTGTTCTAATGAAATTTGATCATGAGGAAATAAAGATCCCAAATAGTCTAAGACTACATTAACATCCCATGTTACGTTGTGCTTTGGTAATGACGGCCTAAGTCTAAAAACTCCTTTACAAAATCTAATAATCAATTTGTCTTCCATGATACAACCTAATATTAGTGACAATGCAGATCTATAACTGTTGATAGTACCATACTGTTTGCCATTATTAAACACTTCAGTAAAGAAATTCAAAATTGAAGGTAATGAGGATTGGTAAACCTTAATATTATTATTAGAACAATAATGAAACCATTTTTTAAAACACACATCATATTGCTTGTGTGTGTTTTCAGAAAGAGAAGCAATCATAATATCTATTGCTGACTGTGGTACATTTTTATTCAGCATTGCTTTCCGGATAATATCCCTGCAACCAGGATAGTTGTGGACTGGATATTCCGATCGTTGGAATATGGAATAAATAATTTAGCTCTACTGTCTCAGATTCTAACAGACTCGTAAACAGTGGGTACCATGAATGCGTTGGCCACGCCGGTACCATCACAATACCCTTAGCTCGGTCGTTAATTATTTTTCGTAATGTTTTGAGTATACATGATACTAGTGGAAAGGCATAAAAATAATAATTTGACCAACTGATCGTGAACGAATCTATAACGACTGCGTCCGGATCTAATTGCCAAGATGCGTATTGAGTACATTTTTTATTCAATATATCTGCAAATAAATCAATTTCAGGTAAACCGAAATGAGAAATTATTAATTGGAACCCTGTACTTAACAGTTCCCACTCAGTATCTGGATGACTGCGTCTCGATTCCCTATCCGCCACAGTATTATCATTAGATTTGATATAGGCTGCTGTAATGTATATTTTTCGTTGTTCACACCACTGCCATATATCTTTAGTCACTTTATTGAGATGAAGGTATCGAATACCACCCATGCGATTAATATAACTTATTGTAGTCGTGTTATCTACCTTCAAAAATATTTGACAAGAACGACAATCCTTCGCGAATATTTTCAAGGAGAAATATGCGGCTAATAGTTCTAAATAATTGATATGCTTTTGTTTTTCTATTTCCGTCCACTGACCATTCGCTGACTGAGCTCCACAAGCTGCTCCCCACCCCGTTTTTGAGGCGTCAGAATATATCTCACGACAATAAGTATCATCTCTAATTCTGTGTACAGAATTGTCTATTGTATCTATCCACCAATTGATATCCGGCAAAAGGCTAGTTGGTATGACCATATAACGATCATAGTCATTGTGATGTTTTAAGTTAATATATTTATATCGCTCTAATTCTTTTATATACATCCATCCATATTCTACACTAGGACAGGCAGAAACTAATAAACCAACAAGTTGCGTATATTTCCTAATTTTACAACGTCTAATACGTAAAAATTGTAATAATTTGTCTTTTATTCGAATTTTCTTTTCATTTGGGAGGCTAATATGCCATTTTCTAGAGTCTATAACAAAGCCTAAATATTTACAACTCTGGGAGGCTGTTAATTAACTTTTTCCTGAATTTAAAATAAATCCTAAAGCTTTCAATAAGTTTTTCATTCATTCATCATCATAATTGCGCATACAATCAGAAAATGTACGACCTATTAGGCAAATATCATATAGGTAACATGATGACATATAGCCACTAGTTCTAAGCAACTTAAATACTGGCCTTAATCATTTGGTAAAAATATATTGGGCAGTGCATAAACCGAAGGGTAGAACATTAAATTCATAAATTTTTTGAGAACCCTCATTTCCTACTAACATAAATCTCAAATATTTGCGAGAGCTAGGGTGTATTCTTATAAGCATATAGGCATCTTTTAAATCAATTGTAGCCATAACACTCTTTAGATATCAATTTTAAAACCGTTCGAACATCTTCCATCTTAAAATGTTTGGTTTTTATAAATTTATTTAATCCTTTCAAGTTTAAAATAAATCTCATTGTACCATTTTATTTTGGAATAAGAAATACACGTGATATAAATTGTCCAGGACAAGGGTCACATTCACATATAGCACCAATAGAGAGAAGATGCTTTATAGCGACATCGAAATGTGTATGTTCTACCCCAGAACACGCAACAGTAATATTTGGAGCAAGTTGAGTCACCGGCTTATTAAAATGTATTTTATAGCCGTTTATCCAGGACAAAAGTGTTTTGTCACTTGTGAGTAGAGACCATTCATAAGCGAAGTGACTTAATCTGCCCGCGTAGCCTACCTGGTTCTCAGGGTCTAGTAGTGCCTGCGGGCTTGCCGCGGCCGATGTGATGATGTTCTGGAAGACTTCCCTGGCAGTTGCGAGGGCGGGTGGCGATACCGTCCCGTCCTTGAGGTTGACGAAGGCGTTGGTGGCGGCTGGCGACTTGGTGCTGACGAGTTGGCTGCCTGCTGCCTGTTAGACCCATTCGTCGTCTTCCAGTTTAAATTTTTACCCGGGCCGTTAAACTTTTTTACCTGTTCCTTTAGTTCTGCGCCTGATTTACTAACAGCTTTAACAGTTTTCAGGGTCTCGCCCAGATTATCACCAAACATTTTTTTTTCTATTGTAGTGTTTGCTAATAATTGTTCTTTAACATCTTTTTTAAGAGTAGACAACGCGAAGGACTTGCGCGCTGTCGAATCATTATAATGTACATCACATAATAGGCGAGTAGCATCGACTAGATGCTGTAGCAGTTCATGATCGGGTTGTGAACTATTAATTTGGTATGTGATGGTTCCGCCCAGACAAGAAATCACAGTCGCCAAGCTCTTTTGACGCGTCTCTAACGCTTTGTCACGCTTTAGTTGCGCTTCTGTTAGAGCTACCTTTATCTTTGCGTTTAGTTCGGGAGCTCCAATTGATTGGCAGTTTTCAGGCACAGGATACTTCTTTATAAAATCCTTGCGTTTCTCAGTTTTCAATCCAGCCCTCAAAATATGTGCCAGTCTGTTCGCTAGCTCAGGGTTTATGCCTGGTCCATATTCTACGACAGTAGTTGGGTCGTCGCCGAGAATATTCAAAATTTGAGGGTCCATACCTGCATCACCACCACTTCTCACTTCTGGTTATGGCACTGGCTCTGTAATGCGGTTCTGCTCTTCCATCGCCGCTGCAGTGGCACGCAACGTTGATGGTTGCGGTGACGCACACTCAGGTCGCGATTCTTCCACAAGCTCATCATCGCGACTTATTTGGGGCGGATTGTCCGCGCTAGTTTGCGGTAGAACTTCTCCTCGTTCCATCAAGGCTCGACCTAAAGGGATTGAAATACGAGGCCCATGAACAAATAGTCATAGCGGCGAAGTAGTCCTTCAGACTATTCTGAATGCTATAGACTTTATATTCTGATAAATCAGTCCTGTGAGTCTATGCGGCGAAGTAGTCCTACAGACTATTCTGAGTGCAATAGACTTTGGCAGGCAATATTCATAGTTTATGCGGCGATATAGTCCTACTGATTATTCTGAATGCAATAAACTTTATCTGAGGGTACTCACCACTATTGTCTGTCTTTTCAAAGTCTCGTGAAGATACAGAGTCTGATGACTGTGATCTTGACGGTGAACCACTGGATGATAAGGTGCAAGATACTCGACGGCGCGAACGACGACGGTTACGTTTCATTTCTTCCTCTAAATACTTTAACTTTTTCACTATAAATTCCAACGACTTATCACTTTTTCTTTTAGGCATTTTTTTATAACAAGCACCAACTTGTATTTAAAACCGTGCGACAGTGGCAAAGCACAAAAAGCGAATGATGGTTCGAGTCGAATATGGCGGCAGGGAAGGTCTACCGGAAGTGCGTCACGTCAGAGGAAAGGGAAGTGTAATTAATTTTTAGATTTTAATTTCTCTAAACTTACGTGCTATGTGGTAATACTTACAAGAGATACTACAAGTGTGAAAATACTAATATCGAGGACGAATCCCGAAGTATAACTAATATTATAAATGTGAAAGCGTGGATGTTTGTTACGCTTTCACGCAAAAACTACTGAACGGATTTCGATGGAATTCGGTGTGGTAGTAGTTCAGACTCTGGATAAAAACAAAGGCTACTTTTTATCCCGAAAAAGTAGTGTTCCCGAGGGATACTATACTTACGCGGGCGGAGCCGCGAGCAACAGCTAGTAGACCTATATGTGAGAAACTTTCATTTACTATTTACGTGAATATTAGAATAAGCTGTTTTCTGGCGGCAATAATTCCACAACCTTATCACAGCTCCTATGACCTTATTGACAACAAATCTTTGATGTAAGAGACAGAAAATTTGGTCATTTCCCATAAAAAAAAATTATAGCTCGCAGTGGAATAACCCGTGTCTCGGCCCACCCGCGCCTTCGGCTATTTGCATAAGGACCATGTTTGTTGCCACTGTGACATGACTTTTCCATATACACTACGATATTCGACACTTAACACCACAGCGATATGGCAATTACACTATCACAACGACCGCGCGATTATATTTTAAGTAAGTATTTGGGTAATAAAAGCCTGTACTTAGTCCGAGGAAAACTGTGGAAAACTCTCAAAACTGACGATTTCTTTTTTTGCTTTGTCAGGAAGACAATTATTTATTTATTTATAAGGCATATCAACAATACAAACACACACATTGACAGTTCACATTAATAACTACTTTATAGTGTTTGTACCTATTACAGACATGCAAAACATTTTTTTTTGAATACATTTAAAATTTTATCATCAAATATAACTAAATCCAAATTAATTCAAAATATATGCAATAAATATAGGATAGTCTCAGTTCACATTACAAATAATATTATTATTCAATAAAATTTATTGAAGTATTTTTTTTTCTTAAAACACCAACCCCCATACTAATAAAAACGCTTATACAACGGATAACTTAAACAACGTTGCTGTCTTTATCTGTCAAGTGACTTTTCCAACGTATCAGACTAAGATAGCAATGTGGTATTGGTTATCCGTTGTATAAATATTTTTATTAGTAAGGGGGTATCAGTTTAATTTAAACTAACTACCTAACTACACTAAATATTTAGGTCTTTTATAGAATTTGCTACTACTTGATCTTAAAAATAGCAATTAACAAAGACATATTTTACTATAAAAATATGTTGTATAATATTGAACTAGATAGTTTTTTACAATTTATGCAATGATAATTTTTAGTCCCAAACTGAGCTTTAGCGTTACAAAATTTTAGAGGGACTTTTAGGTGAGCCAGCCCTTTGCCAAGCGCCTAGCTAGGGTAATGTCAAAGCCATCTGGGCTTTGACATTACCCTAGCTAGACGCTCTCTCGTGGCTTACTTTTTTCCCACTCTTTAAAGTTTAAACATTAAACTACAACATAAGAGTTTTGGCGGGGACATTCACAATGTGTGGCCTTGTTGTTTCTATATTTCTTTCATAAGTTTGTGTTACATCGGTTCTTAACACGTTCATTGCGTTATCAGGTCTAATAGAACCGATCGTAAACTAGCCACCGGACCGGTATAAAACATACTGTTCCTAACGCTGGTGCGGGACCAATATGTTCGGTTTACTTAGGAGTAGAAAAGAGACAGTTACTGTTTTGTAATTGCCTCGTTAAATCATTTAAAAGAGTACAATAAAAACGTATAGGGTCGATTGGTCCTGATACTGACAGGGAAGATTATTTTTTCATCTAGTGTGGATATCAGGTCCTCTCGACCTACCCGATGACCTAATAGCCGCACTAGATTTAAGGAGAGTTTGTTTAGTGCAGAGCTCAAGTGCAGTTGCAACATGATAGATACGACTACCAATGCGATTTTATCAATAATAATTGAACATTACATTTACTATAACATTACAGTAACTAAAAATATTTCAGTGACTAATTAAACATCAATTATAAAAATTATATTTTATTAATAATAATAAACAATGTTTAAGTAATAATTTTTGTTACCCGGCTGCCAAGAAGGGTATTATTTTTATTTATTATATATTTAAATGGAAAAAGTAAAATATGTAGGCACAATTATTTTGACAGATTTTTTATTTTATTTTATCGATGTTTTATTTGCACATCACTAAAACTTTATCGATAATTTATCCGTTCTGTGCAGACATTTGGTTGAAAAGTCATTTTTTATACATGTTTCCCAGTATCCGATTTGCAAACGGCCCAAGAGGTATGTTGACAAACTCGTTGAAAATAACATGTCAGTACATTAAAATAAACAGAAATTATTACCTCCAGCAAGTACATTGCATATAAACGTATGCATGTAGAACAGATCAATTCGACCTTATGACGCTGCATGGACAAGCTTGCAAACAGGTCTAGGATGCCTGATACAGGTCCAACTGAAAGTTAACGAAATAGGCTGACGAAATGAAGGTGTTACGATGTAATCTTGGTAGATATTATTCTTTATCTATTCTAACCATTAAATATAAGTTAGCGTGCACAATTAGTGTGGGCAAGTGGTATAACTTCAAAAAGCGTGCTAAATAATACGATTCTTGAAGATGTACCACTTGCCTACACTTGTGCACGTTATCGAATATAATGGTTAATATTCTACCAATATTACAACATTAAGAACCGAAAGAACACAAATTTATGGAGGTCATACAAAACAACAACGTCTCTTCTCTTTAAGCGAAAATTCTTTTTCCCGTCTTTTGAACTTGACACTGACAATAGTTTAATGATATATCGCCATATTTAAGCGTCTCACTCACAGTCCAGCCTGCAAGTCTAGCACCGATACTAATGGCTGTCATTAGTGTCAATAATTTAAAACATTATTGCCTACAAGTCTGCTTCAACGCTTGGCCGTGACACTTTTCTCAAGAAAAAAATATTTTTTTCAATTAATAGAAGAAACCCAAGAAACAAGACAAGAAAAAATAAAACAAGGCGCTTAATCAATACCACGGAGTATACAGGATATCCCAAAACTCAACGTTAGTCTGGGACCGGATGAATGGCCAAGTTACACTAGTTCCGGGAAAAATAAAATAAAAATTCCATATCACTCAGTTCAGCGATAATAGACAATTTTGTAAAAACGTCGAAATTCGACACCCTTGGTCGCATTTTCAAGTCCTGTGATCACCAATGTCACAATTTCGCTGTGATTTTTAATTTCGAGATCTTCATTAACGATGCTTTTAATCGCAACTACGAATTAATGCAAAAAATATTGTTCATTTAATAAAATAAGTTAAGTTTTAGTGAGTCATGGTTCACAAAAATATTGTTAGTTAACTTTGACACTTCATTTTGAAAAAAATTTGTACTACACTACCCTTGGCAAGTTATTTCAAAAGATGGCGCATTTAATCAAGATTTAAAAATAGTGCAACACTAGCCACTTTTCTTACCATTAAAAAATTGATTTCTAATTTTTATCAAATTGAGCTCATTTCAAAAATAATAATTGATACTTTTTTGTACTAACAGATCGGGGTCTCGAGTGTGTGTAATGAACAAAAGTGATAGAATGAGATATATAGTGATGCTGACAGACTGTCTCACTCTAGAGCGAGACAGATTGATATTCGACTTTTAGAATGAGCGAGACGGATAGTGACGCTTGAGGGGTCGTCCGTTCACAACATTTAGTACGCATCGTTTCTTCGTCTACTACGCATCTCTCGTATTCGTGTAACCATCGTACTAACGACTTTGGCTTGTGTTACTTTGGACTTGATACTGTATCCGTACTGACGACTTTGGCTTGTGTTACTTTGGGCTTAATACTGCATTCGTACTGACGACATTGGCTTTGCTTTTCTGGACTTTGTGCTGTGAAAATAGTGTGTGAACAACATGCCGGATCTGTACACAGTACAAGAATATGCAAATATGCATCTTATCTACGGTGAATGCCGTTGTAATGCCTCTGCCGCAGCCAGATTATATCGCGAGAGATACCCCAATGTGCAGCGCCACCCAGATTATCGCGTATTCCAAAATGTGCACGTGGCCGTGACACTTTTCTCAAGAAAAAAATATTTTTTTCAATGAATAGAAGAAACCCAAGAAACAAGACAAGAAAAAATAAAACAAGGCGCTTAATCAATACCACGGAGTATACAGGATATCCCAAAACTCAACGTTAATCTGGGACCGGATGAATGGCCAAGTTACACCAGTTCCGGGAAAAATAAAATAAAAATTCCATATCACTCAGTTCAGCGATAATAGACAATTTTGTAAAAACGTCGAAATTCGACACCCTTGGTCGCATTTTCAAGTCCTGTGATCACCAATGTCACAATTTCGCTGTGATTTTTAATTTCGAGATCTTCATTAACGATGCTTTTAATCGCAACTACGAATTAATGCAAAAAATATTGTTCATTTAATAAAATAAGTTAAGTTTTAGTGAGTCATGGTTCACAAAAATATTGTTAGTTAACTTTGACACTTCATTTTGAAAAAAAATTGTACTACACTACCCTTGGCAAGTTATTTCAAAAGATGGCGCATTTAATCAAGATTTAAAAATAGTGCAACACTAGCCACTTTTCTTACCATTAAAAAATTGATTTCTAATTTTTATCAAATTGAGCTCATTTCAAAAATAATAATTGATACTTTTTTGTACTAACAGATCGGGGTCTCGAGTGTGTGTAATGAACAAAAGTGATAGAATGAGATATATAGTGATGCTGACAGACTGTCTCACTCTAGAGCGAGACAGATTGATATTCGACTTTTAGAATGAGCGAGACGAGCGAGATTTCGACGTTTTTACAAAATTGTCTATTATCGCTGAACTGAGTGATATGGAATTTTTATTTTATTTTTCCCGGAACTGGTGTAACTTGGCCATTCATCCGGTCCCAGATTATCGTTGAGTTTTGGGATATCCTGTATATCAATACCCACGGAATCAGGTTTTGGCTTAATAGCCAAAAAGCCGTAGCCATGTTATACGGCGTTGTTATTTTAAAAAAATAACGTCAAATGTCATGTCTTTAGATTTTGTTTTATTTTTAGAGAGTTGGCAATTACAGGGGAGGCTATCCCAAAAGAAGAAGAAGAGGATTGATTTGATGGTGGTAATCTAAACGAAAATCCTATTTCCCGCCTTTTTACCTGGACACTGGTAATGATTTTAAGCCGTATCGCCTTATTACCTAAATATTCTCACTGACTTTGACAGATTGTAATATAGCTGTCAAATACGAATGTTTAGTGTTTACAGTGGAAACTATTAGTTTTTTGTTTTTTCCCTAATTATTCATATAGATTTTGTACACACGCAAGGGATGATTAAAACAGATATCAACCTATTATTTATATAATATTATTCTACCTAAGTACACAGAGCATAGAGTATATTATCATTTCAGAAAATTTTGTAAATAAATCTTAATACCTACGAGATATTTAAATTTGTCTGTATTTTGTATCAAATGAATCTAAAAGCGTACTGATTGTTTTACAGTTCAGTAAGACTGTTTATCTTACAGCGATTGTTGTTGTAGTTAAAATTATATAATCATTTATCAGTTAAAGATATGTAACAAAAAACTGTTCAACGTAAGATGTTCCTCATACTTTAGCGTTATCAGCTAATTAAAATTTTATGTATGATGTTTTATTTATTCTATTATTCTGTACGCTCGCGCAGTTACACGCTACGTACAGTCGTGAAGTAGCATAATGGCTACGCTTATAAAGCAAAAAGTTGTATTCTCGAATATTGTAAAGTATGTGAACAGGACTACAAAACGATTGTCATCACATTTCACATATTTCCCCGACAATGAAGCACCAATACAAGGTATTTTTTATAATAAAATCTAATAAGGTACAATAAATTTATGCAAAACAACTTAACCTTCAGTTCATAGTTGTGTGTTACTCGCATTAGTTACCAACTTTATACAATATAGTAGGTAATTATGTTTGTTACAATTATAATAACTTAAGTTTTAAACTTAAATGTAATCATGGGAAAAGGAAAAATGTAATCATTTGGAAAAGTATGGTCCGTATGGTAAGTATGGAAAAGTAAGTAAAAAATTAGGTGAATGATCTATGATTAAAAAACATGAACTTGAACTAAACTGAAAAGATAATGAAAGTAACAATAATAAAAATTATCAAATGAGTAAATAAAACAGTAAATAAATTGTAATAAGGATACATTATATTGTTTTATTAAAATAATATTTATACACAAAACAATATAAGTGATCATTTTGTTTGCCACTTGAATTATGATTTATTTTATGATAAGTAGGTAAGGTAAATGTTTACCTCACAGGATTTTTATACTTACCACAAATGTTTGCTAAGCCATTCTTATTAAGTTTCTGCAAGAAGTACATATACATCTCAAACTTTTATTTGACTATTCAACTTTAAATAATATTACAATAATAATAGTAAAGAGTATAACTAAGAGATCAACATTTTGTATTTATAAATTATAATGTTAATGAAATATAATAAAATTGTTATTTTTGGAAGACATATTTAATATGAACTTAAAATAATAATATTCCAGGCGAGTCCACACCGATGAACATGATGCAGGCCATCAACAACGCAATGGATATAACATTGAAGGAAGATCCCAGTGCTGTGCTGTTCGGGGAGGATGTTGCCTTTGGTGGTGTCTTCAGATGCGCTTTGGGATTGCAGGTTTAATAATATAACCTTTGATTTCCTATTATGAAGACTTATGATATGACTAAGCAAAGTTAATGCACAAATATATTTTTTCTGAAAACTTCATTGATAACAAATTAATTTAATAATATTACTTAATTTGCGTCTGTAGATTGTATAAGAAAGAATATATAGAAATATATAGAAATATTTTTTTTTATTTATTCTCTAAAAGATTACAAAAGATTTTGAAACAGTTTTATGATTAATAATAAATTTTACAGGCTGTATAATTTATTTTTAATCAATAATCCTTCAATGTATGAAATACTTTTAAGTAATCTTGCATTTAGTAGTATTTATTAGTAAGCAATTAGCATTCATAACGCAAATACTTTTCAGGAGAAATACGGAAAGGACCGAGTATTTAACACACCACTGTGCGAGCAGGGCATTGCCGGGTTTGGTATTGGCATGGCTACAGCAGGAGCCAATGTCATCGCAGAGATACAGTTTGCTGATTACATATTCCCTGCATTCGATCAGGTATCTTATAGTTGCAGCCATAGACCTATATATTATAGACGAGAATGTAGAGGCAAAAAGTGTCCACACTTAAACTGCCCCGCTTTTGGGGTTGTTTGGGGTAGTTTAGGTTTGACAAGTGTCATCTTGACATTCTGACATTTGCATTCCGCTTTTCATTCATGTTTAATCAATCCGCATTTTATTAGTCAAAATCTTCTGAAATCAAGATGGCGTAACATTTTTATATGATTTTTTTTTCTTTTGAATAGTTTTTTCTATAATATCGAATAGTCCATCCATAGTTTTGAAATCATTGGTCGTAGCACATAAAAAAGTGTAGTTTAAAATTCATATGTGTACAAATATTCTATGATAAATTATAAAAAGGTTCTAGTCAACTTTGGTGGATAATCATTCAGATTTTCATGGCTGGATTACCTATGAAGACAAAACTTTAAATACAAATAGCAGCACTTTTATTTATGTAAGGCTGGTGAACAGATCATCATTAACTTGTAACTTGTCAATGATTCAGCACTAATGTCTTTCTGTCACATGTATGTGTGTGTGTGTTTGCTTGGGTATATTATAGTAGTTGAGTAGCCCACATAGGTGTGTGTTAAAGTGTATAGCTCACACTGAAGTGTGTTTGTGTGTGGACAGTGCAGCCTATGTATTTGCTTCCTGTCTGTATATAGCTGGTGAACGAGGCGGCCAAGTCCCGCTACCGGTCCGGCGGACAGTGGACTTGCGGGCTGACAGTGCGCGCGCCGGCCGGGGCGGTCGGCCACGGGGGCCTCTACCACTCTCAGAGCCCGGAGGCGTTCTTCGCTCACGCGCCGGGACTTAACGTGAGTACAGTATAGCAGCATTTTTCATTTAAAAATATTTTGTTTTGACTGTAATGTACTTTCAGGGAATCTAATTAACAAGCAGATAGAGTGTTCTCTGTACTTTAATAATAATATGCAGTCACAATACATTTGTTAATGACATAACACGAACAAATTATGTGAATTGTGAACTTGCTTAAGTATTAGATTCCCTGATAGTACCATAAAAATCGGTTCGCAGGTGAAAATTATGGTAGCTACTAGCTAGTACTAGATTAATATAAGCATGCCCCAGGGCCTAGTAACTAGGCAGATAGTATCAAGATTACCTACCTCTTCAATTATAATATTATATTATTATAATATCTTATATAAAAAATAACAATCTAAAGCGGCCCTTTACTATGAAGTTCACGAGTCCCTTAAATACTTATAACCCTCCTGTTACAGGTGGTAGTCCCCCGCGGCCCTATCGCGGCGAAGGGCCTGCTCCTGGCCTGCACGCAGTCCCCCGATCCCTGCGTGTTCCTCGAGCCTAAGGTGCTTTATAGGGCTGCGACGGAGGCCGTCCCTGCTGACCCCTACACGCTGCCCCTGGGCAAGGCCCAGGTGCTGCGGGAAGGTACGTCTCTGTCTCATGATCATTACTGATTAAAGCCCGAAATTAATAACATATCTAAAATCTTAGATTGACTTCAATCTTACATTCTCAAACAAAAATTGACGTAAATTGACGTGAAGTTATGACGTAAATTGACGTGAAATGTATTGAATTCTCGATCTCAGATAGCCAAAATGAGATTAAGATTGATTATTAATTTCGGGCGATAAATGTAAGTGACATTTACCATGCGTTGTGCAAATTAAAGAAATACAATGACATATCAATTAAGTCGAAGTTTAGAATGTTTGTTTACGTTTACAGAATACTTAGGCATAAATTATTATTTGACATGTAACAATATTCTTTCACATTTTCAATTTTCTATTTGATACACACGCATCAGCTCAATAGCTGCTAGTGTGGTTTACATATAATAATAATAATATATTTTTTAAGAGTGAATGAATAATGCATTTTAAGGGTTAACGAATGACAGATTTCTAAATACCTAGTAATATGCAGATGATACTATTAAATGCATTTTTTCTAGACCTCCCTGATTCTACGACACTGATCGGCTGGGACACGAGAAAGCTATCTCACACAGACATATTCACCCATCTCTTTCTATCACTCTCTTGCAGGTTCATCAGCAACCCTCATCGGCTGGGGCACGAGAATGCTATCTCACAGACATATTCACCCATCTCTTTCTATCACTTCTTGCAGGTTCATCAGCAACCCTCATCGGCTGGGGCACGCAAGTCCATGTACTACTGGAGGTTGCTCAGACAGCGAATCACCAGTTGGGGGTTAAATGCGAGGTTATAGACCTGATGTCCATACTGCCGTGGGATCGTGAGACTGTGTGTAATGTGAGTGTGGTGAATTTGTGATAATGTAACTCCTTTCAGTCCCTATTGCCAGTCATAAGATCAGAGTGTAGTGACACACCTGGTGTGTCGGCGACCGTCCATATTTCCCAAGTCAACACCTCTACATATTAAGAACAGATTGTGAGGGCAATTTAACCGCTGATTAGACATTACTTCTCTGACTTAGGAACAGTTTCACAATCTACTGGTTAGTATCAGATAGCTTATTTGCACTCTGTCGCTTGTCTCTGTCGCTCGATATAAAGTAAGCAGAGACAAAGCTATTCAACACTTATTTGCAGATTGTGAAACAGGTCATTAATATTAAAAACAGTCCTTGGAAATTATTCTATCTCTTAAAGAAAACCATTGTTTTAAGAATAGTAAGATATTTATCTTCTTTGAGCAAAGGAATTAGTATCTAGCTCTTAATAAATAAATAGAAAAAAGATTATCTTCAATCATTCTTGTATTTGTGCAGTATGTAGCAAAAGTAAAAAGATGTTCGTGTTTAACTTTTCAGTCTGTGCGCAAGACGGGCCGCTGCCTGGTGTCACACGAGGCTCCGGTCACTGCGGGCTTCGGTGCCGAGATCGCCGCTAGCGTACAGGTAAACGAGCCGACTGCAACACTCACGGGAAGTGGTTTTGACCACCTCAGTGGTTGAGCGTGTTGGTGCTCAAGCCGGGGATCGTGGGTTCGAATCCCGCCGAAGAAACAAAAAGTATTTTCCGTGTTCCTGAGTCATGGATACAAGAAAAAATCTTAAAAATGTGTATAATATAAAAATATAAAATATATTTCCGTTGTCTGGTACCCGTAACACAAGTTACACAACCGGCGACTCTCACTCTACGCACTATCAGAGTGCGCCTAAGGAGAGCCCGTACGCAAGTAGAGCAGCAAGTACGGATAATGTAGTACTATTGCAGGGTATGGATAATAGAAATGATACTGGGCTATGGAGGTGAAATGCTAGTGCAGTGGGTACCGGAAACTATGGAAGGACCATGACATCTACCAATACGATGTGGTAGCAAGTATCATAAAGTTGGCAAACGGTGACTCATTGAAATGGGCCCCTTAAAATAGCCGCACGCACGGTGCACCAAGGCGGCAACATTTACATAGCGGCTTGAGGCAGGAGAGGTGTCGCTGGACAAACGCCGATCATTTGCACCCTCAGAGGGTCCCATCACGTCGCCCACTCGCCACATCCTCCGAGCCGAAGCTCTGACTCTGACCGGCCGGTGAAAGCAAGTCAGAGGTAGGGGCTGTTTCTCGTCAGTGCTCACTCTAGTCGGCCGGATAAAGCAAGCCGGAGATGGAGAACAGGGGCTTCCGCTTGGAGCACTCGGGTGCGTGGGTTCGCTACTCCCCAACAGCTCGCCACAAGCTGCCCTACGGGCTTATTAATAAAAATATTACTACCGTTTCCATGTAACAACGCAGGCATGATCACTAACCCCCTTACTAATAAAAATATTTACACAATGGATAAGCTATACAATGTCGAAACATCGCCAACAGTCGAAGGACGAATCCTTGTCTGTCAAGCTACTTTTCTAATGTATAAGACATTGTTTTAAAATTTGTTGTTATATCACTTAAACAGGTTGTTTTATTTAATTTCAAAGTTCGAGCGCCCATAATGCAAAACCCCTTTAGTGTCTGATTTAGCGTACCAAGCCATCTACTATTTTAAAAACCAATCCTGTGAACGATAATATGTATTTCCAGGAGGAGTGTTTCCTGCATTTGGAGGCTCCCGTATCCCGCGTGTGCGGCTGGGACGCGCCCTTCCCGCACGTGTTCGAGCCGTTCTACCTGCCCACGCGGGACCGAGTGTTCCACGAGCTGACCAAACTGCTGGAGTACTGATGATGATGTTACATGCTGATGGAGGGCTGATGACGATTTTACCATAATATGCTGCTGGAGTACTGTTGATAATGATGAAATTGTCAGTTAATATTATTTTTTGTTGATTGTTACTTATAATTATTAATATGCTTCAAAATAAATTTAAAATTATATAGCCTATGTTACCTGGGCTATTATTACGAATCTTCTCTATTAAATCGACACCTCATTAATTAAATCGGACTAGGACTTAGGCACTACGGTGGAACAAACATACATATTATATATACATACATAGACTGCCAAAATCATTACCCTTCCTTTTGGATTCGCCGTAGTCGGGTAAAATTCACAGATTTCGTGCCTCACACGACTATCGAGCAGATTGGAAATGAATCTACGGAATTAGAAAAAATATTGTCGGAAAAAATGTTAGGCTACAGGGCAAACCCGTAACCCGTTCCTCTTTTTTTGGGGTCAAATTTTAGCTGCTTAAATTGTCCAGAGGAATTTTTCTCAAATTTTTGATAATATTCTTCGTTTCCAAAATATCGAGCGCCAAAATAAAAATGATTTTTTTTTTACTATTTCGGTCATAACTTTTTTCGTTTTTTATTTTCTCGAATAATTCTTTTTGCACCTTAAAGCTCTCGTGAATACTTTCTCTTTCTTCTCACTACTACGTCTTTTAAGCCTTTTTTGAATATCATATCTTCACAACAGATATAAGGGGATCGCACTTTTTCGTGAAATCGGAGCCTACACTGGAGCGAATGAAAATACATTTCCAATGTCAAAAAACCTGTTAGGTACATGTTTTTAATAAGTTGTAATTTTCATCCTATTCAGTGGGTTGCAAATGGTTATTGGGACCAAATTTTCTCAAAAAACATAATTTTTCAGTTTTGTTAATGAGAAAATCAGTCTGAGGCTTCTTTCTTATTCATAATCTCATAAAACATTTTTAGAACAACATATAGTTAGTATAATAATTAGTAATTGAAACAATACAGGTAATGTGTAAGATAAATATTGGGTCAGTCTCGAGCATTAAGTTATGCACCAAAAACCAATTATGGTAAGTATATAATATGCAAAACTTGTTTGAAAAATGGCGCAATTTGTCAATTTAACATGTTGTTGTTACAGGATGCATTATCGGTGGTATAAGTGTGAATTGTGATATAAAAACTGAATCTGTAGAAAAATCACGAATACAATATTTTATGTAATATAGAGATGTTGATATTTTTAATAGAACGTAAAATAAAATATTTTAACCTATTAAGTGTTATATTTATCAATTACTACCCTGAGAAAATAAATTGACTGCACACTATAATATTTTTTAATAAATCTACTAGTGTCCGACCGCATGTTCGGTTTTAAACAAGTTTCGGCAAAAAAACGGGCTTCCTTTTAGTTTCGGTTTCGGCGGAAAGCCTGACGAAACTACGACCGAAACCGAAACTGCATTCGGGAGATCTCGCGCTGTGACCGATCATGATCGACGCTTTTAATTCCATCGAAGCGAAAACTAAATAACTTTATAGAATATAAAGTTATTTAGTTGCAAGACATGATTTATTTAGCTCTGTTGCATTTACTTCAGATAGGGTAAAAATTTTCATTTTCATAGTGAAAGTAGGTATTTGATTTTACACCTTTACGGTTGGTATAATTATTTAATTCAAAGAACCACTAACCCGCGCTTTGTCTAAACGTCATTTTCAAATAGCAATAGGGATTACGAGCTGTTTTGACTATCTTGCGTTGTGCTCAATTCGCTTAGGAACTACTACTTCGCTGTAACTACACCTAAATATTATATGGTAACTCGCGCTATGCCTGAAATTTTGTACTTACCTACAGAAATTAGAATGATGTAACCTTTGACCATATATTGTAACTGTCACACCGTACACGACAATGATACTTTTACAACATTAATGGCCCGTTTCAATAACCTATCTACCAATAACTATTTGTTAAAAACGTCAAATTTGTATCGCTAAAAACCTGCAAATGTCTGAATGACGAAGTTTTTAACAAATAGTTATTGGTAGATAGGTTATTGAAATCGGCCGTTAATTAATAAGGCTAACTCTCGATAAATCTACTTCGCAATTTGATTTAGGCGTAACGAGAGTTACGGCCCGTTTAATAACCTATCTATCTTTAACTTTTAGTTAAAAACATCATTCAATCATTTGACGGTTTTTTGCGATACAAATTTGACGTTTTTAAATTATAGTTATTGGTAGATAAGTTATTTAAACGGGCCATTAGTCGTTTTGTGAATTAGTTCTGCCAAGCTTCTACTATAAACAATTGTACTTAAATAAAGTGCTTTTTCCTAAGGTACAAGTTTTATAGCCGTATTAGGATGGATCACACTCCACCACATTCTTTTAAATTTCTTCACCACACTCCCGCCGGGTTAAAAAAATAACCTAACCAGGACATGTCTAACGTCCGGTTTCAATATCCTATCTACTTACCAGTAACTATTTGTTATAAACGTCGTCATTCAATCATTTGCCTGCATTTTGCGATACAAATTTGACGTTTTTAGCAAATAGTTATTGGTAGATAGGTGATTGAAACGGGCCGTTAGGAGGGTTCCGTAACTGTCAATCCGCAACAGGCACAGAGTACTTTATTATATGCAACAGGTTTGCTTCAAATTACTTCCAAAGTTCTTGTCCGATTGCGCTCAAAAAAATTTCTTAAATAGTTTTTAGCATCAGCATCTATCAGCATGGAAACTTACAAGTTTCTGTCTCCTATAGTTATCTGTGTATACCTAGTTATAGTATTGTCTCCTATAAGGGTTCCTTGAATACTATGGAACCCTAAAAAGACTAGCTGATTATACTAACTTTTTTATTACTTTTCCCTCAAAACGTAAGTCCCTTCCTTGTAAGGAAGTTTCGATTTCGGCCGAAACTGACACCGTTGCCGAAATTTGTTTTCGGTTCCGGTCGTAAAAACCAGCTTCGGTCGGACACTTAAATCTAACAGCCTACTATTTTTCGAAAATAAAAACAAAACATTTTTAAAGAAATTTATTTATTAAAGTAAAAATCAATCAATAAAAATAATTACAATAAATGAAAGTTAGTGAGAATACCTACTTAAATGAATGTCAAACTAAAATTATAAATTGCTATCAATTAAACCATTGTATCAAACAATGGGTGAAAAATGTATTACAACAATAACCTAAACCTACTGCTTCACTTCATGCCAAAATTTAATTTAAAAAATTTAACAAAACGTAATTAAACGTAATTGCATGAAGTGATCATGCCAAAATTTAACACATCAAAAACATTTTTTATACAAATCATGAAATTACATTGTGATGTCAAATATTTACAAAGACAGGAGCATTTCTTCCATCAAGTGACCTCACTACTTGCAATATTTTATTTAAAACAAAATTAGAAATCCTACTTTATAATCTTTATTACTTATCTAAGAATAGTATTACATAGTCTTATCCATGAAAGCAAGGTTATTTAAAATTTTGTGTGTCACAATAAATAATAAAAGTTTGCTAATAATATCAAGTATGCTTTACAATTCCTGAAGCATAGAATTTTATTCTTCCCAAGTAGATCTTTGTCGTGGTTTAAGGTAAGGGCCTGAAGACGGAGAGTAAGGAAACCTCTGCATGTAGCGCTCTAAGCGCAAGTACTTCACAGTTATCAGCCGACCCTCGTACCACCATCCATGTAGACTCTTGTACACAATACCAGCGTCGGCCGGGGAAGCACATTTGACATACACACAACAGGATGCCTTCTCGATATCAATGTGGAGGATGTTGCATTGATCACATTTCTCCAGAATAACATCTTGTATGACATTCCGCAGGTTGGGGTTCGAATCATTCTTATCAAACATGTGACGGATTTTGAGGCATGGAGTCGGGGATATAGTCAGGTTGTTCACTGATCCTTCTTGGGTTTCAAAAGCCTGACCCTGCCATGAGGTGCTTCTTTTCGGGCTACTGCGAGACGCTATCCATCTCCAAACTCTACAATCTTCCCCATCCACTGACTGCACCTCCATTCTAACTCTACTCTCATTTTTCTGGATGAATTTAACAGCTGCATCCCAGGTGGATGCCATCTTCTCTCTATTCTGTGGAGATATCAGAGTGTCTCGTACGTGGTCTACAGATATGTAAGGTTCACCACTCTCCTCGGTTTCCTGTGATATCACATCAATAATTTGCTCAACCATTGAATAAATTTCTTCATTTTTCTTTTTCTGATAATTTACACTATACTTGTAAAATCTCTGCAAACCTAGAAGGACCAAGGTCAAAACGGCGATTAAAATTATTGTGGAGCCAGCAGAATATAGTGTGTTTAAAAATAAGCAAGAAATAGGTGTGGAGGGATCAGACAGGGCCAAGGCGACAGTACCTTTCGCGCGCTGTTGTAAAACCATATCAGTTGATATAAGTGGTGCATAGTCAACCTCATTAGTGTACAGGTTTTTTAGCTGAACTACATTGATACCCCATCTGGGATTATGAACAAGCAGCACTTGGAGGTTATGAAGGTCGGTTCTAAACTGAGCCATGTCTCCCTTGTCAGTCCTCATGCTGGCCAAATCAATAATCTCTTTGTCTGTCATGTACGGTAGAGCTCCCAGCTTACCACACTTGTAAGATGCAACTCGGCTGGTTAGTTCTGGATGTATGGCCTTAAGTAGGTCCTTAGCGAAGCTTACCTGATCCCGAGGCACACAGTTGATCCCTGCTCTATTTCCTGGTATATTTCCTTGACATATTGGTATCACACTGTTCTGATCATCTACCACTGATGTGATATCGTTTTTCTTAACTATATACATAAAGAACAAGCAAAAAAAAAAAAGAGCGACCAGCACTACAAGGGCAAGAGAGACAAGATTGTTCTTCAAAAAGTTTTTGTCACTAGAAGCCTTATAATCAACATCAGATCTAGATATGCCGGAAACATAAGACCTGCGGGGCAGGATGGTGCTGCCATTTGTGTTGTCACGTTCTTTAAACGTGCTTGGCTTTTGGGGTTCCGCTTTGAGAGCCGACAGACGTCTGGTGAAGTTACTTAAATAGGGAGATTCTACTTCATCAACAGAAGTGGAAGGGTGATAGGTGTTAGAAGCATAACTTGATGTATAATCGCTTAAAGATGGGCGATCGGCCAGAGATGAGGTCAGGCCAAGCCGCGACCTTATAGAGTTAAGATGGTCTGATGAGGACAAAGTAGAGTAATTTGTAGTAGATATGGAGGGCCGCGAGAATAACGTGGGTTGGGGCAGCGTGGTGGCGGCGTCGCTCGCTGGGAGCGTGCTCGATATATTGTATTCACTAGATCTCGAGTTGCTCCTGAAGGGGCTAGAGGTTTTCTTGTTGCTGTCGACGTCACTGTCCGAGCCGGTCTCGTAGTCCTCCTGATCGTTGGCATAGGTACGCGTCACACGTCGCGTCGTCACCGTCTCCACCTCCTCATGCGTGCGGACCGGAGACTTGTCTTCCTCGGACTCCGAACCTTTGTCGTCACGTTTCGGAGAGTCTCGTTTCACGGGCACTCGCCGCGTTTTAGTGGTCACCGGCGGCAGCATAGCGCCGCCTGTCGTGCCCCGACGATTACGTTTATCTTTAGAAGCTGTAGTATCCAAATCGGACTCTTCACCGCTAGAGTACCTCGCGAGGGATCGTCTATTTTCAACCTTACTGTCGACGCTATTGCGAGGCTTTTTGTTATCGAGGACCATTTTTAGTTTTTTCACTAGTAACTTTCTAGTCGAAGCAGTAACTGGCATAATCGGAAAACCATGTTCCGCAAGTTTTGTGCGGAGCTCCGCGTCCGACATTGAATCAACTTGATCGGCCATTGTGAAACCTGTAAAATTATTAACTGAATTACTAACCTGCAACGACTTTTAACTATCAATATGTTATTATTTTTGTTTATTGCACTATTTTACCTTAACACAGCGTGTGCACAAAAAAATTACGTCAATTTATAAAATTAAAAATTCACCGGCGCGTCATCCCGCACACGCTAGAAATGTCGTTACATTAATTTCAATGTTGCCGTATTTAAAAAATAAGTTTTGGTTTTGACTTTTCACCATAGATAGTTTTTCTGTTTCGTTTTTTTTTTTTTATTAATTTATTCATGACCATGGATACAAAGTCCTTCAGTCGGGACCTTTTCTGTTTCGATTTTTTTTTTAATTTATTCATGACCATGGATACAAAGTCCTTCAGTCGGAAACCAACTTGAATTCTGTTTCGTATTAAACTGTGTTGCACTATGAAAAAATGTTTTACGTGTTTTAAATAGTCTATTGTCCTTATCTTTATTTATGTCCTAAACGCTTCATAACTGTTTCATTACACAAAAAAAAAATATTTTGAAACCTATAAACCTACATTATTTTTTTCAAAATACATTTTATAAACCGCCGATAACACATTCGCTATGTTGGTTGATAGATTATCTGTGCTGTAACGTCATACTAGTACTCTTTAAAATTGTGCTATAGCAATGATTAATGAAAGGAACCTAGAGGATATGCACTAAATTGCATATATATTGCAAATATGTATCTCGGTAACAAAAACATATCTATCTCGTTTTAACACGTCATTATTTAAATAACTATAGTGGAGTCATTTTAATAGGTAACATTTGACGTTGGAGTTTTGCCGGGGATTTCAATGGGTGACGTTGTGGAATTTGTAAAGTTTCTTAAATTTGTGTTATCTCGGTTCTTAATGTGTAATATTGGTAGAATATTAACCATTAAATATTCGTTAACGTGCACAAGTGTGGGCAAGTGGTACAACTTCTAAAAACGTGCTATTTTGTTTTTCCCGCTAAAACTCCCTAGGAACTTTCAGTAAAGCTTCTACCACTTTACTGAATCGACTGACATGACTCATGGATTGTACTGACTATATATTTGGACATTGATTTTTTTATTTTTTTAGTTAGTTAAAAGAATAATAAATATAAATAAGTTTTATTATAATCACAACGTGGTTATTAATGTATGGTGATATTTCTTCACAAGTAATCATTGCATTCGATTCTACTTATCTGCTTTCGATTTTTAGAGTAACATCCCTAGTGTTTAAAAAGAAAAAGGGTTAACTGATGCAACGTTGTAACGACGTTCAGTTCTTTAGATCAGAAATTGTTTATTATGTTTAGAATTATTTATTAGTGAAAGCAAATCGTAAAATTACTCGTATCTCGTAATTGAAAAAAGATAAGCAATTTTGCAGTTCTAACAAAACGAAAAAATATATTATTTTATGCCCGCCGTTACAAGATTACGTTGTTGAATTTTGATGAACTGTCAAATGTTACCTATTAAAATGACTCCACTATAGAGGATATAAGGAGTACGTCATTGCTTTTATTTTTTTGATTGATATTTTTCGTGAGTTCAATAAGCGCCGCCTTGAAGTAGATTTTAAACAGGACGCCATTTTATGATTTCATTTTCATTAGGTACTTCGTCTGTCATATTTGACAGACGAAGTACACATTGCTCTTGTTCGGAATTTATTTTTAGTTTTACAGTGAAGTGTGTGTGGGAGTTTTGCCGGGGAATTCAATGGGTGATGTTGTGGATTTTGTATAACCTTCATAAATTTGTGTTTCTGTTCATAATGTGCAATATTGGTAGAATATTAACCATTAAATATTCGTCAACGTGCACTAGTATGGGCTAGTGGTATAAGTTAAAAAAAACGTGCTATTTTGTGTTCCCTCCAAAACTCCCTAGAAACTTTCAGTAAAGCTTTACTGAATCGACTGACTTGACTCATTGACTTCACTGACTATCTATTTGTACTTTGACTAGACTTTAGACTTGACGAGTTAGGAATACGGTGTTGAAAATTGAAACGAAGGTTCTATTGGCAAGACTGGCAATTGGATATAAGCCATATTTATATAATAAAAAAAAGAGCATGTAGGTCATACATAATATACTGTCGATGTAGGTAATTCAAATTCTTGAAGAAATGACGAGGGACTGTCATTTTTAAGGATAATCTTGAAGTTTTGCCGGGGATTTCAATGGGTAACGTTGTGGAATTTGTAAGATTTCATAAATTTGTGTTATTTCGGTTCTTAATGTGTAATATTGGTAGAATATTAACCAATAAATATTCGTTAGTGTGCACTAGTGTGGGCAAGTGGTGCAACTTCTAAAAACGTGCTATTTTGTTTTATCGCCAAAAATCCCTAGGAACTTTCAGTAAAGCTTCTACCACTTTACTAAATCGACTGACGTGACTCATGGACTATACTGACTATATAAACACACCGGCATATTTAGCGGAACACAAAAATAAGGTCCATAATTAAAAAAATATGGTTTTATTTTAAAATCTACTTACTACACTTCTTTTATTATTTAAAGTTTCATTTGTTTTACTTAAAATGAGATCACATTAAGAACAGATTTTGCGAGTAAAGGCTATTTGTGAAAAATGGTATATTTTTGAACTTTTCATGTAACCGGGAAAAGTGAAAATTAATATTAAAATAAAAATTAATTAAATTAGAAAAATCGTGATAATTATCGCGTATTTCCTCCACGTGCTCTTATTAAAGTTTCTACCCGTCTAGGCATACTGAGAATGATGTTATCGATGGTCTCCTGGGATAGTCTCCGCCATTCCTCAACTACGGCGATTCGCAGTTCACCCACGTTGGCAGGAGCTGGAATTCTGGACTTAACTTTTCTTTTCAGCAAGTCCTAAACGTGCTCTATTGGGTTCATATCCGGTGATCTCGCTGGCCACTCCATAACAGTTATATTCATATCATTAAGATAAGCTTGAGTTACCCGAGCGGTATGCGGCCGAGCATTATCCTGCATAAAAACAAAATCGTCACCGATATATGGGGCAAACGGTACGACATTTTCTTTTAAAACTTCTCTGATATAGCGGTCTGCAGTCTGACTCCCTCTGTCAATCACTACCAAGTATGTGCGAGCTCCCAAACAAATGCCCGCCCAAACCATTATTGATCCACCACCGTATGCACCTGTAGTTTCAAAATTTGTCTGAATGTATCGTTCTCCTTTGCGTCTGTATATTCTTTGCCTGCCGTCAATTTGATTTAAGAGAAGTATGCACTCATCACTAAACAATACCTTACTCCATTGGTCCGCGTTCCAAAGTCGATGTTACTGAGCAAAAGTTAACCTGTTTCTACGATGATTTACCTCGAGCCTTGGAGCCTTGGCGGGCACAAATGAACCCAAACCAGCTTCTTTGAACCTTCTTCGTATCGTACGCTCATTTACGGTTACACCCCGCACTGCTTCTAACTCATGTCGGGCTTGGACGGCCGTCAAACAGGGGTTCCTACGTACACGAAGCCGAATGAAACGATCATCCCTACTCGAAGTGCGTCTTTTTCTGCCTTGTCCTGCTCTTCTCACATAAGTACCGGTCTCCCTGAACCGTTGGATACTGCGATGGATCGTTGAAACTGGTCGACGAAGATCTCTGGATATCACTCTGTAGGTTTGACCATTTCTTCGCATTTCGAGTGCCCTGGCAATCTCCGTTGGGGCTAAGTCAGGCATAATTCAGCCCTCAACTCCAAAAAGATACGCGATTAAAAAAAAAGTAACAAAAAACAGTATTTCAATGAAATTTTAAATCAAACTCAGAAGGAAGAAATACTCGAAGTTCGCTCCAGATAAGGTGTATTTGAATAAAATTAAAACAATTGCATTAAATGTGATGTTCAGTAGTTTTCTTAATTTGAAAATATTTCTTTTTAAATTAAATGACGTATAAACCAGCCAGCAACCTTATATGATACTGATATCAAACCTTTATTTTATGTTCCGCTAAATATGCCGGTGTGTGTATTTGGACTTTGAGTAGACTTTAGACTTGACGATATAGGAATACGGTGAAGAAAATTGAAACGAAAGTTCTATTTCCCGCCTTTTTAACATGAGACTGGCAAATGGTTATAAGCCGAAGCCATATATAAATTAAAATATATATATATTTATCAATCTTAAGTTTTGAATTTATGATATCGCTAGAATATTTTTTCCTAAGCCAAGTACTAAAGGAAATAAATGTATGAAATTAAATATGAGTCAAGTAGCCTATTGTACGCAGACATTTTTTCACAGTGCGACACAGTTGACCGTGTGTTTTCCATTTAAAGAAAATCCCCTCTGTGTTTGACACTGTGTCACACTGTGTCGACAAATTTTTTAAATGGAACACAAAGTAACTAACACAGTGTCGACTGTGTGCACTGTGAAATAATGTCTGCGTACAATTTAACACATAAAACATTTTTTCATACTCATACATCAACACAGTTTACACTGTCGATTTAATTTTCTAAATGGAAAACGTTCTTCGTGTTCCATTTATATAATTAATTGACACAGTGTCAAACACAGAGGGGATTTACTTTAAATGGAAAACACTCGCAATCTATTACCTAAATTTTGTTTACAACAATATTGTTTATACCTACTTAGAGCTCGAAGTGTATCAACAATTATATTGGTCCTATATTTCAGCACCGGTACTGATGACCGCCATTAGTGTCAAAAGTATCAATAATTTTAAATTTTTGCCTACAAGTCCGTTTCAAGGCTGCGTCCTTAGATTTGCAGGCTGGATGGTGAGTCTGGGCGCTTAATAAAATTGTATGGAGCTGACTACATGACAACGTGCGACGGTGTGGTATAACGTATTGTATAATACATTCTTGTACGTTCGTTCCTGACGTCAGTACTCCCAAGTGCCAACTGGGGGGGTTTTCCCAGGATCCCAAAGGGTATATAGGTACATCTGTAAGTTGTAGGTAGGTAGGTAGGTGTAGGTACAGATTGGAGCGTCATTTCTGCCTCCACAAATCCGGAACTTACCGCTTAATACCAACACCGACCAACATAGTATAATACACAACAACCACGTTTTTAATGTCTTTCGGGAATCGTCGTATTTTATACATCGTACCATGTCTGTCATTTCCATACAAAAACTGATTTTATTCTGGTTCATAACTTCTATACCCGGCGTTTTTCGAGTTTGCCCTTTTGGTGACATCATAAATGATTTAAAGTGAACACATTAGCAACCATTTCATTTCTGTCGATTCTGGGTCAATTTCGGACAAGCTCTTTGGGATCCTGGGAAACCCCCAGTTGGCAGAACTGTCGCCGGGGAAATATAAGTAATTATATTCATTACCTAGGAAAATGAAGTCTACATAGGATAACCGCCTTCTTTTTTGGAAGTCGATTAAAAATGTCGAAGCCGAGAGCACAATAGGTCCCTGCTTTGTTTGACAGTTCACATTTCATGGCTTATGTCAAAATGCACTACGTCACACGATTTGATTGGTCTAAAGGGCGTTTCATTCGTTCTCTGAAGGACAAAATGGCGGACTATTTAGTTGGACATGCCCGCGCAAGCTTGCGCGTAATCATATTTGACATTAATTTATCTCTTTAAATTGTAATGTCAAAATGATGACCAGGATCAACGAGTTAAAGTTATAGCCCCACTGATTTGTTGGTCGCAAGTCGCAACTATTCCTTGTGACAGTTGTGACCTCAGAGTAATAACATAGCATAGAGACCCGGCTATTAGCAAGAGAAAAATCATATATAGTTCTGTATCCCCCTATACGACACATGCCAATGAGGAAAAAGAGATATCTAATTGTTCGTTACATAAAATTTTTCTAGGTGGCTCGTGTTCGTACACTGATCTGTCTGAAGTTAGTTACAAGTTGTATGATAGCAGTTGACAGCAACTTCATATGTAAATATTGCCGTACGCCAGTGATGTCCCTAGACGGCATTTTATGTCAATAAAAAAAAATTAACAAGAAAATGCTAATCATTACATATTATAAAATTACTGATATCCGCTTTCTGTTCGCTTAGATATTTAAACTACTAACAGATTTTAATGCGGCTTGCAGCCAATAGATAGAATGATTCAAGAGGAAGGTTTATGCGTAATAATCTATACACCTGTGCAAAGCCGGGGCGGGCCGCTACTCGCTAGCGATTTATAAATTATAAGTCGATCAAAAAAGAATTTAAGCAGTATTATCTACAACTTTATTAATTTATGCCGTAATGAAGTATGTTGGGGAGCTAGTCTATATTAACAGTAAATAATAGCCATACACCATTCACTATACAGGCTGTCGTTCAATCTACTTGTCAGTTCCAATTTCTGTATTGATATAAAAACAGTATAGACAGTCATTTTTGACAATTTTTAGCTTTGTGCATTTTTCCCTTGAGTTGGGGACTGGGGTACCTGAAAAGATAAATGAAAAAAATAATAATCAATATGTTTATTATTTATTAACAATTGGACAACATTTGTTACCTTACAAGTTACGAAAACACCAAAAAGCTCGCAGATTGTCATAGCAGCATGACGTGTTCTTCCGTGGTTGTGACCAACAGAAATTCTGACAAAGACAATATTGTTTTCGTCCTTTTTGTATGTTGTGGCTTCGTTCAAACACGGTAATAATAATTGCATAGCAAATCCAGAGTATACTTGATCCAAGGCGTGCGGGACGAGACGCCGGTTAATTTTTATTTTTGGAGTTTTGCCGGAAATATCAATGTGCGTCGTTGTGGTTTTTTGTATTTCTAAAAAAATGTGTTAATTCGGTTCTTATTGTGTAATATTGATAGAATAT
This sequence comes from Phengaris alcon alcon, assembly GCA_037179445.1. Classification (NCBI taxonomy): domain Eukaryota; kingdom Metazoa; phylum Arthropoda; class Insecta; order Lepidoptera; family Lycaenidae; genus Phengaris; species Phengaris alcon. The sequence continues at coordinate 664,205 of JAYRCH010000372.1, forward strand.
TAACCATTGACGTGCTTGGTGTGAGAGTTCAAAAAGCGCGCTATTTTGTGCCGCCAAAACTCCTACTAGGAAATTTCAGTAAAGCTTCTACCCATCTTCTACCACTTTAATGAATTGACTGACTTGACTCATTGACTGCACCAACTATTTATTTGGACTTTGACTTGACTTAGGACTTTACGATTTAGAAATACGCTGTTGAAAATTAAAATGAAAGTTCTATTTCCTGCCTTTTTAACTTGACACTGGCAAATGGTTATAAGCCGATGCCATATATTAAAAAAAAACCGCTTTTTTAACTTGACACTAGCAAATGGTTATAGGCCGATGCCATAATATATTAAAAACAAGTCAACTGTCAACTTGGATATGACGGAAGTTTGTTTACCGAACACAGCTGATTTAACAATGTTTTGGCGGTTTTTGGTCATATTAAATTGAGTATATATAAACAAAATTTCCTAGAAGAAAATCCGTTACAAGACGTACTACGTAAGTGTAGAAGTTGAATGTACTCAGGCGATATTATAATAATCAACCAAACCTGCCGGTGCAATACCACCTTCAGTACAAGTGTTTAGCTTTAGTACTTCGAGTCAAATTCTCTATTTACCTACTATTTAATATAGTATATTTTTAGGCCTTTTGAAGGTAGATTATAGTAACAGGATTCTTTTATTTGCAGATAACACTATAGATTGTTGCATAGTCAGTGAGTAAGTATATTAGTTTTTGTCTTCAACATCGTAAAATATCTTAGTACTTTTCCTTTTCTTCAGTTAATGCATGCCACATGGTTATTATACTATTATTAATTTTATTTGGTTTACCTTAACAGGAATCAACTTCAGGCCATGGAGTTTTCTACACTTTTTTGTTTTGTAAGTTTTTTCTTTCCTTTTATATTAAGTAAATAAGTAATTACCTTTTTGGTTTGGTACATATTTTTATACTTTTCCCAAAATTAAATGACGAATAAATAAAAATACTTACCTATCCAATATTCCTATCCTAATTATCAGAGATCTTGTTTTTATTTATCCTTTGATATAAATTGCCAGGGTGAATCAATTTATGAAAGTGATCGCAATATTTGCATTGGTATAAATTATTTTATAAATAGTATACATAGGTAGTAGGTATAATCATGACCAATTTTGTTACTCCCTCTAATAACTCAAGCTTAGGCTACTCATTGTTGAATAACCTAAGTCTCAAGCTGCAGACAAATCAGAAACATTGAATAGGTATTTTTGAATATTGAGGTTTAATTTTAAATATGATAAAATTTTACACACTTTATGCAAACCACTTACAGTTGTCAAACAAAACTTTACTGTTTTGTAATCAAGCTAACAAACATCCTCACAAACTTACATAAAACACCACACTCACATATGTTAGCCCACTTAAACTTTACAATTGGAAAAAGTTGGCCGTCTGTTCACATCATGAAATTCAATTTTAATTTTGGTATTTTCCACATACCTACATTAAACACAATTGGTGAAGAATTTTAAGCTGCGGCCATTATGTTGTTAAGTGCCCTTGAAAAAGTTTCGTAAACAGTCTCTGTACTAAGTTTCACAAACAGAATACTTTTGGCTGAGATCCAAAATAAGGAGGTTGTTGTATCATATATTATTAAAATGTGCTACACAATGACGATGAAGTGAATGTAATACCAAACTCAGTGATGTTAAATATCTATACTCCATTCGGATTTAATTTGATCCAAAATTTAATTATATAATCAATTTAATCTTGGCATCAGTTTCGAGCAGGCCCGGGCTCTGTAGGGCGGCGCCGCTCTTCCAATGAAACGTGTATCTTCTTATGTAGTGGATAATTTCAATTTTGAAAGTTGAATTGCATTCTTATTAAACAAAAGAAACCCGACTTCCAAAGTAAAAATGCACAAAAAGGTATGAAATAAATATTATTTTCAAATAATTCCCCGTTTGAATTCGGCAAAAATTTTAACTAAAGACGTAACTTAGGATAATTTTTATCCTCATCTGGCACGGGTCGGCTAGTTATTCCATATAAAAACTAGCAATACTAACGGAAACGGAACCTTAAATAAAAGTAGCCTAAGTAAGTCCTTATAATATCAGGTATCTGCCAGTAAAAGTCCGGTCAACGTCGGTTCTGCCGTTTCAGAGAATAGCCGGAACAAACAGACAGACAGGCAGACAAAAATATTAAAATTAGAATTTTTGGTGTAGGTACCGTATATACTATCATATGCATTTAGTGCAAAGCTGTTATTTTGAAATTACAAATAGACACTTCAATTGACGACCTCTGTGGCTCAGCAATTAGTCCGTTGGCGTTCAAGTCGGAGGTCGCGGGTTCGAATTCCGCCAGGGAAAAAAAAGTTTTCTGTGTTCCTAGGTCATGGATGTGCATTAAATGTGTGTATTATAAAACAAAAAACTTAAAATACGTGTATAGTATGAAAAGTATTAAATATATTTCCGTTGTCTGGTACCCGTAACACAAGTCCTTCGAGAACTTACCGCGGGACCAGATTGACGTGGTGTAAAAGCGTCTATAAATATTATTATATTAATTAATTAATTTTTATAGATTGTTTTATTACATACATAATAATAGCCGTCGTCGGTAAGTTACAAAGGCGTTTATAGTCGCACGTTGTCCGTCGCGCAGCACGCTCGCGCCGGAGCCACAGATTACTGAATAATGTGAATAGATCCTACGTAACCGGAGCCGACCCGCGCCAGTACTGAACGAGCCTTCGTTGAGGCTCTAGTCTAGTGTACCTTTTGGAAAAATAAACTTTGTACTGTGTACGTGCTGATAGCTGCGTAAGTCTTATGATAAATAACTAGCTTTTGCCCGCAGCTTCGCCCGCGTGATTGTAACAAAAAACTTCTTTAGCAAATATACCTGTAATATAGTAATAGCACAGAGTAAAAATGTATAGTTTATAATAAATTTTCACGCGTACTTTTTAATTTTAAGATATATCCTAGATAAGGATAATTAAATTGTATCAGCTTCTGAAAATACCACATTATTTCTAATCATTTTTTAAAACTTAGAATGGGTATAGTAACCTTAAAAAATAGACATGTCTATGCCATTGCGGACTTTTTTGTAGACCTATAAAAGAGAAAGAATCCCACCATACATTGTTTTGTTATTTCTCCAACGGGTTAGGAAGCGTTTTCGATAAAAGTTCCCACGCGGCTTGATTTTTCCGACACCTTCAACAATTATCGTCATAAATCAAACAATTTCTACAAAACCTTAACAAATTATTATTGACCTAAACCTTCATAAGGAACCACTCTGTCGGTAAATGTAAACGGCATGAAAATCTTTTTTAGTAGTTTTTGAGATTATCGCGAACATACAGACAGACAGACTCGGCGGGGGACTTAAGTATCCTATGTCCCTCCCTGGTTCCAAGCTACCTCCCTCCCTGGTTCCAAGCTACCTCCCTCCCTGGTTCTAAGCTACCTCCCCACCAATTTTCAGCCAAATCGGTTCAGTCGTATTTTAGTTACAAATAGTGTAACTAACACGACTTTCTTTTATATATATATATATATATATATATATATATATATATATATATATATATATATATATATATATATATATACAATAATCTATATATATATATATATATATATATATATATATATAGATTATTGTATATTTTTTAAAATTAATATAGCTTTGTAGCTAAAACCAATGGGTACCGTCAGCAAAAAAGTAAAGTATATATATATATATATATATATATATATATATATATATATATATACATAAAAGAAAGTCGTGTTAGTTACACTATTTGTAACTAAAATACGACTGAACCGATTTGGCTGAAAATTGGTGGGGAGGTAGCTTAGAACCAGGGAGGGAGGTAGCTTGGAAGCAGGGAGGGAGGTGCAAAAAAGTATAGTTCATTTTCACTAAAAATCAGTAATAATAATTAATTAATCAATGTATTAATGTAATTTCAATAATATTCTATAGTCTATTCGAGTTAAGGATGCAGTGAATCTGATGATTCACTGCATCCTTAACTGATGTACAAATTATGTAAAAACCTTAATTGATGTAAAAAAGTCAATTACTGATGTACAAATGTCAAAAATTTCCAATGACGCATAGCCGGTTGTTTGATGTTCTCATTAATGAATGTAAGCCATTTTGACAGGATTTTTCCATTTTTAGGGTTTCATAGTACTCAAGGAACCCTTATACTTTCGCTCTGTCCAGACAGATGGACTGTCTGTCTGTCCACTCTTAACTTCTGTAATTATGCATATAAATCTATGAAATTTAGATAGGTTGTGTGTTGATCTCGGTTTTGGCAATATAAAATAATAATATTTTTATATTTTAGGGGTACCTCCATACGAAGTGGGGATGATATTTTTTTTCATTCCTGTGGGGTGTGGGGCATCTTCGAATAGGTATTTTAAAATAAAAGAGAGGTTTCATACATGACTTTTTTACAAAGTCAAATCAACAGTTCTTTTTGCGCGTACGAAGTCGGTAGAAACATCTATAAGTTATAAGTAGCTAAGCGATAAACAAATACAATATATAGACAATATTATGTAGGTACGACAATTAATTTTTCATTTCATATTTTTAATCTAAAACCTACAATATAACTGTTAAGATATGAGTGAAACCTTAAGGCTAAGAACTCACGGAGCGGTTTTCACCCGCGCCCGCCGCGGTTGCGGGCCCGCTGCTTCTGTAGAATGCAGATATTTATTAAGTATGTAAAAAATCGGTTGTCTGTAAAGTCGGTTTACTGACGATAGTTGAACGTGACAACGTCATGTTTATAGTGCGCGCGGAACTAATTGGCCGCGCCTTAGGTAGGCGTGTTGCCGCCGCGAAGTCCGGCGCCGAACTGAGTAACAACATCAAGCGCCACCGCCTCTCCGTCCCACCGCTCACATACCTAAGGCGCGGCCAGCTGAGGTAACGGCAATGCGTCATATTTAGCGAGGTAACGCATGAGTCATGTTTTTTCGTGCGTGCAGCCGGCTCCATCAATTTATCAGACGTTATCACGTCAAAATTAAAGCACATCTCACGACGCGTTTTACGCCCGCGGTGTGTGCCATAGATTATACAGATATATACTATAAGTGTGCGCGGTTGTTTGCGGGTCCCGCTGCACCGGCGCACGGCGCGGCGGTCTACTAGTAGGGCAGCCTCGGCGGGTTGCGCCCGCGGCCTCTACGTTCGGTTGGCGGGCGAAATTCAGAAATTCAAGGTGGCAACTGCGCGATCTTTTATTATCCACCGCGACGTCTGCGTAACCGCGCAAATTACCGGCCTCGTGAGTTAAGAAATAAAGCCGCAGTTCGCCGACCGCGGCGGGCACGGGATAAAACCGCTTCATGAGTTTAAGAACTCCTAGCCTAACCCTGCTAATCCCTGTTTTATCGCCAAATTATAAGGGGGACTAGCAGGAACATTTGACAGCGGCGTAAACGTAGATAACGTTATCGAATGAAATTTGTTTGGGCGCCGCGCTGTCATGATGTTGACAGATTTTCTTACAATTCTCATTCGACGTTACGTTTACGCCGCTGTAAAACGTTCCTTATTGGCCCACAGAGGGTCAATTATTTTCGTAAATAATTCGTATATAACTTTAGTCGGATTCGCACACGCATGAAATTGTGCGCGTACGAGTGAGATAAATATACCGAGACTGGAAACAACTGTAGGGATTTAAAATGTTCAATTCGCATTATGGCTTCAGTTAAGTAATACGGACGCATACTCACAGGCCTGCGAGTGAGACAAAATATACGGAGACTGAAAACATACTGCGAATTGACCATTTTTTATTACGAGAATTATAGCCTTTTGATCGCATGTTGATTGTAGAGAGAACCTTCATACTCCACACGGGACACACTCCTCTGCTTTTACTTACCAGAAAATTAAAGTAGCAAATATTTTTAACCTATTGCGCCGAGCCACTCAAGCCACATACTTTAGGGTTCCGTACTACAATTAATACTTATAGTTTCTCTCTGTCCGCCCTTTTAACATCTCTAATCTATACATACAAATAAATAAAATAATATGAAAGTATAATTATCATACTGTACCGTGTACAAGAAAAAAACAATTTTTAAATTTTTCGTCCGTCTGTCTGTCTGTATGTCTGTTTGTTTTGGCTAAACTCTATTAAGATATTATGTAGAGATAGGTCCGTCCGTCCGTCCGTCCGTCCGTCAGTCAGTCTTCGGCTTATTATCCAAAAAGCCCCCAAAAAATATATTTTTCGTGGTTTTATTTTAGCACTTTGTCGGCATAGTACGAGGGCGGCACTGAAAATTTCGGGAATCAAGGAAGTGACACAACATTACTATTTAAAAATGTATTTATTGCTTTTCGAAGTATTCTCCGCGAAATTTGACACATTTTTCAATACGATGGAACCAATCATTGAAACAACCATTCCATTCGGAAGTTGGGGTCTCCAAAATGGCCGTTTTGTAGGCGTCCACAGCTTCTTCAGGTGATGAAAATCTCTGACCACGCAATTTATTCTTTATTTTAGGGAAAGTATAGAAATCATTAGGGCTTAGGTCGGGGCTGTACGGCGGATGGTCTAATAATTCTATGATTTCTTGCTCTAAAAACTCTTTTGTTCTGTGCGCGGTGTGAGAACTCGCATTGTCGTGATGGAGGATGATGCGGCGGTTTCAGTTCTCTTTACGGAGTTCAGAAACGACCTGTGGCAAACAAATGTTAGCATACCATTCTGCATTAACCGTTCTTTGTCCCTCAAGAGGAATAGTCGCAACATGGCCGGTTTTGGAGACAAACGTGGCCACCATTTTTTTTGCAACACTCCGTGAACGAACAATTTTTGTTGGCTTTACTCATTTTCGAACACCCAAACTCGTGACTGGTTTTTTGTTTCGGGTTCGTACGCGTATATCCAGGATTCGTCACCTGATACGATGTATCAGGTGACGTATACAGCATACATACAGGTGTATGTATACAGCATTTGAGGATCCTGCGTGGAATCTTTCGAGAGTTCTGACGCACCAAGTAACGCGAGCCGCTTTTTGCTCTTCACAGAGCAAATGCGGTATCCATCGGGAAAACAACTTTTTTACACCTAATTGTTCATGCAAGATTATTTGTATTTAACTCATGCCAATGTCTAAAGTTGCCTGAATTTCGCGGTATGTCACATGTCGATCTTCCTCAATCAGCTTACGCACAGCATCAACGTTTTCTTGGGTGACTGCAGTTTTTGGACCACCTTGACGGGGATCATCACTGAGCTTGACACGTCCACGTTGAAATTCAGCAAACCAGCGATAAATTGTGGTTTTGGATGGGGCTTCATCACCAAATGCAGAAATCATCCGGTCAACACACTGTTTTTGTGTTAAACCACTTCGAAAGTCATAATAAATCATCGCTCTAGAATTTTCTCGAGTCAATTCCATTTTCTCAACGACTAAACAAGTTTGACAAGACCTTGTGACAAGACCGAGAATCTTTTTTTAAATAAATAAACGGTATTCGATTTTTAAAACCAAGGAGTTTTAAAGTAAAAAGATTTTAATATGACAGGAACAGTGGAAATATTCCATTCCCGATACTTTTAGTGCAGCCCTTGTGCATGTTAAGTGAGGATTTAAAATATATTTACATCCTAGCCCACCGTGTGGGGTATCGTTGAATAGGTTTTTTTAAAATAAAGGCAAAGTATCATATTATATGTCTATTGAATACAATAGACATATAATATTAATAAATTTATTATGTCATATTATATGTCAAATTATTATTTGACATATAATATGACAATAAATTTATACAATTATATATTACCATTTACGAGTAATCGGTCTCCAAAGTAGTTTATAAGTTGCCCCCCCCCGCATTTCTAAACTATGAAACATAGAGACTTGCGGTTTTCCATGCTGATAGATTATGCTAAATACTCTTTACGAAAATAATTTTGAACCAAATCGAACAGTTACTTGTGACGTAATTTAAAAAAAAAAACCTTTTACGCGGTTTTAGTTACGGAACCCTCCTAACGCCCTGTTTCAATAACCTATCTATCTATAACTATTTGTTAAGATAGAGAGATATTGTTTATTTGCTCAAATAAGGTACAATTTCAAGGTGTTACAATGGTAAATTCTGTTCTTGCTTATGTCATAGTATGAAATTTTAATTTATTATCATTTGTATAATAACCTAAAAAAATATAATATTATGTTGTCTATAAGTTTTATCTTATTAGTAAGTTTATTTTATGTCTATGTTTAGAATTTTTTTATTACAATTATAATCTTTTTATTGGTTATAATGTTGTATGTCATTTGTTTAAAAAAATTAAAATAATAGAAATTGTAATTATCATATAAAGTATTAATTAAATAAAATGAATTAAACATTTAATTGTTAAGTCACTTATTTTATGTCAACTTTATTAGGTACATTTAATTTTAAATGTAGTATGCTAATTTTATCAAGATAACCTTAAGTCATTATCCTTTACATAATCATCAATAGAGTAATAACATTATTTTAATAGTAAAATAAATAATATTTTTATTGAATATTCTCATATTTGTATTTTTCATGTCGTCAGGTTATTGTATAGCTTTATTCCCATACAATTAGCGTTTCTTTTGAATACGTCTAGTTTTTGTAGAGGTATACATAATTTATTTTTATATCTCAAGCCTGATCGTGTTGTCTTCTTTTGTTTTCGAAAAGATACATGTGACTTTTAACAAATATTGTCATTTCATAAATGTACATGCATGGCAAAGATAAAATATTGTTTTGTTTAAAAAGTGGTTTGCAACTTTCATTAAATTTCGCACCACATAGCGCTCGTATGCATTTTTTCTGTGCAATAATATGATGACGACCTCTGTGGCTCAGTGGGTAGCGCATTGGCGCTCAAGCCGGAGGTCGCGGGTTCGAATCCCGCCAGGGAACAAAAAAACTTGAGACGTGTCAAGGGACACCCGGATGGAACGAAGTTCCTTTCGATTAATTAGTGAAGGAATTGTAATAAAATTTTAGTTCGTTTTAAGTTATAATAAAATTTTTTTTATTATTAACAAATATAATGTAATATAAACTTAATCAGTTGGCTCAAGTTTAGTAATAATTGCCTTGTGGTAAAAAATTGAAGGGAACTTATAATTTATTCCACGCCGCACGGCTTACAACTATAGCAAAGTGTCGTTACAACTTGTCTTATTTTTTCCGTCTAGCCCCCTTTCGCAACGCGCGATAAGGAACTTCGTTCCAAAAGTTTTCTGTATTCCTGGGTCATGGATGTGTATTAAATATGTGTATAATATAATAAAAATCTTAAATATAAGTATAGTATAAAAAGTATTAAATATATTTCCGTTGTCTGGTACCCGTAACACAAGTTCTTCGGATACTTACCACGGGACCAGACTGACGTGGTGTGAAGCGTCTATAGATAAAAAAAAATAAAAAAATAAAAAATAAACACTCTTTCGCACTGCGTCGAATTGCCCCAAAGGATGAGTCCGTATCTTAAAGCTATACGTAACCGTGGTAAGCTAGAAGCGCTGATTCTTTGGTGCTTGTATTTCTTAGCCGATTAAGAACGAAAACAAAACGATCTAAATTTACGCAATTTTTTTTTTATATGGATTCTCCAATTCAGATATTTATCTATATTTATGCCTAGAAATACTGTATTTTCTACCAATTCAATATTTTTATCATTAAAATCAATGTTTAGATTCATTGGTCTACATGCTATGTTAAAAACTCTATGATTTTAATTTTTTCTACATTAATGATTAGGTCATTATTTCTTAGCCAGATGTTTGTGGAATTTAGTGCTTGGATAATTTCATTTTTAAATTGTAATTGATTTTTGTTTTTATGTTTAATAATAAGTGTTATGTCATACGGAAATAGTATTATGTCATGGTTTATATATCTGGGCAAGTCATTTATATACAGCAGAAATAGTTTAGGCCCTAATAAAATACTTCCTTGTGAGATACCAATTGCATTAATAATGTATTTCGATCTGTAAGTCATTTTAAATGTACCTTTTTTGTTTAGTTTCGATATTTCAACATATTGCAGTCGATCAGTTAGGTACGAGGTGATCCAATTCAATGCATTACCTCGTATACCTTATTTTGATAATTTGTTTAAAAGTTTAGCATGATTGACGCGATCAATATTCTTAAACATACCTTGGACATATCTAAGAATATTGAGGCTAGTCGGACACCAGAGCTTAAGCTTTCCGCTATTGATTTAGTTAAATTGAAACACGCTAGAGTAGTTGAGCTATTTTTTCTAAGTCCATATTGTTGGGGTGTTAGCAAATCATGTTTTGTAATAAAGTTATTTAATTGATCGAACATGGCTTTTTCAAATATTTTTGATAGGATAGGAATCAGAGTTAAAGGCCTGTAGTGGTTCATGTCCTCTTTGTTACCTTTTTTCTAAAGTGGCTTAACTATGCTATATTTTAATCTCGAGGGAAAAATTCCTTCAGTAAATGATTGGTTTATTATATGATATATAGGTTTGGTTAAGTGTCCAGCACATTTCTTCAATATTTTTGTATTGATGCATGTCATCATAGCCAGTATTTGTATTTTTTAAAGAATTTCTAATATTATAAACGTCATCACTTGTCTCTGGTCTTAGGAATATGGTAATAGTATTATTTATTATATTATCTAGTCTACTTTGTCTGGTATTATTAATGTCATTTTGAGTGTCACGTTTTTTGGATTGTTCTTTAAAATAGTTATTAAATTTTTCAGTTATGTCTAGGGCTTCTGTACACGGTTTATTGTTTTTTTCCGATAATTTTTTTTTTTTTGTTGATAAGTTTTTATTTGTGATTGTCCGTAAAAACGTCGTCATTAAATCATTTGACGTTTCGAACAAATAATTATTGGTACCTAGGTAGATAGGTTATTGAAACGGGCCATTAGACATGTCCTGACATATCCTGACATGCTCTTGATTAGATTATTTTGATTCAGGTATCCGTTAATCCGTTTGCGAGATATTCAACCTTAAAGCGCATTTTTTTGTTAAAATAGGGCGCCAAATGAATGATGAATGCCCTCCAAATGAATGATGGTAGTCCATGTCATGAACTTTGAAGGCAAACTATATCCGTTATATACTAACTTTGTTAGTTGAAGAGTTATAGTGACTTGTATTGTAAAATGCGCTTACTTGGAAAACTTTGTACAAAAATAACTAAATACGTTTTTTGTTACTAATACTTTGTTTCTGTTGGTGAGTCAATAAAATAAATTAAAACATTATTGTTTTAATGTATTTTTTTAAATGCATCCAAAATGTTATTATTGCGGATTTTGTGAGTACCCAAAAACTTCTTATCTCAGTCCGGTACAAATGCATTAAAATTAAATGTTTTTATTTTATGTATATTTTATGAACAATAAAATTATTTCCAAGTTTTATATTCTTGTGGAATTTTTATAAGTTTGTGGTCAACGATAAAGTTGTTATTATAAGCCATAACCTGAGATTATAATACCTATGGAAAGTTATTACAAATGTCCACAGTCCTTACTAGAAAGGTTACTAGGTATTCGCTCAACTAAGGCTGGGACCATATTATGATCCTGAATCCGGCAGTCCCGGGAAAACTCAGAGCACTGAAAATAGAACTCTGCAATAATACAATAGAGCTAAAAATCGAACACACAAGTGTCGCGTCAAATGTCAATCTATGATGGCTCGACACTCGATACATCGATTTTCAACTCTATTGTATAAGCCCAGAGTTCTATTATCGGTGCTCTAAATTATCATGGGCCCGCCGGATTCCGCACAATCTGGGAGCACGGTCGCGGTAGTGCCTCCGCCAAGATATAAGCCAAGCGAAGCGCAAGAGCACTTCCAGACCACCTTTTCTCGAAGCGTTTCGTCGGTTTTTTGAACCCTCTTAATTTGATTTTGGATTATACCAGATAAATGAATTTTTAAATGAAAAGCGGACTTATTAAGCTTGTAACTTTAATTAGTCCGCTACTGGGCTAAGCATATCTCGACTAAGGTGTAGAGTTTGTGAAGTTATACCCGACTTCTGAAAATTAGGAGCCCTCCTTTTCACAGGCTATCGCTGTCTCTGCTAGCCGAAATGACAAGGACAGCATGTGACTTGAGCGTCACTTAATTTAACTATTGTTCCAGTATTCGGTCGCTAATCTTGTAGCGTTAGGGCGTGTATAGTAAGAAGCTTGGTTTTATATGAGATCTGATAACTTTTTGACAGTGCGAGCCATATGGTATCGTCTTGGCAATATTTTTACATGAATATGTTTTTGAAATGAAATGAAAATGAAAAAAAAATAAAATGATTTTTTTAAATTTCCAAATGAACCTTGACAAGCTTTTTTCTGAAAGTCGACAGAAAAAGCTACCACCGGTTCAACCCCAACCCGCCGACATGAGAAACTCGCATGGTGTGTTAATATAGTCCTAGCCTAGTTTCTACAAACTGCCTACCTGGCTCAGTAGCTATCACGTCGGCGCTACCCTTTATATTTCTACCACAAATTCACAACTATTGTAATGATTGTAATATCAAGTATGTACAATTGTTTTCTAATCATCCAAACAAAACATTAACCCATTAAAGATACGTGATCACTAATATGGAACGTCTTATTTAGGGTAATTTCACTGTAACCGATCCAATACGTGCTTGTGCCTAGATGATGCGATTTACGCGCGATTTATACAAGCGCGGATAATGCCCGCTGCCAAAGTTGCCGCTACACAATAACGGTTTATCGTAACGATTTAACGGGGTAAGCCAAACTGTGCAGTATGACAATTCGTTACGAATCGCATCCGACCGAAATGACGTCTGTTCGGCCCTTAGATTAATAACGCCTAGATAGTCTTCAAACAAACGCATCGTACAAAGTGAAGCAAGCAACAGATAGATGTAGGCGTAAGCATTACATACCGACACGCACACAAAACTTAAATGTTTTGGAGTGTGTACAGTTTTAAGGGACAATTTCCACGGAAAATATTGCTCTTAAAATTGAAATTATTGTATTTGTTTGTCTTAATATCGCGAGATGTAAAAATATAACTTATATTTCATTTTAAACTATCTAAAAACGATTTGTAAACATTATTTATATGAAACTATTATAGGTATTAATGAATATATTAAGGATTATCTTAATACTTATAAAAATATTTTAAATTGATAGTTAAAAAATCAGAAAGTATTAAAAAACTTTGTCTTAGTTGCAACTATTAGTTAGAATACTGGAACGATAGTTAAATTAAGTGACGCTCAAGTCACATGCTGTCCTTGTCATTTCGGCTAGCAGAGACAGCGATAGCCTGTATAAAGGAGGGCTCCTAATTTTCAGAAGTCGGGTATAACTTCACAAACTCTACACCTTAGTCGAGATATGCTTAGCCCAGTAGCGGACTAATTAAAGTTACAAGTTTAATAAGTCCGATTTTCATTTAAAAATTCATTTATCTGGTATAATCCAAAATCAAATTAAGAGGGTTCAAAAAACCGACGAAACGCTTCGAGAAAAGGTGGTCTGGAAGTGCTCTTGCGCTTCGCTTGGTTTATCTTGGCGGAGGCACTACCGCGACCGTGCTCCCAGATTGTGCGGAATCCGGCGGGCCCGGGAAAATTCAGAGCACCGATAATAGAACTCTGGGCTTATACAATAGAGTTGAAAATCGATGTATCGAGTGTCGAGCCATCATACATTGACATTTGACGGGACACTTGTGTGTTCGATTTTTAGCTCTATTGTATTAGCGCAGACTTCTATTTTCAGTGCTCTGAGTTTTCCCGGGACTGCCGAATTTCGGATCATAATATGGTCCCAACCTTAGTTGAGCGAATACCTAGTAACCTTTCTAGTAAGGACTGTGGACATTTGTAATAACTTTCCATAGGTATTATAATCTCAGGTTATGGCTTATAATAACAACTTTATCGTTGACCACAAACTTATAAAAATTCCACAAGAATATAAAACTTGGAAATAATTTTATTGTTCATAAAATATACATAAATAATAAATTAAATAAAACAATATTTTCATGTTAAACGGTTTTATTACAATAAAAATAATGTAGGTAACGTACTAAAAGCTAAAAAATAATTCGGTAAGTCGTAGCTACCAGATTGCACCAATCTTCTCATCAATCTGGGGTATTGATCAGACAAATAATAAAATCGTTGGGCGTTGCGTATCTAGAGTTAATATATGATAGTTTCACGCGCCCAACGATTTTATTATTTGTCTGATCAATACCCCAGATTGATGAGAAGATTGGTGCGATCTGGTAGCTAGGACTTACCGAATTATTTTTGTTATTTCAGAATGAGCTCTATTCTACTAATCAAGCCCTTTCATTAGACACCTATATTGAGGTAGTTGTGGAAAATATGTAATCCGCCATTTTGTGGCGGCGGCCACCTTGAATTTTATTTTTTTATAGTGAGCTCTATTCTACCAATAAAGCCCTTTCATTTGATACCCATATAGAGGTTGTTGTGAAGTAATATGTAATCCGCCATTTTGTATCGGCGGCCATTTTGTATTTACAGTCATAAATTTTTATTATTATTGTATTGTCAACAAGATTAGGAGTGGGTACCAAATATCAGATCGATCTGGTGTCAGGAAGGGGGTAAAATTCCAATTACTAAATTTGACCCAAACAAATAAATAAATAAACTGGCCAAGCTAAATAAAACCGTTTAAAAATAATTTTAATGCATTTGTGCCGAACTGAGATAATAAGTTTTTGGGTACTCACAAAAACCGCAATAATAACATTTTGGATGCATTTGAAAAAAATACATTAAAATAATAATGTTTTAATTTATTTTATTGACTCACCAACAGAACAGCATTAGTAACAAAAAACGTATTTAGTTATTTTTGTACAAAGTTTTCCAAGTAAGCGCATTTTTGAAATAACTTTCTTATTACTAGTAACATTTTCACAATTCACAAGGGCAGCAAGATGGCGATAAAATGTGATTTTATTTTAAAATGTTTTAAATATTTGGCTTAATACAAGTCAAGTTGTAGTACTTACATATGAAATGTTATGTCCGAAGGTTTTTAATTCTTTTCCGATGCATTGTGACACCCTATAACAACACAAACCGTCATAATGTTTTTAATACTTGGAGATGTATGCACTAGCGCTTGACAACTGACGGGTCGATCGAACAAACTGAAACGACATGGCTCAGTATGATTTGCTTCACTTTTCATGCGCATACCCGGTTTCTAGGCGTTTAGATCTAAGGTTCGGCCTGAACGGATTCGAGCACATACACGGAAAATCGCATCTGGTTCGCCACGAGCTTCGGTCGTGTTTTTAGGGTTCCGTTATATACAGGGGACCCTTATAGTTTCGCTCTGTCCGTACGTCTGTTTGTCTGTCCGCTCTACTAGCTTCTGTAATAACTTTATGACAATAACTTTTGAAGTAATTCAAAGAAAACCTATTGCGCGTTGATAGTTACGGAGCCCTCCTTAGAAATGTCGTGACATGCTCTTGGTTATTACCAATTTATTTATTAATTGTATTTTGCCGCAACTATAGTTGCGAATAGTTATAAACCGAATTATTGTGCCATACATTTTTCCAGTAATAATTGTTATAGAAATCATTTCTCTTTGTTTAATAGTAATAGTCTTTAGATTTTATCAACCATAGTGGCTCTAAAGTTTCAAATACTTCAATGAACTCTAATAAATATTCTTTAGACCACGTTGCTATTTTTAGGGTTCCGGGAACGGGACCCTATTACTGAGACTTTGCCGTCCGTCCGTCTGTCACCTCGCTGTATCTTAACCTTCTTATACTGTGATAGCTCGACAGTTGAAATTTTCACAAATGATGTAGGTATTTGTATTGCCGTTATAACAACAAATACAAAAAACAGAATAAAATAAAAATTGGAGGTTCCCATACAATAAACGTGATTTTTTCCGTTTTATACGGAACGCCTCTTGCCGACTCGCACTTAACCGGTGTTATTTTACACTCGAATTTTATCACCGTTCAGTCTATCCGTACAGGTCAGAATTAATGTTGCCAACTTAGTTGTTTTACAAAGTTTTACTACTAAATTTAGTATTTTATTCCCTCTTTAGTAGAAATTTAGTTGTTTGTAATGGTTTTGTAGAAAATAGCCAGACCGAATAATCATAATATGCAAAATAGCGTGCTACTATGTGCTATTATGAAACCATATCATAATAGCACATAGTAGAACGCCTACGTAATATTTCCTACTATATATTTTTTATTAAAAAAAAAAAAGAATAATAAAAAATATAAAATTATCCTGTTGTCAATATATTAAAACTAAGAATGCTGTGGTTTTTTGTTGTGTTTTGAGGATTTCTAAGATAAGTAGCTTTTTTTATAGTTATCGATACTATTTTAGTAGTTTTTAGTAGAAAACCGCGAGTTTAGTAGTTTCGCAAAAACAGAGTTGGCAACACTGGAGCGAATCGCTTCAGTTCATCCGGCCGACTGATGCGATCTCGAAATTGCACACAGACGATACGATTTTGCATCCGTTCAGGCCGAACTGAAGGAAAACCGGATCGTGTATGGGGCCCCTAACAAAAATATTCAATTCAACCAAATTAATGGATCGTATTTCTTTATTGCGCGGTAAATAAGTGACATTTAATTTGGTAGCATTATGTGTTCTATCGTTGGCTTTGTTTACGTTTGGATTCAATTAGATATAGTATAGCTACCGCGCGTAAACCACATCATCTGGGCCGGTCGCGGGTGGTCCGTGACCTCGTAAGCGGCGGGCATACTAAGTGGTCTCTGAGTGGACTGCCAATGAGCACCATCCGAGCGGGCCACTTGCCAAATTGGAGCTTTATACCTTCCATTTCGAAATGCCTACATGCAATGCACTAAATGAACTTAAAAAAATATGCCATGATTTTCACTGGTGTTATCAAATAGATCAAATAGAATTGTCCGAAATAAAATAAAGACCGCGACTTCGTTCGCGCTAAAATAGAAATATGCCGTTGAAACTATATATTTCGCTGAGCTAAAAATGGCTTATTTACATAACTGAGAATTTTGGTCTGTTTCTTGGTTAAGTAAATTATTAATAGGCCATTTTATCCCGGCTATAAGCTTTCCGTGACAAAGCCAGTCCCTTAGTCAACTGTCAAGTTAAAATAAAGAAATTGCAGGTATGTATTATCGAGCTTTAAACTAAGTATTTTAACTAATAAAAATAATTATTTTCTGTAAAGTTTTTCAATTCCTTTCTTTGTCGGCGACATCTATCAGTAGCAGTGTCAATTACGAGTTATAGAATCGATAAACGGACCTCATTGGTCTGTTATATTTAAAACTTAGTTTATATATTACGGTTCGTTTCAATAACCTACCAGTAACTATTTGTTAAAAAGTCAAATTTGTATCGCAAAATACCGGCAAGTGATTGAATGACGACGTTTTTAAATAGTTACTGGTAGATAGGTTATTGAAACCGGCCGATAGATCAGAAACCAGCTATCCAACTATTAGTGCTAATGAATAGATAACCTACCGACAAATTCCCCTATGAAACCGGGCATTATTTATGCGACGCTCAGATAAGTTTATGTAGAGTTTTAATAGATGACCTATCATGAGTACAGCTTTTTTATCCGACTATGGTGAAACCAAAAGGAAGGGTAATAATTTTGACAGCCTATGTATGTATGTTTGTTCCACCGTACCGTCTAAACTAGTGATCCGATTTTAGAAAGAAGGAGAAAGAAAGAAAAAGAAATTTATTTGGTATAACAAAACATTTTACAAAATAACGTGATTAAAGAAATTAAATCAAGGTGATACCAAATTGGTTCCCATTAAGCATTATGTTGCGAACGGATCCGCAACGCTGGTTTTCAATGGGCACCGTACTAAACTAAAAGTGGAGTCATTTTAATAGGTAACATTTGACAATTCATCAAAATTCAACAACGTAACCTTGTAACGGCGGGCATAAAATAATATATTTTTTCGTTTTGTTAGAACTGCATAATTGCATAACTTTTTTCAATTACGATTACATATTTATTGTAATAATGACCGATATGAGTAATTTTACGATTTGCTTTCACTAATAAACCATTCTAAACATAATAAACAATTTCTGATCTAAAGAACTGAACGTCGTTACAATGTTGCGTCAGTTAACCATTTTTCTTTTTAAACACTAGGGATGTTACTCTAAAAATCGAAAACTGATAAGTAGAATCGAATGCAATGATTACTTGTAAAGAAATATCTCTATACATTAATAACCACGTTGTGATTATAATAAAACATAATTATATTTATTATTCTTTTAACTAACTATAAAAATACAAAAAATAACTAAATAGAAAAATCATTGATGTTAGGTACAATTTAGGTGGGATGTTGCTGGCAACACCAGTGCCTGTCGATGACGCCATGTCATGTCGCCATTACATGACGCAGTCTTTTGTCGTTATGCGAAGTGACTGTGCGTTTCTGGTGTGCTCTCTGTTATTTTCTTCTGACCCGGCTTTTTTATTGGACTGATCTTACTGACTACGTTTACCTGGCTATAAATTGGACTCATATTGCTTAACGATTAGTCAACAAGAACAACATTACAGTCTTACAATGTCGAAACGGGGGAAAACGCTAAACAGTCTAATCTCGCGAGCTAGTGGTGAAATTGTACAATTATTTTGAACGTGAATCAGTTAACGATGGGCCTCTTTTACCATTGACACAACCGAGAGAACGCGTTGCCGAAGCATTGGGAATAGGAAAGAGAACAGTAACTCAAATTCTGAAAGAGAAATACGGACCATCAGGCTCAGAAGATAATACTTTACCTCTTTCTTTAAAGAGGGACAAGAAAATTGTTGGCATTGATAATTTTGATGCTGCTGAAATACGCAACCACATTTATGGATATTACTCAAAAAAGAATATCCTACACGGGAAAAGCTAATGAGTTCCTTAAAAGACGCAGGCTTATTTTTTTGGCGGTAAATCGTATCTATCAAAACTTTTGAAATCGATTGGCTTTAGATTTAAAAAATCTGCCAAGCGGAAAATCCTGCTAGAACGCTACGATATTATTTTGAAGAGAGTAACATTCTTACGTCAAGTAAATAAAATTACAGATTGAGACAATGTCGTGCTTATTGACGAAACATGGTTGAATGCGAACGGTTTCGCGGACACGGACCGATGATACAGCGGCCTCCACCTCAAAAGTTCCATCGAGAAAAGGAGCCCGACTTATTATACTTCACGCGGGATCAGCTTCTCAAGGTTTTATTCCAGACTGCCTCCTCGCATTCGCCTCTAAAACTACAAGTGATTACCATGAGGAAATGAACTTTGAGGTTTTTAAAGAGTGGTTTGAGAAGCTGCTAGTCAGCTTAGAAAACCCATAGAGAATTATAATGGACAATGCACCATACGATTCTGTGCAAGTTGATAAACCACCAACTCAAGCATTTTAAAATCAAGAAATTGTCTCGTGGCTGGTATGAAATGCTGTGGATGCAAGTACAACTTAATTAAAAGTTGAGTTGTTAAATCTGGTAAAAGCAACTAAGCCGTCTAAACTCCGCTATGTAATCGATGAACTAGCCCTAGAGCATGGACACGAAGTTATTCGATTGCCTCCCTACCATTGCCAGTATAACGCCATCGAGCTTATTTGGGCACAAATAAAGGCACATGCACATGCAGCGCGGAACAATACTGAACCTCCCTTCAGTACTGCTAAAATGATGACTCTGCTACAAACTGCGTGTGCAGAAGTCACTACAGACTGGAGAAAAGTCGTAGAGAAAATAAAGAAAATAATTTTACAAGATTTTGAACGAGATGTGAGAATAGACAATACTATTGAAAATAAATTGATAATATCTCTGAGTGCTGACAGCAGTGATGAAGATGACAATACTAAGAACAGTTCTGATAGTTCAACTGAATAAATGCAATTTTTTTGTTAAATTATGTATCTGTCTTATTTTGTTCCTTTTTCCGAAAGAAAAAATAATAATGGGACAGGGATTCGCCTGATGATTTTTAAAATTCACATATTATGTTTCAAGTCCGTATCGATTCATTCACTTTAATCGATGTTTTTAAGCAGGTCACCTCACTATGAAGATAAAACTGACAGACGTCAAATGTTACCTACTAAAATGACTCCACTTGTAGAGTAAATATAATATATATGTATATTTTTTAACAAATTAGGACAGCTGATGGTGATTAGAGACATACATTTTATGCTAGACAAACAATTTGTTCTTAATTAAATCTAAGACAGAGTTATATAAAACAATAATAATATAATATATATTCAAGTAAAATACTAATAGAACAGTGGATTTTTAAAATTAAATATTTAAGAGGACTATATAAAATTAAAGTTATTTTGTATTGCTTTTAAGCAATTTGAATACACCTTTCTTGTCCACAACAGACAGCCCAAACAAAACGTACCGAGTACCGACTGCATACAGAGACTTAATATTGATACAGCTTATGTAAATAATAACCCCCTTGCTAATAAAAAGATTTACACAACGGATAACTTAAACAACGTTGTATCAGCATAATTTAATTTTGATAATATTAATGCTTCGCATAATCTTATCCTGACTTCAGTTGAGAGATAATGGCTTATTTGGTACATCACTTTTAATCTATAGAAACAATTCCTGGCTGTTTGTAATACGTGTTCTTCAAAGTTCAATTCGCTGTCTACAAGGAGTCCTAAATTTAACGAATGAGGTGTCAATAGATTCGTAATAATAGCCCGGGTAACATAGGCTATATAATTTACGCAGTTATAGTTTTATTAAAAAATATAGTTATGTATTGCTAACTAAAATAACTTCTCTTTAAAGGATGGATTTCATAGTGGCAGTGATCGGGCTCCTGCTCCGTATACTAGATGCCCTCCTAGCGCCGTACTACTGGCTGCGCACGCGCCGCCACGCGCAGGCGCCGCCGCTGAGCGATGCGCGTCTCCGGCTCAGCGTAGCGGAGATTGCAAAGAGAATACGAAGCGGGGAGGTGAGTAGAGGAATCCTCGGAAGTTGTCGCTCTCGTGAGAAGTCTGCGTGAGAACTACCCCTTTTCACTAGGCGAGGCGCTGTCCAATCACGTTTCTCTGAGCTTCTCGGCGCAAGCCTAGCTATTATCAGCAGTAATATCGACTCGAATACCGAGACGGTCGAAACCTTCCTGCCGTGTTAATCTACTCTTTTGTGTGTGCGATTGAGTAGGGATGTTAATTGTTATAGATCTAGATGCTGTAACAATATAATATTATACACCAGGGCATGCAATATCGGACGGTTTTCAATTCCGTATACCGATACGGATATATCATTATTTCGGTATGAAATTATTACAACGATTTATTAACTACGCCATATTATGTTTTATTTTGTACTGTAGATACTCTACAAAATATAAAAATTGATGTGTGCACTCAAAGTTATAAGAAATGTTTAAAAAAAATTTAAACCGTAAATGACAAGTTATAGTAAGAATAAAATGAATTTATATTAATATGTTTTAATATGCATGTAATACGTCAATTGTTCATATTTATTATATATCTCCCTTTGGGGCTTCCACACCATTCCCACAGTGGGAATGGTGTGGAAGCCCCAAAGGGAGATCTCCGACCTCGCTCGGTCGGAGAAAAAGAATTATTAGAATTAAATTCATATACCTACTCGTAAGTCGTAGGTACTCAGGTATGAAATCGGAACTATGAAACTACCAACAAGAAAACTGGCAAAAGCAACAAATAACTATCTATTCTAGCCAATACCTAGAAAATAAACTATGTACATATGTTTATTCAGAAAACTGTTTTGAAAAATTGCAAATATATAATAGATTTGCTTGTATTAATAGACATTGCAGTACAAACATTTGAATAGAAGACCTAATGGGTTTTGTATCGGCCGTGAACTAGAGCTTCACTCTAACGTAAACAATGTAAGTATTATGTATTACAATAAACCAGTTTGAATGGGTTGGTTATTCCTATATTTTTATTATTATAATTATCATCAGGAGCACTATATTTTATGGCATGCTAGCGACCCGCCCCGGCTTCGCACGGGCGCAATGTTTACTTAATAGTTTAATTACTATTTACTGTCTGAAATCCGTTGAGTTTAAAAGATTTTAGCAAACAGACAGTGGAAGCCAATTGGTTTTTAACCCCCGACGCAAAAAGTGGGCTGTTATTAGTTTGACGTCTATGTCTGTCTGTCCGTGGCATCGTAGCTCCCAAACGGATGAACCGATTTCGATCTACTTTAATAGCTATGTAAAGACCGGTAAGATTAGACGGATTGCCGAATAGTAACAGCAACCCCATCGAGCAACACTGGAAAAGTGTTCGGTTCTATTCTTTTAAACAATAGACTACTATAGACTAATAGAGAGATGACTACATCTAAAATGTTTAGTTTTATTATAATATACTCAGAAATATTAAGACATTACTACTTGGTAAATGTAAAAATATATTATATTATATATGTAGTTTATTAATTAGATACATCTAAAAAGTACAAAAAAGTTTTTTTTTACTAAATTAGTAACCAAAACATACATCATTAGTTTACTTACATCATATACATTAATTACGGTAAGTACATATGAACTTAGACGCACAAATAACGGAGATATTTACAAATATGTTCCTGCGGCCGTATACTTCATACACTTTAACCTAGGCGTGACGTCACAGCTAGGTAAGGCTTTATTATGGCGCGTTTTCACGAGACTTGCGAAATTTTTTATACAAATCGTTGTACTTTTGAAAATAATGACTTTTGATATACTGTTTCTTCTAAGAAGTTACTCATATTTAGGAATACCTACTATTCATTTATGCAATAAATAAAATTCCGTCATCTTGCCTATTATCCACAGGACGAAACACAAGGCATACGTTATTATACACCTCCGGATCTGGAGGTTAAGCGGGCCCATTAGTACGTACCGAAGCACAGTTCTTCTACGGACAAATGGCCCCAGTAGCTTTGCCAAGCTCTAAAGCCCGTATCTTATTTTTTTACAATTTTATTAAAATTATACCCATAACCAAATAACCCAAAAATACCCATAACCTTCAACTTGCAAGCAATGTGTGACTGCACGCATAAGCATGCGTAAAGCACCTTCCTCCCACACTGCTTATGCGTGCACCTAAAAAATAGATCGTGCAAACACCACCACCACAAATCACATCAACAAACAGCAACAATCACATCAAGATCGTGCAAGGTTCACGAACTAAACGTTTAAATTGTATGCTATGGATTTCCGGAAAGTAACGCCTGGTTATACTAACTATAACTATTTTTTTTTCAGCTATCGAGTGAAGCCATCACCTCAGCTTATATAGCAAGGATACAAGAAGTCAATACCTTCATAAACGCAGTAGTGGAAGACAGATTCCCCGCTGCTTTGGCTGAGGCGAGACAGGTGGATGCTCTCCTGGGAGAAGCGAGAAGAAATGGCAGGATGGAGCATGTTTTTGATAGCAAACCGCTGTTGGGTGTTCCGTTTACTGTGAAAGAGAGCTGCCAGCTTGCCGGTAGGTCTATTGTTTATGTGACTATAGTCTATTCGCGTTAAGAAGGCAGTGAATCACGTACGGTATGTGTATTAACCGAGTAGTGGTTACTTTAAATTTTTGTCTTTACTCATAAAAATAACTTCTATAACGCCTCCGTGGCCCCGTAGTTTAGAGCTTAGCTCTCGACTTTGAAGGTCGTGGGTTCGATTCCCGCGTTGGAAGAACAAAAATGATGTTGTCAAGTCTGGTTCGGACAATGCAGGCTGGTCACCTGATTGTCTGACAAGAAAGATGATCCATGTGTCTCTCTCGCCAGTCGTGCC
The DNA here is from genome assembly GCA_037179445.1 of Phengaris alcon alcon. NCBI lineage: Eukaryota > Metazoa > Arthropoda > Insecta > Lepidoptera > Lycaenidae > Phengaris > Phengaris alcon. The sequence goes on from JAYRCH010000372.1 coordinate 688,253, forward strand.
GGTCATCCGTCCCACTGTGTTACGAGAGCAAAGGAAGAGATAGAGTGCTCTTGTGTACTGCGCACACACTTCGGCACTATAAAATAACTCCTGCGTAGCAGGACTGGATTCCATGAACCATGAGGTATTCATTCTTTTTTACTTAACACTGACATTTTTGATTGTTTTCTCTAGGTCTCTCGAACGCAGTGGGCTGTCTCGAACACGCAAACCGTAAAGCCGCCACCGACGGCGGGGCCGTAGCTACGGTGCGGCGCGCGGGGGGAATACCCCTCCTAGTCTCCAATACCCCGGAGTTGTGTTTGGGGTGGGAGACCACTAATAGGCTGAATGGGACTACGCGGAATCCTTATTGCTTGACACGATCTGCCGGCGGCTCTTCTGGTGGCGAGGTGAGTTATTTGCTATATAGGATACGCATGTGTGTGGTAGTCTCATAAATAAGCAGACGGCTTATAGGAAGTGAATCGTCGCCCATGGACGTCTGTAAGTGTTTCCCTGTTATGTTTGCAAAAACTTTACTTAAGTGTTTTGGTCTTCGGGGTGGGGGGGGGGGGGGGGAGGGGTGGATGTGGCGGACTAATTAGAGCTATCGAAGTTTTCACAGTTCGTCGCTAAAATTTTAACTTTCTTACTAAACCTATTAAACTTTCGTTCATAACTCGGTCTGAAAAAACATGTTAAAATGAAGCTTATGGTTGACAGAAATTAAAAACTACTTAGCCTCCGCCGAAACGAGCAGACGCCTACTCGCCTGATGGTGAGCGATTATCGCCGCCCATGGTCACTCGCAACTTGCGTTTCTGGTCGTAACCTCACTCGGCGAAACACAACATTTCACGGCGGTTTTTTTTTTCTTTATTTAAAGGCTCTTCATCATATGATTATGTCAGCCTTAATTTAACAATGGTAACAATTAACTTAAATGTAATTTCCTTAAATGTACCGAATTAATTACATAACTTAGAAATATATCACTAAACTCTATTTTAAAATTTGACGATGCAACGCTATGTACGAAAAAATACAAGTTGGTACATTTAGTGTGTTGAACAAAATCACGCCTTAAACTTTCGTTCCTCTCGCATTCCATAAGCACGTGATACAGGTCCTCGTATCGGTCACAAACGGTGCAATTGAGATTTACTCTTTTGCCCATGAGGAAAGTAAAATTATTTAACGGAATGTGATTGGAACGGATACGGAAGCAGAGAGTTAAATCTCTCTTACTGAGGTTGGCATCTGCGAACCAAGGACGTTTTTGTGGTTTGTCTACTAAAGTCCTATACCAAATACCCTAGTTTACAGATTATTGTTGAAAATACTGATCCCACATAACAAAACAATTTTTTCTAATGTATCCTAAATAATCAGTAAAATAAGGAGTTACATTAATAGCTGTACCCTCCGATCGTGCTGCACATGCCAAAGCGTCAACGGTCTCATTCCCTGCAATACCTACATAAGAAGGCACCCATTGTAGGCGAACGTTAACCCCATTACGTATTAGACTATAAATACATTTAATAACTAGGAAAGCCTCAGCCCTACCCATGTTACCTTTACTACATGAGATTAAGTATAACAGTCCACTTTTAGAATCAGTAATGATGACAACATTTTGATAATCAGTGGTTTCTATGTATTCTAGTGCTTTAAATATCCCTATAATTTCAATGCTCATAATTGGGATGTCATTGTTATTAATAAAAAATTGCGATTTAGTCTTAGATGACAATCATAAAATGCACATCCCCGAGACCAGTAGACTTTGAACCGTCCATGTAAATGTGTACATAATTAGAATACTTACTACAGAGCAGTTCGACGCTAGCTGTTTTAAGTTCAATTGGTGACATCTTTTTTTAGACTGGTGTACGAATGGAATATCAGTGAAACATAAGTCTTCAAATGGTGTCACAAAATTATGTATATTAAAGTTCATATGAAGGCCAAATATCATATTTAGAAATTATTAGCTGCGTAAGATTTTTGTAACTATCAAATATTATAGGAAAACCATGTTTGTTCCAGTAAGGTACACCTGAATTAATTATATTATCGAAGTAAATAATAAGCTTAATTAAACTGTCAGCACATCGCGAGAATGTTTTTATAAAAAAAAATCTGATAAGAATTTTCTTCGAATTTTAATGGAGGCCATGCGAAGCTCATTTTCTAAAATATGTACTGGGGTCGATTTAACAAAACCACCACATAGTCTTAAAGACTGGTTTTGAATTAAATCCAATTTTCTGAGAATGTTTTGACTGGCATTGGCAAATACAGCAGACCCGTATTCCAATCTACTCCTGATAACGCTTATATATAATTTTCTAAGGTTTATGGGATGAACCCCCTATTTGTAGCTCCTGACACAACTTAAAATATTACTGTACTTTAAACATTTTTCGTGCGTTTCATTAATATGTTTTTCCAATTTAATCGTTGGTCAAACCAAACGCCTAAAAATTTTACATATTTTATAATTACTAAGGTAACATTATACAAGTTAATTTTGACTGAGAGAACACGATATTTCCTGGTAAAAATGCATAATTTCGTTTTATTAAGGGATAATATTGTAAACCAATTTCGTGTAAATTTTTTCAAAATTATTGAGAGTTTCCTGTATGAGTAATGTACATTCACTTATATCCTTATTACTGCAATAAAATATAAAATCATCTGCATATTGAATTATTAACTGCATATTTTAACGGTGACATTATTAAATAAAATTGGGGACATCGGGTCCCTCTGTGCCAAACCATCACGACATACTCTAACAATCTCCTCACCGTTCAACAATCCAAAAATAATAAATCTATGTGTAGGAAATTCTCTTATATATTTGTAAATATGTATATCCACGACATATTCAACAAGACGGTATTACGGATATTCAGTAAGCACGTCGACCGATACACCGTTGTATGCATCCATGATGTCCGTAAATGCACACAAAATGTATTCTTTTTTAATAAAACTGAGTTCTACATCCATGCCGAAACGAGAGAGGCCATCCAAACAGGAGCGTCCTCGACGGAAGCCTATCATATAGCCTGGAAATAATTTATTTCTTTCGAAGAACAGTTCTAGTCTTTTTGTAATAATTTTATTAAAAATTTTGCATAGACAATTAATAAGTGATATCGGACGATACTTCAATTCGGAGCCATTACGCTTAGGTATAGCAATAACTTTAATATTTCGCCATTGATGAGGTATTGTTGAAGTGGTGTAGATCATATTATACATTTTTAACAAAACATTTCTAGCGTTTAATGGTAGGTAATAGATTATGATAGAATAAAATATACCATCTAGACCGGCAGAAGTATCTTTACGCTTGATTACGGAAATTAACTCGGCCATTGTAATATGAGAAAACATTTCATCTTAGGTATCATTCAAACTATCAGGGGTAGATTTCTTACGAATTGTTGTGCCTCCTCCTCTGTTAAAGTGACTGATCTACTGGGATATCCTTTAATCCATCGAGTTTTCGCCACATCTCGGTGCAAGTAGATTTATAATTCACGCTATCACAAAATTTTTGCCATGAATCTAATTTAGCTTGCCGTATTAGTTTGCGTGCTGCAACTACCTTATCTTTAAAAGCCAAATAATTTTCTGTCGTACGATTTTTACGAAGTGTCTTAAGAGCGAGCCTCCTACTGCTCTCGATAAATTTTGATTCCACCAGGGTTTAGGTTTGAATTTAGACAAAGGACCTCTATTAATTCGTGTAAGGGGAATGAAATTATCTGCTGCGATATTAATAACATTCAAAAAGTTATCATAATTTTCCTGAACATTATTACCAAGTAAAAATGTGTTACATTTAGATTCCCAATCTGCTTTCTTAACATTGCGTGTTGTATAATTTCCACATAACAAGTGATTTTTAATTTTTATCTCAATAATTAAATGTTCACTACCAAGATTTTCGTTAGTAACAGCCCACGAACACGAAAGCACCAAATCAGAACTGGCAAATGTCATATCGGGAGAAGAACCAACTATCCTCTCTTGTAATTTTGAAATACGGGTTGGGCTACCATCGTTTAAAAAGGAAAAACTATGATCCGAGCAACTTTCCGCGATCAAGCGAACTCTGCCATCAGTAGTATAAGACCAGGAGATATGATGAGCATTGATGTCACCTCCTATCAGAGTTTTGCTGCTAAAAAGGGAAAACAAATCATCAAAATCACGTTTACTTGTGCGAATATTACTAGGCGAATAAATACCTAACACATATTTAAGTGAGGATTGATTAAGTATTTCTATACACAAAATATCTAATCTATTAAAAGGTAAAATAATATTTTTTAGTCTAACCGGAAGTGATACATGAACTAAAATAATCAAACCACCAAATCCATAATTTCGATCTTTTCTGAAAGTAGCCCGATATATTAAAAGTTCTATCTTCAGAAAGTGTGTAAGCTAGGAACTTACACATACGACTTTGAGCTGAGGGAAGTAGGTATATAGGTTAATGTGAGGGCTGGAGAAATCTGGGACTGACCTTATTGTTGAGCTGGTGGTTCTGTATCTGGGCGGAGGTTTCTTCTCACTACACTACACAGCTGTTGAGCGGATTATCGATAGATTTATCGCGGTTCGCCGGCGAATTTGGTATTATATTAACGAGCACAAATAAATATGCGCACACGCGTTCGCGTTCACTAGGTTTCGGGATGAGCTGAAAATGCATCCGGCGCGGAAGGGGATCTAAATGCAAGTGTTCGTCACTCTCTGACAGCGCCCCTTTCGGTCGGCCATACATCACGTAGTGATGTCCTTTGTGTTTATTCTAAACGTCGCGCTAGCGTTGGCGCGAACATCCTGGGGGGCCCGCACAGGCGGCGAGCTGAGCCCCATCCTGAGCAGAATCCAGCGGGAGCCGGGCAATCTTGCCGACAGGCCTCCGCAGCTGGCCTTGAGTCGTGTCCAAGTCCACAACTCTGATGACTCCATCCTTCCCAGGTAGCAGACGTGAGATTCTTCCCATCTTCCATTGTAGAGGAGGCAAATTGTCCTCCTTGAGCAGAACCAGTTCTCCAATTTTGGGTGGAGAGGAAGAGGAAAGCCATTTGGAGCGGATTTGAAGGGTATGGAGGTAGGACTTGGTCCAAAGGTTCCAAAAGCGCTGAGAGAGTGATTGAATGAGCTGAAAGCGTTTGAGCGGAGATATTACTCTTTCATCTAGAGTCAGCTCGGGGAGAGCTGTGAGCGGACGGCCAATGAGAAAGTGGCCAGCAGTAAGGGGCTGATAGTCCGTGGGATCGGACGAAAGTGGACTGATGGGCCGAGAGTTTAACACAGCTTCGATTCTAGTGAGCAGAGTTAAGAATTCCTCGAAAGTGAGGTGTTGCTCACCGATAACACGGTATAGAAGTTGCTTTGTGGATTTAACATTAATCTCATGGATACCTCCCATCCATGGGGCTTTAGGCGGATTGAGTAACCAAGTTATATTTTGAGTTGAGAGTTTATGAGAAATGGCGTCGTTATTGTCATTGAGAAATTGTTGTACCTCTAGTAGATGATTCCTAGCTCCTACATAATTTGTGCCACAATCCGAACGTATCAATACCGGAAGTCCGCGACGTGAGCAGAACCTTTGTAATGTTGCAATAAACGCTTCGGCAGTGAGCGATGAGACTGGTTCTAAGTGAACCGCCTTTGTAGTGAGGCAAACAAATATGCAAAAATATCCCTTAATTAACTTAGCATTACGTAATTGACTTGATTTGAGCAGAAACGGTCCGGCGAAATCTGTTGATACGTGACTAAATACGGGCTGAGGTATGACTCTATCAGCTGGCAGGTCAGCCATGATAGGTACTTCGGGCTGAGCGCGCCAACGGAAACATCTTATGCATTTAAACGTTCTGTGCCTTATAATGCGGCGGGCAGATAATATCCAAAATTGCTGACGTAAAATAGCATGTAGCGTGTCCGTGCCAGGGTGGCAGTGTATGCGATGATAGTGATCTATTATGAGGTCTACGAGCGGACTAGAACTAGGCAAAATGAATGGGTGTTGAGCATCGTATGTGAGTTCCGAACGAGTGAGTCTACCTCCTACTCTGAGGAGACCGTCCTGCGTAAAAGGCGACAGACGTTGTAGTCGTACTGTGCAGATTCTATCGGTTTGCAGGCGGTGAATATCTTCTGCGAATGCATTCTGCTGTACAGAGCGGATCCAGAAGAGTAATGCTTCTCTACGTTCACTTACAGTTAGAGGGCCTAGTTGTCGCGAGTTTGAATTTAGTTTACAGTTACGAATGAATCGCCTCATGTAGGCAGTGACACCAGTTAGTTTTTCTAAAGAGCTGAAGTGAGTGAGCAGATCACTATCGATACCGGGTATCGAGAAATTGCATGGTACGTATTTTGGTTTGAGCCCTGGCAAGTCTTGTCGAGTATGAGCTGAAGGCATCTTGGGCCAGGTATCCTCTGGCAATTTGAGCCAAGGAGGAGACCACCATAAATCATGAGCGGAGAGAGCTTGAGCTGATAATCCTCTGCTTGCACAGTCAGCAGGATTTAATTGGGAAGGTACATGACGCCACTTAAGTGTGAGTGAATTTGAGTTAATTTTTGTTACTCTATTTGATTCAAATGTTTGTAAACGATGGGGCGGAGTTTTTATCCATGCAAGCACTATGGTACTATCTGACCAACAAATGTGATGTGTAATTGTGAGATGAGCAGACAATTGTTGGGAGACACGCAACATGAGCTGAGATAATAGAATTGCAGCAGACAACTCTAATTTGGGGATTGTGAGTTAATTTTTAATCGGTGCGACTTTAGATTTAGCAATTATGAGGTGAACGTTAACAGATCCGTTGTGAGCTGATTCTTGTAAATATATCACTGCAGCAAAACCGCTTTCCGAAGCATCTGCGAATCCGTGAAGTGAGTATGTTGATTTGAATTTGTGTGGAGCGATATGTCTGGGAAAATGTATATCTGAGATGTGCGGAAGATCATGATAGATGCGCTGCCAATCATCTGTAATATTATTTGGAGTGGGATCGTCCCAGTCCAATTTAGTTAACCATAACCTTTGAAGAAGTATTTTTGCGCGGAATATGACGGGTGTAACCCAACCGTTTGGGTCATAGAGAGAAGCTACTGTGCTAAGAATTGAACGTTTTGTAATGTGGGTAACTGGTGGTAATGAGATGTGATATGTAAATTCATCAGACCGGGGAATCCATCTAATACCCAAAACCTTAATTGATGGAGACTCTGCGCTGATGTCAAAGTCTTTAGGCATTTCGCATTGATCGTCTGGAAATCTTTGAAAGAGCTGAGGTGTGTTTGATGTCCATTTACTAAGTTTAAATCCACCGAGTGATAACAAATCAATGAGCTGAGTTTGGAGTGCTGATGCTTCTTCTATGGTGTCATGGCCGCAAAGTACATCATCCACGAAAACAAATTTACGCAAAATTTCGGCAGCCTGAGGATAGCGATGACCTTCATCTTCAGCTAATTGTAATAATGTGCGGATAGCATGATATGGACTTGAGCGCAATCCGTATGTAACAGTGTTGAGTGCATATGTGAGCAGAGGTCGATCTGGAGACGATCGCCAGAGTATGAGCTGATAGTGTCTTTGGTCTGGTCTTAAGAGAATATTTCTAAACATCATTTTTATGTCAGTGCTGAATACTATACGATGTGCGCGGAATGATATAATAATATCTACAATGTCTCGTTGAAGTGCTGGACCTGTGTGCAGGCAATCGTTTAAACTGACTCCATTGGATGACTTACAACTGCCATCAAATACTGTGCGGAGTTTGTCAGTACGTGATTTGAACACGCCATGATGAGGAATATAATAATGAGGTTTATGAGTAAATGTAGACGGATGACACGGTGTCATGTGTCCTAAGTTTATGTATTCGTTCATGAATTCTATATATTTTTGTCGCAGTGTGTGATCGGATTGCAACCGTTTGCCTAGATTGAGAAATCTACGTAGAGCAATAGCATGAGTACTACCTAATACGGGTGCATCTGATAAGAAGGGAAGAGTCACCATGTAACGGCCTGAATCGTCACGAATAGTGGTTGAGCTGAATATGTGTTCACATTGCTCGTGTAGCGGGTTTGAATGAGCAGAACGAGGCTGGGGTTCTTCCGACTCCCAGAATCTTTCCAGGCTTTTGCAAATATCATGAGTAGAATGAGCAGAATGTGTAGAGTGAGCCGACTGAGTATAATGAGTATGAGTAATATGAGCAGAGTTAACTTGAGCTACAGGTGAATCGCATGAGTGTTCAACGAGTCCTATGAGTGCAAAATCAAAAATCGTGCCGAAGGCTATGGGCTTCCCCGGGCCCAAAGCAATCTTAGTACCATCCAAAACGTGACCCAAAACGTCTGAGCCTAAAATGAGATCAATGGGCGCAGGAGTATGATAAGCTTGATCCGCCAATGGAATGAGCTGATGAGCTGAGTCTTGTACAACATCTGGTATTTTTTGCAAAGGTAAATAACCTGTAACGTCTTTGAGAATATGAGCGGTAGTAGTAATAGATGGCGTGTCACGGTGTGTGGGCCTAAATGTTATTGTGACCCAACCTTTAGAATTTTGTATGTGCTGATCACCTACACCTGTAATTTTTAATGAACATTGTTTTGGTTGCAAATTAAGATTTCTAGTCATGCGCTGAGTTATGAGCGTTATCATGCTACCACAGTCCAATAAAGCCCGAGCTTTGTGATATTCTCCGCATTTATCAGATATATTTAAAACGACTGTGGGAAGTAACACTGGAGTTTTTAATGGGTTTTCTATGTGCTGAGTTGAATTTACTTGGGCTGATTCTACAGAATATTGGGCTGAACTAGATTTAGATATTTTATGAGCTGAATGTGATGCAGGTGTACTATGAGCTGAATGACATTTTAAATTATTGGGTTGATCTTCTAATTCTATGTGCTCCGTGATTGTAGGTAGTCATTGTTTTTTGTTTTGAGATTGATGAGTTGTAGACGGTGCATGATCAGACGATTGGTTGGGGTCTGATGATGATGATTGATGTGCACGCGTATGTTGTGTGTAGGTCGTGTAGGTATGTGGCTTGTCTTGAGCACGCCGGCGGGGCTGTGCACGTAAATGAGGAGGAAGCAAATGCGCTGACGACACCGGAGAATTTGGAGTTCCGTGACGATGAAGCGAGGTGTGGTGATTTGCACTTCCACACTCTTTGCATGAGTTTGTCGAACGACATTCATTTTCAAAATGCGGACCTAGACATTTACGACATCTGTCGTTGGCTTCTATGAAATCCCAACGACCTTGAGTGGGCTGATGATTATATTTCGGACACGCGATAAGTTTGTGTTCTGTATTCCTACAATAGGGGCAGTAGAATCGCTTGTGTTTATCTGTATTCCGGGCTGAGTACTCGCGCCACTCTGTTCGGGGGGAAGGGGGCCAGTAGCGTTGAGGGTAATGAGGAACTGGGTAGCTACTTAAAGTGTGAGCCGATGGCGAGCGCTGAGTATTACGAGGATACGCGGGACTAATTGGTCTAAAGCGTGGACTGCGCGGAGAGTTTGCTGGGGGTGTGTGTTGACGAGAGGGCCCAGTTTGTGGTGAGTAGGTAACACCGCGCGTTGCATTAGAATATTCGGTTTCGATACAGCGCGCGTGCTCCTCTAAAAAAGAAATCAAATCACCTAAGGTGGGCAGAGTGTCCGAGATGCCGTATCTTCTTTCGAACAGGGTGCGGAGCTCGCCTCGTAATTTTCTAACTACAATAGACACAAATACGTAATTACTATCCATAGGTAAACGCAGATTATTTAATGCGCTTTGTGCGGAAATGAGCGGAGTTAAAAACGTCGCGCGTATGCTTGATCGAATATGAATATTAGGTAGGCCGAGTATTATATCAACAAACCCATCTATCAGAACACGGCGGTTTTCATACCTACGTGTGAGTATATCGAGCGCGACGCTGTAATTATCATTTGTGATTTTTAAATGCGCAATCATGCTGAGCGCCTCCCCCGATAGGCAAGACAAAAGATAGTGCAGCTTAACTACATCTGTAAGTGACGTCATGTCGTCTGTAAGACTCCTAAAAATCGTAATAAGCGATGGCCAGTCCTCAACGCGTGAGCTGAATTTTGGCAGTTCAATTTTGGGCAGAACGGCAGAAGTGAGCTGACTTGACTCTGAAGTGGAACTTATATTTTCCGCTGCAGTTAAAATATCATAATATTCGGATAGCGCGTTCTCGTAACCGGCTGTATAAAACTTTTCAATTTCTTCTGTAACACTGCCGTCGTCTAAAATTTCGCAGTATAAATTTTCTAATTTTTGTTTCAAATTTTGTAGGTCTTTAAAACGCGCATTAAACTCCGTTTTGTTAGACTTTGAGTCACCTTTGTGTAATGCCAATGCGATCTCTCTGAGCCGACTAATAGATTTTATAGTTTGCCTAAATATGGCCGCTTGCGATTTTGTAGCATTTTTAAAAATATATGCGTGTAACTAAGTTAAATATTTAAAAGTAATGAGCGGAAAATACGCGCGCAATTAATTAAAACGCAGAAAATAGATTTTAATAATGTGCCTATTAATGTGCCGACAATGTATACAATTTTATCATAAAATGTGTACGAGTTAATTAACAAATGAGCTGACCGATCGCCTGATGCTAATATAGTATTAGTGTATGTTTGATGAGCGGAGATTAATGCGTTAGAAGTCGTCTGTAATATTATATTAATGTCCTGAAGTTTGAATATAAACAAATCTTAGCGGGCGCGTTAGAAACAAAATAACGCAATGAAAACAATGTAAGTAGGTATGAGCAGGTTCAATCTCAATAGTGTGCCGACTTATTCAAAACAGCTGTAACGTAACACCTATAATATATTTGTATAAACACAGAACGTCGATAAGAATTCTTATTTAAAACAGCTGTAACGTAATACCTAATAATATTTTTGTATAGACACAGAACATAGATAAGATATGAATTCAATGTGAAGGTCACTATTTATTCTATGAAGAATACCTAATTGAGAATGAATGTAACCAGCTGTTGTTTACGCACGGGCGCCGTGTAGGTACCTATTACCTACAGAATGCACAAAAATCAAGTACCGAAGCGAGCCGACGATGTTTGTATGGGCACTTGAGATGTTATGCGACTCATAACTATTAAAATAATGCTAAGTTAATTAATATTGTGTTTTAAAAATTGAGAATATGAAGATATAAACGTTATATATAGATAAAATACTTAGTAATGCAACGACGATTTACAATTCTGCTATGAGCCGAACGTAATTCACAATACGCACTAGTTATTACTTATTTTATATGCGAGTCAAACATTAAAATATTTTGTAAGTAATTAAGAGCTGAGAAAATTATATGAGATATTATTGGCACAAATTATGTATTAGGTACGTTAGGGAAGTTCTGGAATGTTCGAGTTCTTTGTTCGACAATAAGCCGACAACCTACCCACTATTTTTTTTTTTTTTTGGGTTTTTCCTATGAATTTATGGGCCGAAATATGCACAAAATAATTTAAATAATTAACATATAGGTTAATATCAATGTACATAATAGGGGTTTAATGTTAAATGTGCCGAATTGATAATGGGAATGGACTGTAACTTGGTTTTAAAATGGCGGGGCGGCCTGGCCAGAATTAATTGGACAAAATATAAATAATCGAGCTGATTTTATGTGCAGAATTGGGCGGAGTGGAACTGTAGGTGCTGGTTCTAATGAGGCCCAACGCCGGTAATAGGGAGAAGGGCTTCACGAAGGCTCGATGGACCAAGAAATGTGTAAGCTAGGAACTTACACATACGACTTTGAGCTGAGGGAAGTAGGTATATAGGTTAATGTGAGGGCTGGAGAAATCTGGGACTGACCTTATTGTTGAGCTGGTGGTTCTGTATCTTGGCGGAGGTTTCTTCTCACTACACTACACAGCTGTTGAGCGGATTATCGATAGATTTATCGCGGTTCGCCGGCGAATTTGGTATTATATTAACGAGCACAAATAAATATGCGCACACGCGTTCGCGTTCACTAGGTTTCGGGATGAGCTGAAAATGCATCCGGCGCGGAAGGGGATCTAAATGCAAGTGTTCGTCACTCTCTGACAGCGCCCCTTTCGGTCGGCCATACATCACGTAGTGATGTCCTTTGTGTTTATTCTAAACGTCGCGCTAGTGTTGGCGCGAACAGAAAGCCATGTTTCGGAACAAATACAAATATGAACACTTTTCCTATTTAGAAACGTTTCTAATTCAACTTTCTTCGGTATAATACTGCGGCTGTTCCATTGAATAATTTTGAGTTCCATTATATTAATATGTACTAAGTTTTTTGTTCATACGAGCTATGCGATTTTTTACTTTTCTTAACGAAATTTCTTGTATTACTTCTTTTAAAATTTTAACTAATTGACCTATATCTTCTGTGTAGGTGAGACTTATTTGTAGAATATTTTCTTTACCGTAAGACTCATCTAGGTAGCTAATAAAATCTTTAATTGTCATTGGGTAATCACTACTGTCCAAAATCTTTTCAATCTCTTTTAATTCCTCTTGAATTGAATTCTTCCACTTGAAATCTTCCACTTGAATTGCAACCCTGCAATTCAAGTGAGGTTTTTTTAGTTTTGTGAGGAGCTGATTTTTGTTTTTTGACCATTTTTTTAGCCGATCCAGAGTTGTCTACGGAAATTTCGCTCGAGTCGGACTCACTCATACCATCCGATATTTCAGCGGGAACATGAACGCTTTGCGAGTAGTCGGTCGTAGTAGGCGGGTGCGGTCTTTTAAATGAAATTGGCGGACGAAAATCTGGTATTTCTATAATCTCACAGACATTATCATACTTGGAATTTGGATTGGACTTCATATTAACAGGACACTTATTGGCCACGTGACCTTTTTGCATAGGAAGCAGGTCATCGAATCGGTAGAAACGTAAATCCAATAAAAAACACCATCAAATTCTATTTGTATTCGTTCGGGTAAATTATTGATTTCTTCTGGTGGTACGTAAGCTTGTCGACGAAAACTAAGAATATGACTAAATCCAGGCTCGGTTATACCGGCTCTAATAAAAGACACCGGCGAAACTAACTTAATCTTCAATTCTGCTAACTTCGTTTCTATTAGATTATGTGGTATTATCGGACACACATTAGATAGAATAATACGTTTGTTTTTCGTTATAAGTGGTCGAAGAGGTACTTTAATGTTGTTCAAAACAATACACTGATGAGCATCGGTCAACTCTTCAGCCACTTGTTTCGTTGACACAAATAAATACACTCGGTTGTTGGACATTCTGCTTAAAAACCTAATCTTTGAGGGGCCAATAATTTTTCCGAAAGCGTAGGCATAATCCTTAATTTGCATATCATCCACCACGTCTACAACGACTGCTTGATCTTTAGTGGGAAAAGAAAACGTTTGGGTAACAGACGAATAACTTTGTTTTGATTCCATCGCCCCCGTAGTCAGAAACGATGATGAGCCGAGCGAATAAACACTCGAACCGCTAAGCGCGGGCGCCGCGCGGCTTACTCGTAGGTATCACACGCGTAATCGATATTGCAATCAATAGGCGCACGTGCAGTTTTAGCGACGTATCGAAAGCAACTGATTTCACGGCGGTTTTCTGTGCCGTTTATAGTAGTAGTAGACTTTTGTAGAGACAGAGTTAGGGCTCATTTCACTGACTGAAATTATAAATCAGGCTATAGGTGTAACGATTGATGATCATCTGGTGTTCCAGGCGGCGCTGATATCGAGCGGAGCCAGTCCGTTTGGTGTGGCGTCGGACATCGCGGGCTCCGTGCGCCTGCCCGCCGCCTACTGCGGCCTCTACGGCCACAAGCCCACACCCGGTCAGTACACACGCCCGCACGCGAGCAAGTTCGCCCGCACGCACGCATGCACGCTAGTTGCGTACGCGCTCCATCACTTGCACGCAAAAGCATGCTCAGACTTTTGTCAGTGTTAACAATTACGTTAAAACTGACTAAAATCTGTACAGTTGGCTACAGGACAATGGATATAAATCTTCTTCTTGTTAAATGGTCTGCAGTAACAATTTCTCGCTAAAATTTGAGAACGGCTGGGCCGATTTGACTAATTTTGGTTTTGAAATAATTGTGGAAGTACAGCGTTCATTGAATTTTCCCATACTAACTGTTTACTGTGTTCAATTTGTCACTTGACTTTCAAATATTTGTTAGGTGCTTTGGTTCAGTTTTATTACCTGTTTGGCTTATTTCAAAAATACCAGCCGGCCCCAGTTGGTAGAAAGGTGTAGATGTATGTGTAGTTATTTATTTATTCCAGTTAATATTTGAGACAGGACAACGTTTGTCGGGACTGCTAGTAATAAACAATTGTGTATACCTAAATACATAGTCAGTGCTATATTATATCACTATACCGTGTTTCAGGAACAACAACATTTTAATTTAACGACCTGCAGTTATTCCAAATCGCTATTCAAAATATAAAATACTTTAGTTAATTGTCAACTTTATGCGACATTGCAGGTGTAATATCAATAGAAGGGCACATACCGACGCTACAAGACGAGAAATACGTGGAGTTTCTCACAGTTGGTCCTATAGCGCGGCACGCGTCAGACCTGCCTCTGCTGCTGGAAGTGATGGCTGGACCTAGCGCGAAGCTGCTGAGGCTAAACGAGCCCGTGGATCTGAGGAAGGTCAAGGTGAGGGTACGGTGGCCGAAGTTGGAGTAAGGTCTGCTGAAGTTAGGGTAAGATATCGATAGCAGACGATTCCTGCCTTGTTCGAAAAAACAATTAGATACATTTGCTGTTACATAAAATGTGTTAAAAAAACATTTAACAACAAGATTTTTTGAAGTCGTGGGAACTGTTTATTTTCTTACGATAATAAAATCATAAGTAAGTATTGTTAGCGTCTTGTTCTCATGTAAGTGGATATTGTATCTTTTTATGAGAATAAATTCTTTAAACCCCTAAGTTATAAACTATAACCCGAACGCAAACTATATAGCCTATGTTACCGGGGACATTATTACGAATATATTGACACTTCATTCGTTAAAATCGGATCAGTAGTTTAGGCTCTACGATGCAACACACATAGACACACATACAAATCATTACCCTTCCTTTTGGTTTCGCCGTAGTCGGGTAAAAAGAGTAACCTTTGTGTTAACCCAGAGCTTTAACTACTACCATACCAAATTTCATAATTTCCCTTCAGTAGTTATTGCGTGAAAGAGTAACAAACTTCCGTATATACAAACATTTGCTTTGCATAAAAATGCAAAGCAAATGTTTGTTGCAAAAGCAAAACATTTTTATTTTTATAATATTATTAAGGATTTTTGATCAATTAATTAATAATACTTTTAATAAACTTTCCAGGTGTACTACATGACAGAAGCCACCAAATCTATAGGACTTATAGACGTGGATAAGCAGATCAAGCAGCTGATAGTGAGTGCTGCTCGACATCTTCACGAAAAGTGCGGCTGCGAGCTGAGCGAAGTAAGATCTAAAATCGTTACATTTACCCTCTTACTATTTTTTTTCACAATGGATAAGCTATACAGTGTTTTGTCCTTGTCTGATACGTTAGAAAAGTCGCTTGACAGACAAGGCCAAAAATTGATAAGCTCAATTGTGTAAATATTTTTATTAGTAAGGGGGTTAATGTATAACATTATTAAAAATCAAACAGAAAACTTGGTCACATGATTTACATGCAAAACTTTTTTTTTACTAAAAACTTACGTTTTGAAATTAGCTGTATGTCAGTGTGAGGTCAATGAACTTCTTTACATGATCAGTAAACCACGAAGTGTCTGCAATTGATTTTGCATAAACGTTTTAAAATATAAACAACTTTAGATGAATACTAAAAGCACAAGTTTGTTTTATTCATCGCGCTTCGCTCTGGAACTGGTTAGATGCGAAAAATTCTTCCTATGTTCAATGTTGGATAGTCCGTTTATCTACTGAGGAAGGTTTCGTTGGCTGGTCTAGTTGTTATCTTGATATGCGTATAGAAGGTCGATTCTGCTAATTAAATCTTGCAATAATACAGTTACGTTTCAGTCCCGATATGTTAAAACTGCAATTCTCATAAACGTCAAACCAACGTCGAACCCGTTTTGATTGGTTTTAACTCTAAAATCTGTTTTTGGAGTTTGGACCAATTTCTTTTTATTAATAAGATTTACTTACAATTGCTAATACATGCTACATTTTTGTATAAATTATATTACATTGATGTTGTGTCAAGATCACTTAAAGGTAAATACAGCATGCACTAACCAAACAACATTAAAAAAATCCCACAGACAGTATATTGGACTTAAATATAAACACAAAATAATTTATTATGTCTTTAAATAAACAGAATAATTTCTGAACCCCAATTCTCGTAATGGATTTTGAAATCAAGACGATTAATTAATAATTCAATAATAGTAAAATAAAAGAATGAGAATTGAGGTTTAGAAATGATGCACGCAAGCGTATACGTAAATGTACGCAGTACGAGTGTGTAAACTTCGAGTTTATATTTTACCAATATACACAATATGATGCTCTAAGCTGATTTACTTTAATGTAACTACATAATTTATAATTATATTTCAGGAGAAGTTTACAGAATTCGACCACGCGTTGGAAATGTCGGTGTCGGAATTTTTCTCCATGAAGGACATACCGAATATGCTGCTGGACCCCAACGACCCCAAGGCAATTAAAATATAATTTCACTACCCTAGTAATTGTTATAAAAATGATATGTTATTTGTATAGAGCCATGGAGGCTAAAGGAGTACCTTCTCCATACATGAAAAAGTGTCCGTAAAAAGCGTGGGTGGGTCCTTAAAAAACATAGGGGGTGACGCTGCTGTCGCAAGGGTGTGAAGCCGTAAAATTAAACGGTATTAAAAAAATAAAACGGTGAGTAAAATTTTTGCATCTTCTTCGGTTATATTTATATAAATATTTTTGACTACGCGAGTAATTAGAATTATCATAATAGGCTACTTGACTCATATTTAATTTAATATTGAAGGAGTATTTCTTTTAGTAATTGGCTTAGGAAAACGTATTCTAGCGATATCATAAATTAAAAACTTAAGATTAATAAATATGTACTTTTGTTTCTTAATTTCTACTGATGAAATTACCTCGAAGTAACTTCCGGCAAGGATGTGACGACACAAACACACTAACACATACGTAGTACTGGAACGGACCGTGTTTCTGTAAATACATAGTTCATGACATATTATAAAGTTATTTATGTCAAAACGTCAAACGGAACGTAATACCGCCATTTTGTCTGAGCGGACTATAGCACAGATTACAAATAGTACTAGTATGACGTCACAGCACAGTTAATCTATCAACCAACATGGCGAATAGTTATTTCGACGGTTTTTATAAAGTGCATTTTTTTAATATTTTTGAAGTGAAAACTCCTTTTGGCGCACCGCACACACATTTCTTCGTAGGCTGTGAGTGAGGCTGATCCGTCACGCTCTATGGTATCGAGTCAGCGGTTCTAATATTATTTACTTTATTTACACGAAAATTGATTACAATTGCCAATGAAAAAAATGAATTCACGTTCTCTATAAAAAAAATTTTAGGTTTTTAGGTTTCAAAATAATGTAATTTTTTTTGTGTAATGAAACAATTATGAAGCGTTATGGACATAAATAAAAACAAGGTCAATTAGCCTATTGTGTAAATTACTAAGTTTAGTTACAATTTAATTAATATTATATCTAGCAATATCCCGCGAAATAATACCTACAAGGTATTTACGTTGTGGGTATATTTCGCGGGATATTGCTAGATATAATTACATTTGTCGGACTTCTCTGCCTTAGAGATGTCACTCCTTTCCTCTATTCTCCATTTATAGAAGGATAAATAATCACTACAGTGCCATCTATTGGCAAAGCATGAAAACTGAACTATTTCAGTGAAAGGTGCGTCTGGAATACCAATTAAAATATTACGCGTGTACGCGCCCATTTTCGATGTTTTACGTCACCAGTCGTCAAGCGACAACTTTTTTAATGATAGTGGCTAGTGCTACATTAGCAGTTTATGTATCATGCCACTGGATAGCAAAATTACCTATAACGATAATAGATAATTCTCAGTAAAAAGACTATGCTCAAAGAGCCATGCTCATAGTCTCAATGTGATAGAATCGGAAATGAGGAAATCTGTAGCAGAACCAAAGTTACCAACATAGGCCAGCGCATTAGCAAGCTAAAGTGGCAATGGGCTGGACATGTGGCCCGTAGAACCGATGGCTGCTGGAGTCCTGTGGCCGACAGGTTCTCGACTAGAGACCACGAACTGGACGTGGAAGCGTAGGACGGCCTCCCACCAGGTGGACAGACGACCTGAGAAAAGTAGCAGGGAGTCAGAAACGTAGGAAATCCGTGGGGGAGGCTCATGTCCTGCAGTGGACCACCGACGTCACCAGGCTGAAACGACGAAGTAAAAAAAAAAGTGCGTAAATAAAAAATAATTAAAAAAACATATCATACAAAAAACTATGGAATTTTTCTTTTGGCACATGATTCACTGTTTATTAAAAGACAGAGAATAATTAGTATAAGTTTTGTGTGTATAATGAACTTCAACACATTACAGGTAGAACGCAGTCTCCTGGCGGAGGCAGTGCGCGTGTGGTGCGGCGGCGGCGCGCGGTCGGCGCAGGCGCTGCTGTTCGCTCTGGCGGCGCGCACGCGCCTGTTGCTGCCGCCCGGCGCGCGCGCAGGACACCGCGCACGCCTGGCCGCTCTGAGGCAGCGCCTAGAGGTACTGAGACACTAGAATATTCCATTTTGAACCCCCGACGCAGCAGAGGGCTGTTATAAGTTCAATGCGTATGTGTCTATGTGTATGTCTGTATGTGGCATCGTAGCTCCTAAACAGATGAACCTATTTAGTTTATTCTTAGCTATAATTCATCACCATCGGCTCGCTTACTGCCTGACAATGTAGGGGGGTTTACTGGTTACTTAATTTTTTAAATTCAATTTATACTACTGCATGTCTGTTTGTGGCATCGTGGCATCATCGATACTCTGTTGCAGGAGGTACTGTCCGACGGCGTGCTGCTGCTGCCGGCGTCGATAACGACCGCGCCGGCGTTGGGGCGGCACACGCGCGCGGGCGGCCTCATCTACACCATGCTGGCCAACGTGCTGCGCCTGCCCGCCACCGTCGCGCCCGCCGCGTGCGCGCACACGCCCGCCGCGCTGCAGGTGCGACAGAGACGGCGCCCGTCTCTTTCTCTCTCCCTCTCTCTCTCTCTCTCTCTCTCATATAGTGCAGTGCCCGTCTCTTTCTACTCTTTTCCTGCGGCCTCCGTAGCCATCCCCGTAACCGTAGATCGTAACGTCAGCCGCGTTATAGAAGCGACAGAAATCAGTATCCGTACTGGACGTACGATATCCTCTGATCACAGTCACAGTATAATTCATACAAAGTCAATCGTGCCGCGATCGATTTGAACGTGTGCGTGCGCGCCGGGCGCCTATTCGCACGCACGCACACACCTCGTATAAGGAATGATAAGGCGGTCTCAGTGCGCGCTGTGCCGTGACCGATCGCGTACATGCCGTGGTCACGCGTATTGAAGTACGACCGCTCGCATTCGCCTGAATAATTTAAGACTAATTTTGATCATGATTTCGAAATTCAAACAGAAACAAAAAATATTGTAGTGTAAAACTAAAAGCTTTATACTAAATGAAAACGTTTGCATAAGGATGAGAATTTACTTAACTTCATCTGCTAAACATAAAGAGTTTCGAATATAATATCCTACTCTCTGTTTACCGTGTCATGGTTCCTCGCCTAATGCTCCTTCAAGGGCCCGGCGCGAGAAGACGAAGTAAAACAGAGACAACACGTATAGAAGCTGTCTCTTTCTATCATATTACCACAAAAGTAAAACTTCCAAAACCTCAACTTTAAATCTACGTTTGCTACATTGTTTTTGTCGTGTTATTCCATTCGCTTTCTGCCCATCTATGGGATTTTGCGAGATAGGACGGAAGAGTTCTACCGGCACCGGTACTGCCAGCCCAACGAGCGGTGGTAAAGTTGGCAGTTGAGATGTCAAAAGTTACACGTCATATGCGACTACTGGTAGGCCCGTTTTTGATGTTATAAATTATATACTATTATAAAAGTGAAAGTTTGTGTGGATAGATGGATGGATGATTGTTACTAAAAACTTCTAAACAGATTTCGATGAAAGGTATAGTTATTGTTTAGGCTCTGGATATATAAGATAGGCTACTTTTATCCCGAAAAAGTCGGGTGGAGCCGCGGGACAAAAGCTAGTATATTATGTAGCATGTTTCTGTTTTGTTCACAGATAATATCGGCGCCATATCAAGACAGGCTGTGCGTGGCGGTGGCGAGAGAGCTCGAGACACGCTTCGGCGGCTGGTCGCCACCGCAGTGAGCGGTACTCGCCACACATTTGGATGCATTTACTTTTTATACCACAATACTCTGTTCATATCTAATTTAAACTAAACGTTAGCAAATAGCGCGCTATAATGCCCTCAAATTATATGTCACCTGTTTACCGCGCAATAAAGAAATACAACGACACATTACTTTTGGTGAAATCTAATATTTTTGTTAACGTTTAGGTTAAATTGCATCTGAACAGAATATAACGTGTTTTACAACACTTCGTCTTACATTCTGACTATAATATTGTACTAAAAAATATTTTATGTACTTTTGTAAAAGAGGCAACTGAAGGCTTTGCCAAAGTAACGATATAAAAACTTTAACGAACATGTGGTTTCGTGTATCCCATAAATTTTATTCTTCTCATTTCGTTATTCTTTCGATATTGTACTTCGTCCGGGCCCCCATATTAGGGATACGATGTTACAGAATAAGTAAATGTAAATATTCAATTTTCATGGTGTTTTCAGAGCATTTTTAGTCTTCAGACCTTGGGCTCAGTGTATTGTTTTCTTTAAATATGTATTAAAAATAGGTCTACATTGCTTTGTTACAAAGTAATAGGAACAGTACCCGGCGATAAATATTGCACATCGACCTTTGGAAAGAGACAATCGGCTAATTTCGGCTTCGTAGAGCGTTCTCTGTCGTACGAAATACAAACAGTCCGGTATCTTTTAGGAGCTGTTAAAACAATTATGATTTGCTTCTTTTGATAATTCTTTTTATTATTTGTATAAAATACACCAATTTTTCTATAAGTGATGGCTTTAGGTTGGGGTAAAATAAATTAAAAAAAAACATGTTCACATTATGTTTACGTATATTTTGGAAAATTACAGCTGTAGTGTACATATTATACACCATCATACCTACTGTTAGAGTGAGACATTGTAATAAAAATAATAATAATTCTAATTCTCAATTACTTCCATTTCACTATCTGCGCTCTCAAGGAGGTCAATATCACTGGCACTGTCAGCCGTATTTGTCACTAGTCTATCCGTGTAATTGTCTAAACCGTGTTGAATGCTTCTATATTCATTCTCATATTTGATTGCATGATCGCAAACCTTTTTCCACTCTTCAGCCCCGATCATGTTTACTTTTTCAGTCAATAATATTTTTGCTGTAGTTAAATTCAAACCCATTTCTAGAGGCTACATAGCCTTTCAGTTGAGACCATATATTTTTAATTGGATTAAAATCCGGATGATATGGTGGCAATCGCAACACAGTGTGCCCATGTTCGGCAAGGACTTTGTCCACGGAAAACTCTGTATACCTCTCCTTGTGCTGACATATAATAGCGTAAATCTGGGTTTTTGTTAATTTTGGATCAACTGGAATTTGGTGTCTGTTTAACCAGTTGATCATTTCCTGTTTAATGGTGTTTGAGTTTGGGGGTCTTTCAACATATTTGTTGTGATAGGGTGCGTTGTCGATAACTAGAACAGAATCACTGGGTATATTTGGGATTAATTGATTAACCAGCCATCAAGGTACCTCATGAACTGAGTGCAGCAAACCGACAAACGCGCGTCGACTGCGCTGCGTTACATTACTCAACCGGCACAATAATGAAGGAATTTTAAATCGAATCATTATCTGTGATGAAAAGATACTTGTGAGCGTTTGGTGGACTAGTGCCAGTGTCGTTCACTCCAGCTTTCTTAAATCTGGCCGATGGCCGATTACGGCAGATGTCTATTGCCACACACTGCACAACAGACGGCTACTATTGGAATGTCGAAGACATCCACCGTACTCCCCGGACCTTGCTCCAGCAGATTACCATTTTTTTTAAAACTTGGATAACTTCTTGCAAGGGAAAAAATTCAACTACGATGGGGCAGTCCAAAGCGCCTTCAAAGATTTTATTGATTCCTGTCGGAATGGTTTTTTTAGTAAAGGAGTCAATGAAATGAGAATGAAATGATATGGCAAAATTGGCCCACCACACTTACCCACCACTGCAACTCCTGTGTAGCCAGGATCGACAGTGGTAACCAACCGCAAAAACCCTTTGATATGATCTCCGGGGTGCCCGGGGGACATGCTAAATCTGTCTTGGAACCCGCATCGAAATTAATCAGAAGATTGTAGGAGGAGTAGGAAGTATTCCAGTTTCCCTCCCCAAGAAAAACCGGAAACAGCAAAAATTGTGATGACAAAAAGTCAGAATTAAAGGGGAAGCACCACGGGAATAACATGTTTTTTTTTTTTTTTTTTTTGTGACTACAAGACAGAATGTAATTAAATGTTTTAATATATAATATGACAGTTGATTACAATGCATTTATAATTACAAAAAAGTGTTGCATTGTTTCCAATAGTACTTATAACAAAAACGTTTGAAAGCTCGGAAGTTCTTCGCACAGCCCACGAGATCTTCATAGTACACAACCCTAGAAACACAATGGACGCTGTTCAACATTTCGATTCTTTCGTCATACCAGAGATCACACTCCCAGTGTATGTGATGAGCAGTTTGTTCATAAGGGCTACCTTCCGTCGAACACTCGCATAGCGGAGACGAGACTAATGTAAATCCAAATAGTTTCGCTTTAATGTTTCCGTGTCCTGTCAAAAATTGAGCGACGTAGTGGTCTATTTCTATCCATTGCTTCGAGAGTCGATTGTGTACCGAAGGGAAGAAATTATATAGGTGACGCCCTTTGATAGTGTTGTCCCACCGTTCCTGCCACTCAGAAATTAGGTTCTTTATAGAAATATCTAATGGCTCGAATAATCTAGTTATCTTATTACTCTCTTTCGCGCTTAAAAACTCAGGGTTAGTAATTTTTTTATTTTTATAATATAGTGCTGCACGACGCTGTATCTCTAAATCTACTGGTAGGACTCCGGCTAAGACTGGGAGTGCTTCAGTACTTACGGTACGGTATGCCTTACATAAAAATATTAAGGCGAGACGTTGGTTTTGCAAAAGTTTACTACGGGCCGCTCCTATTGTAGCCCTATCTGCCCACGCCGGTGCGCCATAGCATATGCTGCCGAGGTACGTCGCATTATAAATTATTTTTAATGTTTTAAAAGAAAGGCCCCATGTCGACGTTGATATTTTTGTGAAACAATAGAAATTCCTTTTAGCTTTCTCACCGGTCTGTATTATATGTTCCAGGAATGTAAATTTATTTTCTAAAATAAGTCCTAGGTAACAAAGTGACTGTTTACGTTTCACATTGATGTTGTTCAGCTTAATGCAAGGAGTTGATATTAATGAACCTTTTAAAAGTACTTGAAAGGTTTTATGTGCTGCAAATTCTAATCGATTTCTGTGGCCCCAACTCGATATTACGTTGAGGCACTTGTTGGCCTTGTTTTCAATTTCAGATCGCGAATTGGCTTGAATAATAAGAAAACCATCGTCAGCATAACCTATCAGAGAGCACAGAGGAGGCAAGGGAACACATAATAAATCATCAAAACTTATATTCCACAAGTGCGGCGATAGTACTGATCCTTGAGGGCAGCCGCGCGTTAAGTTTTTGGAATGTGTGTAATGGCCGAGTTGGAGTTTTGTTACGCCGTTGCAAAAATACGAGTAAATTAAATAATAAATATTACGATAGCAGCCTCTGTTTCTTAACTTCAATAGTAGCATTGGCCACCAGGCATTATCGAAGGCACCCGCGATATCCAGAGATATACCTACTACATATGCCATACTACATATATTGCCATATATGATATGGCAAAAGTGCATAGATAGCAATGGTATATAATTTGATTCAATAAATATATTATGTTAAAAAAAATCGACTTTATGTTCCTCCTTTACAAAACACCAATTTCATATTATGTAATGACCTAATATTAACCGCTTCGACATAATAGATCAATTTTTTTGGTTTTGGCTAAGAATTCTAATTTCAAATTAATTTTATTTTAAAACCATGGAATTCTTTTTCTAAAAGTAGTCATTTGTTTATTGATTAGTGTTACATTTTCATCGCATATCAATCTTTTTCGTCATCATGGATACGTTAAAAATTCGAGTAATTATGGAATATGAGTACCGTCGTGGCAGCAACGCGGCACAAGCGGCACGCAACATCAACGACGTTTGCGGAGCTAACACTACAAACCAAAGCACCACCTGTTATTGGTTTGCTCGGTTCCGTTCTGGAAATTTCGACCTGAAAAATGAACCTCGCGGTCGTCCGAAGACTTTGGTCGACAATGACGAATTAAAGGCGATTGTGGAAGCTGATGATACACAATCTATGGCTGAATTAGCAGCAGCTTTCGACGTTAGCGTCAAAACAATATTGGTCCATTTGCGTCAAATTGGCAAGGTAAAAAAGCTTGG
The DNA here is from genome assembly GCA_037179445.1 of Phengaris alcon alcon. NCBI lineage: Eukaryota > Metazoa > Arthropoda > Insecta > Lepidoptera > Lycaenidae > Phengaris > Phengaris alcon. The sequence continues at coordinate 713,170 of JAYRCH010000372.1, forward strand.
CAAATGGGTGCCCCACGAACTCAATGATCTCCAGCGCGAAGTACGCGTCGAGACGTGCCTTGCACTGCTCAACAGACACACAAATGAAGGAATTTTTAACCGCATTGTTACTTGCGATGAAAAATGGATTCTGTTTGATAACCGCAAGCGCTCAGCAAGTTGGATCCTGGTTCAGCACCTAAACAATGCCCTAAACGAAAACTTACCCCTAGAAAAGTGATGGTCACTGTTTGGTGGTCTAGCGCCGGTGTGATTTATCACAGCTTCTTACCAAACGGGGTGAGCATTACTGCAGATGTGTACTATGAAGAACTGAACACAATGATGGAGAAGCTGGCACATCTCCAACCAGCATTGGTCAATCGCTCGTCACCGCTGCTCCTGCACGACAACGCGCTACCTCATACTGCACAGCAGACGGTCGCCAAGTTGCAAGAACTGGGGTTGGAAGCTCTCCGTCATCCGCCCTACTCACCAGACCTTGCGCCTATAGACTACTACTTTTTGGATAACTTCTTGGCGGGAAAAAAATTCAATACCCGAGGCAGTACAAAATGCCTTTGAAGAATTTGTTGCCTCCCGTCCAGCTGATTTCTTTAAGAAGGGCATCAATAAACTGCCACTTCGTTGGCAAAGATGCATTGATTCCTTGGGTGATTACTTCGATTAATACAAAGAAAAAATACATGAAAAAATTAGTTTAAATTTTTTCATACAAAACGGCAATTTCATAGGTAAACCCCTAATATATAAAAGAAAGTCGTGTTAGTTACACTATTTGTAACTAAAATACGACTGAACCGATTTGGCTGAAAATTAGTGGGGAGGTAGCTTAGAACCAGGGAGGGAGGTAGCTTGGAACCAGGGAGGGAGGTAGCTTGGAACCAGGGAGGGAGGTAGCTTGGAACCAGGGAGGGAGGTAGCTTGGAACCAGGGAGGGACATAGGATACTTAAGTCCCCCGCCGAGTCTGTCTGTCTGTATGTTCGCGATAATCTCAAAAACTACTAAAAAAGATTTTCATGCCGTTTACATTTACCGACAGAGTGGTTCCTTATGAAGGTTTAGGTCAATAATAATTTGTTAAGGTTTTGTAGAAATTGTTTGATTTATGACGATAATTGTTGAAGGTGTCGGAAAAAATCAAGCCGCGTGGGAACTTTTATCGAAAACGCTTCCTAACCCGTTGGAGAAATAACAAAACAATGTATGGTGGGATTCTTTCTCTTTTATAGATCTACAAAAAAGTCCGCAATGGCATAGACATGTCTATTTTTTAAGGTTACTATACCCATTCTAAGTTTTAAAAAATGATTAGAAATGATGTGGTATTTTCAGAAGCTGATACAATTTAATTATCCTTATCTAGGATATATCTTAAAATTAAAAAGTACGCGTGAAAATTTATTATAAACTATACATTTTTACTCTGTGCTATTACTATATTACAGGTATATTTGCTAAAGAAGTTTTTTGTTACAATCACGCGGGCGAAGCTGCGGGCAAAAGCTAGTTATTTATCATAAAACTTACGCAGCTATCAGCACGTACACAGTACAAAGTTTATTTTTCCAACAGACTCTAGAGCCTCAACGAAGGCTCGTTCAGTACTGGCGCGGGTCGGCTCCGGTTACGTAGGATCTATTCACATTATTCAGTAATCTGTGGCTCCGGCGCGAGCGTGCTGCGCGACGGACAACGTGCGAGTTGCGACTGTAAACGCCTTTGTAACTTACCGACGACGGCTATTATTATGTATGTTAAAAATTTATTAATTAATTAATATAATAATATCTATGGACGCTATTACACCGCGTCAATATGGTCCCGTGGTAAGTTCTTGCAGAAATATATTTAATACTTTTCATACTATACACGTATTTTAAGTTTTTTGTTATATAATACACACATTTAATGCACATCCATGACCTAGGAACACAGAAAACTTTTTTTTCCCTGGCGGAACTCGAACCCGCGACCTCCGACTTGAACGCCAACGGACTAATTGCTGAGCCACAGAGGTCGTCAATTGAAGTGTCTATTTGTAATTTCAAAATAACAGCTTTGCACTAAATGCATATGATAGTATATACGGTACCTACACCAAAAATTCTAATTTTAATATTTTTGTCTGCCTGTCTGTCTGTTTGTTCCGGCTATTCTCTGAAACAGCAGAACCGACGTTGACCGGACTTTTACTGGCAGATACCTGATATTATAAGGACTTACTTAGGCTACTTTTATTTAAGGTTCCGTTTCCGTTAGCATTGCTAGTTTTTATATGGAATAACTAGCCGACCCGTGCCGGATGAGGATAAAAATTATCCTAAGTTACGTCTTTAGTTAAAATTTTTGCCGAATTGAAACGGGGAATTATTTGAAAATAATATTTATTTCATACCTTTTTGTGCATTTTTACTTTGGAAGTCGGGTTTCTTTTGTTTAATAAGAATGCAATTCAACTTTCAAAATTGAAATTATCCACTACATAAGGAGATACACGTTTCATTGGAAGAGCGGCGCCCCCCTACAGAGCCCGGGCCTGCTCGAAACTGATGCCAAGATTAAATTGATTATGTAATTAAATTTTAGATCAAATTAATTTCGAATGGAGTATAGATATTTAACATCACTGAGTTTGGTATTACATTCACTTCATCGTCATTGTGTAGCACAATTTAATAATATATGATACAACAACCTCCTTGTTTTGGATCTCAGCCAAAAGTATTCTGTTTGTGAAACTTAGTACAGAGACTGTTTACGAAACTTTTTCAAGGGCACTTAACAACATAATGGCCGCAGCTTAAAATTCTTCACCAATTGTGTTTAATGTAGGTATGTGGAAAACAACAAAACAGACGGCCAACTTTTTCCAATTGTAAAGTTTAAGTGGGCTAACATATTATGTGAGTGTGGTGTTTTATGTAAGTTTGTGAGGATGTTTGTTAGCTTGATTACAAAACAGTAGTTTTGTTTGACAACTGTAAGTGGTTTTCATAGTGTGTAAAATTTTATCATATTTAAAATTAAACCTCAATATTCAAAAAGACCTATTCAATGTTTCTGATTTGTCTGCAGCTTGAGACTTAGGTTATTCAACAATGAGTAGCCTAGCCTAAGTTTGAGTTATAAGAGGGAGTAACAAAATTGGTCATGATTATACCTACTACCTACCTATATTATTTATCAAATAATTTATACCAATGCAAATATAGCGATCACTTTCATAAATTGATTCACCCTGGCAATTTATATCAAAGGATAAATGTAAACAAGATCTCTGATAATTAGGATCGGAATAGTGGATAGGTAAGTATTTTTATTTATTCGTCATTTAATTTTGGGAAAAGTATAAAAATATGTACCAAACCAAAAAGGTAATTACTTATTTAATATAAAAGGAAAGAAAAAACTTACAAAACAACAAAGTGTAGAAAACTCTATGGCCTGAAGTTGATTCCTGTTAAGGTAAACCAAATAAAATTAATAATACAATAATAACCATGTGGCATGCATTAACTGAAGAAAAGGGAAAGTACTAAGATATTTTACGATGTTGAAGACAAAAACTAATATACTTACTCACTGACTATGCAACAATCTATAGTGTAGTCAAAGAAATTCTTCAGTGCAGTCAATGAGTCAAGTCAATCAATTCAGTAAAGTGGTAGACGCTTTACTGTTAAACTCATTAGGTCCTAGGGATTTTTGGAAAAAACACAAAATAGCACGCAATTGAAGTTGTACCATTTGTCCACACTTGTGCACGTTAACGAATATTTAATAGTTAGTATTCTACCATTCTACCAATATTATAAATTAAGAATCCGAAAATAAAGAAATTTATGGAGGAATACAAAAACAACATCGTCACACTTTCACATCCCGCTAAAACTCCAGTTGGCATATTTTGTTAAAGCAACTGGCCAGCGTCCTCTACCTTCTTTTGCTGATTCTAATCTCACAACTCTTAATAATTTAAAACTTGAAATAAATAGAAAATTCCTTCTTGATCATCTTGGAGCCTCACATGGTTCTTTTTATATATTTTTTTCAACTTAAATAAAAATACTTTTTCCTTTTTTATTATTTTGTCTGAATACGTTACGTTCGTGGTTTGGCCTCACGTAAACGCTCGCAGCATTTTTTACTGTTAATTGTTATATAATGTTTATATGATACCGTCTTCGTTTCACGTTGCTGCTAGCGTGTCTGCTTGTTGCAGTATTGCAGTATGTATGATGGCTACATCTAAATTCTACTCGCTTACTTGGTTATTTTAAGATTACAACTCTCGCAGGCCAACTCTCGTGTCATAGAACATCAAAGGGCAGATATTATGTTGCATCAATTTGTTGACCTTTTAGAAAACTTACAAAACAAAAGAAACGAAATAAAAAAAAACATATTTTGTGAGAAATATTTATTTGTAGTCGTAAAAACTGTACAAATCTTAACAGACTTATATATTATCATCTATTATGGACCTTCACATGGCACTGCTTATTACAAAAACCATCAAACATGTTATGAAAACATAATTTTTATTTTCTATAAAAACAGTGTTGCTATAGAAAAAATGCAATAAATATATTGTAAACAATGTTTATAGTAGGTAATTAGGTATGGATTATACAGTTGGTTATACAAAATTTAACATGTCTGAAAAGTTTTTGTTCACCACTATTGTTCGATTTTCGCTCACATCATACATTCGATCTAAAACTGAGCTTGAAACGGAAGCATATGTTTCGAATGGGTCGATTGCTTACGTCTATCGGGTGTAAATGTTAAAATGATTATGTATATACAATTAAACATCCAAAGCACCGTTATTGACACGTTATAACGCAATCTTTTTAATCACTTACATAATTTTATTGTTCTGTTTGGAAATAGCGCTTATTTTCAACATTAACAAAACCTCTTAATAAAAATTTAAGCATTCCATATTAATACATTAGTTAAACAAAATTATTAACCTAAAATGTGTTTACAAATGTTTACATATAATGTTAAGTAATAACAACTTAGGGTCAACAAAATCCACTTATATACACTAGATAAATAAACAGACAGTACACACGGGTCATTATAATTCCATTACATATATTATTTGAATATTTAAAATAGACAAAACGGCTCAAAAATCAAAATGCAATCACGCTATAGATGAAATGCTATCATTTCTCGGTTAAAAAATAAGCATTTTATCATGACTATAATAAACATTATAGTAAATATATTTTTATGGTATTTACTTTATTTTCACATCACTTTATATTATTGTCAAACAATTATTATTTATCTGTGCAATGGTGTTATAAATAATGTTTTTTTTATTAGAGCGTTTTCACATTACGCAAAAACTATAATCGATATCGCGCGCTATAATGTGAGAGGCAGCTATATGTTTTATATTGAAACATATACCTGTCTTTGTCATTATATGATATTTTGGCGCGATTTCGGATGTCGGACCTAATCAAACAGACGACGACGTAGGTACCGCATAAACGCTCTTTTATTAGCCACCAAAACAATTTCTAAATATTTTTTAATACTGACAATTCAAACAGTTTTTAATAGTGGCAGCTCAAAAATCTAATGCAAAGTTTATTACAGTCATGAGGGTGTCGGCTTGAATTGAATAATATAAATCTTGTTCTCCGGCGCCTATTCATTAAATATTAAGGACACTTCCCATTTACATTA